>CM076580.1:1353068487-1354288272 GCA_034641835.2 Pinus albicaulis
CAACATTTATAGAGAAAATGTTTAACCAAAAACGAATATGACTGACTTAATCTAAAAACTGGTATCCTCATAACCAGTAGCCTACTAACACCATACTATATAAATATGTTTGTGAAAAACTAACATTAATAATTAAATGAATCAAGTATTTATAAATAAATTATCCGTGTACGAGACTAGGGACTCCAAAGAAAACTATTTGCTTAAAAGTGAAAAAAAACATTCATGTAAAAAGAAAGGATGTCTTTCGGAAGCAGAAGAATTTAGAGTGAAGAAATATGTAATTGCAGAATTAGTTAACATAATTTCAACACAGTTTACCAATGATTCAAAATAAGGGTTTCCTCGCACTCGAAGGAGAGGGCTGTTCGTTATATCAAACTATCATGTGTAGATTACATAGAAAATGGGTATGCTAAACTGCCCACTAAAGGATTTAGTAACCGTCCCTTTTTCTCGACTGAAAGGAAGGAAACAAATCGCATCCAAATTTAACAATAGCGACAAAATAATACATATATAATCATGCAAATTTAACAAAAGAAGTTAAATTTCTCACTGGTTCTTTTACTCTCTAATAATCAGGGGCTATAAAAGGTTATTAAATGAGGTCGTGGGGCGCGTATTGGAAATAGGTAGAACACCATCGAAATATGTCACCAAGTCACAATTTCAGAAGACAAGCAGCAGAGTCTAAGTGTTAATTACTGCTAGGTAATTGTAATCCAGAGGAGTTGAAAGACAAGCTTCTGGCTCAAGATTTTTCACAGAGCAACATCAAATTACGATGGTCATGCTTCTTATCCGATGCCAAAGAAAGTTTCCGAATTCCCTGGCAAGAGGAGAGTTATTAAGGATTTGACGAAAGTATATAAAAATAGATACTATTGCCGAAGGTAAACATGAACTTAAATGCGATTGTTAAATAATACATATATAATAATAATGTATTCAAACTCTAACGAAAAACAAAAACTTCCGTAAATAAATTATAGAAATGAGGAAATTGACATATTAAGAAAATCACTGAGAAAAACGAAAAATGAAATATTATCATAGGGTTGAAACCCTGTATAAGACTTACGCAATTAAAATTCTGGAAAAGTGCGTAAAGATGAAGGAAAGTACCTCATTCTCTAGCCGTTGGAAACGCTTTGGAAACACAGGATAATTTGACTTAGGTCGAATAAAATGTAAACCCTGGAGCTGATAAGTTTAATTCAACATTAAAAGGCCACAGAACCGCTCCACAGAACCGAACCGCTCCACAGAACTGCGCCACAGAACAAAATATGACTTCGATCGAGCTCCGAAGGTTCCAGTACGAATCCCGCCACAGAACCAAATACGACTATGTTCGATCAGAGCTGACTTGTTTTAATTTTTTTTGGTTTATTTATATAATTTTTAAAACTTATTTGTTAAGCCGACATTTATTTTTTATTTTTATTATTTTAATTTAAAATTTGAGCCGATATTAAGGACGTGAAAAACCTGACATCGGGGTCATACTGGGCTGTAGATGCGCCTCTCGGCGCAATAAGTGTATGCGGGTATACTTATGAGATGAGTTTGTAGTCCATGGTAGGATTTCTTAGTTCTCGATATAACAATTCATTCCTTGGGAAGGCTCTTATAAACCTAGAACATTGATGCCACCATTATGTAAACCACCTTATAACACTCGTATGTGGGTCCACAGAATAACAAATAATGTTTTCCCACTTAACTATATCCGTCTGGATAACTAGAACACCATTCTTATTCCACCATCGTTTGTAGTAAGCCCCTAAGTTGTCCTAAAATAATACATAAAAGAGAAATGAAGGATTCCATGAAAATAATGGGCATTTATATTGTAAAATTATCTCACGTGGGAAGGTTCTAAGTCCACAAACATCACTTTTTCTAACCAAATAATATATACCTAAAATTATTCAAGTTAGTGTGTTTTCCTAATGTATATTCCCTATGAAATTTCAATTTATTTTTACGAAATTGATGATTTATGCCATTTAATTTTGATGTATCATGTGATCGCATCTTTTTATTCCATAATTTCAGAGTCCTTTTACAATTTAGCCAGTTTTTTGTTTTTTAACTTCAACACTAAAATATTCTCCAACATGTTGTTCGTTCGAACTAATTTTTGTTTAGGAGTAGACATATGAATAAATGGTAATGAACATATCTATAAAGAGTTCTTCAACATGAATCCTATTTTTTTTCAACATTCATATAATTTATTGAGCCTACGATAAATAACATGGCTAATAAAGTTGTACATGATTGAATAAAAATCTAAAGATGAGACCTAATCATACTAGAATTGAAGCCTTTTACTATTGTCACAATAGAACCAAAAAATGGTAGGACCATGTTTTGGATCTTGTTGCAACATTATTCGTTTTGATAAGTTAGAACGTTATACAAAATAAAAAATTAAAATGAAAGTTATGATATGAATAAAAAAAACAAATAAATAAAAAACCGTTAGGATTAGGGTTATTTCAATAGTCATATCAATAAAATGTTAGAGGTTGATTTCTCTAAAAATGAAGGTATCTCTAAAACGTTAGGAAAGAAAATAAAAATGGATTCTTTAGTTTGAAATACTAAACTTTTATAAAGTTGCTTGTTTAAATCCACCATAAAAATGTTAATTTTTATTAATATGTGATTAATTTTCTTAAATAAGAATTAATCCTTGTTTTTAATTCTTTGGCATAAAAAAATTATTGTAACCTTGGCGCATACTTTTAATGTAAATTCACTAAAGCACAAAATTTCATTTTTCATTTATGATAAAGAGCACACAATTTTCAATAGCAGATCTCTTCCCCGCCCAGATCAACAACGAGGAAGCATTTCACACCCCCTCCTCCATTTCCCATTAACACAGAGCGGGTGAGGGGCAAGTAGTATTAATGGTGGTCAGGCCATCCCTACATGTCGCCCTCTCATGACTTTGTACCCCCACCCGCGTGAAACCACAAACAACTGGCTACCCCACCTCCCCACCCCCCCGCCCTTAAAACCCACCTATCCCTCACTCACGGTTTTGCTTCCTCCAATGGATAAATGGAACCTTGCTCTTATGACGTTATCCATCATCCAACCAATTTTTGCCACCTCATTTACCTATTTCCACTATGTCTCTAGTCGTTTAACCTATTTGTTTGTTGTGATCGCACTCCCAGACCATTAGCTATCCATGTCATCAAACCGCTCTAGTGTTGTTAACTGTTATAGTCATTTATAAAACCATTATCATAAACCTTATGAGCTATAAATACACCCAAGTTAGCTTGTTTATCACATTTACTCAATTTATCTATTGTTTGTTGCAAGTATACAATTCTATTGTGCACTCTCATCAAGCATTGTGATTGCTCTCACACCATGTCACATATTCTCCCCTATATCATCTAATTCCCCCATTCTTTTCTCTTTTTTCTGTCAGCATGGCTCCCAAAGGAAAATATAAGAAACCAGATTCAAAGGAGAACCCTTCTACTCCCATCCCGGTCGACCTCGACCATATCCCTCTTGCAGACTCCTCCTAGAAGGTTTCTAACACAAGGTGCGAGTTCAATTTCCATGAACTGCGCCTATGTTTGAAAATAAAATTACCCTCACATCCAAGATCCAATAAGATTATGGCAATCCCATATGCCCTTCTTTAGTTTTCTAAAAACACATGATTTTCTAGACCTAATTATCTGGTGCCAAACCAGATATGATCATGTTAAAATAGCAATAGTGGCTTAGAATGAATACATGCTAATTACCATTACTGTTGAAACCATAAATAACACTTTGTTAATTCACTTGTCAAATACCATGAGCCTATTTTCACAAGCAGCCCTGTGGAACTATACCATAAGTTGACCTTTCCCCAAAGAGCCCAGGTTTTGTAGACTTTCCTACCAGAAGATGTTGAATTGCTTAAAATAAATCCACAATACCCATCTTCAATTTTCCTGAAGCCTCTAGACACATTATTCCCCTACTATCCTATCTGTTAGGCTATCAAGGTGATAAAAAAGTTGATGAATCCATTCTTGGATTCTTTTCTATATTTAATAAAGACCAGCAACCTAATTTTATATATAATTATAGTCAATTTTTGGCTGATAATATACATGAGAATTTTATGTATCTAAGTACACAGGGAATTTTCAAGTACAATTATGTACTTGTTTACATGTTTCTTTTTCAATAGGGAGACTCACTGCCAATCACACTCAGCAAACAAGATGAATAGGGAGTCAGTGAATCAGTCATCCATTGAAATGAGATGGTCAAATTTGTTTCAACCAAATTTAATTTCTCAGACTTCATCAACACATTCATACATCCAGTGGCACAACTCCTCAACAACCAGACAAAGCCTAGAACTGGTGAAGAAATAAAAATGATTCTATGTTTAAGTGATCAAGTTAAGACTGGCGACTAGTATTTATACCAGAATTACATAGAAATAAGGATATATGGTTTTTAACTTGGACCATATAAGTTGCCAACATATTTTCCAATGAGAATTTTCTCTATGGATTATATTAGCAAGATGATCAACATGGATGAACTTCATTTTGTATCATGGAAGAGAAAGTCACAATTTAAGATCAAATCTAGGATTGGCTTATTTATCTGCAACACTAGATCAGTTGGTATTGAGGCAGATACACTATTAAAGAAAATAGATTTTCAGCCCAACTTTACCTAGTCTTATGACCCTTTTGGTATTATTTTAATTTTAAAGGTTGAATTAAAAACAATTGCTTCCAATCACACTCCAAGACCATAAATAGAAAAGTTCATGAATTAGGGGTAGTGGTCAGAAAATACACTTCAAGAGGCAAAAGAACAGGTTTTTTCCATCTCTATTGTACAGAATCCAGTTGCGCAAAGTAAACAACATAAACAAGTAAGAGAAGATACTTCATCTAGATCAATTAATTCATAATTCAACAAAAGAATCCAATGAATCACTTGACAGTCTCTAGATAAGAAAAGCAACTAGAAATTATTGATCTTGGAGATGCAAAGGTCTCCACATCATTAGGAACAAGTGTTCCTAATAGTCCTGCTAAATCTTCCCCTTCTCAAGAACCACTAAAAATCATTCAAACAACTGGAACCAGCTCACTTGATGATCCAAATATATTTTCAATGTTCCTGGAAATTAAGCAGAAGAATGAGGCACTAAATTCAAATGTATACAACCAATTTTGGAAGAATACTTCCACTTCTCAACAAGGACTTCTATATTATTTTGATAGTGTAAAAGGCAGGATTCAAATGGATTTCTTACAAGCCCAAGTTCCATTTCCAAAATATCCATCAAACTATAGGAAAACTATATTCTCATTTGATACTAATCGATTTCACCCTATAGATAAAATGGATATGCACAAATATTCTGGTGAGATGTTCTTCTCCACCATGACCAGTACAACCATGTCTCTGTCTAAGATTAGGACTACTTTATCTAATGTTCAATCTCAGCTTAATATTGAAAAATTTTCTTCTTTAGTTAATTCCTACAAATGTCCCTTTATAAATCAGATATGAATGAATTTTCTAAATAAAATGTTCATACTTTGATTTAAATTCAGAAGTGGATGATCATAATATTATCCAGTTGTCAAATAATTTCATTCCTAAAGGATTTATTGCTTTAGAAATTCTATTCAATCAAAATTATGTCCCTATAAATCCATTGTTAATTTCACCAGAGGATGATATCGAAGAACCTAACATTGGAATAGATGAAGACACTAAGAACATTAGAGTTTGTGCATCTTTACCTCCTGAGGTTAAAACCGAATATCTGAAAATTCTTAAAAATTATAAAGATGTTTTTTGTTGTTCTTATGTTGAATTAATATTATGACACATCTCTCATAGAGCATAAAATTCCATTGAAACGTGAAAAAAAACCTTACAAACAAAAACTAAGAAGATTAATCCAGTTCTACTTCCTACCATGGAAAAGGAACTTAAGAAGTTACTTGATGCCCAAATAATTGTTCCCTTAAGATACTCTGACTGGGTAGCCAATTTAGTTCTTGTTAGGAAGAAGAATGAGGAAATCAAACTTTGTTTAAACTTTAGAAACCTTAGTAAATCATATCTAAAAGAAAACTATCCATTACCGAAGATGGATCAGTTGCTCAAAAATGTTTCTAGCGCTAATATACTTTCCATGCTTGATGGTTTTTCTGGTTATAATCAAATAATGGTTAATCTAGAAGACAAAGAGAAGACTCCCTTTACCACTCCTTGGGGCATATTCATGTATGCCAGAATGCCTTTTGGGTTATCAAATGCACTAGAAACATTTCAAAGAGTTATGGAGTTAGCTTTTGTGTGTAAGAAAAATAAGTTTGTTGTTATATATCTTGATGATCTCACTATTTTTTCTAACCAATATCAGAAACATTTAAACACTTGATGAAAGTTTTTGACAAGTTTAGAAAATTCAAGATATCTGTCAACCCAAAGAAGTTTTTTCTTTCTATCAAAGAAGGAAAGTTTCTTGGTCACATCATTTCAAAGGAAGGATTGGTGATTGATCCTAAAAGAGTGTCATCAATTCAATCACTTTCATTGCCAAGGAATAAGAAAGAGATCCAATATTTTCTTGGAAAAATTAACTTCTTGAGAAGATTCATTCCTAACTATGTTGAAATAGTTAAAGACATAACTGATACGCTTAAAAATAATCATGAAGTTAAATGGAATATTTCTACTAGATATGCTTTTGATGAGATTAAAAAGGCCATTTTTGAAGTGCCTGCTTTAGCTAGCCCAAATCATTCTGAACCATTAAGTATATTTTTGTTTTCCTTTGAAACCACTCTAGCTATGTATCAAATCTTTCGGTGAAAATCACATTGGAGAAATTTGTGTCGACGCGTTTCAAACCAGCCAGTGTGGTTCATTATTAGGAAAAGATACGAAATATGATCTAGGACTCAACTTAAATAGATAATGAAGCTCCAAATAGCCATTGTGCAATAATGGCTAGTTTCACACTAATGGAAGAAAAGGAATATGGATCACCCAAATCCTTGAGTTTGATCTCAATATCAAAACCACTAAGCTAGTGAAAGGTCAAGGTTTAGCCAAATTGTTAGTTGAATCTAATTGCAAGGTCCTGCGAATAAATTATGTTTTTCAAATCTCATAGAAGAATACACAAGTACCTTCTTCCAAATCTCATGGGGAGAATACACAAGAACCTTCCTTAAATGCAGAAGGGGAGAATCCACAAGAACCTTCTGAGGATTATGAGGGAAATAAGGCACAAGAACATTGACCTTCAAGTCAAACAATCCCTATTCATATTGATGACATGGTTTTACTATCATAATGGTATGTAGATATCGTACATTTTTTGATTAATTTTGAGTGTCCTAGTCAATTTTCAAGAAATGAGTGCAAGTCACTTAAGTTGAAATCAGTGAGTTATTGTATCATAAACGCCAACTTGTAATGGAAGGATACTCTTAACATTATGTTACATTTTTTAACAAAAATTGAAACAAAAGGAATTATTGAGTAGTTTCATGCAAGGATGTGTGGAGGACATTGTGCTTGGAGAGACACAGCATACAAAATAATAAGGGCATGTTTATATTGACCTAGTTTGTTTTCATGAGTAGGAGCAAAGGTTAGAAGATATGTTCCATTTCAGATGTTTGTTCGCAAGAAAACTTACAGCACTCCCACTAGTTACAGTGGTAGTTTCAACACCCTTTTTACAATAGGGTTTAGATTTTATAGGAGAAACTCACCCAGCCTCAAGTAGTCAGCGCATATGGATTTAAATTTCCATAGACTACTTCACCAAATGGGTAGAGGTCATTCAAGTAAGAAATGATAGAGATACAATAGGGATTAAGTTCATTGAAGAAAAATTATGTACAGATTTGGATGTCCTCAACCTATAGTAATTGATAATGCCACAACATTCATTAGGGTAAAAATGATTGAATTTTGTCAGAAGTATAAAATGTTACTACATTAATGTACTACTTACTATCCATAGGGAAATGGTCTTGAAAAATAATAATAAAAAAGAGTCTGGTCAAGTTAATTTAAAAGACTCTATAAGACCATAAGAATAATTGGGACAGTAACCTTATCTATGAATTTTGGGCTAATAGAATATCTCCCAAGATATCAACAGGTAAATCTCCATTCTAGTTGGTCTATAGTAAAGAGGCCATCTTTCCTACCAATTTAGCTTTCCTTTTTCTTAAAATTTTACAAGAGGCTACTGAAGAACCTGACGATTTCTCTAGAAGGATAAATTATATTATTGAACTAAATGAAAATAGAGATGAGATTCAATACAAGCTAAGGAAATACCAGAATGATATGAAAATTATTTTTGATAGGAAGGCAAGGGAAAGAGACTTTAGGGAAGGTGATCTAGTTTTGAGATGGGATTCCAGGAGGTAGGACATAGGTAAACATGGTAAATTTGATAACATTTGGTTTGAACCTTTCAACATTGGTGAAGTAAAGGGAAATAATACATTCATTCTACAAAATTTGGAAGGACGTTTTTCTTCATTACCTGTCAATGGAAGATTTCTAAAACATTACATTCAGTATTGAAGACTCTGAAGAAAATTCAAAATCATCATTGTACATTACCAGTTTGTTCAAATTTTTCAAGTTTCTATTGTCTTCACAACAAAGACTCCATTATCCCCAGGAGAAGGCACTTGGATTTGTGTGTTCTCTGCATCCTACAAAAGGAAGTAGTCCCTAGTTGTAGCCAATGTTGTAACATTATTTGGTTTTGATAAGTTATAATATTAGACAAAATCAAAAATCAAAATGCTAAGTTAGGATATGAATAAAAAAAAGAGAAAAAAAAATGTTAGGATAATGGTTATTTCAATATTCATATCAACAAAATGTTAGAGGTAGATTTCCCTAAAAAATGAAGGCATCAATAAAATGTTAGGAAAGAAAATAAAGAATGGATGCTTTAGTTTGAGAGAATACTATTTTATAAGGTTGCTTGTTTAAATGCGCCATAAAAATGTTAATTTTTTTAAATGTGTGATTAATTTTTTTAAATAATCATTACTCTTTGTTTTTTATTTTTTTGACATAAAAACATTATTGTAACGTTGGCACATAATTTTAATATAAATTCACTAAAGGAAAAAAAATCATTCCTCGTTTATGATAAAGATCACACGCTTTTCAACAGTAGATCTCTTCCCCACCCAAATCAATGATGGGGAAGGATTTCACACCCCCTTGTCCATTTCCTGTTAATGAAGGAGGGGGGGGGGGGGGGGGTTTCCGAAACGTGGTATTAATAGTGGGTTGGCCATCCCTACGTGTCACACTCTGATGAATTTTCACCCGCCTCCCCCCATGTGAAACCAAAAACCACTCGCTACCCCCCCAAAATACACCTATCCCTCCCTCACTTTTTTTCTTCTGCCAATAGCTAAACTGACCCTCGCACTTCAACAATTATCCATCATCCAACAAATTTTCGCCACCTCATTTACCAGTTGCCACTCAGTCTCTATCCATTTAACCTATTCATCCATTTTCATCCCACTCCTAACCTGTTAGGTGTCCATGTCATCAAACTGATCTAGTGTCGTTAACTGCTACGTTCATTTATCAAAATGTTATCATAAAACTTTTGAGCTATAAATACACCCAAATTCGCTTGTTTATCACTTTTACTCAATTGGTCTACTATTTGTTACAGGTATACAATTCTATTATGCATTTTTATCAAGAATTTCCATTTCTTTCACACCAAATCACGTCTTCTCCCCTATGTCATCTAATTCCCCCATTATTTTCCCCTTTTTCTGTCTGCATGGCTCGCAAAGTAAGAGATAAGAAACCAAATTTAGAGGATAACCCTTCTACTGCCACCTCGATTGACCACAACCATATCCCTCTTGTAGGCTCCTTCTATAAGATTGCTAACACAGAGTGCGAGTTTCATTTTCATGAACTGCACCTGTGGTTGAAACAAAGGTACCTTGACAGCCAAGATCCAATTAGATTATGGGATTCCCTTTTTCCCTTCTTCGGTTTTCCCAACACCCATGATTTTCTAGACCTAATTATCTAGTGCCAAATGAGATATGATCATGTTAAAAGAGTAGTAGTGGCTTATAATGGACACATTCTGATTACCATTACTATTGAAACCATAAATAACATGTTGTTAACTCCCCAATCAGATTCCATGAGCCTATTTTGACAAGCATCCCTTATTGAATTGTACCATAAGTTCACCTTTCACCAAAGAGCCCAATTTTTTTAGACTTTCCTACCAGAAGATGCTAAAATGCCTAAAATAGATCCACCATATCCATCTTTGATTTTCCTTGAAGCCTCTAGATACACTATTTCCCTACTATCCTATCTTTTTGGCTACCAAGATCATAAAATAGTTGATGAATCCATTCTTGGATTCTTTTCTATATTTAATAAAGATCAGAAACCTGCTTTTATTTATAATTATAGTCAATTTTTGGTTAATAATATACATGAGAAGTTTATGAATTTAAATACATAGGGAATGTTCAATTACAATTATGTATTTGTTCACATGTTTCATTTTCAGCGGGGAGACTCATTGCCAATCACACTCAACAAACAAGATGAATAGGGAGTTAATCAATCATTCATACATTGGAATGAGATGGTCAGATTTGTTTCAATAAAATTTACTTTCTCAGACGTCATCAACACATTCATACATCCAATGGCACAACCCCTTAGCAGCAAGACAAATCCTAGAATTGCTGAAGAAATAAAAAGGATTATACATTTAAGTGATCAAGTTAATATCGGTGACTAGTATTTATATAATAATTAGACAGAAATAAGGACATATGGTTGTGAACTTGCACCATATCAGCTAGAAAAGTATGTTCCAATGAGAATGTTCTCTTTGGAGTATATTAGGCATATGATCAATAAGGATGACCTTCATTTTGTATCAAGGAAGAGAAAGTCACAATTTAAGATAAAATCTAGGATTGGCTCATCTATCTACAACACTAGATCAACTGGTATTGAGGTAGATACACCATTATAAAAAAATGAATTTTCAGCCCAAATTTACCTGCTCTTATGACCCTTTTGGTATTATCTCAATTTTAATGGTTGATTTAAAAATAAGAACTTACAATCACACTTCAAGATGAGAAATAAGGAATTTTATGAATCAGGAGAAGTGGGCAGAAAATAAACTTCAAGAGGCAGAAGAATAGATTTTGTCCATATCTATTGTACAGAATCTAGTTTCTCAAAGTAACCAACTAAAAGGGGTAATAAAATATACTTCATCTACCATGGAGTTGATTAAATAATTCATAATTCAAAAAAATAGGCCAAAGACTGACTTGAGAAAAAGAAGCAAGAAATTATTGATCTTGGAGATGTAGAGGTTTCTGAAATAGCAAGAACAAGTGTTCCTAATAATCCCCCTACATCTTACCCTTCTCAAGAACCATTAGAATTCATTCAAATTGTAATATTCCAAATCTAGAACAACTACAACAAATAGAATATTTTGAGATATTCTAAATTTGGCGCTTTAGCAACCCATGAGTATGGCAATATATATCAGCTCGTTAGATGTAAAATAACACCTCTTCAGAAAATGGAAGGTCCTCAGCAAATGTATGGCCTATATTCTCCTTCCCAAGTGGGGAAATGCAGTAATATAGGGCATAAAATAGTTGTATTCAGAAAATAATGCTATATATGTGCGAAATGGGACTTGGATCCCTTAGAATACATCATATACAACTCACATGCAGAATTATAGGTGAAACAAATCACTCTAGCCAACATAAACAGATCTCCCTAAGTCAATGCAGCTCAAATAAGCCCAAACCCAATAGCCTAGCTCATGCAGAAAGTAATGAAGCAAGGATTTCATTATTTTAATAATTTTTTATTCATAAAAGGATGATAAATAAGATATCAGGAGTGTACAATCATCCAATGGCGGAGAAAATGAATATTCCTTCCTTTTTATACAAAATAAGATCACCTGGCAAGGGTTACATTAGAGTACAATGTATAAAAATACAAATATGCAGATATGGATTTGAAAAATGTAGTTTTACTATAGCACTGAGCATATGTGACTGAAATATACAGGTGACAGAGAAATAATGAATTACAGAGCTTTCCAGGAGAAAGGTTGGCCTTTTCTCCAAGGAACTAGCTCACAAGCAAGGGATCAAACCCTACAACTGCTGCACCCAAGAAAATGACGCAGTTTCTGAAGATAACTACGATGTAGATGATGGAAGGTGATGTGGCCACATGCCAATATGTCAAATGAGCTCTGGAACCTCTTTTATAGATCTTGCAAAGCAAGGGGAGCTCCCTCCTCTGAAAGATAGGCTCAGGAGCTGGTGTTGTGAGTCTCCCACTGCAACAGCCTACAACACAACGTTCCCTACTACAGGAATAATACTATGGCTGAAGGAGGATGCTTGGCCACAAGCCAAGATGTGGGAAATGAAGAACAAAACTCCTCCAATAGATCACCCAATGAAGGAGCAGGAATCCCTAAGTAGGAATGCCTTGTGTTGAATAACACTGCAACTCTGCTAATCAGCAGGAAGCTACAAATAGTGTGAGCAGACCAAAATCAATAATCCATAAGCTAACCCAAAAATTCTATCATCTTCCTCCTTATGATTTTTGTGAGCCTCCTCACCTTGGGTCCCACCTATTAGGGTTTCCAAAACCATGTGAATCCTTTCCCTCCAAAACTGTGTTGTATCTCTTTCAAGACTACTCCTCCATGTTGTGTTGTTGACTTGGTCAACTTGACTGAATCAACATGATTCTTTTCCTGTTCACACATGGGAAGTGAAAATTCTAGCCACTAAGCTATCCCCTTTTCACACGAAGAAGGATTTTATGTCAATACAAGTTAAATATGGGTCCTTTCCCCATTTATTCATCTACTAGGTGAAAAAATCCAAATCTAATATTCCTATTAGCTGCATCCTAATTTTTGGAATATTACATTCCTCCCCTCCCAAATGTTGCTTGTCCTCAAGCAACTGCAAGGACAGAAATGGAAATTCTCCTCTCCTCCTCCTATAGCATCCTAATATGATGAGCTCCCCCAAAGAATAAGATGTTGTCTCAACAATGAAACCTCATAGTGCCTCTCCCAAGCAAACAAATCAACATGTGGTGTACATCCTAAATGGTTGTCATCATGCAGAAGTAACATACTCAAGGAGACAACTATGTGCTATCCAGAGGTCCTCTCAAGGCATGGAGTGTGAAATGCATGGGAAATTCTCATTCCCATGTGGAACCTCCACCCCCAAGCTATAATCCCTACAAAGTGAATCACCCTCCAACATGGAAACTCATGAAGAATCTCCTCCATCTTTCGCTCCTAAAGTATAGGTGGGCTGAATAAATGAACATGATAGGCAAGAGGGCCTATCCCACACTACCCTCCTCTCCAATTATGATAAGTGTAGAGGGCATGTTGATCTTGGGCTGCAACATGATTACCCTCCATTGGCAAGAAGAAGATTGAGTCTCCAAGGACCCTCCCTCCAAAATCATGAACCATGCCAACCCAAACCATTCCATACAAGATGAATGGCACATCGTCACCATGTGGTATCCAAATCAGAAAAATGGCTCAAAGTTATGTGCAAGTTTGGATGACACACATAGTCTCTCTGGTGGATACAACGCAGTCCTTTCAACTGCTGATTTAGAGCATCAAATGGCAAGTTGTCTTCCAAGGAATTTTCAGCTATGAATGTTACCTCATCTATTATGTAGTAGTAAGCAGCAATATATATCAGTTGTGTACAATCAAAACAATGAAACACTTGCCCCAGGACATGTATAGATGGGCTACTATCATTACAAACATTGGCCCTAAAGTGACCATGAAACCCAAAAATACTCTTGCTCTCTTGTGGATCAATGCATTATTCAAACATGGTGAGAAGATACAAATATTCAATCGAGTAATCAACAAGTACAGAAATTCATTTCTTACCATACATAGTGATTTGGATGATAGTGAGGTCCACGAATGAGTCCTCCCATGAGAATCTCCTCATAAAATCTGCAAGAAGAAGGGACACATCCTTTCCTTGGAATACTCCATCAATAAGAACATACTCCTATGTGACAGTGTTGTAGGCCTTTGTAATAAGGCTACATGACTCCTCCCTTTGACATTCCATATGCCAAATCCATCCACCATCATGCTGCTATGTGAGAAGACCTCCTTCCTACATGGAAGTCTCTCATGATCCTTCAATGTTGAAGGGTAGCCTCCTTGCACCTTGAGTGTTCCTTCTTTCTCTTTGGAAATTTTATGAAAAGTAGGGGAAAATTTCTGCCCATACTCTCCCAAGTGCAACCACTACAACAACAACTCTTTTTGCTCCCTCATCTCTCCCTCATACAAGCCATGGAGTAATATGATGATGGTCAACTTGTATGATTCCCCCATACAAACAAGTCTTTGTTTCTTTAACATATGGGTGCCATGCCATGCCTTCCTATTTCTTGACAAGGAGTATAACCCAAGTTGGCCAAACTCTCTCAAAAGTAACCAGCACAGGTCATCTCCTCCATGCTTTAGATCTAGATGTTGTACGTGGTTTACATGGCACTAACTTGTTACCCTCATCATTCCACCAAGGTTGAAGGTGAAATGTATATTTGGTGCTTTAGGGAAGCACCCATCATGCTGCAGAACCTCCCCTAGCCCATCAAGGGAGTGGCCAAGTTTGAAAATAGTCCTAGCCCAAGTTGGCCATGAAGTTTATAAGGTAGGAAACTCCTTCTAGGAGTCATGGCCTACTCATGTAAAGTAAAATAATGCATGCAATCATAAAGTGAAATGTGCTTTGCATAAGCATGCTTCTTACCCAAAGTCTCTAGCACTTTGATAGTTCCTCCCGTGGTCAAATATACCATTACTATACAAGGTTGAGAGAAAACTTCACTCTTTCCATCAGGGGATTCCCCTAGTGGGCTTCTCCCAATTAAGGAGATGTCAAGGTATAGATCATAATAGGAGGATGTATGGACTAATGTGTCCTGGCTTTTCTTGCATAGATCTTCATGCCTTCCTAGTACATCACTCTTTTGAAATAAAGAGGGGTAAATGTTTCTTTCTTGATTATGCTTGCCCTCCTCTTCATCTTGTGCAGTATTCAGGATCTCACCTTCTGATAATGATGGCACATGCCACTCATGGATTGTGCCATAATTTCTATATCTGAGACTCTTTGGAACTCCTTGCAAGAATGGAAGAGCTTCTCTTCTTGGAGTAGCTGCTTCTTCTTCTTATTCTTCATGAAATGCTAGATATGCCTTTGTAATGATTGCGCTGTCACCCCTAGCCTTTTCTTCAATGGTGGAAAATGCATCATCATCAATAGGAGACCTTAGATCTTGGTCTACCTTTGAAAGAGGAATCTTCATGTCTTCTTTTTTAGAGGAAGAAACTTCATCCAAATGTGGGTTCCTCCAATCATTTTCTCCTTTGGCATCTTCCCAATGAAGACTACCAATCTCCCAAAACAGATTTCTCTCCTTACACCTCATGGGAAGTCCAGGTGTAACCCCTTGGAGATCTTTCAAAAAAGACCTCTCATCAATCAATCTCTTGAATCCAAAAGGATCCAAGTGATTTGAAAGTAGAACATCATCACAAAGTGGCACAACTCCCCTCATGCCCTCCAAAATATTACACCCTAAATCCTCATGCTACATGCAACTCAATATGGGTGCAATGGAATGAATTTTCATCCTTATAATGTCACACAGCATAGTGCAAGCTTGCTACTCCACCACAACAATGTGTTTTGATCCTTGACCATGTGAGGACGAATTTCCAAGGTTTTCCATAATTTTTTCTAAAATAATCAGAAATGGAAATACATTCATACCTTGGTGAGTCTTGGGAACATCTTGTATGGCTGCAAGAGTTCCTCTCTCTATTGTGTTGGCTGATCCAACAACTGCTATAGATGGCTGCCCCTCCATGATTGTGACAATGTTGGTACAAGGCTCCTCAAGTGGAGAAGAGGACTCCTCCTTCTCTGATCTTCTATTGTCAAATATTCTGATTACTTGACGATTAAAATCAGCAAAAGTAGATATTCTTGCATGAATTACATGGCTGATCCACTAAGAGCTTTCCTTTCCCTCCAGGTGTAGTGTTGAGATCTCCACGGCCTCTTTTTCCACTACTGGGTGCAATAGAAAAAATGCCTCTAGTTTCATCACCCAAGTCTGTGCTACACACTTGAGTGATCCATCAAATGTAGAGAATAGGAATCTGTTGCCTTTTATCATTTTCTTACCGCATAGTCTTCTTTCTTCTCTCAGTTGAATAAACTGAGGAAAAGCTAGGGTCTCTTTGAAAGCCCTAGGTTGGCACTTGTATTATGCCAAATACCGACTCAGGATCTCATGTTATAAGTGGTCTTCTTTCTCTCCACTTCCCCTCTGAGAATAGGAAGTGCATGGGTATTATTCTTCCTCTTGAAACCTTCTATATGTCTCAATGCAACTTTCCCCTTCTTAAAACCATCTTGGAGTTTCATTGCATCCTTCTTCCTCCATCGGTTGAACCTCCTTGGAGAGGCTCTTTTAGATTTGAAAATGGATGAGAGTAATATCATCCTCTCCATCATTTTGTTCTCCTATTCTTCTTATCTTCTGGCTGGATATGAAATCCACAGGTTGAGCCAAGATGACAGCTTTGATACCACTGTAATATTCCAAATCTGGAACAGCTACAACAAATAGAATATTTTGTGATATTCTAAAGTTGAAGCTTCAACAACCCATGAGTATGGAAATATAGATCATCTCATTAGATGTAAAATAACACCTCTCTAGCAAATGGAAGGTCCTCAACAAGTATATGGCCTATATTCTCCTTCCCAAGTGGGGAAATGAAACAATATAGGGCATAAAATAGTTGTCTTCAGAAAATAGCACTATACCTATGAGAAATGGGACTTGGATCCCTTAGAATACATAATATAAAACTCACATGAAGAATTATAGGTGAAACAAATCACTCTACCCAACATAAAAAGATCTCCCTAAGTCAATGCAGCTCAAATAAGCCCAAACCCCATAGCCTAGCTCATGCAGAAAGTACTGAAGCAAGGATTGTGTTATTTTAATGAGGTTTTATGTATAAAATGACGAGAAATAAGATATCAAGAGTGTACAATCATGCAATGGCTAAGAAAATGGAGATTCCTCCCTTTTTATACAAAATAAGATCACCTGACAAGGGTTACATGAGAGTACAATGTATAAAAATTCAGATCTATAGATATGGATCTAAAAAAAATAGTTTTACTGCAGCACTGAATATATGTGACTAAAATATACAGGTGATAGAGAATGAATGAAGTATAGAGTTTTCTGGGAGAAAGGTTGGCCTTTTCTCCAAGGAACTAGCTCACAATCAAGGGATCAAAACCTGCAACTAGTGCATTGTAATATTCCTAATTTAGCTTCAACTAATAGGAATATTAATTTTGCTTTTGGAAATATAGATGCATGAATAATTGAGCAAGGAGGCTCATAATTTGCTCAAGTATGAATAAAAATCCCTCCTAGTGTGAAAAGGGATCATGTAATAACTAGTTCAATCATCCTCATGTGTGAACAAGGTCTAAAATATGTGGGAAAGGTCAAGTTTGACCAAGCCAACATGATTTGTTCTCAAAGAAGTGGATCCTAAATAAAGCCAACTCAATGTGAATAGAGATCAATCGAGCTAGATAAAATGAAGGCACCTTCAGTGTGAAAAGGGATAGGGCATGAAGAATCATTCAAGATTGACCAAGTCAAAAAACTATCTAGATACATTGCACCATCTTGTTGGACAGTGCAGTTCTTGTAAAGGAGCCTTTGCATGGAATCAACCTCATAGTGGGTGGGACCCTTGGTAAGGAAGCTCATCAATTATATAATGAAGGAGATGGCAAGCATATGGACATATTGGAGATTATATTTTCATGAGGTCTACTTAGAATTCCTACATACTTAACTATTTAGCTAAGTTGTTACACTGCTTAGTGCAAGGGTTTACCCGGGTGGGGATTCCCTACTCTTTCTTGGAGATATCACTTGAGAAATCTAAAAGGAGGTTTATGATCTGAATTTTCCACAACCTAGTGTTGGGCCAAGCATCTACCTTTAGAAAAAATGCAGTCCCTTCAGAAAACTGTGTTATTTCTTAAGGTGTGTAGTGGAAGGGGTTGAAACCCCATTTTGAGGAGCTAGTTTCCCAAGAGGAGGATCAAAATTTCTTTGGGAAAGATAAAGGGAGAATATACAGTGATTTATATGAATTTTCAGCTAGATATTGTAGAACTTTATCCATACAACATTATTCAGCCACATATTTGCAGCAGCTTTCTCTTGTACATCTTTTATTGTCAAGAAACCCTTGCCGGGTCTTCTTGGATCTGTGTAAAAGAGATTAGATACCTGTTTCTGTACATCATTGAGTATTCAAATAATATTATCAGATATATTTCTCTTTTTTTTGAGTTAATCTCTCTTTATACTGCGCAATCACTTGTGCAACTACTCCGACATTTTGTAGTCTTGGGGTTTTGGCAATTTTCAGCTGTCTTGAGCATGGGAGGCCTATTTAACTAGGTTAAAGGAAATTTTTTTTTTTAACTCTTTTGCATGAATTTCCTATATTTTCCATTCTAAGGGAAAAAACCATTATTTTCCAATGTTTTAACTCAATATTCAGAAAATAGCATTTTTGAGGCAAAAATAAATGCTTCTCCCCACTTGGTGAATTTTATAAAGGCATAGTTTGTTGTTTTGATTGTTATTATGATGGATATGTGTTGAAACACATTACATGAGTTGATTAATTTCTGTTCTCCAACTTTGGAATACCTTAAGGTATTCTTATTGTTGTAGAAAATTCTAGTTTTGGGATATTACATGCACCCAAGAAAAGGACATAGTTTCTAAAGATAATTGTGTTGTAGATGATGGAAGGTGATGTGTCCACATGCCAATATGTCAAAAGAGCTCTAGAACCTCCTGTACAGATCTTGTAAGGCAACGGGAGCTCTCTCCTCTCAAGGATAGGATCAGGAGTTGGTGTTGTGAGTGTCCCACTACAACACCCTGCAACATAACATCCCCTGCTACAGGAATAATGATGTTGATGAAAGAGGATGCTTGGACACAAGCCAGGATGTGGGAAATGAAGAGAAAAAATCCTCCAAGAGATCACCCAATGAAGGAGAAGGAATCCCTAAGTAGGAATGCCTTGTGCTGAACAACATTGCAACTCTGCTAATTAGTAGGAAGCTACAAATAGTTTGAGTAGACCAAAATCAATAATCCATAAGCTAACCCCAAAATTTTTCCATCTTCCTCCTTATTTCCAACATCATGTGAATCCTTTCCCTCCAAAAATATGTTGTAGTTATTTCAAGACTACTCCTCCATGCTACACTATTGACTTGGTCAACTTGACTAAATCGACATGATTCTTTTCCTATTCACACATGGGAAGTGCAAAATCCAGCCACTAAGCTATCCCCTTTTCACACCAAGAAGGATTTTATGTCAATACAAGTTAAATATGGGTCCTTTCCCCATTTATTCATCTACTAGGTGCAAAAATCAAAATCTAATATTCCTATTAGCTACATGCTAAATTTTAAAATATTACACAAACTACTGGAACCATCTCACCTAATGATTAGAATATCTTTTCAAAGTTTCTAGAAATTAATTAGAAGAATGAGGCACTAAAGTCAAATGTCTACAACCAATTTTGGAAGCAGACTTCCACTTCTCAACACACACTTATCTCTGCTTTTGACAGTTAGAAAGGTAAGATGAAAATGGCTTTCTTACAAGCCCAAGTTCCATTTCCAAAATCTCCATCAGACTACAAGAAGAATATATTCGTATTTTGTACCGATAAATTTCATCCATTAGATCAAATGGATATGCACAGACAGTCTGGTGCGATGTTGTTCTCCACCATGACCACTATAACCATGTCTCTATCTAAGCTTAGGACTGCTTCAACTAATGTTCAATCTTAGCTTAATATTGAAAATTTGTCTTTTTTAGCTAAGGATAACAAAGTAAATTCTTTGGAAGACCTTGTAGTTAACATTGGATATGATCCAAAGGAATGTAAGGCAATAGAATAAATTCTTTAAAAGAAAAATGGATACATTGTAGCTCTCTAAGAACAATTAAATATGCCTTCTACAAAAGATTCAAAGACTGAGGAGATTAAGTAAATTGAGTAGAACAGAGAAGAAATGCTCAAGCTAATTATTGAGAAAAATATCCATATTAAGAAAATGGACGAGAAAATTGAAGGGCTACTTAAAGAAAATGAATCAGCTTAGCTTGCCATGATTCAAGCCACAATTATCCCTATAGCAGTTGCAGGTACAAAACCAAGTTCATCATCAACGGCCATTGATTCTAAATCAACGTTCGGTGATCGAGAAAGGATAGCACAATAATTGGCCACACAAAAGTACGAAAATGAGATTTTTTTGGAACAGTTTAAGGATTTAGAAATACATAAAATCACGAGTGACACTCCTTATATGGAGGAAATGAAGAAGTCCCATTGATTGGGACTCAAGATTATGAAGTTAGAAAATGAGTTGTTAAGAGAATATACCTTAGCCCAAGCCGAGGAAAGTATTTGGACAAAGATCAGCCAATCAATGACTAATGTATGGCCATCCATACAAATAATTTTTGAACTACAGGAATTGATTACCAGATGCAGAGCATTTATAGAAAAGGAGAAAGAAACACATAATACTAAACCAGTAGAAGACACATACATGATAAACGTTCGCAATTAAAAGAGCAGAGCAGAATTAGAACAGATAAAAATTGGTGACAAAACAACCAAAACTTTGGAAATCAAAAACATTTTGTAAAAGAAGAATTTTCCTAATTAGTTGGAGAGAAAATGTTAGACTTTGGACATTGTTGTACAAAGGTTTCATTGAAAATTCAATGTTTTGAACTAGAAAGGACTACCTGGATTGGTAGCTCCAAGTGAAAATCTAGTTAATATGGATGACTATTGCAAAAAATTGTATACCATTGCAATATACAGGGGAAAATTTGCAAGAATTAAAGGACACATAATAGGGAATCACTTTCTTGAAGCCTTAGAGTTTGATTTAATCATAAAACATGAAATAAAACATTTGATTATCAGCAATCCAACTTTTGAAAGGTATACAGAGGTGGATGAAGTATTCAGAAGGTCTGTAAATATGCAGATTCCAACTGAAGAAATATAGGATAAATTATGTGAAACAATTGAGTAATTTTTTATCCCAACAAAAAGATAGAACAACAACATTTCGTGGGTGAAATCATAAATTTTTTTCTTCAAAATAGTGACATATCATTCAACAATTTCCTTTTCCTATTATTTGATACTATTATTTTAATTAATTTTAGATATTCTCTTAGTCATAGAAACTAGTATAAATAACTCTCATTATGAGTTATTAAGGGTTGCACCCTTGCATGAGAATTTTATAAGCATAAGTGTACAAGATTTGATCATTGATGATAATAAAAGGATTCTGGATTTGTTTCATTCAATTTGTTCTCTTTTACGTTTTCTAGTTTTCATTACATCTTGTTTCTTGCATATGTTTAATGTTTATGAAGATAACAAGGTAAGAAAAAGTTGTATTTCATTTTATCTTAAATCCCTTGAGGTTATTATCTATATTAGAGAATGGCATATTGAACTATATTTTTATGTAAGTCCCTCTACATAAATTAATTATCATCATATTCATTATATTAAATATGTCTTTTTAAGCTGTTAAACATTCTTCACCAATCTTTCACACTTATAATTATGAAAACAATCAGTTTGGATATTTAAGTAATCATATCTTCTTACATTTTCTACTTTAACACCTACAATCTCATAACACTGTTTGAAGTAGAGAAACAACCCTTTTACTTATTGATTAATATTATCTAAAGTTTAAACAAGGTTGTATGAAAATTATTTTATACATTGGTCATCCAAATATTCAAAACTTAAAACAAACAAAATATTATAAATGATCTTGCATAATTAATTGACCCCAATTATCTTAGAGGACAAGAGATCCAAAATAGTACTTTCTTCCTTATACAAGGCTGATAGAAGGGGATACGTGACTCTCCTTGGCCTTTTCCATAGTGATTAATCATTAAAAGGAAACAAATTTCTTTAGTTAGCCGTTTATATCTTCATCCACCTATCCTAAGTGTTTTGGAGAGTGGGCTAGTGGAATTTCAATGTGATAATAATTGTAAGAAAAGTATCCTTTATGCCTCTAGAATTTTATTCCCAAAAAATTAATGGATCAAGTACAGACTATGTTTGAAAATATATCTATGAAAGAGAGTTATTAGGGATTGACTTGAATATGCTAGACGTCAACCTCATTGTTGAATATGTAGCCACACTCTTATATTCTCATGCACGGCCACTAGATTCCTTAGCTTTCTCATCCATGCTTGTTGTTAACCCATGAAAACACATTATAATCCAATTAAATACATGTGTTTATTAGCACTAAACATGTAGGTGCAAAAAATTACTAAAATCAAATGGGAATCAAATATGCATCCATAAGGTAAAATAAGTTGAAAAAAATCATTACCAATTCCTTCAAAGGACGTTTAATAAATCAATGTTTGAATATATGTTGATGCATTAATTTAGTGGAGAATATTTTCAAAGTGACTAATACAATATATATCGAAGATTTAGAAATAATTTCATACCACCTTAATATCAAATGTGCATAGAATGGAGTTGAACATAGCACAAAGAAAAAATTGTGTTCAACAAGAGCTTCGCAATGAGAAATGTGTGTATTTCCATGTTTCCCAAACACCAAAATGTGGTTAATTCCCAAAAGACTTTTAACAAAATTCCTACTTGAGACGTGGTGTTGCATGGTATATTTTGCATAAATTCAATGCCTTTTCACATTGATAGATGGTGTGCTTATTTGCATACCTCTTATAGGTGGATTATATTTTCAGTGGATAGATTTGGATGAATTCATGAGTACTTGTTGTTTAAATTGTCAAGCATAAGTTGAAAGAATTAATAGTTAGGACCATCAATGTTTTTTCGCACTTAAATTATTAGCCTAATATTCCTTATTTTTGTAGTAGTGATTTTGGGTATTGCATGTGAGGTAGCTTCCAAGTCTAATAAAACAATTCAACCTTGGGTGATAATTCACCATACATTTCGAAAATGACATGAATAAAAAGAGTTAAATTAGCGACCTTTGTATTTCTTAAATCCATTTTATCCTTTGGAGGATGCTAAAAATTTGGACGATGTATTAGATGTGACCTCAACTATTAGTTATTTGATGGAAAAATTTTGATATAGGGTTAATTGATATGAATCTAATAATATGAGATAAAGTAGTTACTATAGCCAACAATTTACTACTGAATATTTCTCAAAGTTATGTACATATTAAGGAGAGGTATATGACCTATTACAGACTCTCGAACCATATTGTGCCATGTCACAAATTTTGGCCGGTGCCAAGAGACATGCAACTTTCCAAATCCAAATTAAACACATCATAAGGCAATATAATTCCTTAACGGGTGCTTATTAGTTTTTCCATATGCTCGCGAACACCTACAATCACTGTACATTGAATCCTGCAATTATGGATATACTAATTGTTCGTAGATGGAAATATGTGAAAAGGTTAGAAAAAAATATTCCTAATATGGTATGGAGTAGTATGACAATAAAAATCGGATTTAAATCCTTAATCACGGTGCCAAATATATATATCCATATTTACATAGAAATAGACAACAAAAACATGTAACAATAATTAAAATATGAAATATATAAATGATATTCCAGAACCACAGTCAATGGAAAATTATTTATATTCAAATAATATAATTACACCGAAGGAGGAAAAATGATTGAGCAAGGGTCGCCACATTCTCCTCTGTGTGAGGATTCTTTTATCCGTTTCTTATGGTTATAGATGGTTTTCCTCTTTCTAATATTCCATGGGTAGAATGATAATGTGTAACTGAATTCAACATTTTGAATGTCATAAGATCAAAATAATGACGATGAAAATGGCCATGGTGAAGAGATTGGAGAAAAAATATTTATTCATAATAAAATGGTAGATTAGTCTTGATATGTTCAAATAATGAAATATTTGTTGGAACAAATCAATATCTAACCATTGTGAGTAATTAGTTATTTTCAAGAGAGGAAAACATTAAATTTAGTAATTAGTTATTTTCAAGAGAGGAAAACATTAAATAAATATTCAATAATATTTATTTAGCTAACTAACTCAATTTTTTTTTTTGAAATAATTAATAAAAATAAGTGAAATAATTAAGAAACAAATTGAGTTTATTTAATTATTTCTAAGTGAAATAGTAAAATGGGTTAGAAATAATTATTAAATGGTGATTTAATAAATCACTTCTAAGATAATGTTGAAATAACTAATGAATAATTAATAAATAATGATTTAATTAATTATTCCTATGAAGCAGTAAATGTTAGTGAAAACAAATTTAATTATTTTCACATTAAAATGGGTGAAAATACAAGAATAAATTAGAATTAAACAAATTTATGGGTTATGCTCATGTTGGTATATTAATTAAATGGAAATAACTTAGGAAAATAGGTTCTCCAAAATATTTCCTATGGAAGGTGGGCTTTAATGTGTAGAAACCATACTAAATGGTATATTTCAATCAACCTAGTAAAGTATGGCTAGGTAATGTTTTTTTAAGTACTAATAGATTGTCCCCCAATGGATTAGTGTTCGGAGCACATCATATGAATGAGATATATTACAATTTTCCTTTCATGACACATGAGAGGAGGTCATGGAGAGAGAGAAAGCCACTACTAATATGGGAATAATCATGTGATGAGGAGATGAGACATACTCCTTAACAAAGAGTCTTTTGGTGTTGTTGAAATGATCTCAAAGAGGTGGGGGAGGCATAACAATACCCATCGTTATAATTGAGTACAAGAAATCATGATGTGCCTAATAAAATGGGTATGGGGAAAGGAATACATAATACATAACATGTTGTCTTCAATGGGATATAAAATGATACAATGAAATACATAATCACATATACATGATCCTATAATAAAAATTAGATGAATGATACAATAAATGATGTTGAGCTAGATACATAGGACCAAATGCCACCAAGCTTATGAGAGGGGGATATTAGATCTAGAGAAGTTATACTAAACAAGAAAGGGCTCTGGATATCTAAATGAGCCAACTGAAGAGGGGCTCATGTAGTGGGATCTGTAAATCATGGAGACCAAGGTATTAAAATATATTGAACTACGTCTAAGTCTAGATCATGAATTTTTTATAGTCGGGCATGTGGGGTACTACCTCAAGGGAACCCCTCCTAAGGTTAGGAACATGTCACACATGCCCATGGAATGTTCGTATAATTTTCTAAAGCACTAATTCATCACATGTATGATTCTCGATAGTGTGATAATGAGTTAGATTCAAGCATGAGAGAAATAACAAATTCAATGGAAAACTATGTGTCTCTTTGCTTCATCTAAGGTACTCAGTAATGAAGAAACTATATCCAAGGTACCCTCATTACATTTAGACCACTCTCTTGGAATAAATGTACTGAATTAAATCAAGGAGGACATGTCATTTTCAGGAAATTATGAGTCCTCAACAAAGATATGAGTAATAAAGTAGAATGTGATTAACATAGGATGACGCCAAGGGTAGTGAAAAAAGTGGCCTAATTGGTGGGATTATGACTTCCCTTGTAAGATTATAACATGCAAGGTTAACCTCCCAATGGCTCAAAAAGTTCCAAAGGTGGTGGTAAATTGATTAGACAAAATATTTTCAAATATAGATCACGACATCTAGAGGTAAAATATCAACAATATATGAATGTTACAACAAATGAAGGTGTTATTATATGATGACATGAATTAATCTAGTTATGAACAGATTCCATGGGAGATAATTATGACTCATATTTGATTCTATGAACAAGGAAGAATCAATGATGTTTCCACTAACCAAATTAAGCACAATTGGTACAAGGCCCTCCCATGGGAAAGTAAGAGGAAATAAGAGGGGAGAGTCTCAGGGGAACATGGGTTATCGTCATTAAAGTAAGAAATGATAGCGCTTGTATGAAGACAAACAAAAATCATAAGGTGAAGGATTTTTAACATCATGGAAGCCAAATTAAAAGGGGTTAATAGTGTTGGAATTCCCATGTGAGGAAGGATCTAACACTCAATACGTGGAAAGTTCAAGAGATGGATGGGTTGATTCACTTGTTGAAGTGTGGGGGTCCCTAAGATAATATCCATTGAATAATATGAGAATTCAATGAATGGAGTCATTTTATTGATATGAAAAATTCCATAGGAAATGAGTCTAAAAGAGATCCTAACAATATGAGTAAAAAATAGTTACTCACAACAAAAATTGAAACAAGAATTAATAAGTAAAAATACATGGTGGTGTCAGAGTACCAGTGACAAATATGAGAAAAAATTATTTTAAAAGAATGGGGACTTAAAACTCATGGAAAAAATGGCTTACAGATGAAGTATCAAATCAATAAAAAGAATGGTTTGAATGCTTCTTGGAATAATGTTTCCTAGTGATGAATTAGGGAAAGGCGTGGGGCTAAATTAATAGAGAATTTCTACACTCATCCTCCCCCCACCAAGTCAAAAATGGGAACTATATGGTAAGTTTGGCATCACATACATTATAATTATTCAATGTAAGGTATCGATGATCTCATAAATGCAATGTGTAGATGGATCACCGGAAAGGTCAGTAGGAAACACTATCCAAGGAATTAGCGAATAATTGAACTTACCTAGACCATTGGGGCCTAGGCCAAGAGTTAATAATAATCAAAATGAAAATGGGGCTAGAGGGTCCATCATGCTACTAAGCATGAATTTTATATGATATTTACGATTAGGGAAAAAAGTATTTCCACTATACCTAGTGGACTAGTCTTGAGGAACATAAAGCAAAGAACATAGAGTTACCCTTAGATAAATTAAAATATGGAGTGATGCTTTCTTGGAATCTTTCATAAGCTTTAATTTCCTCCCATCTTATAAGCTCTAATATTAGCTATGTTTCCTTTAAATAGAACGTACAAATACAACCAAAACAAGCCAAGGATATACAACATATATGTAACATGATTCATTCACTCTATTAAATGAATCAACAAGGCATTGAAATACATGAATGTAAATATAAAATAACACATAAAAGAAAACAATATACTCTTTGTCTTAATAGAAATTGGAGAGAGTTTACAACCAAATATATTGTTGATCTTGTAGAGATCTCCCCAAGTTGACTTGTCTTTGCTTGTCACAAGGCACACCTCAATGTCACCCTAATGCATGAAAATGATGAGACTCCTATATTCCAGGTAGTAGCATGAGGGCATGATTAGTCTCCAAAAGGCCCACCCTGATGCTTTGGATGGCAGTAAATATAGGAGATTTTGGTAGTTTACGAATTCTTATCCATTTACCAATCTCAGCTTCAGATCCACTGAAGATGTGAGGATGATCTCAAGGGATAAGAGGTGAAATATCCAAGGTAGGATTATATAGTATCTAAGCTTCTTATCCAAGGTAAATGGTTAAAATAACTCCTAGCACCTTTTGGAAGAGGAAGCTTCGAGATTATTTTTAATTTTCCTAAATTTTTAGAATCAAGACACCCCCAGCAAGAGACAAAATATTGTTGATCAGTGCTAGTGCAAAAGGGAGAAACTTGCCATTGAACACAAGTCTCTAAAGGGACATGGTGTGTTGGGGTTTAAAAGCATTGTTTTGAAGAAGTTAAACCTGAAAAATGAGGCATTTTGGATGGCCATGCTTTGGGATTTGTGTAGGGACGATGACAACATATTCACAAATGATGATATATATAGTTTGTAGTCTTATTGACAAAATGCGATAAAATGGCCTATAATAGGTTGCCCATAAAGCACAAAGTCAGAAATGGTAGTTGATGACTAAAGTTCTTTACCTAGTGATAAGTTCGAATCAAGAAAAATTGATCAATATGATCATCTATTATAATATATTTTCATCATGATATCTCTTTGCTAAGGGAGGCATACCCATGCTCAACACATAAACTAACATTAGATGTACAATGATCAAGAAGTTTGACCACTAATGACATAGAGTGAACCCATGATTGGATGATTGTCTTTATGATCATACATTGTAACCTTGCATTAATCCTTAAAGCGCAACTCATATGGATGGCACTAGATTCAAGGTATTCTATCTCATTCACTCAATCTTCCAATGTATGTTTCTAACCATGCAAATAAATGACTTGGAGTAGAACATGGTAGACACCATCTGATTACCGACAAAATATCTAAGTACTTAACGGACACGAGACAAACCATTGATTATGTTAATGGCTCTCAAGATATTATAGTACAATTAGTATGGTGTGAATGAATGAGTTGAAGTCGAACAATACAAAGTCCTTCCCATATCCCTAATCAACGACACAAAATAGGTATCAATGTTTGAGACAAAATTATGTTGATAGGGAATAGTTATGAATGATAGACATGAAATGAGGCTTAAGAGTATCGTAAAAGAGTTGAACATAATGACTTCTCTTGAACACATTGAAGACACTAAATGGAGTTGGTAGCATTGAACCAAAATTGAAAATATAGGCCTTGATATGGTGTGATGAGCCAAAAAACAAGAAAAATTTACCAACCCAACAACCACAGAGATGAACTAGAAGAGTTTCATGTTCAAGAGCACCTAGATTCCATTAATAGGTAGAGTAGACCATTTTCCCAATTTCCCCAACCATTTCTAGTCAGTACCTCTTCATTTTTTAACAATATTGAGGAGGATAACATATACTTTATCTGTAAGCTCATCCTTCATATGAATCCCTCTGGTATCTTTAATGAACCCTAAGAAGGATTGGTTTGGTATATTCATGTTCGAAGAGTCCATCATTGTTGGATGTGTTTATGAGACCAAAAAACTTGTAGCTTGACTTCTTTTCCATGTTTAGAGAGTTTGAAACAGAGGAAAATAAGAAAACTCCTAAGGTTCCTTTTTGCAAGGTTATCTCTTGAGTTCGAAAATGTAGTAAACAATACTCAAGAGAACCTCTTAGCCATGCTTGAAAAAGGCATTCCTTTTTCATAAATAGTGTATATAAATTCATAAAAAGGTTAAAATTAAATAGAGGAGACATATTTTCATTTATTTTAATGACTTTGAAAAAGACTAGTGTTCGGATATATTTTTTGTTTAGGGAGTATGAAAAGAGCTGAAAGAGGACTCCAAGGGGGGTGATTTTTTCATAATTTTACATAGCCTAAAATAGTGATAAAAGTATGCTCTCTGATGAAAATGGTCAATTCAACCCAGGAATCATCAAATATGTAAAAAAAATATTATCCTGCTCAAAAAATCACCAGAAGATTATAAATACCTTATTCATGGTAAAATTGGGTCATGTTTAAGTCAAAGCATTTAAATATTAATAACATAAAATTACCATAAAATACGCAAAAAGTAATTCTTTTTGACCATTTTACATTTTACCTCTTGGTTAGTGGGTTTTGAGTTCTTTTTGCCCGTGATATTCTGCAATTTACTGAAACCAATATGGTGGATCATTTCGAGTTCCATCACTTCTGGATAGGAGATATCGTCTTTTTCTTATTTTCTATGGTTCTATTTTTCATTTCATGCAAGTTTTTTCAGTTTTTGGGTGGCATAGGGATTCACTTTTTATCCCTAGCTCTACCGAACCCTTGTAAAGTAGAAAGCGGTGTTGGGAAGGGACAATTTACACTGTATAGGGAGATGGAGTGCACTTTCTGCCCTTGGTAGGGTGTACTCAGTGCATGTGACAAAATTTTTTTGTCTCTTTCACTCAAAATTTTATCAATGTTTTGCATGAAATTCGTCCTAATGAATCTTCTTGTCATGTTTTAGGTTTCCATCAGAATAGCATGGCTCTGATGCAAGGAGAAAAAGAACATGAGGTACGAGATATGGATGTAGCTAATGGCCTTACCACTATCCAAGCATTAAGAAATTAAAAATTCTTGTCTTCCTAGATTGAGGCAACAGATGGAGTTTCTAGAGTATCTTGTTCAATCATGGGATGTTCAGGCACATGATTTTAGAATTAGAGCACACATGCTTACTATATAGGAGTAAGAGATATATTTCATAGTTGGTTTATCTAGGATAGGTTTCCCCATCTTGTTATTTGGTTCTACGAGGGGTTTAGAAATATTCAAGGATTATATCAATGCACATTGTAGACCTCGATATCGACTGACCAAGGATGGGAAGATCGAGGTCCATTTACCTTTTAGGACTATCTTCTTGATCATCGTTAGATTGGCTAGCACTTCTACCTTGAATTTAGCCAACGGGTCTCATATGCAGTATGCTCTAGAGTGTATAGAGTCAATGTTATTCAACTAAAGCAAGGGAGTATTGGATAATATGAAAGAGTATGTTACTAAGGCAAAGGATGGAAGGTTGAATAAATTTGGGTATGGTTTGATTTTGTTTTCTTTTTTCTTGGAGCATATTCCATTGCTTCCACCATAACATATATCAATCACACCCATGGATCTAAGAGTCCCACAAATGAGGAGATGGCTAGATCCAATGTCCAAACTTGTTGGTCCATCATCTATAAGCTTCACACCAGTCTTATTCAGATGGTTGTGCATGAAACTCATTATGATTTAGGACTATCCATGTGCAAGGATGGAATTATATGGAGAATCATATCTCATGATTCTTGATGGAAAAAAATGGTGTGCCATAGGTAAAACAAAACATTTTTATTATCTTTTAGTTTTTTAATTTTGAAAAAAAAATTGTATTTTTTATGTATCTGAGACTAATCTATCAATTTTTACATGCATACATTGGACACACACACACACACACACACACACACACACAGATATATATACACCTATCAGTGTTTCTTATACATTATGTTATCTCATTCAATGTATGTGATGTGTGTTGAATTTAATTTACATATGTCGCAAATGCCTATCTAAAACATGGTTTTCTAATGCATTTGTCAATGTGTTTAGCCTCCTAGAAATGTGTCGATATTGAATATAGTCTAAGTATATTTCTAGAACGTGAACCCTTAAGAACATATGAAGCATATTTGTAACTATAACTAAATAGACATTAGTAAAATGTAGTACTAAATTTGTGAGTCGAATCTAATAACTATATGGTAGATACCATGAAAAATAGCATCAGACAATATCTCAATCACTATGTTATACTTAGAGATATTATTTCTAGTGAGATCGATAAAAATCCCTTGTAAACTCACTAAATCACCATTCAGAGCATATATCCCTTGTCATGGAAGAAAGGTTTCGAGTACTATGACTACCTCCATGAGCATAACCAAAATATGCTTGCAGCGATGTTGACATCTACAAAGAAAATGTAAAAATTATTAACAAAAACCATAGGAAAATTCGAAGGGAACACAATCATAAACACACTTAATACACCTATATACAACATGAACATATTGAACTATTCCAAAATAACTTAAACATAGTGTTTTTCAAGGTACAACCCATTTCTAGGCAGCACAAATGGGACTCCATCGAAATCAACAAGCTCGTGGGCCCCTTTAGGAAGAACGTGTTTAACAATATATGGGCCTAGCCACATTGGATCAATTTTCCCTAATCCTAATTTTTTAGGCACTTGTTCATATAAAAATACAAGGTCACCTTCTAAGAGAACATGAGCCTTGACATTATCTTCACATTGCGCCTTGATACATTTTTTTATGGGCCTCACTAGCCATCATGGCATCACATTGTGTTTCCTCTATGTGTGTCAAATGTAAGAGGCTCTCTTATTCTATAGAAGTTGTAGGAAGGAGCTCGACAACAAGTTTAAGAGACAAAATATCACATTCAATAGGAAGGATTTCTTCCAGGTTGTATACCAATTTGAATGGTGTGAAATCAGTAGCAATCCAAACAAAAGTTTGATATGCCCACAAGGATGCATAAAATATCTGATGCTAGTTTGATTTATGAACCCCTATCATAGGTTAAAGAATTTTTTTTAAACTTTTTTGATGGCCTAAACTTTCCCATTACCCTGAGGGTAATAGGGAGTTGAACTCTCATGGGAGAGGCCCAACTTACTAGTTAGTTCATACATCATCGGTTTACGAAAACGTTTCCCATGGTATCTAACTATGGTTTTTGGTACACCAAACCTCACAATAACATGATTGAAAAATAAGAGAGAAAAAATTTCACTGATATTAATGTATGTAGGCATCGCCTCAACCCACTTGGTAAAGTAGTGTACCACCACAATGATGTAGCCATTCCCCTAGGCCAATTGAGGGTTACACGTCATAAAATCAATGCCCCATTTCATGAAAGGTACATTGACAATAACAGGGTGAAAAGGAGTGGGTGGAGCATGAGTTTTACGATCGTATATCTAGAAGACATGATATTTTTGGACCGCGAGGAAGCAATCACAAAACATAGTAGGATAAAAATAACCCACAAAAAAAATCTTATGTGTGGTGGCGTAACTAGAAATATGTCCACCAAATGCTCCACTATGGAATATGTTGAGGACTTTAGCGGCCTCCTCATGTGTGAGGCACCTATGAGACATCATATCGATACCATGATGATAATGGTGTCATGGATTATAATATAAATTTTAGCTCGATATCGGATATGTAAATAGTCATAGTGAGAGGTATCAGACAAGAATTTATAGGTTCAAATATATATGATAATGTCTCCATGCCATGCGGAAGATGATTTGATCGGCAGCAATGAATCATCTGGGTAGAATTGTCAGATGTTGTTTCAGCATGGATAATTGGAAGGTCATAAACCAGCTTAGTAAAGACTAAGCATTTCTTCGATTAGGATTTGATAAAATCCAAATAACACTCCTAGACTATGATAATCCATTTGGAGTAACTTCCCCCCAGCAATTGTTGTGAAAAGATGTATGTAATTGGGTTACAATCAGAAGCGACCATAGTCTTTGAAGCAATATATAGTGGTGAAAGCTTTGAAAAACCACCAAAGCTAACTTTTTGACATGATTATATTTGATATTATTTTTATTCAAGCTCTAACTCAAATAATAAATAGTATGTTTAGTTCCCACATCACCCTCTTGTACCAATACCATAGTGATGGTAGTAAGTGTAGTGGCAAGATACATGAATTAATCATGTTGGTAATCCAAGGATTACAAAAAGGATGCCCAAATAAGAACATCTTCATGGCATCGTAAACCTTCTCGGTCATGTAATCCCAATGAAAGGGAACCCATTTCTTTAATAGGTGAGTAAATCCTTTGGTAAATTCAGTGTAGTTGGGAATGAAACATATTTATCGATAAAACGGGAACTATTACCTCAAAACGAGAACTCTACCACAAAAAAACTCAAAAACCATGAAAACAAAACTGAAAAACGAAAAGTGTGTCTTCCAGAACGCACTTTTCTTTTTAGGGTCAAATTTCAACATTTTTCGAATTATGTTAAAAACCAATTTTTTTCTTGAAAAAAGGATTGAGGAAACACCCTCAAAACAAAAAGTGTTGATGGTGGAATAACATCACCAATTTTTTGTGTGCAAAAAACAGGCTAGAAACGAAAAGTGTTGATGGTGGAATAATGTCTTTTTATTTCGGGGTAAATTGTCAACAACTTTTCATAAGGACATTAAATATAAAATCCCATTACTCTGAAAAACGTTAAAATTTCAACGATAAACATGGCATTAAAGATCAAATTTCAAATCTTAAAATTCCAACAATTTTTAGGCATTATATTAAAGATAATCTATTATTGTGTCTCTCAAAAGCCTTAAAAATCCAAGGATGACATTAAAGATAAAATATCATGTTTATGAAAATAAAATTCCAATGATTTTTAGGCATGGTATTAAAGATAAAATATCACTGGCATAAAAATAATAATAAACAAAAGAAACAAAAAAATTCAAAAATAAAATAAAAAAAGGGGAAAATTCAAAAAAACACATAATTTTAAGAAAATAAAATAAAAATTAACCCAAAATAAAATAAAATATGTTGACCCTAGTCACCCCGGTGGTTGTTTTGGGAATCGACCTATGTCGAGCTGGGGCCACCTCTCCTGTCGTTGGCTGGTTGAGCCCCACGGCCCCAAGGGTGGTCAGGGTTGATTCTATGAATCGGCCCCTACCTTCTTCTGGGTGACCGTAAAACAAATTTTTTATTTTTTATTTTATTTATTTATTTTTATTATTATTATTTTTAATTTTAATTTTTTTATTTAAAAAAAAAACAAATTATGTTTTATTTTATTCTTTGAATATATATATATATATATATATATATATATATATATATATATATATATATATATATATATATATATATATATATATAATTTTACTTTTCTTTTTAAATTTTTATTGTTTTAAATTTTTTGTATTTTTGTATTTTTTGAATTAATTTTATTTTGTATTTTTATTATTTTAATTTTTTGTTATTATTTTAATTAGTCTTTTACTTTTTAATTTTAAATGTTTAATTTTATCATTTAATTTAATTATGGTTTTTTTTTAACTTAAAAAAAAAAAAAATTTCCTTTGGGGGGTTAATTTTTTTTTTTTTAACTTTAAATTATGAGTTTTTTTAAATTTTCCGCATTATTTATTTACTTTTTGAATTTTTTTTGTTTAAATTTTTTATTTTTACAAGTTATTTTTGTATTTTCTTTACACTTTTATTATTATTTTTCATAATTTTTTGTATTTTTTTATATTTGATTTTTCTGTCATGTTTTTCAATTTTATTTTTATGTTTTATTACCAATATGAAAATAACCACTTTAAAAAAAAGGATTGATGTTGAATCAACATTTTTCAAAATTAGCAAGAAAATAACTAACATTTTAAAATAGATGTTCATACTTGATAAATAAAAAAATTTAAGTGTCAAAAAACTCACCATTTTTCTAAATCGACATGACATTTAAAAAAAAAATAGGTTTTTCTACATCACCACTTTTCAAAATCAACATGAAAATCATGACATTTAAAAAAAAAAAAAAGTACATAAGAAAATTTAAAGTGACAAAACTATGCTCCAAAAAAAACGGTGATTCAGCATCACGAATTTTTAAAATCAGGTTGTTTTTTTGCTACCTCAAAAAAATGGGTATCAGGTAATTTTCCCATTTGATCGATAACTATGTTGAATCTTCGTAGAAATTTAGCCTACCCTTCGAGTCTTTGAAGCTAAAGAAGGGAAGAAGGATCAAGAATATCTAATATATTCTGGACTTTCAGTAAATCAATATGAATTCCATGTTTCAAAACAACGAAACCAAGGATTTGACTGGAGCTGATAGAAAACATACACTTATGTGGATTAAGCCTAATTTTATAGTGCAGAAAATGTAGAAAGATAGCCCTAAGATGGATTGGATGGTCGATTCAATGCTTCGAGTGAGCAGGTAAATTGTCCAAATATGGTTGTATAGTTTGTTTGATGTCACGACAAGCATAATTCATTTCCCTCTTAAATGTGACTCCAACATTATTCAATCTAAAAATGAGTTTTCGATATGAAAATGTGCTCCATGGATAAATAAACATTTTTGTATGTTGGTCTGTTGGGATAATGTTGATATGATTTTATCTAGAAAAGTCATCGATAAACGGAAATATTTCACAACCATCACAATCATCAACGATATGGTCAATGAACGGGGTTGGATAAATGTCATTCGGACAAGCACGATTAATGTCCTGGTAATCGACACACACATGAATTGTTCCATCTTTATTCATGATAGGAAAATTCTTGGACACCCAATTAGTTACAGGTATTGGGTAGGCCAAATTAGTGCATAGAATTTTTTTTACTTCAATTTTAATAGTGGTAGCCTTCTTGGGATCAACTAGATGGAGGCACTATTGAACTGGCTTAACATCGGGATATTTCTTTATTTCATGTACAACAATGTTTGGGTCGATCCCAATAATTTCATCATAAGAAAACTAAATATGTCTCTAAATTCCTCAAAAATGGCCTCATGAGTCTCGATCTGATAAGGAGATAAATATGTGTCGATATGTAAGTTGTCAACAATATTAAGTTTGATCAGAGTATCAAGAGGAATAGTCTCTTCAATATTCAATGTGTTCTTCTCATAATCTATACCATTAATGATTACAAAATTTGTAGACATCTCAATGACATTGGGACAGTAGAATTCACTAAGATTATCCTTAAGGGAATTTGATAAGGAGAAAAAATGATGAGGATCGTCCCATGACACATCATCTGGCATCATCATCTCCATGATGTTCTCATCAATATAGAATGTACGAGTGAAGGGACCATAGGATGTTCCATAATATAAGGAATGATCAAGCCAATTGATAGAATAGGAGAGGGTATAATTCATCGCAAAGGCTAAATAAATGACTTCATAGTCAAGCTCAATGGAACTAAGCAACACGTCATCACCAAAATTATTAGTATTAGATGTATCTAGAACTAGCCAAGGATCAGATGAACTAGTACAAGAAGATATCACGTTGACATGGGCAACTAGATTAAAATTGTCAGGAGAAGGAGGAGGAAATGAAAATTTATTGATGAGGGAAGAATCCTAAAGCAATCCCACTCCACCATGTTGATACAGGTTTGGGGCTTCTCCCAAAAGTGTGATGCTTCAAGTAACTTGACAATTGGTGGAAAAGAAAGTGAGTTGATCAATGGCTATTATATTGCCCTTATGAGGGAATGAAATCATTATGAAATAAATCAAAACAATTACAACCATAGCATAAACCCATGTACGACCCATTAGAATAAACCCATGACTTCAACTTCTACAGATATTGTCTTGCTGCCTAATTATACTTGCAAATATTTCAAAATTCCACAAGGTTTGAAGCCCCTTCCATAAAAATCCTTTCGAGTGGTAGGTGATTGATTTAATTGGGGAGAACCAATATCCTTCAAACATGAAAGTGACATGATAAAGGTTAAAGCACCTTCGTCTAAAATGAAATGATGGATATTCTTACCATAATTGAAGACCTATATCATAAAAGCTAACTGATCCATAATTTGAGGCGTATGGCTCTCATGGTTAAAAAATACAAGGGCAGAATATGAAGGATCAATACATGCAATTGCAGAAAATAAAGCCCGAGACAATTTTGAAACACCTTAAGAGTTGACATAGCTAAAGGATCTTGAGAGACATCCTCAACTATGTTATAATTCTGAGCAGCTCTTACATGAGGGTTGAATATAGTTTTATAAATAACACCTTTCAAAGGCTTAATCGTCAATTCGGTAGGAAGCGCACTTGGAGTAGGATTTGATAGAGATGTGTTAGAACTAGTAGGTTGATTGATAGCTGATTATTCATGGGATTCACATTACCATAGTATTTATTCCAGGTGGCTACCATAAAATCAATTTTGGTCTTAGAAGAGGAAAGCATCAATATCGAGTTAGAGAAAGCATGATCTTGAACAAACATATTATTCTCATGATTCAGAAACGGACCTGTCAACATAGTGGGTGTGACAGATGACTTAAGGAAGTGATTGGATTCTACATGGTGTGTAATTTCATCAGTGAAGTGTTCCTCATTACAAATAAAGAATGGATAACGAGGTTTGTGATTCTCTTCACAGTGTTGATAACTTTGTTTATCCTGTGGAGGATTAGATTTCTTCTTACTTCCTAGTTGTTGATATTTTCGTTTGGAGGATTGAACAACATTCATCTTGGAAGTAGAAGTTGTACGAGTTGAAGACGGATGGTTTTCAGAAGTCACAGCGAGAGCCGAGCTAGATGGTTTACTCACCAATGGTTGGATAGAAAACATAATCACGCCATCGGCAGAATGTGATTCTTTACTAGGAGGATGTGTAAAAATGGAACCAAGAAATGGCACACATTAAGGGATTCTGATTTAATTTTCCCTTAATTTATTTGGAAGAGAAATTGTAATTTCATCTCATGAAAACTTATATTAGTTAACTAAGTGAGAATAATTGAGTTAGATTAGGAAATTCATGTTGAGGTTCAAAGACGAGGCATGCAAAGGATTTTTCTATTTTTAGAGGGGCCAATTATATTTATTTGTGAGTTGTAATTAGTTAACTCAATTAATTGAGTTAAAATAAATTTAACTAGTTCTAACTGAATGATGAGCTAGAGCTAGGTCTAGTAAATTAAATGTGATTTAATTCACAAGTAGTGATAAATCAGTTAATTGAAAATTCACTATAAATATTTGTTGCATGTCAGTTATAAGGAGGGCCCAGTTGAAACTAAGGTTAAAGGGATTATGATTATCATTTGTATAATTATAAAGTTGTACAAGTAAATCATAGAGTTAGGTTGAGGCCAAGGAAGGATTGCACAATTAATCCAAGGGATTTTCCTATTTAATTAGTCCTTAATGTCTCATGGAGTGTGTGAGCAAGGCAAAGAATTGGCTATGTCTTTGTTTGATTTTACCTAGATCAGTGTGAGACAGCTAGGAGAGTGTAAGTGTTTCTCTTGAGAGAGAAAGAATTGTATTGTTTCATGATCCTTGAATTTATACAATATATAGATATTGGGGCTTAAGGCAGCGTGCACTCCTCAAATACATCTTGTGTTGTGTGATTTATTGTCTCTTTCTCTTAATTGTTATGTGGTTGTGCTATTATGTTTTGTTTCACCAAATTGTAGAAGGATCCAATATATTCTTTTATACATTAGAAGATCACATTGAATCTTTTTGTTATATTCTCTACATGGTATCAGAGCGCCAAGAATCACAATAAGAAGAGAAGAACATAGTTTGTTTTGATCATGTTCAAATTTGGAGATTTATTCTTTGGAATCCAGCAGCAGATCAAGATGTCTTTCAATGGCTTAAGACTCGAATATACACTCTAGGGAATTCGAATTATATTTCATGGAAGTAAAATATCAAGGCGGTGACTGAGGACAACAAAAGGAAGGGTTTCATAGATATTGATGTCCCATAGCCTGCAACAATATATGCTCAACTTCTTGATGCATAGAAAAATAATGTAGAAAAGGCAAGAAGGATCTTGTTAGAGGGAGTTTGAGACCATATTTCCTCGAGCCTCCATGAGAAGGTGACTCCAGATGCAATGTGGAAGGCCTTGACATATATGTATCATAATATCAGTGACCACAGGAAGTTGGCATTGAAAGACAAGCTTAGGAAGATCAAAATGGAGAAGGGCGACACAATCCAAAAATACTTGATGAACTTCACTTACTGTCAAGATGAGATTAGAAGCATTAGGATCTATGTTTCCTTGGATGATTTGGTGACCGCAGATATTCCAGGCCTTCCAAGAGCTGGTATAGATGCTAGGACTCTATTAATGGGAGGGAGAAGCTGCTAGTTTCAGAGTGACTATGGTCTGATTTGGCACAAAAAGAAATTAGGTGGAGCACCAAAGATGGATCCTCATTAAAGACTAATGATTAGGAGAATTGTGCCTTGGATGGAAAGGAAATGAAAGGAAAAGGGAAGGAATCCCATTCCAAATCCAAGTCCTGTAAGGTAAGAAAGAAGGGAAACTTGTCAAAGGTAAAATGTTTCAATTTTCATGAGCATGGAAAGTATCCCACAAATTATCCACAAAATAAGAACAATAAGAAGGCCAAAGGAGGAGCATTAGGTGAAGAATTGGATTCAAAATTCGAGTTAGACTTCACCCTCATCGCTTGCATGGTTTCATCGGTGTTAGGATTTGTGTGGTACTTGGATAGTGGAGGCTCATTTCATATGACCGTCAAAAAATAATTCTTCAAAAGATTGGAGGAGAAGGATTTTCAGAGGGACATCGAGATGGGTGATGGAAGGAGGTATAGTGCTACCAGTATTGGTTCCATTAAATTTCGAAGAGATTTAGGTAAGCCCCTCATACTAAAATATGTCATGCATCTACCTAGCTTAAAGAAGAATATGGTTTATCTTTCTATGTTGGAAGATCATGGATATGATGTGATTTTCATTGAAGGAAAGGCATTCCTTCATCACAAAGTCATGGGACAAGTGAAAAATATTGGGGTCTGAGCAAAGAATCTATAAAAACTTGATGTAGATGATTGCGTAGAATTCAGAAGTAAAGCAGAGAAGGCGGCAAGCTGAGACATCAGTGATTTATGGCATAGGAGGTTGGGTCATCTACACGACAGTGCTTTGAGGATATTGCAACATATTTATACAAGACTTCCAAAGGGTGCACTTGAGTAGAGAGACATGAAAAGGGTGTACATTGGGGAAGTATACAAAGGCCACCTTTCACAATAAGGAAAGTCGAGCAGTGACAATCCTTGAGAGAGTTCACTCAGACATGTGTGGACCATTCTCGACAATTTCCATAGCAAATCACGGGTATTATGTGATTTTTTATGATGATTTGTCAAGAAAGTTTTTGATTTTCTTCATGTAAAAGAAACATCATACGTTCTCCAAGTTTTGTGAGTTCAAGGAACTTGTCGAGAAAGATAGAGGGAGGCAGATGAAGGATCTAAGGAGCAAAAATGGTGGAGAATACATATCTAATGAATTCAAGAACTTTGGTGCCTTAGTAGTAATTCGAAGAGAATTGATTACACCTCATAACCCATAGAAGAATGGGGTTGCAAAAAGAAATAGAAAAACTTTTGTGGGAGTAGCATGAGTTATGTTGCATTACCAAGGCTTACCATTTCATATGTGGGTTGAAGCACGCAATACAATAGTATTTTTGTAGAACAAAAGTCTTGATTAGATATTTGGGATGAGTAAATTAGAGGATCCTTTTCTAGGAAAGAGACTGGATGTGTCATATTTTAAATTTTTTGGTAAATCGGTTTATTTCCATGTGACCAAAGATGCCAAGAAGAAGCTAGATCCAATAGAAAAGTTGAGGATATTTGTGGGGTACATTAATACACCTCACAACTATCGGGTGTACTTTCTAGCACATAGGATGAAAATGGACAAAAGAGATGAGAAGTTTGATGAAGAGAAAGCCATGTGATTGTACCTTGAGAGGGATCTTGAGTTCCATATAGTTGAGGAGATATTAGCTACAAAGAATGAACCTTAGAATGTGGAGTAACTACAAGAAGAGGAAGAGAGAGTGGTAGAAACCACTCATGCAAATCCATCCACTAGAGATGGAAGGAAGCACACCAGAGAGGTTGACATATTATTGCTGGAAGAAAGAGATAATGTAGGAGAACCCACATCATAATGTAGGAAGGGAAGGTCCCGAGAGCGATACACTAGATACATGGATCTTATGAGTGGAGGTGTAGAGATATAACCATCCTCTATTGAGGAAGCAATGTATCAGATACTGTGGGTTGATGCAATGGTTGAGGGGTATCACTCCATTATTAGAAACAATGTATGGGAAGTTGTCCCAAGACTAGTGCGGAAGTCAGTTGTAGGATCCAGATGGATTTACAAGGTGAAGAAGGTAACATATTGGAATTTGGAGAAACGAAAGGCTATATTTGTGGCCAGAGGGTTCTCCCAAGTGGAGGAGATTAACTATGATGAGAATTATGCACCAGTTGCAAGGTACTCATCTATTATATCCTTCCTTGCATTGTTAGTCTGAATGGGATAATAGATACATCATATGGAGTGTACATTAAGCATCCTTAAGGTTTCAAGACCTTAAACAATGAGTCACATGTGTGCGGACTCAATAGAGCACCATATGGGTTGAAGAAAGGACTTTTTCCTTAGTATAGCAGGATTGACCGCTAATTCACCAGGTTGGGATTCACTAAGAGTGAAGTAGATGAAAATCTATATCATATTATGGTTGACAGTAATCTTTTGATTATTGTACTTTATGTTTATGATATGATCTGATAAGTGATAAGCATCTCATGAATTATTGTGAAGATGATCTTCCAAGATAATATGAGATGAATGACATTACGATCATGCGCTATTTCTTTGGATTGGAAATATGGAACATAGATGGGGAGCTATTTGTATCTCAGGGAAAATATGCCAAGCAGATTTTAAGGAAGTTCCACATGGAGGGAACCAAGCCCATGGTGATTCCTCTTGCAGGAAACTGGAGGAAGGGGGATTTTACTTGGGGTGAAGTAGTGGATGCTACGATTTATAGGCAACTTGGTGGTTTACTCATGTATTTGGTGAATACCCAACCCGACATATGCTATGCAGTTAACCATCTAATCCAAGTTATGGTTAAGTTGAAAAAGTTCTTTTGGAAGGCAGGAACCATGTGTTGGGATATATCAGGGGCACTATATAGTATGGATTATGGTACATATGGACAGATGGAGTGAAGCTTCAGGGCTTCATTAATTCATATTGGACAGGGATTCCATCTGGTAGGAAGATCACATCAGGAGGCATATTCAGCATAGGATCAGCAACAGTTTCTTGGTATAGTAGGAAACATATATCACTTGCACTCAGTTCAACAAAGGTAGAGTACATGGTGGCCATTCACGCAACATGTGAGGCCATTTCAATGAGGAAGATACTTGTTAGTTTTTTTGGTCAGCAGATGGATCTGACAATGATACATTGTGATAGCCAGTGTTGCATCAAACTCTTGTCAATCAATCTAGTATTACATGATAGTTCCAAGCATATTGATATTTGGTATCAGCATCGCAGATATTGTGTTTAGAGGAGTATTATGTCATTAGAGTACATTCCCACAGAGGAGCAGGATGCATAAATTTTGACGAAGGAGCTAGTAAGAAGAAAATTAAAATTCCACAGAGACAATATTCTAGTAGGAGATAATCCCTTTCTTGTTGAGAGGGAGTGTTGAAATGGCACCAAGAAATGGCAGCCATTAAGGGCTTCTGATTTAATTTTCCCTAAATTAAATTGGAGGATCAATTATAATTTCATCTCATGACAACTTTGATTAGTTAACTAAGTCAATATGACTGAGTTATCTATGGAAATTTGAGTTTATGGTCAAAGAGGAGGCATGTGTTGGGTCAATTTACTGTTGTAAACTAATGCAGGTATCTATTATCAATCCAGGTTACTGGAACTTAGAATCATCCCCAAATTTTATGGGTTTCCGTTGTGGTCAATTTAGAAGATGTTTTATTAATGATTAGGGAAATGCATATTACAAATATAAATCTAACTTAAACAATTTCTAAATTCATATGTGTAATTAGAAGTAGAAGAATCTCCTAACTTAAGAGATTTGTTTGTCCTTCTCTAACAAGATTACGACATGAATTATAAATCAAAAACTACTTAACTAAACAATAGATTAAGATACATGAAGTAATAATTGAAAAGGCTCTTCACTCAAGAGGTCCTGATTGTCCTTCATCATATATTCATTTATCAGTAATGTTATTGTTAGAAAGAGGAATTCAGAAAAAGCAAGAAAGTTAAATTTTAGTTTCTAGTCCCTTGATAAGATAGAAGAAGTATTTAACTGGAATATTGGGTTGACTCATCATATGCAGAATAGAAACAAGACTAAGATTCATCAACAATCATGTAAAAGCATGGAAAGATGAATTCTAACTGAAGATCTTGATTAGATAGAAAGAATGTTTAACTTAAACATTTTTTTTTCCTTTCATATGCAAGTAAGAATGATCATTAGATTCATCAATACTCAGAAATAATTAGCATAAAAAAATGAAACAAAAGCAAGCTAATTCAGAAATTGCAACTACAAAATAAGCTAAGAAGTGTACTTATCTCAGTGTCGAGGCCCTCCACCCTTGCCTCACACACTGAAGATGAATTCATCTACTTAAAACTTCAATCAATCAAATAGAATACAAAAAAAACAAATATGATAGAACAGATCTTCAATTATGTCTCCAAGTCTCAGAAATAATAATGCCAAATCATACAAGTCCTACATATCAATGCGTTCAAAGCTTGAGGCTTAAATAGATAAAGTATCTAACAATATTAATCTAAAATAGCTCCTATAATCATAACTATCCTTATATTATCAGATAAAATAAAATTCATTCATCAGATCCATCAAAATCTAGAAAATCCCACAAAATACGAGTTTTGACATAGTCTCTAGGGATCCTTCATAAAGACAGGTCATGTTTGATGACCTTTGACTGGGCCTATTAAAGATCGATTTGACTATTCCAATAGGTGTCCACTTATTCCTAGTTACAAATCCTTCTATAAATATATGTAGCTCAAGCCAAAGTGTCTTGCACATATGCGAACCATCAGGCCATTATGGGAATTTCATATGTTGTCCAAAAATGCACTTAAATTTCAATTTTTACAAAAACATCTAATAATTGAAAAAAATAATTTAAATACTTGTATATGAATATTTTTGTCAAAATAAGGTGGATATGACAGTAAATATATGGATAGTATGGAAAAATAAGATGTATTTTATATAGAAAAAGAGATAAAGAAACAAGGGCCAACATCTCCCCCAAGCTGATGATCAAGCATGTCCTCATACTTGCTTGTTTCTCTTTGACCTACTGAGCTCTGATGTTGATCCCATTCTTGATCCTGAAACTTCCTGTTGTGCTACATATAGAAGAGAATCCATATCTTTGCATCGATCTTCCTTGTGGATGGAGCTTTTAACCTTCTGTTTCTCATATTTAGCATTTTAGAAATTTTTCTCCTGAAGCCACCTGAATTCCTGTGTATACAGAATATTATCTTTTGTTTTTAAATTTCCCATTTCTTCACATAATATTCCCACTTTATTTCACCAATTTCTCATTATTTTCTTAAAGTTTTCATTTTCTTCTTTCAGATGCCTCTCGATGATTCTGGTTATCTCTAGGCTATCAGTTAATTCTCTAACCCTGCTAAGGTTGTGATCTTCTTCCTTAGTATTTTTAGAAACTGAAGTATCTTCCACCTCATTATTTTCAAAATAGGAATCTCTATCTATAGGATTTTCCTACACTTATTGTTGCAACCTCTCAAGGATTTCATTTTCTTGTTTAGTTAAAGGAGACGTCTCTAGGACATGCACTTTTGGTTCTGCTAAATTCCTATTTTTCTTCCTTCTAGAAATGGTTAAAAATGGTGTTTCCCTGTCTACCATAACTGTCTCATATTGTTTCTTTGACCCGATTTTAGGATAGAGAGGTGATTGCACAATATTTCATGTTTCCTATATTGGTTTAAGTTTGTTTTCAATAACTTGTTCTACAAACTTATTTTCAATCAGAAAATTTTCCCAAACAATTCCCTTAAATTTCAACTAGTAATCATCAAGGATTTTTATGAGTCCCTCATGAAGAATTTGGGCTTATTTGGGCTTGGTCTCAAATTTTACACTCTCAATCATCTTCATCAAATTTTTATAAAATAAATAGCGAAAATTGATCCTGATACCTCCTTTAATATATTGTAGTAACCTAACATGATATAGGTGTGGTACACTATGTCTGTTATCACAAGTGAAAAAATTTTCAATTATCAAAACTAGCTCTGCCCAAGGTTCATTGAACCACTACCTTGGAATCCCCTTTGGCCTATCAAAAGAACCCTTTCTGTTTTTATCCAAGAAGAATGTCCAACCCTTGTATTTGAAATGCAATCCCTTGTGGTATAGATCTCCTGATGATGGCAACTCTAAAGCTTCAAAAATATATTTTGCAATCAAAGAAATATGTAAAATACCCATCATGGGTTCATCCTGTTTGTAATTTTTTATAAATTTTCTTGTGATATCCTCATTGTTCCCTTTGAATTTTTGAAGATATCCTAGTAAGCCTGACTAATAGAGTTTCTCAACTATTTCCCTACTCCAATGTTCAATTTGAAAATATTTGGGTTCTGTTCTTGAATTCATTTTGTCTAAAAACCATTCGATGTATTCATATACTATCCTTAACTTCATCTTTGTAAACAAAAATTCAATTGGTAGATGTTATCACAGTAGTAAGGCTTACCTCTTGTTTACTGTTTTTGCCAATCAATCCTCTCTTTCCCTTTTGAAAAATGTGAGCTCACTGCTTCAAATAAACACAATATTTGATAGAGAGGTTTAAGAAAACATTAAAAAATTCATGTTTCTATTATCCTAATCTTCATTTGATTCTCTATCTCTCTTAAAAAACAATCTCTGGTTTTTTTTTTGTAAAAATTTTGACTCTGTAAAAAAAATGAAATTTTTTTATACAACAGTGTCTTTTCACCCTTCGATTTCATATAAAATTCTTTTCCAAAAGCATAGCATGATGTATCTAGTATGAACTCACTTTTTGTTCAAGAGAATAACTCAATCATTTCATCAAAAATGTCAAAAGGAGCTCATTATTTTCCTTCAAACATTTACTAGACTTGGTCCTCTGCTATGTAAAAATACAAAAACATGTTTGACTGTGTATTCTTAACCAACGTTTCTCCACAAATCCTTACTCTAATTCTGATACTGAGTATGCAAATAAAATTAATCTACTACACCACTCAATTAAAATGAACTCTCTATGCTATTCAAAATAGAACTCTATTTTTTTTCATTTTGAAATAAAAAATTGTGAATGAGGACTTCTTGAAGCTTACCTATCTTTGCAATGATCCCCATGATTCTTTGCTAGGATCCTCGTGATTTACCTTCTATTTTAACCGAGGTCTCTATTGTTTCAATTAGTGCTAATCTCATCAAAATATTCACTCAATATTTTACCATTTATGCACTTAATATTTTATCAAGTAACTGACTTCATATTGAGTTACTCTAAGTTTCTCTGAAATATTTGGTTTTGAGATGAATAGATCTAATAAGTCCTCATTTTCTTCCTCTTCTCTAAAATTATAAACTTGATTGAGACTTAGAACATATTGAAGCTCTTGTGGTTCCTCTCCATCAAGCCATGATAATAAAGAAGGAGATTGAGAAGGAAGATATAATGTAACATGTTTTCTTTCATCTCCATGTGCAATAATGATACTTCTTGACCTACATCCAATGTAAGCATCTAGAGTGGCTAACCATGGTCTACCTAAAATTAAGGGATTCCCTACCAAATTTGTTTCTGGATGCAAAATCAAGAAGTTTACAGGATACTCCCATGAATCCAGTAAGACAATGATATCCTCTAGTATACCTTCTGGTACAACTTTAGATCTATCACTAAGTTCTAAGACTATAGTAGTAGGTCTAATGTTTTTTAGATTTAACTGTTTCATAGTCTCTGTAATCATAACATTGATTGCTGCTCCCAAGTCTATTAAAGTGTTTAGCACTGAAATTTTGTTAATCAAAATGGTAACCATAGGAATTCCTAGATCAACATACTTTTCAATGGCTGTGTTTGTAGACATGAGACTTGATAGACTTCCAATTACCTAGATTGTATGTAGATCCCTCTTTCTTCTGCCGGATTTCTTAATGCATAATTCCTTTATTGTTTTTGCATATATTGGACTGTCTTTAATTTCCTGCAACAAAGGAATTTTAACATATGTGTTCTTCAATTCATCCAAAATATTAAATTCAGGCAGAGATATTGGAATATTCTATTCTATCAATCTCTCTGGATATGGTGGAGTCTGGGTCATTATAGATTTACCTTTCTAAATTTTCTTTTCTGGTTGAGATTGTTGACTTTGTTCTCCTTATTCAATTTCTTCTTCAATTATCGGAGGAGAACCTTTTTGTGACACCTTCCTAGACCTTAGGTGGACATCTTATATTGGAAGAATTGAATAAGCAGGATAATATGTTGCTTCTTCCATATGATATACTGGTCTATCCACCTTGTTACTTGGATTAGCTATTGGCTGAGCTGGCAATTGTGTTGGTCTAGGAGGTGGTTGGTTATTGGGTGGCTGAAGTTGCTGCGGTTGAATTAGCATTGGTTGGTTTTTAGATGGAAATGGCATTGGTTGCGTTGCTAGAATTGTTGATATTGAGGAAATGGTTGTGGAGGGTATGGTTGTTGATATTGATACCGTTGGGGATGCATTTGTTGTGGTGGTTGGTTTCCATAACCATATCCCCTCCAACCTTGTGAAGGTTGGCTTTGATATTGTTGTGGTGGCCAAGCCTGCCATGGAACTGGTGTATTCCATGTATTTTGAGGGTATTAAAAATTTTGGGGGTTATGTTGAGGGAATTTTCTAGACATCCTTGGTTTCCAAGGTCTCCTTGGTGCCATATAGTAGAGATAATCTACTACTTGCATTTCTTCTCCTTGCAATTCTTTTAATTTGAGAGATTTTTACATTGCATGATTTTTTGTCCAAAGTCCATGCAATTGTATACCTTGCAAAGGACATTCCATGAGTATATGCTTTTGCCTACACTTTGGACAAAAAATTTCTAATATTTCATCTTTCTCTTATTTCTTTTTCATAGCTTTCAAAACATCTACCTGTGTTCCCAAAGTGCTTAAGAAATCTGTTTTGAAACTTTCTAGTAGGCTTGTTATCTTTGCTCTTGTTACTGCACTTGCTGCAGATTTGGAAGATTTTGATGAAATATCTCTCTTTCCACTCTTTTCTCTTCCCCCAGAGTATTTTTGACAAAGTTTAGCAATTTCTTCAAATGGTAAATTGGAGATATCTCTTTAGATTAAGAATTCATAAATACTCATCTCTGAGACCCTTAAGAAAAATAATGCAGATGGTATCCAAACTAAGAGAATGATGTTTGGATTTATGTAAATTGTAAGGGAAACTTCCCAAATATTCTTCCAAAATTTTCTCTTCTTCTTGTGTCATTATGAAAATTTCTTATTTTGAGTCTCTAGCCCTGTAATAAGCTTGATACTTTCTAAGAAAAAAATTATTCATATCCTCCCAAGAAGCAATTGTATGTTATCCTAATCCCATGAACCATTTCAAGGATGCTGCTTTCAGAATAAGAGGAAAAAGTCGAAGCTTGTGTGTGGAATCAGTATATCCATAAGTTCTACACAAGATATCAAACTCAAACATGAATGCATCAGGATCTTTTGTTAACATTCCATAGAAATTAGGAAATACGGAAGGTGGAATGTTTTTCATTTTTTTTTCTTCTCCTAGTATTACTCTTGCATCTAAGATAGGAAAGCGAAAAGTAGTTTCCTCATCATTGTTAACTTCTTGCTCATTTTCTTGTGTTCTTCTATTTATATTTTATCTTCTTGCTTCTTCATCTATTCTCCTAATTGCTTCTGCTTTTCTATATTCCTCTGCCTTTTTTTCTACCTCAATTCTTCTTTTCTCTTCACATTGTCTTTGCCATTCCCTTTTCCTTCTTTCATATTCTAGTTTCTATTTAGGAGCCATGTTTATTCTATTTGATCCTTCTCCTTCTTCAGCCATTTCTTATTTAAAGATTTGTACTTTTTGAATATGTGGTTGATTTTGTATTTCTTCCACTACTTTGATTTCCTCAAGGACATGTTGCTCTAGTTGTTCAACAGTTGATTTTCTTGTATCTTTTTGTTTCCATATGGAAGCAGGTTATTTAGGTGATTTTTTGTCCTTACCTCTAAGGCTAACAAGATTTTTCTTTCAACTAAAGTTAATCTTTGTCCTAATCTATGTTTTTCCTCTAACTCTTCTATAGTAGGTCTTCCAGCAATTGGTGTTGTTAGTTTTGTGGATGAATGAGTTGTTGGGGGGTTTTGTTTCACAAATATATCTTTCTAATATCTATCTCCAGGCATAAGAAAACATTACGTTAAATAAAAACTATGTTTTTGTTGTTTTTGGTGATTTTATATTTTTGTTTTTATATTTTTGTCTTCCTATTTGACCGTTTTCAATATGCTTCCCCGGTAATGACTCCAAAATGTTGGGTCAATTTACTATTGTAAACTAACGCAAGTATTTATTATCAATCCAGGTTAGTGGAGCTTAGAAGCATCCCCAAAGTATATGGGTTTCAATTGTGGTCAATTTAGAAGATGGTTTATTAATGATTAGGGAAACACATATTACAAATACAAATCTAACTTAAAAAATTTCTAAATTTAGATGTGTAATTAGAAGCAGAAGAATCTCCTAACTTAAGAGATTTTTTTTCCTTCTCTAACAAGATTACCACATGAATTAGAAATCAAAAATTGCTTAACTAAACAATAGATTAATATACATGAAGTAATAATTGAAAAGGCTCTTCACTGAAGAGGTCATAATTGTCCTTAATCATAAATTCAGTTATTAGTAATGCTATTGCTAGAAAAAGGAATTCAGAAAAAGCAAGAAAGATGAATTCAGATAGAAGAAGTATTTAACTTAAATACCAAGTTGAATCTTCATATGCAGAATAGAAACAAGATTAGCATCCATCAACAAACATGTAAAAGCATGTAAAGATGAATTCTAACTGAAGATCTTGATTACATAGAAATAATGTTTAACTTAAACATTTGCTTGTCCTTTCATATGAAAATAATAATAATCATTTGATTCATCGATACTCAGACATAATAAGCATAAACAAATTAAACATATGAAAGCTAATTCACAAATTGCAACTACAAAATAAACTAAGAAGTGTACTTAGCTCAGTGTCAGGGCCCTCCACCCTTACCTTACACACTAAAGCTGAATTGAGCTAATTAAAACTTCAATCAATCAACCAACATATAACAACAAAAAATATGATAGAACAGATCTTCAATTATGTCTCCAAGTCTCAGAAATAGTAACGTCAAAACATACAAGTTCTACATATCAATGCCTTCAAATATTGAGGCTTAAATCTAGATAAAGTATCTAACAATATTCATCTAAAATAGATCTTATAATCATAACTATCATTATCTTATCAAATTGAGTCAAATTCATCCATCAAATCCATCAAAATCTAGAAAATCGCACAAAATAAGAGTTTTAACCTAGTTTCTAGGGATCCTCCATAAAGACAGGTCATGTTTAACCGCCTTTGACCGGGCCTATTAATGATCGGTTTGACTGTTCCAATGGGTGTCCACTTATTCTTAGTTCCCAAGCCTTCTATAAATATATCCATCTCAAGCCCATGTGCCCTGCACATATGCGAACCATAAGGCCATTACGGGAATTTCGGATGTTGTCCAAAAATGCACTTAAATTTTAATTTTTACAAAAACATCTAATAATTGAAAACCATAATTTAAATACCTATATATGCATATTTTGGTAAAAATAAGGTGGATATGGTGGTAAATAGATGGATAGTATGGAAAAATAAGATGTATTTTATAAACAAAAAGAGATAAAAAACGAAGGCCAACAGCATGCAAAGGATTTTTCTATTTTTAGAAGGTTTAGTTATAGTTGTTTGTGAGTTGTAATTAGTTAACTCAATTAATTCAGTTAAAATCAGTTTAACTAGTTCTAAATGACTAATGAGCTAGAGATAGGTCTAGTGAATTAAATATGATTTTATTCACAAGAAGTGATCAATTATTTAACTGATAATTTGTTATAAATAATTGTTGCATGTTATTTATAAGGAAGGACCTATTAAGAATGATGTTAAATGGATCATAACTATCAGTTTTATAATTATAAATGTGTATAGGCTAGTTATAGAGTCAGATGGAGGCCAAAGAGAGATTGTGCAATTAATGCAAGGGATTTTCCTATTTAATTAGGCCTTAATTCCTCATGGAATGCGTAAGAAAGGTAGGTTGATCAGAGCATGAGAATTGGCTAAGTATTTGTCCAATTTTTCCTAGATCAATGTCAGATAGTTGGCAGAGTGTAGGATTTTCTCTTAAGAGAGAAATAATTGTATTGTTTCATGATCCTTGAATTTATACAATATACAAATGGTAGGGTTTTAGGCAGCATGCTTTCCCTAGATACATCTTCTGTTGTGTGATTTATTGTCTCTTTCTCTTACTTGTTATGTTATTGTGTGATCATGTTTTGTTTCTACAAATTGTAGAAGGATTCAGTATCTTGTTTTAGTACATTATAACGTAATATTGAATCTTGTTGTTATATTTTCTATAGGTTGAGGAATAGTATTGGAAGGTTGCGTAGAATTTGATATTTTACAATAGAGAGTGCCTGATTTGGTTTAAATGATATCTAAATAATAGGCATCATCAATTACTTGCAGTTTGGTCACAACTCCACCCTTAGCAACATCTTCTGTTATGGATTTTAACATATACTTAATAAACCTTTTAGATAAAAATTGATCAGGAACAAAAAATTTTAATCAATCAACGACTGCGTTGCCACTCATGAACATGGTTAGAAATATGTATGGAATTTTTTTGTTTGAAATTGGTTAAAATTTTAGTTATATTTTAATCTTGAATAGGTAATTGAAAATATGTTAGGAATGTGGTAGCTAAGGCACTGAAATTATCAAACGAAGCTAGTGGTAGTTCAATATACTATTTTTTCTCATAATGGTAATTGTGGATTGGAAAATACGTAAACTGATATAGCCATCATTGAGGGAGTTTGAAGAACACCACAAATGATAAGTCATAATGTGTGTAAATGGGTTTTCTCTAGTATTTCCATTGAATTTATGGATATCACTGTGAAATTTCATCAAAATAACCAACCACCAAACAGAATGAGCAATAGGATCATTGGTAATCTACATCAAATCAGGAAATTAAAGAGTTTCTACAAATGAAAAGTACCAATTAAGTTTTGGTGGAGGATATCCTTGGTAAGGTGGGATGGCTTGAGAGACAGGTATATTTTTTTTGCGATAGGGAGGATTATGGTAACCAGGAAACACATTACCTTATTTTCTAGTGCCAGGATAACTTTATAAAGAATAAAATGGTTGGGTTTGAATCTGATAACTTTAGTAAGTTACTTTTTGACATTGGTTATGAAAACTTATGTGATTCATAATTTTATGAGAGAATAATTTTGATAAATCACATATTAAATTTTTTCTTCGATGCATTTCAAACCACTAAGTTTGGTTCATAAACCATGTCCCAATGATGAACCAAACTTACTGGTTTGAAATGCATTGAAAAAAAAAATTAATATGTGATTTACCAGAAGTATTATCTCATAACAACTGATATGGCTGTCCTCTAGGATTTTTCATAATCACAACATAAGGTTGTCTAGGTTAGATCTTTTTCATACCATAAACAAGGTCACCTATCTAGATTTTAGGAATAACTTGGCCAATTGGTGGAGACTGTAAAAGACCTTGAACAGTTTTGGTAAGTGGGGATAAAGAGGCCCCAGATACTAGTGGTAGAGGTTGAGTTAAATTTTCATCCTGTAAAGGTTGAATCACATGAAATTAAGTTTGAACAGCTTAAGAGGTAGGTTGAAAAATAGTAATTTGAGATGAATATTGAACAGTTTGAGAATTTTGAACTCTATTCACAAGCAGGATAGGTTGTATATGCAGATTAGGATGGAAAAAATTAATAGTTATTCCTGAATGTGGAGGACTCTGATGATTCTGAGCAATAATTTGTGATATTTGATGAGGATATGGAATTCCCTCCCCCGCCCCCCCCCCCAAAAAAAAAAAAAATTGCCCCCCTACTGAAAGAGCGGGGCATTATGGATGAAATTCCCCCCAAGGAGGAGGGTACCCAACATAAGATGAACTAGCTTATTGTGAGTTTCCATATCCATTGATATATGAACCAGGTTTCTACTTAACTATTGGTTGAGATGGAGGAGGAAGAGAAGATAGTGTAGCACTGATTAAATAATTGCGAGAAGATATTTGAGAAAACAATGATATTGGATAGGTTCATGGACTATATGTTGCACCAAGAAAGGTATTATACAATTATTGGTAAACAGGCAAGATGGATGGACCACCATACAAATGTGTCTATGGCAATGTTACAAACATGGATGAAGTTGCAACATGGGTTCTATTGGTCATATTAGTGGATATAGGCTGAGAAACCATAGTGTATTCAGTCATGGTTAACTTTCCCAAAGAATATTGTCGCAACAAACTGAAGGGTGAGTTGAAAGGAAAATAATCAGACAAAGGAACTGGTGATGGAGTATTAATAAAAGGATGGGTATGGTAAATATGAGTTCCTCTCAAATAAATAGGAGTGGTGGTTCTATTTCCTTCCTAAGGAGTCTCTTTAATAATCACGAGACCAGATGGAAGTGGTTCACCATCAAGTCCAATATATATGGTTTGCAGTTGGGTCTAACACAGAGGAGGAGCAGAAGAAGGTCCTACAGTAACGAATGTAGGTGACTAAGGTTCCTCTAGTGTGTATAACCTCATGTAGTTTTTTCTATGATAAAATGTAGTCATTTTTAATAACCTTAGGTAATAAAGTCTTAGGTGCTTCTATTTTTACTGTGTCAGACTCTCTAGCAAATGAAGAAGTAATCTTAGTTTTAGTATTCATAGGAAAAAAATATTTTGGTGGATAAATTTCAGGTGGAGGGCCATGAGTAGTAACTCCTCAAGCACTAGATTCAGAATTCTAAGTCTTTTTCTTATTTTTATGATGTCCAAGTGTTTCCTCAAGTGGAAAAGGAGGTAATATTCACATCCTATACAAACAGTGGGGTTGAGGGGGTTGTTCCTCCACATCCATTTAATAAATTTTAGAAAATTAACAACAGAAATAAATAAAAAAGGATAATCTAGAAAAAATATTTTACCAAGAAACTATGAACTGCAATATACCACCTTCGAGAATCAAGGATTTACATATGGGAAATAAATATCCATGAATGTTGTGCTCGTTGTATCATAGTATAAAAGGCGGTTGACTTGGTTACCTAAGGTGAGGATAGCAACCAAGGGTGGAGTTCAAAAATATACTCGACAATATGTGGAAGCATAGTACATTGAAATGTTGTCTAATGCACAACCACACGATAACAGTTTTCCCATATACTTTTCATGCATGGAGTTCCATCCTATATACCTGGAGGTATGTGGAGAACGGTCTTATACACTTACATACATTGAACAAGATATCACCCTCATAATACAACGCTGGAAAAAATGATAGCTCCTACATTTAAAGACATTATAACACGTCTCTTGCCTATACCTCTAATTTTTTTTCGTTCATGTCTCAAATTATATTGAATATTGATTCAATAAATTTTAAATTTTATCTTCAATTACGTTTCAATCTTCAACGCTCACCGTGAATTTCACCTAAATATCCTTGAGATGCAATCTAGCATGAAAAAATGAATTTTTATTTTCTATGAAAATATATGTACAGGAGGGAAAAGAACAAATAGTAAAGCAACAAAAAATATGTGAAAAACAAAATTTCCAATTCAATTCCCTTAATGCAATTGTTCCAATTTCCAATTTGACACACAAGACACTAAATGCAATGCAGAATGCACATGATTTTTCTTTTCGATTCACTTAGTTTTCAAATGAGATGAAAACTAATATGCTTGATAAATCACTGACTAAACAAACTATACATAATGATGAATTTAATATCGATTCATTCAATCAATCAATGAACAAGCAAAATTTCTCTAATGACCTAATTGAAAAGAACAAAGAAAAATCCAAACCAATTCTTATCACACACTACAAAAACTAAAATTAAACCAAATGGAGAATTTCCAGAGACCAAAACATGCTCAGGGACACAAGGAAAACTAAATGAAACAAGGAAAACTAGAGATAAATATACAAAATAGCATTTTTTTGCATGTAACAGGGATCAATGTAGGTGCTTAAGGGACACTAGTGCTCTGTAGTGTAGGTGTAGAGAAGGATAGGGTGTGTTGCAATTCTCTATATCCATACTGGGGGGAACATTAATGCATATTGACCAAGTTAAAACTCAATCAAAATCATAAAAGGTATTCCTAGGGAAAATTAAGGTCTAAGTGAGGAAATGAAGGTCAATTCAAGAGGTGAAATAAGTGCTAACATCAAGGGAACCATTAAGGGAAATAAGTGGTCCCTAGTGGAGTCACAAATTTCTTATATGATATTTATGATTGTGGACAAAATTATTTCACGTAGAACTGGTGGACTGGTCTAGAACAACAGAAAGAAATGAACATAGGGTTTCCCTTATAGAAATTGAAAGATGGAAATAGGTGTACCTGGAATCCATCGCAATATTTACTTTCCTCCTAGCTTGTAACCTCCAATTCTAGCTTATATTAATATAATTCGAACCTACACATACAAACAAAACAAGCCAAGGATATACAACATCTACGTAGCATTATTCAATCACTTTATTCAATGAATAACAAAGGAATTGAAATACATGAATGTAAATATAACATAACACATATAGGAAAACAATATAATCTTAGTATTTATAGAGATAGGAGAGAATTTACAACCAAATATAGTGTGGATATTATAGAGATATCCCTAAGTTGACTTGTCCTTCCTTGTCACAAAGCACACCTCAATGTTACCCTAATGCATGAAAATGATGAATCTTTGATTTAAGGAAGAAACATGAGGGCATGATTAGTCTCCCAAATGCCCGCCCTAATGTTATGGATAGAAGTAAATATAAGAGAGTTTGGTAGTTTAGGAATTCTTATCCATTTACCAATCTAGGCTTGATATACACATAAGATGGGAGGATGAGCTCAAGGGATAAGAGGTGAAATATCCAAGGTAGGATCAGATAGGATTCGAGCATCTTATCCAAGGTAATTGTTGAAAAAACTCCTATAAGCTTCTATAATAGGAATATTTAGGGTTCTCTTTCATTTTCTGGAATTTATAGAATCAATGCACCCCTAGTAAGGGATAAGCTATTTTTTATCATTGTTGCTGAATAAGGGAGAAACATGCTACTAAACATAGGAATCTAATAGGACATGGTTCCCTTGGGATTAAAAGCATTGTTTTGAAGCAACTAGACCCAAAAAATCAGGAATTTGTGATGGTCATGATTAGGGCTTTGTGTAGGGATTATGAAAAAATGTTTATAGATGATGATCGATCCAATTTTATGGCCTATTTACCTGATGTGACAAAATGGTTGATAACAATCACACACCTCACCCCAAAAGATGTTGATTAGTGGGGATTGATCAGGTATGCAAAAGTGGGAAGGATGCACCCAAATATATGTGTGTGCGGCATGTTATGGTTATGTCAAATCTATTTATATCAGTGGACTCCAAACATTTTCATGATTATGATACTACATGACAGTATATACCTAATGTGAATATGTAGTTTAGTATTTTATTGCCATTTATTATGAACGATTATCTTCTGATGGAATTAAGGGCTAGATAAAATAGGAGAAGGGAAATGGTGGAGTATGAATCTCATTTGGTATTGCATATGTGAGTGAAAGAGATTAAATTTTTTTGTTTGTAAGGAAGTGTCACCATACCAAGGAGTGGCTTAGGGTATAATGCATGAATTCTCACCTAGATGAAATGAGTCTTAGAAATAAAAATATCAAAGAGAATAACATGTTGATGTAGGATGTAGAAATTACTAAGTGGATCATCCCTAGGGTGATATAGAGTGATACGATACTTTATAATATATTCATGATGGGGAACGATAATGGTACTGCAGACAACGATACCAGATGTGATATGATAGTTTGGGAAATTTTCCTCTTTTGGACCTTGAAAAATGGATGCCCCATTACCTAAATGTTTTGCAACATTGTAATGGCCACAAGCTGTATGTGATTCAATTTTGTAGATTCAGAATAAGGAGTTTGTAAACCAATCTACTTGACCATGAATAATCTATTTTGATTCTGTAACGAATTGGTCAAGGGGACTTGTTGTTGCTGGAGAATGTATGAATGATGATGCATGCTTTCGAATGGATAATCTTGTGTGGTCAGAGACTCCATAATATCTTCATAAAAAATAAATACTAGAATGTGAGATTTTGATGGGCCACATGATGTATACAATGAGTAAGTATCTGAATCATCACTATGGGAGACATGTTTCACATGCATGATTTCTATGGAATGATACTAGTGACTAGAGGATGGAAGGTCCACTATTGTTGAGATTGAAGAAACCTTAGAGACAAGATATTTTCCAAAGGTACATGATCAAATTATCCTAGGGAGTTTGAATATGTTGATCCCATATATGATGAAAAATAAATTGTATGTACAATATTCTTAGCCATATCTACATCAAGAGGACCAATCATGACAGTGGGTTGACTAGTTTCTTTCCCTAGTGAAGAAGAGGTGGCAGGGGTTGTAAGCAGAGGAGTGGAAATTCTAGTACGAGAAGCATCCATATCATGAATAATGTCAATATTATTTCAAAAATGTGAGAGATGAGGGAATTGATTTGAAGAATGATTGTACATTTCACACAAATCATGTGGGTTGCTTATTTTTAAGGATTTTTATTCTTAAATTATTCAGGCGGACGGACTTGTAGCTCATGAACATTTTTTTTTTCTAAAGTTTGTACAAGGAAATGAAAGCCTTTAATTGGGGGAGAGTAAGAAAATTATTGGTGGCATTGTAGGTTTTAACACCGTATAGAAATTACCTAGAAACAAATTCTTCAAATATAAAAATAAAAATTTGCAAGAATAAAAAACAAATATACACGGATATTTACCCCTAGATCCCAAAATCAGTACTACCATATTTATTTTTCATTATTTTCCTTGCAATGTTACAATACATATATATACATGTCGAATAATTCATAAACCCAATCCATTAACTAGAGATTAGAATAAAATTGTAGTTCCCTTAACGAGATACACAAAATACCATGGGTATAAAACCATCATGACCAAAACCATGTGAAAAACATGTTTATCAAAATCATGGGTAGATCCGCCCAACATATTTCGGCATTATCCCCATCCACAATCTACAACGTGTGGACCTTGTTGTGGAAATAATATAACACACACCCGAAACTATCCCACTTGTTGTTTTCTTTCCACACAAGGGGTCACATGAGAGCTTAGTCATTGGTAAAACATTGCAATGCCCATTGTTTCTCTATACCAAGAAAACTTCTCATTTCTCATAGACTTCGTCAATGTATCTTCAACATTCTTCAAAGTGTCCACCTTCACCAGCAAGACCTTTTTTTCCTCAATCATATCCCTCATCAATTGATACTGAACATCAATGTGCTTTGTCACTTGAATGATAAGAAGTGTTGTTTAAAAGAAAATTTCACTTTGGTTGCCATATTTTATCCTTATAGCCCACTGTACCAAACCCATACTTGAACACAAGATTTGAAACCAAACTCCTTGGTTGTTTGCATGACTGATTGACATGTATTTAGCTTTTATAGTTGTGTTGTAGGCTCAAAGTTCTCTACCTCAACATTATAAGGGAGACCACCCGATCGGGACTGAAGAGCAGCTCTTTTTTTGTTTGGAATGGCGGTTCCAACCAGTTAAACTATGTCCAATTACCTTCTCTCTATCTTTACCATCTTAAAGTGTGACTTCCACTTACCAATATAAAAGATACATCAGATCATCCCTCTTGTTGATCAGGAAAGAAAATGATCCTTAAGCTAATATGGGCCTCAACCAAGCCACAACTAAGTTTTTCCTCTTTGATAAAAGGACTTCTAGGAATTTAGAATTAAATATAAATGAAAGCTAATCCTATAATGCAAGAAAAAGGAAAAAGATCCTAATCCTATCTCGATTAGGAAGGCATAAATCTAACCTAACTGAGATCAAAGTATTTTAATGATTTAGGATTTAAATATGTATGGATTATAATGAATATTGAGCTAGCGAAGTATTTCAATTAACTAATATTATGAATATCAAAACGCATTCTAATTAGAGAGCTATTAACTAAGATAATTAGTCAACAAGGTTTAGGAATTATTACACAAAATGTTGATGAGTATTAAATCAGTAACTTGAATGATTAAACAATAATATAAGGAAATAGTTCACAAAATATTACTCTTTGTTAAATGCAAATTAAAAGAGTGTTTTTTATCAAAATATTTACCCATAAATCATAGCTCGGTACACACGGGAAGAGATAAATATCAACAGATTAATGAGGAAAATTACTCATATAGACAATAGTGCACAAATATGAATAAAAATGACACATTTCTTCTATTATAAATTTAAGTTAGTATAAAAAAAATAATATTTTAAATACCAATTTATTGAATTGTTTCTCTAGTTCTGATCTCCAATGGTCCTTTACAATGCTTGAACTTTTGTTATTAAAACAAGAGCTACAATAGTGCAAGATTGTCTCTTCATACATAATTTAGAATGCAAAAGAAAAACCCTTTATAGTCCCCCACATTTGAGATTTACTCTCTTCTCCCCTACATCTCTAAATCCTCGTGACAATAGTGCTTTTAAGGATTCCAGAATTGCATAGAAGAGACTCCCCCTCTTTCTTATTCTATAAAGCACTATTTATAATTTACAAAAATAATTCCACATAGGAGAGTTTTTGAAGAGTAATTCCGCTCCAACCATTTTCATTGGTCCAAATTCCTTTTCTTATATTTCTGGAGCAAGCCCATTGACTAGAATTTTCATTTCCTCATCTCTTCAACTATTTTCCTATCAAAACCAATCTAAATTCAATTAAAATACAAATTAAAAGAAAAACACAAAATTTGGAATATCCAATCGAAAAATAATTAAATAAATAAATATAAGTAAATTTTATCCTTTTATTGATCCATGTAAAGATATAATTGGTCAAGGAGAACATAGTCGAATGGATCTACACTTAACGGAGGATAGAAGCAAATGAAAATGCAGGAAATTAGACTCAGAAAATTAATTTTGATTTAAAATTTGGAGCTTGAAATTATGCTTAATTTTAGACTCATTAAATGATGAAATATGGTTATGCAACCATTTCATAAACATTCTTCATAATTTTATCTATCCAACGAGTCATCCTAAGCCTCATCTGGCCAAGTAAAACTAAACTTATGAGCTTCCAAAGTTGAAGAATCAAAACAACCAGAATTTTGGAAATCTTGTTGCCTCGGCCAAAAATATGAATTTTTTATTAAAATCTAATCCTAAATTAAATTACAATTATTATTTAATTAATATTACTTTAATTGTAATTATAATATTAAACTATATTAATTGTAAAACTAATTATATATAAATAGAACAATAAATTAATTTAAAAAATAAAATGAAATTAAAAGTTAATTAAAAATATAATTATAATATATTAATATTATAACTATAATACAAAATTACAATTATAATATAATTACATTATATTAATAAAAACAATTTACAAAATTCAAAACCAAAGCAACAAAACTTAAAAATTCTTTACGTGTTATGGTGATTCAAAAATGGAGGAAGTAGTCAACGTGAGGTGGAGGGTATCGGGAGGTATAAGGGATGCAATGATGACGTATGAAGGAGGAGCGAGAGTCATAGGGAGGAGAAACTTTATAATAATAAAAAAATTCATGACAAAAAATCATATAGGAGATCGAAGGCGCATCATATTGCAAGTTTTAAGATGCACACACAAACAAAACAATGATACGACGATATCATGATATCGGATATCAGATATTTTAAATTTCAAAAGATTGAAATTAGAGGTTTAAAATTGGGACTTCTAAATTTTATAAGATTTTTATTGGAAGGGAGGATATCACGTGAAGTGGGGAGCATTTGGAGTGGTATTAAAATTTCTACAAAATTAATTGCAACCACTTTATAATTTTGAGATTTTGGGTTTGGTAATTTCTTTTAAAATAAATAATTAGAATAAATTATTGAGATCCCAAAATCACATATTTCAATTGTTCTACAATTTGGTTGGGTAATTTTGTAGGACTATTAGTGAAAAATGAAAAAAAATAGTAAATATTAAGTACAAGTTAATATTTACAATCAATTACTAATTTTTATTACAAAAATTAAAATATGATACATTTTGTACATTTTTTAACCCAAGTGACAAAATGATCAAACTTCAAAGGAGTGCCATTTGCAAACGGGATAACCAAATTAGGTGAAACAAGTATCAATGGGAAGCTTGCTAAAATTCTAGTTCGATGAAGCGATCAAAATAGAAATTTGATGAAAGAAAAAAAATGGAAAAAATTGTAGGAAAATTAACCAAAATAAAATAATAAAAGGTAATTTAGCCAAAAAATAATGGAAAGGTTCCCCATTATTAGAAATAAAAAGTAAAAAATAGGGTGTGTTGAGTTTTCGCTACAACATAGGCGACACAATGGGAAGAACCAGTTATCGATGGTTAAAGATACTAAAATTTAATTTACCCAAAGGTTAAAAATAATGGACTCCATTAAATCATCAAAAAATAAAAAATTTCCATGGGTCCGACATAAATATATTAAGCAATATGAATTTGAAAAAATAAGTACTCAAAAGCAGACTTGAGTAAAAATCATGAATCCAAATTTGGGACAAATTTATTTTAAAATTACCTCGTATGAGAAATAGAAGAAGGTACAGATATAATTATTTTGATAAAGAATATATCCATTGTTATGAATGGTCTCTCACATTGCTATTCTTCCGGTGAGTATAAACAGTACCCTGGTGAAGTTGTATTTTATGCCATACAATCATATCCCCACTTCTAGCGAGCATCAATAGCCCCGACGAGTTTATTTGTATTTCCTATGCTTCCTCTTTTAATCACCCTTTGATAATGATGGCGGGCTAACCCCACCAAACCCACGATCACACTCTCTTCTGCATATAAACTGCAATTCAAATTTTTACCCCAAATAATTTTAAATCTGGAAAACTCTAACATGCGAAAGCTTTTCATTTAATGGTTGTAAAACCAATATAAATCAACCCCATATTAAAAACATTCATGTCAATTGGATAAATGTTTCAATTTTTCAAGCTTTGGATAGCAATAAAAATATCAACCCATGTATGCTAAATTCCATCATATGGAGATATCAAATTAACATTCGATATTTCAAAAGCCCAAAGCTTATATTTGATCACACTTACCAACTCACATATACACATTCTTATATGCACACCCTTTGTGATATTTCATTAATCTCAATGACCAACTTCTATATGTATTCGAACCATATTATACATTTCACCTATATTAGAGTTTGACTTTGATTGAAACATGGGCCAAGCATATAAATGTTGGGTCCCACAATATTGACAAGCCACTTACCTTTCCTTAACCCCTTCGCGACTTGATGATGCGACCATTGTTCGATCCTTTGATTGACACATCCAATGGGAATCGCATTTGTTCAGCACCCATAGTTTATCACTCAAAAATTATGCAAAATGGGTGGTATTTGAATACCACTCCAGGCTACGTGTCAAGTGTCGAATGCTATTGCTTTTTTTCTTCAAATTCCGCTTATCATTTTTATGTTGTGTGATACTGTCAGTTTGTCTTTCAAACCTGCCTTTACTGTTTCCATAGTTCTGCTTCCATTTTATTGACTCAATGTTTTGTTTCAATTCTTTAACACTTCCCACGTTCACTCCATCCTCGACTTATAATTCCACTTCTAACTGTAGCAACCAATCTTCCCTTCGATTTCATTTTTCATCGATTTGGAAGTCGAAAAGCTATGCCCCATTGCATAAACTGAAATTCCTTCAATGATTTGTAGGTTTTGCATGCCACTTACTCCATTACCAAGTCTGAACTTGACTCATCAAACCAGATTTATGATGCTAGTTCAATGCTCTAAAGTGGAATCGATCCCCTAAATGCTTTCTTCTATATCGTCCTCGTTAATTATCAATTCACCGATTTGTGAAAGGACCCTTTGGAGTGTTTCAGATATTCTCCTTCCACACGAAATCCCTTCCTTGATTTCGATAGCTCCCAAACGGCAACTGTAAACAGCATTCTTACCACCTCTTGGTTTCACTTATGAGCGGAAGACAGACTTTACTCTAGTCTAGATCTAAATCACTAATTAATTGGAAATTTCATTCTCTCCTGGGTGATCGATCCTTTGAGTGATCGATACACCTTAACTCTTATGTCTTCCCAAACATATATGAAAATTTTTTAATTGAACTTTATCATTCAGTTCAATTACAGTATTGACAATTTCATCAATTTTTCAATAAATTAACAGAATACCACTTCATTCTTATTGCCTAGTTCACTGAAACACGAAACATTCCTCACACAGAATTCGATCAAAGAATACACGTGTTTCACACAAAATTCAGGAACAAATTCTTGATTAATTACAAAATCCTACTTCCTTTGTGGCCTAATCTTCAATTCGATGGCACTTCCATCCTCACTACTCTTCCTTTAACTAACCTCCTATCTGCTCGGAGACTTAGATTTATACAAAATATTAAGGAAGCAATTCAGTTTCCTTAATAGCTCACCCAAGACTATTGCAATTCTCAACATTGCTTACATTTATACAAAATACTAAGGAATCAATTCATTTTCCCTAATAGCTCACCCAAGACTATTGGAAATCTCAACATCCTAAATTTAGACTCAACCCCTAAAATAACTGAAATTGATCCTAATTCAACTGTCCCTTCACATTCCTAACTAATCACCTTCCTCTCATGTTCTCTAATGGTTTGAGAACATTTACAATTCCTCACTATTTTATTCAAAATACTAATAATTACATGAGAATTTAGAAACATAACACTCCCCTATGTCTTATAAAAATACAAAGTATTTCATGAGCCTAATTCCTCTGCATCAAACTCCCAAGGTTAAAATTGATCATGATCTCCTGATCATGTTCCTTTAGTCCTTGTCTTCCTGGATCCCATAATTTACTTTTCTGTTGTCCAATAGCTGCATTATTCTCCAACTGCACTTCTCCAGGTCTCCATATCTCGTTCTGCATCTTGCCTCCAGCTATACTTTCAAATTCTGCTCTTGTCTTTCCTTTGTTAAAATTCCTTTGCTTTCTTGCTGATGTCTGCTACTTTTGAGACACCTTCATCATCAGCCTTCTTATTAATTCAATTTCTCTGATGTTTTCAATTTCTGTGTTCAGCCTTTCCTTTGACTGGAATTTACTTTTCTCACTGATGCTACCTCCAATTTCTACTGCTGTAACTGCCTTTGTTGTTGTTGTCATTACTGCCCTTCTTGCTACCAACATTGATGTTGCTGCTGTCAATGTTGCCTCTTTTGCCAAAAATGTTGCTGCCTCCCAAACTTCCTGAATATCTCTTAGGATACCTTCCTCAGCAACATTCTTTTGCTCATCACCTGCAAATATAATTTTAAAAAGTAAATTATCTTTCAATTATCTAGCTGCAGTAACATTATCATTCATTTCTCCTTGTGTACTAGTAAGCATGATTAAATTCTGCAAACTAGTATCTACTCCTGTTATTTTCACAGCTTCGCGCATTTTCCCTCTAGTGTTTGCCATTTCTTCCTCTTGTTCAAATGTTCTCAGCAAACATTTCAGCCACTCATTTTGTACTTGTTTCACATCATCAGTATGTTGCAATTTAAATTCATCATCTTCTTCTTCTTCCTTGACAATCTTCAGTAATTGTCCATCATCATCTTGACTGATTCTGGCAATTGAATCAAGTTCTTCAACCACTGTATCCTCATTCTCTATCAGAATAGAATTATGATCCTCCATCACTGTAGTAGTTCCAAGAGTTTGTCCTCCAGTCTTCTCTTGGTTATTCAGATAATCCAACTCTTCCTTGTCACCAATAGTAACAAGTTTCTGCATGACTGTTTCTCCTTCCTTCAAGACAATTTCAAAGGATGGACTGTCTCCTGGAATACATATAAGCACAATCAAATTGTCAGTTTCAAAATCACAAGACCCAATGGTCTCACTTGCTGATCCAATCACCCAATTTTCTTTCTGCAGTTCTAAGTCTCTTTCAAGACTCAGAAATTCTTCACTACCTTTCTCCTCAGCTTCTAGAGTTATATCTACTATTTCAATCACCATGTTAAAATTAGGATCCTTCAATATGTTTTCAACTAACATAGTTTCCTTCTTATCAACCTTCCAGACAATTTCCATTCGTTGTTCTTCCTTGCCTGCATGATTAACACATGAATTATGAACATTAAAATTACAAGGTCTTAATACCTCTTCCTCCTCTGACAACACATCAGTATGTTGTTCTGAGTTTCCTTCCAAATCCTCTGTCAGCACATCAGTATGTTGATTTGCATCCTCCACAAGACTGTCAGCTAGTCTCTCCTTCTTTCCACCATATGTTTCATGAATGTCCATCTGCTGTGATTCACCAAAATGAACGTCTTCATTTTGTTGAATCATTTTCTTATCCTCTGTTCTTTGATTGTCATTCATTACAATTCCTCTGTCTTGATTCTTCAGCAATTTATCCTGTGCATAGGTCCTTTGCTTCTCCAATTCTCTTCTCTAGAGATCTAATTTCCTATACAATTCAACAATTTCAATTGATGTAGACTTTCGGAACCTTACACAACCGTTTATACCTCCACTTGTTCTTGACTGATCATCAGATGTTGCTTCATCTCTTGCCTCAATATTCTCATTAGACTCCTTTGTCTTCAATTCCTTCTGAGATCTTTCTATCTCAGCATTGATCTAAATAGATTTCAGATTCAATTTCTCCTCCTCAACAAAATTTAAAGCTTTTTCATCTCCCTATGATGTACCTGCAAACATACACAACTCTTTAGTTTTAAAACCACAAGAATTTTCAGTCTCGATTGCTTTATTTATCAGTGCCTTAGACTGATCCTCTTCCTCTGTAGAACCTGTAATCACCTCCCAATTTTCAGATTCAAAAATACAAGCCTTTACATCATCCAGCTGATCTGGACTTCTCTAATAACTCAGGAAATCATCAATGATTCTCTCTTCAGCAAGACAAGCTTCTTGCCACCTTAAATATTCATTATGGTTCATAAGATCCTTCATGGATCTATAATCTCCACCTATAATCTGTTCTGCTTCACAAACATAAAATTCTTTTCTCAACTCAGCTACTCTGAGTTCTACACATTCCAACTATACATTCCTCCTCTATTCAAGCTTTCTCAGCTTTTCTGCAAACTGCATGTTCTCTTGTTGTTCTCTTCTCTGTTGTAGCCTTGGTCACTTTACTCTCTTCTTCATGAGCCAACAAAATCTCTGGCTTTCTTCTGTCATCATCTTCAGTTTGTTAAACTGTTCTCTGAGATCAGCTACTTCTTTCTCATATTCTGCATCAACTAACTACTATATTATGCCATTTTCCTTGGAATCTTCTTTCTCTTTTCTTCTGTTGTGGTCTCTCTTAGAATCTCTGTTATCTCTTCTATGACTATTAGTAGTCATCCTTTTCTTGATCATGAGTTCGTCACTCATCAATTGCACCAAGACTCTGTAACATAAAGCTCTCCTACTGCCACTTACCTCACCAATCATTTCCTCCAGATCTGGGCTTTTGGAAAGTACTGATTCTCCTTCTGCTGGAACCTTTTGAGCACTCTCTTATGCTCTCTCTAGGCTTCACTCTACAACTTTTAGAACTCATTCAACTTGTGTTGAATTTCCTCAAGGTTCTGCCACACTTCATTTTTTACTTTATAATCTTCAGCTGGACTCTTTCATCACTCCTCTCAAAGCTGTGATCTACTTTTGCTGAGATTTTTTCAATTTCCTGCAATCTGAATTCTGCAAACAATTCTCCAAACTAGAGTTAAACACTACTCATCAACTCACCTTGTCTTTAGAACACTGCAATTTTTCTCCCTATCCAACCTTTAGCTGAATATCAAGTTCACTGCCATCACCATCAAAACTCTATCTTCACTTTCTGCAACCATAATTCTACAATCATAAATTTCAAATCAGATTTAAAATTATTTTACCTGTAGATCCCCGCATGATCTTGTTCTTCACTTCTTTAGTTCTGCAAATCTCTGTTCACTGCAATTCTGTGTACCTTTTCATATCAGATTTTGAAATCTGATCTTCTTTCATTCTTCATCACACATTCAGATTTAATTAATTAAAAATATTCAATTCTCAACAGAGCTAACCTGCTCTGATACCACTTGATGGCGGGATAACCCCGCCAAACACACAATCACACTCTCTTGTGCATATAAACTGCAATCCAAGGTTTTACCCCAAATAATTTTAAATCTAGCAAACTCTAACATGCGAAAGCTTTTCATTTAATGGTTGTAAAACCAATATAAATCAACCCCATATTAAAAACATTCATGTTAATCAGATAAATGTTTCAATTTTTCAAGCTTTGGATAGCAATCCAAATATCAACCCATATATGCTAAATTCCATCATATGGAGATATCGAATTTCGATATTTCAAAAGCCCAAAGCTTATACTCAGTCACACTTACCAACTCACATATACAAATTCTTATATGTGCACCTTTTGTGATATTTCATTAATCTCGATGACCAACTTCTATATGTATTCGAATCATATTATTCGTTTACCTATATTAGATTTTGACTTTGACTGAAACATGGGCCAAGCATATAAATGTTGGGTCCCACAATATTGACAAGCCACTTACCTTTCCTTAACCCCTTTGAACCTTGATGATGCGACCACTGTTCGATCCTTTGATCGACACATACAACAAGTATCGCATTTGTTCGGCCCCCGTAGTTTATCACTCAAAAATTATGTGAAATGGGTGGTATTTTAATACCACTCCAAGCTATGTGTCAAGTGTCGAATGCTATCACATTTATTTTTCAGATTCCACTTACCATTTTTAAGTTGTGTGATACTGCTGGTTTGTCTTTCAAACCCGCCTTTACTATTTCCACAGTTTTGGTTCCATTTTATTGACTCAACATTTCTTTTCAATTCTTTAACACTTCCCAAGTTCACTTCATGCTCAACTTATAATTCCACTTCTAACTATAGTGACCAGTCTTACCTTCGATTTCATTCTGCATCAATTTGGAAGTTGAAAAGTTATGCCCCATTGCATAAACTGAAAGTCCTTCAACGATTTGTAGATTCTGCGTGCCACTTACTCCATTACCAAGTCCGAACTTGACTAATCAAACTGGATGTATTATGCTTATTCAATGCTCTAAAATGGAATTGATCCCCTAAATGCTTTTGTTGGAGAGGTAAATCCCCTATGCGGATAGAGGCTATCCCTACTAGCCTACATCGGGTCTAGCAACAACCGAGTCACCCTAAGACACAAGTTCCTAATTGCAAAAGACCAAGATGCGACAAGAGCCGTACCTTAAGTCCTACGCTGCTGCCATTTGTGGAGAATATGGTGCTTCCATCCCTTGCTTTGGCAGATCACAATTCTCCATCTTGATGCGATCGAACACGTGCACGTACAAGAAGAAACAACAAAAACATAAGCGTAAAACCTAATATATGCGATTATGTATCAGTCAGAGAAGATACAACTCATAACATAAAACATAAAAATATAAGTGGAACTATAATCGAAGTCGTTTATTATTATTCAGAACAAAGAAAGATACAACCTGAGCTCTGACTCTGGATCTTCCTTCGGCGGGTTGATAGAGGAGTACGTCTCGGTAAAGCTTGTCGAGAATAGGACAAGTCTCTCTCTCTTAGGCTATCTGAGGATAATCTGCTTACTATTGATTCAGCTCTATTCAGGCTAGCTTGCAAAGGGAAAATGACAAGCTTATATAGATGGTGGAAGGGGAGTTGGGATCCCTACAATAGTGGGATTGGCCCGATCCTCAAGGAGGCTTCCATGATAGGTGGAAAACTACTTCCCCTACATGGAGATCCGAAGCCAAACCTCCCAAATCATTTTAGAGAGTCGTTCAGGAGTTGGTTGGAATAAAACTTCTGCCATTTATTTGTAAAAAAAAATCCTTATTAAGCCTGGCATGGGTGATACACTAGGGTAGAGCGCTAGTTGGCATGCCTTCTTTGGTGGATTTCCCCCATTGGCACGAGGGCTGAACTGGCTAGTCACGCCAAGGCCAAAAGGGCTATTTTTATGGCTTTTTACAGGAAATTATCTTCAGAGGGATGATTTTCCTAGTCAAGGGGGATGTCGTGAAAGTGGTTTCAGGTCATCTCACTGCTCACAGGTCATGGAATAAGCCCTCCAATGTGCGGGATGGGGGATTGCAGGGACGGTGACAAATTACTATGTAACAGATGCCCCCTAGAGCATGAGGCTAGAAAGAATCCCTACTAGCCCAAATCAAGTCTAGAAACAACTGAGTCACGCTAAGACACAAGTTCCTAATTGCAAAAGACCAAGATGCGACAAGAGGCCTACCTTAAGTCCTACACTACTATCATTTGTGGAGAAGATGGAAATTTCATCCCTTACTTTGGCAAATCACAATTCTCCCGCTCGATGTGATCGAACACCTGCACGTACAAGAAAAAACAACAAACACACAAGTGTAAAACCTAATATATGCAATTATGTATCAGTTAGAGAAGATAAAACTCATAATGTAAAACACAAACATCTAAGTGGAACCATAATCAAAGTTGCTTATTATTAATCAGAACAAAGAAAGATACAACCTGAGCTCTGACTCTGGATCTTCCTTCAACGGGTTGACTGAGGAGTACGTCTCGGTAAAGCTTGTCGAGAATAGGACAAGTCTCTCTCTCTTCGGATGTCTGACGATAATCTCCTTACTATTTATTCAACTCTATTTAGGCTAGCTTGCAAAGGGAAAATGACAAGCTTATATAGATGGTGGAAGGGGAGTTGGGATCCTTACAATGGTGGGATTTTCCCTATCCTCAAGGAAGATTCCATGATAGGTGGAAAACAACTTCCCCTAGATGGAGATCCATAGCCAAACCTTCCAACTCATTTTACAGACTCGTTCAAGAGCTGGTTGGAATCAAACTTCCGCCATTTATTTTTAAAAACCAATCCTTATTAAGCTTGGCACGAGCAATACAATGGGACAAAGCGCTAGTTGGCGCACCCTCTTTGGTGGATTTCCCCCATTGACACGAGGGCTGAACTGGATGGTCGTGCCAAGGCTAAAAGGTCTATTTTTAGGGCTTTTGACAGGAAATTGTCTTCAGGGGAATGATTTTCCTTATTAAGGGGGATGCCATGAAAGTCATTTCAGGTCATGTCACTACTCACAGGTCACTGAATAAGCCCTCCAATGTACGGGACAGGGGATTGCAGGGATAGTGACAAATTACTGTGTAACAAATTCCCCCTAAAGCATGAGGCCCGAGAGAGAGAGAGGGGTGAAATGCTTTACGAGAACACGCCCAACTGAAAACACTGTCGTCAGAAAACCTGCGTAGAAAAATACAACTGATATCTCAAATACATGATATATACGTGGTATGGGCGCAACCATCTGTAACAGAGTATACAATAATCCAGATCCAAGGTATGGACACAGTCATCCAATGAGGATTGATAAATAGACTCAGGTATGGTCGCACCCATCCAATCAATGAGTCATGTAACCAATCATGATAATCCAAAAAATCCACAGCCTGGATTCCAACAGAAAAAATCCAGGGTATTGCACTCCATCTCGACCCAAAAAAAGTACAAGTTCAAGCATGTGAATAAGTGAGCTAAAGTCGAACATGCGAGAACATTGCCTGATTACCAGCCAATGATGAAAGCTATTAATAGACGTGAGAGGAACCACCAATAATGACAATGGCCCTCAAGGTACTATAGGTACAATCCATGGAATGTGAACAGTGAGCTGGTGTCTAACACCCGTAGAATCATCCGATCGAAGGCCAATGATGAAAACCTTGCATCGAATGCGAAGAACCTCCCATTGAGGCATGCAGGCTCCAAGGTACTCAAAGGGAGTCTCTAGATCAGCTTCCTGGATAATGAGCTGAAGTCGACAGGAAGTGACCTTGATTGAATGTGGGCCATAGTGTTTCCCACATCATCAATGTGAGACAGAGGAATATAATGTTTTGAATCAGTATCAGATGAGAATCAGAGGAAGGTTGAAACTTGCAGAGGTCAACTTCTCTTGAACATATCAGCAGAACGACAGTGGATTTGACAGTATTTGACATCAAAAGATCAGAGGTCATGATGATGAGGCAAGGAGCAGATGAGAGGTCAAAAAGTATCATCCAAACCCACAAAAGCAAACAGAGAATGAGATGAGATGTCCCCAACCCGACACGAATGTAGACAAGTGCCATGTTCAAGAGCAACATACTCCCGACATGATGATGATACTAGTTCCATTTTTCCCCACCATTTCTAGCGAGTACCCCAGTTATTTTTGAAAACAAGCTTGAAGGGGATAGCATATGCTTGTGATATAAGTTCGTCCTTCGAACGAATCCATCCTAGTACATTTAACGAGCCCTAAGAAGGAGGAACTTGAATATCTTCATTAGGACTGGATCTGATGTCATCAAGGTTTAATGAGTCTAACAAAGGAAGAACTTGGTGCCTTCTCATGTTTAGAGAGTTTGAAAAGAGAGTGAAAAGTAAACTCCAATAGTCCCTTTTCGTAAATAGTTCCATAGATCCGAAAAGGTAGAAAAGTATGTCTGAGAAAACATCCTAGTCGCAATAAGCTAGGGTATTCCTTTTTCATAAATAATCTATCCCAGCCCGAAAAAGGGGTAAACGTATATTGGGTAGATGTCATTTCATAGCCACTTTAACGAGATCAAAACAACAAGAGACTTGGCAATCTTTTCATTTTTAGAGAGTCAGAAAAGAGCTGAAAGATGACTCTAGAAATGACTTTTTCCTATTTTTACCGAGTCCAAAAAAGTATAAAATACAACTCATATCACTGTCCAAGCTACGTAAAAACCTATTGCTGCACATGAAAGCGAGCATAAAATCCATTTTTCGACAAAATATATTAAAATATTGGGAAAAATGACTTTCAAAACCTAATTTTACTTTTAGAAGTTATAAATATGCCAAAAATAGTAAAACATATTCACTTTTACTTTTTACCTCATTGAGAGAGCAACAATGAGCTTTTGTTGTGTGAACTTGCGGCGGCGATTGTGACCAATCCAGTACATCATTCCGGTTCTCATTCATTCCAAGTAAGAGGTGCTCCCCTTAGCTTTGTTTTGATTTATTTTTTGTAAATTTCCATTGTGTATTTGATCTCTAGGGCAAACCCTTTGTAAAATTAGGGCTCAGCCAATTGTTGCAGGTATTGGGCATGGACCCATAACAGTTGGCTCCTTTTTGCAAAGGGGTCGCACCAATTGGCACGACTGTTAGCAAAATAGTCACGTCGATGGCGCAACTCAAATTTCCGCCTTATTTTATCAAAATGTGAGCCACTCAAATGAATTTTTAAGTGTTGCAGAGATCTAATAAGGTATTTTTTACCATGTTGGTGCAAATATCCAACCACAATGGTGATTGAGTGGAAGGAGAGGAAACATGGGGAAGAGGATGAAATGGCCATGCAAAATGAGGCTTGCAAGACTGCCCTCTGGGACTATGGTCTCAAGAAGTTCTTCCTCACACCATGTTTGAGAGCTTAGCCTGAGCTATTGCAATATTTGGTTAGCATATGGGATGAGAATGAAGAATTGTTTAAGCTCTGAGACCAAGTGCTAGAACTTGAGGTCTCTGATGTTTATTTCATAACTGGATTGTCACGCAGAGGCCCAGTGCCAATCATGACAGGAAGTAGACCTTCTGGAGAAAAAATGGAGATGGTAATGGTGAGAGTGTGCCTAGAGGCATAGACGAGATCAGGCATTGGGAAAGTATACATCCACATAGTCCGTGATCTAGCACTCCGAGTAGTTTTTCACACTATTATGTGGGCCATGGGGTCGCAGGCATCACATGAGGAAACCAAAGCATAGCTCCTACTAGCCTCCGAATGCATGAATCCTACACTTTTTTATTGGGCCACTGCCGTGACAACAAACATCAAATGGCATATAACAAAGTGGAAGAAGGCAAAACTAAAATAGTTTGGGTACGGTTCCATTCTGGTGTCGTTAATTCTGGAACGATTACCAATTTTTTAGGGCCAAGGGGCGATAGTTACCAAGCCATCATTGAGGGAGCCGAGGATGGCTCAATGGGTAGCACTCATGCCCAAGTCAGGAGGGGGCCAACAGATGTCCTGGAGGCTCGAGTTTTTTGTATGGCTACGACATTAGCTAATTGTAGTTGAGGATTGGCCCTATGTTGGTACCGACTTCACAGCAGACCCAGATCTTCCACTTCCGGAAAGGGAGGACTGGGACGAGGAGTTGGCTATGACTCTTCTTTATTTTTTCATGTATTTATGATTTTGTGTTTGTGATACATGCCTATTTTAGCAATAGTTCTATGTGTATGTAGATATTGGCCCAGAGAGGCCCACGGGCATGTTGCCCATTGCACAGAGGACCCCTATCGCATATGACCCTCAAGCTGAGGGCGGCGAAGGAAGCGAGCTAATCCAAAACCTGGAGGGTATCGCCCAGGGAATCTCGGACTATGCACAGCTAATAGACGTCCCGATGGCTTACCAGCAACACACTGTGGGGGTGCCTAGTCACCTCCATCAATTGCTGAGGTGATTAGTGTGTGCGGTGACATGTTACCATGAGCACCACGCTAATTAGCCATCTAGGGATTTTATATGCATATTTTTGAGAGACATGTTGTCTCTGGTTATTATTAGACAAACATGTATATTTTTTGATTTTATGTGATGTACACAAACTACAAACTATTCGACATATATATATATATATATATATATATATATATATATATATATATATATATATATATATATATATTTCTAGATGGATACTTTTACATGTGATGATTTTTTTTATATGCTATGCAAATTTCTAATACAATGTTAGTTATATGATTTGCATAATAAATGACACAATGGAAAAGTTCACAAAATGCATTAAATCACTTTTTATATTTACACAATCTTAAAAGCACACATGGAAACACATATGCAAACTATGCTTGAAAATGAGTTTTATTTTTATGCAAGCTTAAAACACAAATGTAAACTATGCTTGAAATGAGGAAAACGGGAATGCCCCCCAGCATGGTGTCTCAAATCAAGGTACATGTCCCCCAAGCTTTGGTCTATAGGAAATGGAGTGAAGGTTCAAAACACAAGAGATTTGATTTAATTCTAACCAAACTCGAATTTAACGGCCTCATGTTTCATTATTTTAACGAGGTTGACACACTTAAACGAATTGTCCTCGTAGCAGCTTCTTTCATTGTTTTAGGAGCTTGACACAAGAAGAGGAACTGTGCTTCGACGAGCTCAACGAAGGAGGCTCAGGAGGGGGATAACCAGATACATCATGCTCTAGACAATCAATCATTGCCCCCAGGCCAAGCATGAATGAGGAACGATGATGTCCATCGCTCCACGGCAGATCTTCAAGAGACATGGTTTCAATAATAGCTTCATCGGAAGGGAAAACTTCTCTTAAAGGGTCAGGCGAATCTGCATTGCCGAGCCAAGGGGGTTGAGAATATATATCCAGAGCCATGCTCGAAGGAGCATGTTCAGTAGGAGGATCATATGTAGCGATGATTTCACAATATTTAATCTCTACTGGAGTTAACGGCATCGATTCTCTGAAAGAGGTCACCTGTTCAGGCGAAGGGATGATCCAAGGGTCGTTGGACCTAGAAACCATATTAAATTGAACGGTGTATGGTCGTGGTGCGAGAAAAATACCCATGAGGATGAGGTCCTTTTAGAGACTGTGTCCTACACTGTCAAGGGGATTGGGGATCTGATCCACGTAAGGAAGGTTGTTCTCAAAGGATGAGGTGAAGAAAGACAACTGATCCACAATGATGATTTTTCCCTCATGAGCGAACTTGAGAAGTCGGAAGAGGGTGGATGGCACGCATAGCATGGTGTGAGTCCAACTGCAGCCAAGAAGAATATTGTAGTTAAGCTTGGCATCAACCACTTCTACTTCTACATTGACTGTCTCCCCCTGTAACGTGATCGGAAAACTCTCAAGAACACTTAGGGGTTTTGATTCCCAACCATCGAATGCCTCTAAGGAATTGCGAGACGATGTAAGAGCTGGAGAGCCAATGGCCTTCCAGCAGGAAGATGACATAACACAGGTGGAAGCACCTTCGTCCACAACGGCCCTATGGATATTGAGGCCGTTGATCCCGACTTGAATAACAAGAGCAATTTGATGTGGAAGTTGAGGGACAAAATTTTCTAGGTTGAAGGTGAGAAGATTAGAATCGATGGGATCGATTCCACAGATTGCAGATAACAGAGCTTTCCATTGAGATGGGCAACTTTGAAGCACTTCTAATGCAGACATTACAGAAATTGCCTATGCCAAATCCTCAACAATACTATAGTGTTGAGCGACATGAACGTTTGGGTTGTAGGAAGATTTTCTCAGAACACTTTTAGAAGGTTGCCTCACAACAAGTTTAGCGCTAGGATTCTCAATTTCTAAAGGACCAGAGATAGGTGGGGGAGGTTGGCCATCCACGACTTCTTTCCCTGCTGCCTTGCGTGATCTAGAATAATCCTTTGAATGCGTAGCAATTGAGACAGGTGGAGAACCATTCATCATAAATACTTGGGACCCAAATGGTATAGATGGTGAAGGCTGCTCAACCATCTGGGTTTGCTGAGACGGGAACGGTTCTTTGAGAACTTCCAGAGTCACTTTGGAGCCTTTTAGAAGTTGACTAACTTCAAATCGTTGGGAAAAATCTTTGGTATAATGGTCTCCTTCATAGATAAGGTAGGGGTACTTCGGCTTACGTTGGGAACCATCATCAATATGAGGTTTAGAAGACTCTAGTTTCGGGGCATTGGGTTTTGATTTTCCTTTGCCCTTCTTCTTTCCTTTGAAATCCTTTTCCATAGGATTAGCCTAAACGGCATTGACCTCCACAGTCTTGCCAGAATCTAGAGGGGTGGGAAGAGTAGAATTATTGGAAGAATTGGACTTTTGCTTCCCATTTGAGGATTTCTGAGAATTTTGAGAAACGAAACTAATAACACCATCCATCGCCGAGGTAGGTGGTGCTTTAGAGGTTCCCAGTTGCGGAGCATCAGTCAAAATATCATAAAGCGTGTCAGACTGAGAGTACACTAGATCAAGGTACTGGGCACGTGCGATGGCTTGTTCTTCAGACACACATGCCCCCATAGCAATATCAAATTTTTTTAATGAAGGAGGCGGTGAACCAATGAGTTAGTAACTGATCAGGTATATCAAACTTGTTCAATCTATGATGACGTCGCCACTCATGAATGTGATCAGATATGTGGGTGGCTTTATCCTGCTTCAAAGAAGTCAGGAGATGCATCCCAACTTCATAACGAACTGGTAACTGGAAGTGAGTCAAAAAATCCATAGCTAATGTATTGAAGTCTTGAAATATGCCATGGGGTAATTCTATATGCCACTTAGCGGCAGCACTGGTAAGAGTGCGCTGGAAGAGACGCAGACAATTTGAATCATCCACCTAAGAGTTGGACGAAAACCACAGATGGTAGGTCATTACATGAGCTTGGGGGTCCTCTCCAGCTTTACCTTCAAACTTAGGACAATCACCTGGTACCTTGGTCAGAACCAGAGGCCAATAAGGATTGTGAAGAATCGGATCATTGGTTAATTTAGAAATGTCCGGTAATTCCAAGGTGGCCAATAATGACAACTACGGATTGAAAGGCATGCCAAGCCCTCGATAAGGACCTCTACCTGTACTCCACCCTAGTTGAGCATATCCTTGCCCCCATTGGTTCTGTTTCGAAGGATTTTGACCATAGGGGGTATAGACCGTATAACTAGTCTGATATGGTTACTGATAACTAGTGTATGGGGTTTGATAACCGGGGTATGGACCCTGATTATATGTCGGCCCCATTTGAGTAGTATATGTATTTGACTGTTGATTATAGGTATAGCCTAGTTGTTGAATATAATAATTAGACCCTTGGGGCGGGTTGTAAATCAGCCAAGATTGACCTTGAAGATAATAACCACCTTGGGGTTGAGAGAGTTGTTGATAAGTGGGGCCCTACTGAGCCTGATAAGTGGGGAACACAGGTGGATTCTACTATGGCATAGAGTAAATCGACTGTTGAGCAAGGTTGACAAAATGTGGAGGCTGGCCTGGTTGGGCAGTTTGACTTGGCTGAATGGGTTGCCCTGGTTGAAAAAGGTGACCTGGCTGAACGGGTTGCATTGGTTGAATAGGTTGACCTGGCTGGTGAGGGACACCATGTTGTGTTGGATGGTCCGGTTGGCCTGGTGGTGGAATAGGGCCAAGTTGTTCCTGCTAACCAGTTTGACCTGCAATAGGATCATAAGAGGGCCCTAGATGTGCAACATTCGAACCAATAGGAAATTAAGGTTGCAAAGGTTTCACCATAAGTTGAGAGGGTTGGATTCTCCCCCCAGGACCATACAACGACCCTGGTTGGTACCTCGGTTGAAATATGGGTCCTTAAGGTTGCCCTGGTTGGACCATAGGGTGAGGCTATATAGGTTGACCTTGAGGATTATAGGAATGTCCTTGTGGACCATATAACAACTGGTCCAAGGCTGGCTTGTAGGTTGGCCCTAGAAGGGTTGTCCTTGCGGGTTAGCAGGTTGTCCAGCCTGGTTAGATAGAGAACCTTGAACATATTGATAAGCCTCAGGAGCAGGAAAACATAAAGGGTTTCCCTGCTCATTGTATTGATATGGAAAAATGTAGATGGGCATACCATCCTGTGCATAATGTAAAAAATATGGATGGTTGGGATATTGGGAGGATTGACTGACCTCAAAGTTAGACTGTTGTAGGGACAACCGATACTCCTTAGGAGAAATATTCTCCAGGATAGCAGATGTTATATAGTCGTCTTTGGGAAGTGAGCAGTACTTATGGACTAAGTGGTAATAGAAGGTTTAGATTTGGCCACACAGACAGTGGGCCTGATAGGTACTGAAGTGACTTGAGGAAATGACGTGAGGGGTGTCCTTAAAGACATTCCCAATGAAGGAATGATCGGCCTCGTAGAAGGAGAAAATACTCCCATAGAGGTGACAACAGTCATAATCTAACATAAGGATCTATACCCTGCTGGAAGTGAAGGACTCGGCGAAGACATGACAGATAACTCAGGGTTGTCTTCTGGGAATAGCTGGTAATCTTCACCAGACGTGGGGATTTCCTCACTAGGAGAAGGACTGGATGAGCCCATATTTGAACCTGCCACTAGATCTTCTAGAAGATGGCAAGGACTAGGAGGAATAGCAGCAGCTAGAAAGGGTGAACTCAATGTAAGAGGAGGGAAATATTCCCCTACTCCAAATCCAAACGAAGCATTGGATAAGGACCAATTGAACTCAATTGGTTCTCCAAAGGGAAGCTCAGATAGAACCGGTCCCCCATCAGGAAACTCGGAGACAATAGGCTGCTGAGGTTCAGCAGAGGATTGAGAGACCTCTGATGAATTGTCTGTGTACAGACTACCAGTAGATGAAACTGAGGGTTCCGCCACTGTGACAGTAACAACAAGAGGAAGAGATCAAACAAAAACACATGGTCTAAGAAATCAAGGCACAAAATCAAATGTCCGACAAGAAAATTCTAAAAGGGCGTGTGATCGCAGGTGATTTATTTTAACACATTGAAACTTAGAAACTTCACCATTTCATGCTTTAAGAGTCGAGAAATGGATGAATGGTGACTTTATCTCCTTCAATTTTGAAACAAGTGAGAAAGGACAAGCGCTTGATGATCCTTTCAAATTTAAAGAGTCAGAAAAGATCAAAAATGACTACTCTGGTAATCTAGGAAAAGGGTGTACTAGATATCCTTGAACTGCAATATACAGCTTGGTTTCAAAAAGAAATAGAAATCAACCAAGGACTTGATGTACGTGCAGGAAATATCCTCGAATGTTGTGTCCAATGTATCACGGGTATAAGGCGACAGACTCAGCTTCCTACAGATAAAGGATAGCAACCTAGTGGGGTCTCTCTTTATATACGTGACGGTACGGGGAGCACAAGTCTGTACTAGTGCTGTCTAAAACCAAGAGGCGAATGACAGCTACTAGGTTTAACGATGCCGGAACACATCACTAACCTAGACCTCTAAATATTTCATTAATTTTTCAATGCTGCCTTAAGGTAAATTGAATAAATTTTAGTGTTGATCTTCAATTATGTCTCAATTTCCAGGCCCTGCCGAATGTTATGTCTCGAAATCCTCTAAATGCACACTACATGCCATAATGTATCATTTTGTTCGATGAATAGCTGACTACGAGAAGGTTGAGAGCTTTCACACGATAACAAAATGATCACAAACAACCATTAGTGTCTCTAATGCATGCTAATGAAAACTAAAAATTTTCTTTCAAATTTACAAATCACTAATAACACATAAAAGATTCAATTTGCATTAACCAATCAAAAGAAAACGATATTTTTGTATGTTCAATGTTTAAGAGCAAAGTGCACTAAACGCAATGAAAACTAATGAAAGGAATCAATTTGAGAAGTGATAGCAAAAGAGCAAAGACAAGCAAGTTTCACTCAATGCCAAAAACACAATCAAACCTTAAATGGACAAAGAAGTCCCTCAAATCAAAGAGGAATCCCAAAGACTCAAATGAACCGTGTAATATAGGCTCAAAACGAGACAAAGAGAAATTTGAATGAGGAAGAATCCAATCACTCAAATAATGCAATAAAACAATAGACAACCACCAAACAAATGCAAAGAGGCAATAATGAAATTGATTGATCAAACGAGGACCAAAAACTCCCACGGGAGGCTCGACACACTAGAGCACCTAGATGCCCTAGGGCCATAATGTAAAACTGATAGAAGAGGGAAAACAACTGGAGTATGAAGGTCAGACACAGTCAAACAAGGCTCCAGAACACTCAGGCAGTCAAAAAATGATGCCAAAACCACAAACCAAGCTAAGAAATCTCAAAAAGAAGCAAACCCTAGCACCTTACAGGATTGGCGCGACTATCAGGCTGCAACTAGTGCCAGAACAGGATTGGCATGGGGGATAAACTGGCAACATGCACCAACTGGCATGACTATCAGGGAAAAAACCGTGCCAGTCGAGTTTACTAACGCAAAATATGAAAAAGAGCAATCCAAGAGCAGATCAGGGATGGTGAAGCTAAAAAAAAATATAACACTCGAAGACAGAGAACCACAAGAGTTGATCAAGTAGGCAAAGACCAAAATCAATTGAAAAGACAAGACAAACTTCAATCAATGTCTCCCGAGTAGAGTTGCCAATTTTTTGGAGAGGTAAATCCCCTCTGTGGACATAGCTAATCCCTAATAGCCCAGATTGGGTCTAGCAACAATCGAGTCACGCTAAGACACAAGTTCCTAATTACAAAAGACCAAGATGCGACAAGAGGCCTACCTTAAGTCCTACGTTGTTTTCATTTGTGGAGAAGATGGCACTTTCATCCCTTGCTTTGGAAAATCACAATTCTCGCGCTTGATGCGATCGAACACCTGCACATACAAGAAGAAAAAACAAACACACAAGCATAAAACCTAATACATGTGATTATGTATCAGTTAGAGAAGATACAACTCATAATATAAAACATAAACATATGAGTGGAACCATAATCGAAGTCGTTTATTATTAATCAAATAAAAGAAAGATACAACCTGAGCTCTAATGTTGGATCTTCCTTCGGCGGGTCGACAGAGGAGTATGTCTCGGTAAAGCTCGTCAGGAATAGGACAAGTCTCTCTCTCTTCGGTTGTCTGACAATAATCTCCTTACTATTGATTCAGCTCTATTTAGGCTAGCTTGCAAAGGGAAAATGACAAGCTTATATAGATGGTGGAAGGGGAGTTGGGATCCCTACAATAGTGGGATTGGCCCTATCCTCAAGGAAGCTTCCATGATAGGTGGAAAACTACTTCCCCTACATGGAGATCCGGAGCCAAACCTCCCAACTCATTTTAGAGACTCGTTTAGGAGATGGTTGGAATCAAACTTCTGCCATTTATTTTTAAAAAACAATCCTTATTAAGCCTGGCGCGGGTGATACACTAGGACAGAGCGCCAGTTGGCTCGCCCTCTTTGGTGGATTTCCCCCATTGGCTAGAGGGTTGAACTGGCTAGTCGTGCCAAGGCCAAAAGGGCTATTTTTATGGCTTTTTTACAGGAAATTGTCTTCAAGGGAATGATTGTCCTTGTCAAGGGGGATGCCATGAAAGTGGTTTTAGGTCATTTCAATACTCACATGTCATGGAATAAACCCTCCAATGTGTGGGACAGGGGATTGCAGGGATGGTGACAAATTATTGTGTAACAGCTTTCTTCTGTATCGTCCTCGTTAACTATCAATTCACTGGTTTGTGAAAGGACCCTTTGGAGGGTTTCAGATATTCTCCTTCCACACGAAATCCATTCCTTGATTTCGATAGCTCCCAAATGGCAACTCTAAATAGCATTCTTACCACCTCTCGGTTTCTCTTATGAGCGGAAGACAAACTTTACTCTAGTCTAGATCTGAATCACTAATTAATTGGAAATTTCGTTCTCTCCTGGGTGATCGATCCTTTCAGTGATCGATACACCTTAACTCTTATGTCTTCCAAAACATATATGCAGAATTTCTAATTGACCTTTATCATTCAGCTCAATTACAGTATTGACAATTTCATCAATTTGTCAATAAATTAATAGAATACCACTTCATTCTTATTGCCTAGTTCACTGAAACATGAAACATTCCTCACACAGAATTTGATCAAATAATACACATGTGTTTCACACAAAATTCAGGAACAAATTCTTGATTAATTACAAAAAAATTCTTCCTCTGTGGCCTGATCTTCAATTCGATGGCCCTTCCATCCTCACTACTCTGCCTCTGAACCGCCCTCCTTTCTACCCGGAGGCTTACATTTATAAAAAATACTAAGGAATCAATTTAGTTTCCCTAACAGCTCACCCAATACTCTTGGAATTCTCAACATCCTAAATTTAGACTCAACCCCTAAAATAACTGAAACTGATCCTAATTTGACTGTCCCTTCACATTCCTAACTAATCACCTTCCTCTCATGTTCTCTAATGGTTAGAGAACATTTACAATTCCTCACTATTTTATTTAAAATACTAATGATTACATGAGAATTTAGAAACATAAGACCCCCCTATGTCTTATAAAAATAAAAAGTATTTCTTGAGCCTAATGCCCCTGCATCAGATAAGTGCATATTCAAGCTTTTAGTTTATGATGTACTTGAGTGAAACAAGTGGGATGGTAATAGAGACTTATGTTGATGGATATAGTACTTTCATAATGTTGACTCCAGAAATATTTCACTGTGATTATAAATCAGAGGTTTTATAAAGTGGAGGGGTGGGAGGGATCCATTGTGTTAAACTCAGGTCAGATCTTTCCTTGAAAAGTTGAACCCTATCACATAGAAAGGATTTGTGCTCCTCAATGAAAAATATTTAAAGCAAGAGGGCTTTATGGTTCCATAAAGGTATACCTTTAATGATAAATGAAATTCATTGAAATAGATAGAGTAAAAAAATTCCATGTAAACCAACCACTGTTGGGTAAGGAAAAGGCCTTTCATATGACTCTTAGCGAAGTAACCAAAATTGAAAGAAAAAGGAAAAGAACTCCAAACTGAATTAAAAATAAATCAACAAACTCTAATTAACGTGAAAATTATGAAAGTAAAAGCTAAAATATATCTAAAAGTTAATATATAAACCCCAATAATATTTCTTATACAAATGTCTCAACAAGAGAAGTAAAAGAAGATAATCATGTGAACATTTATCTTTTGTTGAGAATCTAGTAAATTTTATCCTAAGGAGTTATAAGCAATTAGGCTTCTAAACCATAAGGGAAATAACAATCATGAAGTGAAATTCACCCCAAATGAAAAGTCTTTGTCTACTGCAAAATTTCTTGTTTCAAAGAAAATCTTGCAATAAAGCATCTTACCCATTTTCTAATAAAAGATATTTTTAAGAAATAGACAAAAGGTTCTAAAACTCCCCAGTTTGGTTGTTATGATGAAGATTATTATTGTTCCTCTGAAACACAAAACTGAAGAAGGATAATGAGTTCCAAATATGATTTGTTAGAGGTGTGAAAATTTTGTGGAGATCTATAGAAATAATTTTTAAGATCAGAAAAAACTAAAGCAGAACTTTAAAAAAAAAGAGCAAGAGTGAAAGTGGGCATATGAAACCTAGCATTTGAAGAATTCCATTCAAATATTTACCTGAAAGGTATCAATTTACTTCAATGAAGGATAACCTCTTCCTTCAATTATAATTAAAATCATGAAGGAGTTGAACTCTTTTGAAATATCATTGACTTAAAAATGTTATTTATTGAATTTAACTAATGCAACAAGTTAACTAGAAGAAAACAATGTTTCAATTCCAAGGAATCTAAGTAAAATCCATCAAAAATGAGAATGAAGTGATTCTTCTTTATGAATTACAACAATGACTCTTCTCTTAATATTCCATATTTTGTATCTACTGCATGATTCTCATAAATTGTCCACAATCAATACCATGAACAATGTAATACGTATGTGTAGATGGACGGTTCTTGAAATTTTGTATGCTAAATATATATTGATATATCAAAACTAAAATATAAGAGAAATCAAAAAATGATTTAACCATATTTCATTACCTTTACCTATTCCAAATTCCTTACCAATTGCTACATTACCAAAGTGGTTGCTCAAGTGTTCCATGAAAATAAAATGAAGATTCTCACTAAAATAGCATTAGATAATAAAATGTGGATATCACAATGAGTGTAAGGAAACAATGTAAATGGACCACAGGCGATGAAATTTCTCATTAGCCAAGCAGATTGCCAAAAAGAGTAAAAGAGGCCCATGTGCATACACCATGAAAAATGTATATCACTATAATCACTAAGTCATTCTAATGAATGAATACCTGGTTTTGACAAAATTATGAGTAAAATATATCCAAGATCTCGACCACCATGATAACTTGAAAGAAACATAAAATATTTCAATGTTCATGTTAAGTAAAATATTTGAATGTCTAAGTGTCTGTATATTATATATGGTTAAAATAAATGTGTATATTATATAAAACAATTGAAAGAAATATATTTTAATGGTTAAAATATTTCAAATAGTTTCACTATTCTACATTTTAGCCCCTTTTTTTATATTTTTGATTAATTTTGTGTGAATTTCATGTTTATGTTCTGTAGTGATAGGATTTTAAAAAATACACTTATATATATATATATAATCAAACAAAACTTCATGTGAATATAGTGAAAGATCGGAATGAATTGATGATATACTTACAAAGATTCTTAACCCAATATTCTGAAGTAAATATTTTCTTAGAAAATCAAAGTGAAAGGTAAGAGCTCAAGTTTCCCAAAACTTCTTAATGATAAAAACTCTAATAAATAAATACTTTGATTCATAATGTTTCTGATGACATTTGTCTTCAAAAGTTTAATTAAATTTCACCTATGATATAAGAAGTCTTAGTATTTAAAAGATTAAAGGGAAGAAATGTATTGGAACAATTTTTTTTTTGTTACTTTTAGAAACAAAATTTACAATAATGATCATGTTTGATAACGCATGCTTTTTATAAATCTATAACATTCAAGTATTGGAGTTAAAATTTTCGTAAGAGTTTATAAAGTATTTTTGATGACTTTCATTTTGATAATAATATAATTCAAAGTTCTGTAAAAATGATTGCAAATGCAATTACATTTACCTGTAAAAAAAGCTTCTAAGGAAATGAGTCTGCGATTTAATAAATATGAGAATAAATCAGGTATCAAAGATATTAAAAACTTTTTTGGAGACAAAAATTAACTTACAAAACTTCTGAGACCACAAAATTCCGGAGAAGAGAGTGAAATAGGTGTCATTTCCTTTACTAAGTATAATAGACATGATAGTGAAGTAAAAGGAAATGTGGATCTCAGAGAAGCAAATCTCAAAATTCGTTTTAAATGCTTCTAATATAATACAAACACAAGATTCCAGTAAGCTAGTAAATATGAAATTCTGAGGAAATATCTCAGAAAAATGAAAAGCAGTGGATCAAGATTGCAAAATTCACCAATTTGAAGCTCTGAGTCTCTTTGGAAGGAAGGAATTATCAGTAAAGGAAAAATAGTATGAATGAGTGTGATGCAATGGTTTATCTCAACTTTGAAGTTGTAATATATGGAACAAAATAGATAAAATCATGGATAAGATCATTTCTTACAAGAGTTTTGTGTGAATTTTCCTTCTTTTGTAGCGAAACCTTAGCAATAAAGAGTGTAATTGTTTCCTTTCAATTGCATTGATGAGAGGTAGAATATGATTATTGACTCATATTTATAAGTGAAAAATATGAATCCACGTGGCTTTACGCACATGATCATATCGAAAGAAAATATCGTAGAAATATTATGGTTGTATATTTAAAAGATGTGATATTCTTACCTTCTGAGAGGATTTTATTATTTAAAATGTAAAGGCTAAACATATAAGCTAGAAGGGATATCGAAGGTCTTGTATGGGATATTTGATACCAGGGACTGAAAAGAGCGGCAACTAATAGGAAGTTCCGATATGGAAGTATCAATATGGATAGGAGGGGTTTATCAGAGAATCAGAGGATTTGGAATAGCGTAGATTGGTGATATGAGGGTATTGGAGGATGGGAGAAAAGACATATAGGAAGAATAGCGAAAATACATATCGGAGGATCGAAGGATTGGGATATTGGAGTATTTTGAGTGATGCTTGTACAAAAAGTTCTGATATTCAGAAGCTGTGATAAGGCTACGTGTAAATCATGTGGTGTGAGGCCTTTTAAATTATTTAATTCAAAAGAAAGATCCCAACTCAAAAAAAAAAGCTTTTAATAATTATATTAATTATCGAGAATATTTTATCAGAGAATGATTTTATCATAACTTCTCTTATGAGGAGAGTTTTGATATTATAGTGATTCAATATGAATATTTCGGTAATTTATTAAAGGCCTATCGGGTTTTTAAAGAATAGACACAAAAGTGAAGAACGTTTAAACTCTGACGGAACAAAAAATACTTCCCTAAACATGTTGTAGATTTAGAAATATTTGGCTTCTTGCTTATCTCAAATCTCCAAAATCAAGTCAGTGAAGACGTGCAAAAGGAAAAAAAAATAGATATAAGAAGTAAATTATGAATAAGAGAAACTAACAAGAGAAGAAGGTGAACCTGTTAAGACATACCTGGAACAATATTGACTCTAAATTTACTTCATGAATATTCAAGTTTTCCCGCGCATTTCTCAAAATTTGCATATGTTCAACATCATCTACTTATTTAATCTAAAATTCTAAGTAATGAAATTTCAAATTGCGTCCACCTCCAATTTATATCGGAGGACAAGAGTGGTGAAAATGGTTTTTTCAGAAATAGTCGTGAATCAAAGATTACGAAGCCATAGAAATTTATTAAAATTTCTTCATGCATGATTAATTTTTTTTTATTAATGTGACGAAGTTTTTCAAAAACAAGACAATCAACCTTTCATAAGTGTGTATGATCTAATTCTATAAGAACTTTTATATCTTTTAAACCAATTTTCCATAAAATGAGAAGGGGATGTAGAGAAAAACTTGGATTCATTACTTGCTTATTAAAAATATGAATAGTGAAATAAATTAAAACAGAAAAGGAATCTAGATCTAAATTAATATATCTCTAATTGCTAATTGATTGAAAATGAAACATGACTAAGTATAGTCATACTTCCAATGTAACTATTCTCTCATTTTAACTACTGCATGTATGTGTAGGTTAATCAATAGGAGTAACATTGAAACTAAATTATAAAAATAAAATTTTAGCCTAATATGTACAATTAACAAGTTCATATTTACAAAATTCTTATCTTCAAATTCTTCCAAACATATGCTTATAGGATCATGAAAAATAGCATGAATTTTAGTGAATGACTGGAAGAATTTCAAAGGAAGAGGAAACACCATGTCAAGCCTGAATGATACGTTTTTAAATATGGAAGCCTCTTGAATAGTACCAAAGTCAGAAATATTCCTAAGAATTGGAATTTCTAGATATGAATGGACACTTAGAGGATTTCTAGAAGTGTAATAATTTTGTTCAGAATATAATGATGCACGCTCAAGTTCCAGAATTGATGATAAATTTATTTGAAATTAACAAATAAATTGGGCAAGCATGATCCTCAAATAACATTTTAAAATAAAAAGTGGTTGATTTTCATGATTGAAATTATGAAATTGATTTTCATATACACTTACTGATGCATCTAGTGAGTGTTGAAAGTTTAAATTCTTAAAATGCCAATATAATGTGTTCAGAAATTGAAAAATGAAATCAGAAAGAAAAATTAATTTAAATCGAGGTAACTGAAAATGAAGAAATCCAAGTTTACATTTATGTTACAAATAATGGTACAACATGGGTGTGATTCATTTTTTCATATTTCTTTCCCACAAGCATCAATAGAAATTATAAAATTAAACTCATTGTTTTATTTCATCTGCGAGAATGGGGAGATTTCAAGCTTATGATCCAAAAAGGGCATTTCCTCGTTGTAAGAATTAAAAAATGGGATAGGTTATTGAATACCAAAATTAATATAATGATAGAATGTTTGAAAATTAGAATGGGTCAGAATAAATCCTTGATTCAAATTCTCTTTATCCTCAAAAATAGATTCCTCTAAGGAATAAGATAAAACCATTTCTGAAGAGAAACGAGGTTGAGTATTTTAATTTTCCAAGTCATCATCTTAAGTAAATTCATAAGTGTTATTTTCCTCTGAATTAAATAAATCAGAACCAAGGAAGTGATTGACTATCAAATTATGAGAATCTTAAGGTTTATTAATTGAATATTGATTAAATTTTCTCTACCAATATTTAATAATTCATTATTAATATCAGTGCCTCTGTTTTCTAAAATTAAATTTGAATTCAAAGGAATTTTTTATTGATTATGAATTAAATTAATATTGTTAAAGATATCAAGGTAGAGAGAAAAATAAGAAGATGAAGATATATACTTGAAGGTTTCTCTATGCATAGATGATTTTTGATTTTCCAAAATAGAGAATTCAGATTCTTTTTGCATTTGCTTGATTTGAAAATTGTTGTTTAATCGCTCCATCATTTGAAATTTAGTATTAGCAAATGGTGAATTAATTTCAACATTATATTTTGTGTTTCCAACATTCTCTGGTTAATTTAATTGCTATTGATTTATTTGTTTCTGATTGCTACTAATAGATTGTACATTTTGTTAAAATTGTACTTCATCAATTTTGGCATTTGTAATTTCAATTTATGAAGAATCAAAGTTGTCATTTTGAACAACTGTATTATTATCAACAAATTACATCCTTTCTGGTTCTTGATAGTTACCACAGGACAAAGATACTAAATGTCCGAACCATCCAATTAATTTGGATGGAGGAGGAAAATATTTGAATCTAAATTGCATTAAAATTAATTTTATTCTAACATAAAACATATCCAAATTCTCACCTTTCATCCTACGCAATTATTATAACATATCACACACCTTTTTGTAGGCATATTTCTGAAATTCGTTAAGGAAAATATTTGAAAACTCTTCCCAAATACATACATAGGAAACTAGAAGTGGAAAGCACCAAACTTTGGTTTTTCCTATCAAAGTATGTGTCAAGATCCAACAAATAATATATTTATTGATATTGAAATTATTGCAACATAAAATAAATTGAAGAATATTACTAAAATAAGATGTCTTACCATTGTATTTTAACTGAGACTGGGTCTTGACTACTTTTACCGGAGTGGAATTTGGGTGAGGTCCAATAAATAAATTCAAATGAAGTCTTTTACATGGGGCCATAGTAAGAAAATAAAATTTATTCAAAGAAAATAATTTATCAGACTCTCCTTCTAGTGCCAAAAATGTTGTAGGTTTGAAATTATCTGCCTCGACATTATAAGGGAGACCACCCAGTCTATACCTTGGAGCAACTCCTTTTCCGTTTGGAATGGTGGTTTCAACTGGTTAAACTAAGTTGAGTTACCTTCTCTCTATCTCAACTGGATTAAAGCATAACTTTCATTGACCAATAGAGAAGAGACATCGTATCATCCCTCTTGCTAATTAAGAAATAAAGTGACCCTTAAGCTAATGTAGGGCTCATCTACGCCACATATAAGTTTTTCCTTTTTTATAAGAGGACTTTTAGGAATGTAGAATTAAATATAAATGAAAGCTAATCCTAGAATGCAAGAAAATGTAAAGATCTTAAACCTATCTCGATTAGGAAGATGTATATATAACCCAATTGAAAGCAAATTATTTGAGTGATTTGAGATTTAAATATGTCTAGCTTATAATGAATATTAAGCTAACAAAGTAGTTCAATAAATTGATATTATGAATACCAAAACACATTATGTTCAGAGACCTATTAATTGAGATAATTAATCAACAATGTTTAGAAATTAGTTCACAAAATGATGATGATTATTAAATCAGTAACTCGAATGATTAAACAATAATATAAGGAAATATTTAACAAAATGTTATTATTTTTTAAATCAAAATTAAGCGAATGATTTCTAAGTAAATACATACTCAGAAATCGTAGTTCATCACACAAGACTACAGATAAATATCAACAGATTAATGAGACAAAGTACTCATATAGAAAATAGTGTTCAAATATGAATAAAAATGATGCATTTATGACATTAAAAAATGAAATCGGTATAAATAACAGTATTATTTTAAATACCAGTTTATTGAATTTGTTTCTCTGGCTTTGATCTCCAACAATACTTTACAATGCTTGAACTTTTATTGTTAAAATGAGAGATGCAGTAATGCAAGATTTTCTCTTCATACATAATTTAGAATGAAAAAGAAAAATCCTCAATGGTCCCCCAGATCTAATATTTACTCTCCTCTCCCCGACAATGTTAAATCCCCATTACAATAATGCTTTTAATAATTCCAAAATTTGCATAGAGGAGAAGCCCCCTCTTGCTTATTCTCTAAACCACTATTTATAATTTACAAAATAATTCCATGTAGGAGAGATATTGAAGATTAATTATGCTCCAACCATTTTCATTAGTTCAAATTCCATTTCTTCAATTTTTCAACCAATCCCATTGACTGAAATTTTATTTTCCTGATCTCTTCAATTGTTTTCGTGTCAAAACCAATCTAAATTTAATTAAAATACAAATTAAAATCAAAATTCCAAATTTGGAATCTCCAAAAAAAAAAAAAAAAAGAAATTAATAAAAGGAAATATTATTTTTTCATTGATCCCTATAAATTTATAATTGGTCAAGGATAAGATAGTCAAATGGATCTGTACTTAACAGAGGCTAGGAGAAAATGAAAATCCAGAAAATTAAACTTAGCTTAATTAGAGCTTGAACTTCTGCTTAATTTTAGACTCATTAAACTATCAAATATTTTTATGAAACCATTTCATAAATACTATCCATAATTTTTTCTATTCAATTAGCCACCATGGGCCTCATTCGGCCAAGAAAAACTCAACTTATGAGCTTCCAAAGTTGAAGAATCAAAACTGTCAGAATTCTGGGAAATTTATTACCTTGTCCAAAAATAAGAATTTTTAATTAAAATATAATCCTAAACTAAATTACAAGTATTAATTAATTAATATTACATTAATTGTAATTACAATATTAAACTAGATTAATTATAAAACTAATTATATATAACAAAATAAATTTTAATTTACAAACTAAAATGAAATTAAAAGTTAATTAAAAATATAATATATTATATCAATATTATAATTATATTATATTGGAACTATAATATAAAATTATAATTATAAAATAATTATATTATAATAAAAATATAATATTAAAAAAAAAATTACAAAATTCAAAACGAAAGGAACAAAACTTAAAAATCCTTTACGTGCCATGGTGATTCGAAAATGGAGGGAGTAGTCAAAATCCTTTACGTGCCATGGTGATTCGAAAATGGAGGGAGTAGTCAACGTGAGGTGGAGGGTATATGGAGGTATAGGTGATGTCATGATGATGTATGGAGGAGGAGAGGGAGTCATAAGGAGCAGAAAATTTATAATAAAATTTTTAGTCACACCACAAATTCATATCGGATATTAGAGGTGATACATATCATGAGTTTTTAAACGCATGCACAAACAAAAGTTGATAGTGCTATATTGAATATTGGAGATTTTGAATTTTGAAGGCTTGAAATCAGAGGTTTTAGATCGGGAGTTTTAAATTTCAAAATATTTGTATCAGAAGGAAGGATGTGAGGTGATGTGGGGTCTATTTGGAGTGGAATTAAAAAATTATGCAAAATGAACTACAATCAATTTGTAATTTTGAGATTTCAGGTTTGGTAATTTCTTTTAAAATAGGGAACTGGAATAAATTAAAAACATTCTGAAAGAGCGTTTTTTTACAGTTCTACAATTTGGTTGGGTGATTTTGTAGGACTGTTAGTGAAAAATGAAAAAATTAGTAAATATTAACTAGGAGTTAATATTTAAAATAAATTACTAATTTTTATTACGAAAATTAAAATATGATACATTTTGTGCATTTTTTAACCCAAGGGACAAAATTATCAAACTTCAAAGGAGTGTCATTTGCAAATCAGTTAACCAAATGAGGCGAAACAAGTATCTATGGAAATCTTGCTAAAATTCAAATTCAATTAAATGATCAAAATAGAAATATGACAAAAATAAAAATAAAAATGACGAAATAGTACGAAAATTAACCAAAAGAAAATAATAAAAGGTGATTTAGCCAAAAATTAATGGAAAGGGTCCCCATTATTTCAAATAAAAACTCAAAAATGGAGGGTGTTGGGTTTTCCCTACAAGAAGTTCAAAGAGCCACTACAGGCTATCTCTTGCTCATCCTACTGACTGCTCCTCCAAATAGGTTAAACACATACCTACTTATATATCTTCTCTTATCTAGATCTCCATCCCAACCTGCATCAAAAAAGCCATGGATGTCCAAAACTATGCCCAATATTGGTCTTCCTTGGTAGCACAGATCATAATCGCTAGTTCCACACAAATACATGAAAAACCTAGTTCATTGTTGTCCAATGCTCCTTCCCTGGTTTTTACATAGATCTACTGAATTTTCCCACTATATGTGCAATTTATGGTATAGTACATACCATTTCATACATTAGGCTACCAAATGCACTAGCATGTGGAACATAGGACATGACCTATTCCTCTTATTGTGGCTTGGGACATTGTTCAACAAATAACTCTATACCTATAGGAATGGGAACCTTCACCAGTTTACTAACCTGAATATGAAACCTTTGTAATATAGTATTGACATACTTCCTTTGTTTTAACCAAAGCTCCCTATTTTCCCAAACTCATTTAATTTCCATGGCAAAAATATAGTTTACAACACCAAGATCCTTCATTTCGAATTTGGAGGACAATTGAGTCTTCAAATCCTGGATAATTTCTTTGCCACTTCCAATCAACAACATGTCATCCATATACAAGACCAAATAAATAACATGGTAACCAGTTAACTTAAAATACAAATAGTGGTCCGCTTTTCTCCTTGTGAAGTCCAGTACCTATATATATGTATCAAATTTCTAATATTACATCCTTGGAAATTGTTTTAACCCATAAAGAGATTTTTTGACCTTGTATACCAATTATTTCATACCCTTCATTGTAAATACTTTGGTTTCTTCATGTATATCTCTTCTTCCAAATGCCCATGAATAAATTTTGTCCTCACATCCATCTATTCTACCTCAAAATTAAAAGATGCAACAGTAGATAAAATTAATCTAATAGAAGATAACCTAGAAATGGGAGAAAAATTATCACAGGAATAAATTCCTGACACCTAGGAATAACCTTTTTCTACCAACCAAGCTTTGTATTTCTCCACCATTCCTTTTAGATTCATCCCCTTCTTAAACACCCATTTTCTACCAATAGGTTTCCTTCCAAACGGCAACTCCACCAGATCCCAAGCCTCATTTTTGTCCAAAGATTCCATTTCATCAATCATGGCATCTTTCGATAGTTTGATATCCTCTGAATCCACTACCTCCTCGACAGTTCTAGATCATCATCAGTAATCAATAAAGTAAAATTTGAACAGAAATAAGATGGAATATACCTCTCTAGCTTCCTTCTCTCTTGAACTGATATTCTCCAAATTGGAGTATGTGTCTCTTCTTATACTGATTCCTGTTATGTTGTAGAGTTTGATTCTTCCTCCTTTAGTTGAAACTATACTTTCAGGTTCCTTTGGTAAGAATTATTATCTAATTAAATACTTCACCTCTCTAAACACCACATCTCAGTCATCCACAATGTTCCTTGTTTCTCAGTTTCAAATATTTTAATCTTTTAAACCATCCTTATACCCAATAAATAAGTGGCTTTCATATTTACTATCAAACTTAGTTATTTTCTCCTTTTGAACATGTACATATGCATCATAGCCAAATACCATCAGATTTGAAAGAGATAGTTTCTTATTATTCTATATCTCATGTCACATATTATCCTCTACCATTGATGAAGGTAATCTATTAACAATGTAACATGTAGTATCTACTACAACTACCCAGAATTCCTTCCCTAATCTAATGCCACTGGGCATGCTTCTTTCCTTTTCCATTGACACCATGTTCATTCTCTCCACCACACCATTGTTTTATGTATGGAGTAGTCTTCAACCATGCTATACCACACTTCTTACAAAACTCTTCAGATTCATTCTTAAAAAACTCTCCACCATTATTTTCCCTCAACACCTTAATCTTCACCTATGTATGATTTTCCACAAAACCCTTAAATTCTTTAAACCTGTCAAATATTTTAGAAACTCTTGAGGAAATGTATATATGTGTTCCTCGAGAATTCATATACAGATGAGACATAATACACATAATTAACCAGTGATGGAGCCAACACATGTCCAAGCACATCACTGTGCACTAGTTCTAATATCCCTTTCACCCTCTTAGCACCAGGAAAAACACACCCGATTTTTCTTCCCATATAAAAAATGTTCACATAAATAAAAATCCAGAGAGAAATTAGACATACCTTCTACCATACCATTAACATTCAATATTCAAAGGCCCTTCTCTCCAATTTATCCAAGCCTTTGATGTCATAGAATGGTCTTTTCTCTAGAGACCACTAGATTTTTTTCTCCACTTTCAGGAACCACAAAACTGTTACACCCATCAATAATATTGTTACCCAGAAGCTTGTACAAAGTTCCAATCTGAAATCCTCACATCAATACGAGTGTTCTCAGAATAATCGTGTGGGTATATTTCTCGAACATTGTTTTTACAACTACATCATCCATCTTTCTTGAAAATTTTAGGTTGATGGCTAACGCAGGAAAATGCAGAATAGCTGGAAGTGTTCTGATCCTTCCACCTTGCAATTTTAGCTTTCCATTTCCATGTCCAATGATTCTAGCCTTACTTTAATTCCCTAATAAGACATCACCACCATCATATTTCTAATATTCACAGAACCACTCCCCATGGGGAATAAAGTGAATGGATGCACCTAAGTCAATAAATTATTCCTCATGATATACATGTGTACTTGAAGAATAATCCAAGTACACATCCCCACCTTCATATGAGGTACTTGTTGCGTCTCCACCATGAGAATCATCATATCTCTTTCTTTTCTCGAGAGCTTTAGATCTATAGTCCTTTTTTACAGTATCCTTCATTTTTTCATTCTACCACACCTTTACATATTTATTGGATATTTAGATCTCCCTCTAGATTTATATCTCCCACTTAAGGACCTATTTCTATGTATATTATGGGATTGTCCTCATACAATGAATATCCATTTAAATTGGCTCTCCATATTTTTCCATATCATCTTCTCTGACATTAAGGATGATACTATTCCATCAAGCTTTAAGGTAGTTGTACTGCTACCTATTGCAACAACCAGACTATCCCATGAATTTGATAAAGAACATAGAAAATTGAAGCACTTATCTTTGTATGAAATTTTTATATCAACAGTTAACAACTCGCTTACCACATTATTAAAGTCATTCATATGATATGTGACAAAGTATCTATCCTTCATCCTTAGGTTATAAAACATTTTCCACAAGAACATTATGTTCACCAATGACTTAGATTTGCACAAATTCCATAACTTGACCCACAAATAATTTGTCGTAGCTTCCCCCAATACATTCAATTAAACTAAATATGAGAGGAATAGTCATATTGTGATCTTCACCTTCTGATATAACTTCTCCCAGTCTTCTGCTGAAATTCATGTCGGTGTCGTGCCTAGATCTACAAAAATCCACTGATCTTGGTCCACCAAAACATCCTCCATCTTTAGCTTCCACAACTCAAAACTATGACCATTAAATTTCTCTATCTATATCTTTCCATTGTTCTCCATCTTCTTTCACTTCAAGAATCTATCCCTCAAATCTCCACTGAACATGGTATACCACATGCCTAAGAAAAACACCTCAGTAGCAAAGGCATCTCCTTGAAGTTGAAACAACTCTGACACGAAATGTAGGTTTTAACCTTGTACATAAATTACTTCCAAACAATTTTTTCAAACATTAAAATAAACAATGAAAATAAAAAGAAACAAATATATAGAGAGATTTTCTCATGGATCCCAAAACTGGGACTACCAGATTTATTTTTCATTAGTTTCATTTCAACATTACAATACATATTTATACATACTAAAGAATTCATAAACCCAAATCCTTTAACCATATATTAGAACATAACCATAGTTCCCTTAACTGGATCTAAAAAATACCATGGGCAGAAAACCATCATGCCCAAAACCATGTGCAAAACCCATGCACAAAAAATGGGTAGGTTCACCCACCTTCGTCCCCCATACATGGGTCTACCCAACTATTATTGGGTCTTCATAAATAAATAAATAAATAAAAATCTCGGGATGCTACCTCAACCCTGTGTAGGGCCCCCCTGCAAACCTCTAGATTTTCTTGGTGCAACGTAAATTTCATGGAGCTAGTTGCAGAAATAATATAACACATACAAAACAACCATGGCCATTAATATCGCATAAAGAACATGCCAGAGTAGGCTTAGGTGAAAAATTTTGAGTGGTTGTTGCCTAAGTTATCTCATCGTTGCCCCCTTTATTCTTAGCTTTGCCCCATTTTCTTGATGCTTGCACAACAAGAGAAAAATCCTATTCATATTGCAATGCAATTAAAGTAGTGGAAGTGGTGGTCAGAACTAGTTCAACAAATGTCAAAGCTACATATCCTTTAAGATGAAAAGGAAGGGTATTAGTACGAGGATCCATGTACTAAAATATAATTCCCAATGTAATATTTGGTATAGTTAGAATATCCATCATAGGTGTGCTAACTATTCTTAATGGTGGAAATAAAAAAGGTATTTAACCCAATATATGATGATAAGGAGCGACCTCTCTTGAGACAGTAGTTAATTTCATAAGAGGATATTGCTAATGAGATGCCTACTGGAACAAGGTGATAAACTTGAAACTTGGATGCAATGCAAGCCTATGAGGAGCTAAGTGTATATAGAATAGGCAGAGAGCCATAATATGCCCCAAGAAAAATTGAATCTTTATAGACCCATGGACTTATATCAGTGAACGAAGCCATTGTTTTATTGCCACCGATCAATGAAATGGAATTCTCAAGGTGAACCTTAAGCATAAGATCATAGTATGTTAGTTGATCAATGGTGACTATATTTCAATTATGAGGGAATATCATGGAATGATAAATATAGGAACACATTTCCTTCTTGGCATTCATGAAACTAGATCCTATCAATAGTTTCTAGTCTAAAGAGGTATCAATAACCTCAATTTCAATCAAGACCTACTTGCTAGCCAACTCAAAGAGGAGATTTTAGTATAATCCTATGTTTTTTTTGGGGTGACCATCATATACATGAAGGGTTATCATAAATGGCAAGAGTTTTGGAGATTAAAGCTATTGCTAGACTTGGGAAGGCATCATGTAAGTGGATTCCACTTCGTCAATGATACATTGCTCAATAATGGTCTTCTTAATAGACACAAGGATCTGGAAATAAATAGGTGGGGGTAGATGAGGAGTATATGCATTATCACCATAAAATACCATCATTTTATCATCTATAGGATCCACAACACCCAAAGTAGATAGTAGAGTGTTACGTTTTGAAGGACATGTCTAGAGAACTTCTATAACCTACAAGATAGTAGAAGACTCTACTAATTCATATAGTATTCTATAATGATGGTATGCTTAGGATTTGGTATCATTTCAATGTAATGGTCCCTTTTTATATTGGTAGGAACCTCAATTGTTGGTTGATGGATATGTAGAGAACAATTTGATGATGATAGAGCCTTTGTGATCATTGTTCGTTTTGTCTCAGGGGGGGGACCATAATGACATGAATGAGCGGAGATATTGGCATCAAAAGAATCCATTGTTGAGATTTGATAGGCTCCATTCCCCGAGTGATTGGGAGGAAAAATGGGGGGAGAATTATGGCCATCATGGGTAGGCATGTACCCTTGAGTAGGGAAAAGATTCTAAAAAAAGTATTTATTATAAAGGGGGAGGAGTGGAGTAGGAATAGGATGATTCCCTCTTGATGCAACTTCTTTGATTTCCCAGATATTACAAACATGAGGGAGAAGGTGACAATCATATGTGTAATGATCATATGTACCACAACATTTGCAAGCCTTATTCATGTGAAGAGCATTATTCTTCTTAAGTTGATTTCCCTATTGCTTAGTTATTGTATTAGGTTTGTCACCTTGGTTGGCATTAGTATTTTGGCATTTCTTGTTTGGGTTACCTTGAGGTAGAGAATTATGCTTTCCTTTCCCTTTTTCCTTTTATCTTTATTAGAGGGATTGACAATGTTATATTGACAATAAATCTATCACTGCTAAGGTGGTACTTAATGAGACATGGGTGGATGGAGCTGTAGTACTGAAGGGGTTGGAGAATTTATTGGTGCATACAAATAATATGGGTTCATGGTCACATTTTGATAGGTAGGTTGACTACAAAGTGACCCAGGAACACATTGATGTTGATGGGTATATACATATGAGGTACTTTTTCCCCCTATCAAGTAGCACATGAAATATATAGGGGAGGATACATATATGAGGTATTGGACCCCATGGAGTTGGCCATATCTCATATTCATTGTAGATATTGGGAATGCTATTGGTATGTTATGGACTGAATCACACCATTGGCAACATGAGATGCCCTCAGTGTAGAATCACCAAGGCAAGTGTAAGGATCATCTTAGATAATGGTGTATGTAGAGCCTACATGAGCATAAATTGGGTCATACTACATGGCCTTTTGTATGACATCTTCCTAATTTCTAGGGAAAATCAAAGAAACATCCATGGTTATGGGAGGAAGTAAGGATTTCAAGAGCCATCCCATAGAAACATAATCATCAAATTCTTGAGATTTGTAGAAGCTTCAACATCTGTGTCACTCTTGAATATGATCGATAATGTGGAGGGAAATGGTTTGGTAACAAGTGATGAAGATATCAATACTAGTATCATGGTACATAGTTAGTTGAAAATACGACTGAAAAGCGTCCAAAATAGTAACAAACACTCGCTGAGAGCCATGGATTTGGTAAACATTCCATTTTTTAGTAGTATTGGTGAGGGTTAATTTAAATAGTTGAATATAGATGGACTTCTACAATGGAGTATACGAACACCACATATGGAAAGATCGAATATGGTTAGACATATATTCCCCAAAATTCCATTCAAAATTGGGAATGTTGAAGGGCAGTTTGGAAGTTATGGTGGCCAATTCAAATTGTGATGGAAAGGATCATTATTGAGGATGAAATCAAGGAAGTTCAAGCTAGCCATGAATGGGATAAATGACCAAGTAATAAAATTTCCAAGAGGTTCTTATGTTTTACCTCTGTAGGGTTGTCCATATCCCATCTTCCCTTGTGGATATGGAGAATGTTGATTGTATGTGATCGACTAAGTCACACCATTAACAACATGAGATGCCTCTAGTGTAAAATCACCGAGGAGACTATGAGGATAATATTGTGTAATGGTGTATATATATCTCGAATGGGTGTAATTCAACTCATTTCATGGCCTTTTAGATGGCCTCTTCTTGATTTCTAGAGAATATCAAAGAAGCATCCTTAGTAATGGGGGAAGTAAGTATTTGAAGAACCATTCCATAAAGCCATGATCCTTGAATTCTTGAGATTTATAGAATCTTTTCCATCTATGTCACTCTTAAATTTGATCAGAAATGTGGGTGGAAATGGTTTGGAAACACATGATGAAGATCTCAATACTCGTTTCATGGCACACAAGTAGTTGAAAATATGTTTGGAAAGCATCCAAAATAGTATGAAACTCTTAGTGAGAACCATGTGGTTGGTCAAAGTACCATTTTGTAGTAGTACTGGTGAGGGTGCATTGAAATAGTTCAATAAATACTGAGTCTTCTACAATGGAGTATATGAACACCACATACTGATATACTAGATATGTTTAGACTATTATTATCCAAAATTCCCTTCAAAATTGGTAATGTCTAAGCGAATTTTGGTGGGTATGGGTGGCCAATTCAAATCGTGATGGAGAGTATCATTAATGAGTTGGATCAAACTAGGTAATTTAAAGCTAGCTATGAATGGGAGAAATGGTCAAGTAATAACATTTCCAAGAGATGCTTATGTGTTACCTCCAATATTCAGGCCCACATTATTACCAACAGTAGTTCCAACATTACCTTTGTTGTTAGCCCTTGATATGGGACCGATATAGTTATTTTTAGGGTTCACACTAACCATGTTACTGGGATGGGGTTTAGAGGATTTAGAAGAAAAATAAGAGCTTGAATACTAAGAGGAGCTAGAGGATGAAGGTGGACTAGGATGAGTAACCCTAACTCATTGAGCGAGTGTAAACTAGTGTCCTAAAGGAAACTAGGGATGAATACCTCGCAGTGTTCATGACTGGTGCCTAAGGGGTGCAATATTGTTAGGATGAAAATGGATCTAACACGCTAAAAGGATAAGAAAAATAAAGTAAATCAACAAACAATAGACATAAAACTATGTGCAGTGTTGTAATTTGTCTTCTAACTATGAGCTAATGTTAATAAAAATTAGGGAGTCTCATCCTATAAAGGAAAAAATACTTTATCCTAATAGTTGGACAACGCATAAAACATGCCCTGGGCTACATTTTAGATGGCCTTCTGAAAATCCTAGCTCCTAGATTGTTAAGGCTACAAAATAGTCTAAGTGAAGGTATGAAGAGATATGGCTTCTTCCCACAACCACCACTTATAGGAATTTTTAACCTACAATGACTGGCCACTAAGGTTACCTTCGTCTATTGGGGTTGAGTGAATCTCAGCCTATGCTTGCCGACATCAAAAATAGATTCCCTACTAGGATTTAGGAGCCTCAAGGGGAAACACCAATATTCCCGATCTAAGTGTTACCCACTTCATGGGTGTCTACTCTGAACTAATTTTTGGCTCCTATATTATGAAGGATTTTAGGTTTCTTAGTATGTAAACCAGCTATGTTTTAGTGTAAAATGATAGATGGGTGCTATTTGGATTCCTACCCCACTAATCCTAACCTAAATACCAAATTATTTTCTAGTGCTCAAGTGGCATTGTTTTGTGTGAGTTAAGTTACTGGTTAGTCTTAGGGTCTTGGGTTGGTGATTTGAACCAAGCATTGTTCACTTAATGGTGTTTAACTGTGTTTGTATGAGTACTATGATATTACTTTCATATAAATAAATGTTGTTGTGTTAAATAAAATTAGAAATTAATTGCATAAAACCATAAAACGTTGGTTGTAAATTAACAAAAAAAAAATCTTACTAAGAACAACCAATTTCCAACTTGAATGGATGTTTTATGCATACTAGGAGAGTCTCTACAAATCGAAAAAACTATTCTTTCTATGGAGACAAGTGAATCAAGAATATAATGAAATATTACCTACTATCAATCAATGGACCTATTTTATAAATGACAACAAAGAAATGGAGGTTCAAGATCTCTGTAATCCCAGAAAAAAATCTAAAAAAAAAAAGGTTCGAAGAGATAAATGGTGATGAAATAAAATATGGAAAGAAAATGGAACAATTTTGATCTTCAAACTCTAGTAAGAATGAAACATGCATATTTGTATTAGAATGTAGTGAAAAAAAAAATTTAATTCCAATACAATAAACTCCCAATTAAGAATCCCACTCTTTATTAGTTGAAGACTTACTCAAAACCCTAGAAGGAATTATTTATTTCATCAAAGGGTTAAAATAATGAAAATATCTAGATATGTTGCAAACTCTATATGGATGTATTTAGAACCCTATGAGTAACGAAGAAATAAAAAATACAAGAAAAAATTATACATAACAAAAACATTTGCCTCTGATAGAAAGACATCTGAAACTATGTTGTAGTGCAGATAATGGGCCAAAACCTACACCCGAAAACTCTCCTTATCTCGAAAAATGTGTGTCGTTTCTCTACACTCTTGGTCATATAATTTATGCATATTTGGCCATCTCGTATTTAGTTGGTACTTGTAACCTATAGTACATGCACAAAAATGAAAAATAGTATTCTCTTCAAGGAAATTGCCACTAAATGTTTTTTGCTAAAAATAGAAAAAGGAAATAATGCATAGAAAAAAACACCACGGATGAATGTGCTTCAGATCCCCAGTATGGTCTCCATTCGATGGCTATAAATCTATGATAATATTAGCAAAATTCCTTCCTACTGTGGTTTAGACTAGTTTAACAATAAAAATGAGATCTAAACCCTAAATCATAATCCCACATATATATGCACCATATCTACCAAAAAATATACATAAAAAAGCTTGTAATAGTAATCAAAATTTGAAAAATGTAAGAGACGATACAAAATTGCATCCAATGGAAAATTTTTCTTATTCAAACAAAATAATTACACCTGAGGAAAAATGGTTAAGCGAGGGTCACCATGTTATCCTGCGTGGCAGGGTTCTTTCTCCATTTTTATGGTTTTAGATGACTTTCCTCTTTCTAATATGTTGTAGGAAAATTGGTAGTGTGGGACTCAAATGTAGAGTTTGAAAGTCAGAAGACCAAAATAACGACGATGAAAATGGTCATGGTGAAGAGAATAGAAAAAAACATCTATTAATAATAAAATTATTGATTAGTCTTGATATGGTCGAATAAAATAAAAAAATGTTGGACCAAATCAAGATATAACTATTATAAGTATTTTATTAATTTTGGGAGATGAAAATATTAAAGAAATTGTCAATCATTTTTATTTCGTTAACTAACTCAGAAAGTGCTTTTTTCAGTTAATTAATAAAAGTGGCTCAAATAATTAATAAATAAAATGTGTTTATTTAATAATTTCTATTTCAAATGATCAAATGGGTCAAAAATAATTATTAAATAGCTATTTAATATATAATTTCTAAGATATTTTTGAAATGATTAAGGAATAATAAATAAATAATGATTTATTAATTATTCCTATGGAAACACGAAATGTGAATGAAAACAAATTTAATTATCTTCACATTAATGGGTAGAAATATGAGAATAACTTAAAATTAAATTAATTTATGGGTTATTCTCATGTGGATAAAATAATTAAATGGAAATAACTCACAAAAAATCGTTCTCTAACTTTTTTCTAATGGTGAAATTTAGTTTTAATTTGCAAAACCTATAATACATGCTGCATTTTGATTTGCCTAGTAAAATATGGCTAGGTGATAACTTTTTAGTTGATAATAATTGTTGTATATGCATATAATGATATTCTTGTAGAGGCTGTGGAAGATATAAATGAGTCAAAATTTCAATATCTCTACCAGGGAAATAGAGAATTATCTTGAAGTTTAAAAACACTGGTGAATATCACTAGTCCGTAATTTGCAAACTATAAAATGTTTATTAATGTATATGTAAAATTATTCAAATATATAATGATTTTATATATACTCTCTATATAAAGTTCAAATTTTTAAGGTAAAATCATTTTATATTGTAAAAATTGGGCGAATAATTTTTATAAAAAAATGGAAATTGACGAATCTTTTTTTTTCAAAAATCATGGAAAATTAGCCCACTAGTGAATATTAGCCCGTAAAATTTTCCATGATATCTACCCCATTTATTTTTTATCGTAATGTCTTATTGGATGCTTAATCTATATGCAACTATGATAATTATTAATCATACATGACACAATGAAGCAATAGAGAGATAAAGAAGAATATCTTGAAAATAATACCACCATTATATTATGAGGAATAGATCAACATTCATAAGAAATGTACTTTATTACTAATTTGATTACAAATTGTTTTGCATGGAAACAGAAAAGCATCATTTAGATATTTCCTTCCTTTTTAATTATTCACAACTAGTTTGCATGAGAAAAATAAAATAAATATTGTAGAAACATCAAATATATGATTATATTTTTTTTAATTATGAGTTTAATTGATTGAGGTATTCCTTTCATGATCTCCCAATTCCTCCCTATTTTGAGCTCAAAACTTCCATGCTTCCACCACCAAACGAGGAAAATTGCATTGCATTGTCTTTGTAGTCATCCATTTTTCCTATACTAGTTATGTCCCTTCCAAGCTACATGGCATGATATGCATGTCTATTGGTGAGTTGTCATATTAAAAACAAGAATTGTATCATTTGCTAGGGGGGCTAAAAATCAGGAATATGATCCAAAAAATGTTCATTTATGACTAATTCCTCAAGTACAGGTGGCTCAATGAGCTTTAAATTTTTAACATTAAGCACATCATGGATTCTTAACTTGGAAGGAAATTCCAAGTTATATGTATTTTCACCAATTAATTCTAGAACAATATAGAAACTATATATAAGAGGATGCAACTTATAGATTTCGCCCTTGAAGTAATAATTGTCCAACCAGATCCATACACAATCTCCTTGTTGAAATGACAAGAGTGTGTGATGTTTGGCGTGTCTTTTTTTGGAACAATCCTAGGCATCTTGCAAAGCAGTGGTTACCTAGGTATGGTACTGAGATATGGAGGGTATGAAATTTTGAGATTTTTTTTAGTCTTTTTTTTTATGTGTATTGTTGAGGAAAAATACTGAGACGGGGGGGTGAATCAGTATTTAGAGCTGACTGATAATTTTTGGTTTTCCTTTCTCTTAATACCATATGTTACATTACTTGTATGTCCAGAGATCTTATCACGTTTTACATAAATCATTACATCATTTATTCATCAGATAAGCATGAATAGAAATAACAGTACAAGCCATGAAACATAGAAACACATAAGAACACCAGGATTTAAGGTGGAAACCCAATTCGGGAGAAAACCACTACTGCTGAAGTTTTTGTCTTAAATATTTTATTATAAAGAAAACATATTTCAATTTCTATGCTGGTGCAGACTTATACCAGCACGTAGGCACCCACCTGCAGAAGGCTACAACCTTCTCTCGTTTACCAACCTCTCCTGGAAGGGAGCTACAACCCCCTGATCATAACATCAGCTTCTATATACAGAAGGCTTCAACCCTCTGACCCAACGTAACCCTTTATTCAATTAACAAACATATTTTGCCCAATTCTACATAACAGAATAGCAAGACCACTGTAATCCAGACTTCAGAGAATTTATGCATTCAACATTCTGTGTATCCTTCTGTGTGTATTAACCTTCAGAAACTCCAACTGTCATATGCACTGGATCCATATGTGTTCTTCAGTAGACATCTGCTAGCTTTTCATTGTTTCTTCTGTTGAATACTCTCACGACTCATCACCTTTTAGATCAATGTCTCGAAGGGTGCATCATGGACTCAGAATCATCAATTAAACGCGTTGTCTGTCCATACGGATATTCCTTAGAGGAATTCCTTCTTCACCAATGCTCGCCAAAAAACTCAATCGAATAATGATCTTTGTCCTTTATATAGATCTCGCCTTTCTCAATACCATGAGTCTAAAACCACTTAACCGCTAATGGTATTCCTTTTGTTTATCCCCGAGGCTCTTCGATTTCTTTTTAATTTATTTTATTCAAATGAGGAGATTCAAATTATCTATGTGCACCCAGCCTTTAACCCGAAGTTTAACCCTTTGGATTTTATAAAAAATATCCAACGCTTTTCCATACGCAAGTGTCTTGTTGATGTGGTGAGTTCCGCAAGCGGAACAGCCATACATCTCAATCGTTTTTGGATTAATAATCATGCCAATCCAATTTGAAAACCCTAACCTCCGTTCTTCAATGCACGAATCATCCCATTCGGGCCCTTCAATAATATTCAATCTTTTATCTCCGCCATATAATATTATAACTATAACCCCAATGGTTATTTTAAAACTTTACACTGTCCCCGTAACATTTCTTTTATTCAAATTTCATTCTTTGACCCCGGGCCCACATCGTAGATGGCCATTTGTGATGGCGCGATAAAAAAGTGTGCAAAGTTAACATTTGCGATTTGCGATGGGATCGCATCGCAAATTGGCGATCAACCATATGGCGGAACACTTTGTAATTGCGATATTGCGATCGTGCGATATTGCGATATTGCGATGTTGCGATGTTGCAATATTGCGATATTGCGATGTTGCAATATTGTGATGGCGCGATGATCGCACATCGCAAATAATCCATATCAACAAGACACTTGAAGCTTCAAACTGCGCTTTGCGATTTGTGCTCAAGTGGTAGGAACCACTTGTCCTGCCACATTCAAATATTTAAAGTCTTTCCGTTGTTTAAAGATACTTTCATAAATTTTCTTCATACTTGGTTGTTGAGGGCTTTAATTCCCAAAATGACTGTCTTGAATAACTCTGCTCCTCCGTAAATTAGATTTACGGGAATAACTTCGTTCCACTGTAAAGACGGCTCTGCCCAACACCATAATCAACTCTCCTCTGTAATTTGTGGCTGCGGCCCATGACAATTAATTCATCCTTACATTTCTCCCTTCCTTCTTGAATGCGTGTTGCTTTTCACCAAAATTCTGCTGCGCCTTTGTACTCTTCCCATTCTGTCTCTGCTCCTTCTGTTCGTCCTCTGTCCTTTTCTGCTGATCGTTGTTTTCTGAAACTTTGTTGTTCTTCTTCGTTGCCCATGCCTTTGCCATTTCCTTTGCCATATCCTTTGCCATCAATGAAAATATTCCAACAATCTACCCCTTTGGCATTGATGGCAATATTCTTCCTTTGATGACCTGATAGACACCCTTTGTTGCGTTACCTCCCCCTTTGACATCAATGGCAACGAGTTTGATCAAGAACCGTTGAACCGACAGTCCCATGCTCCCCCTGAGATCATGCTGCATCTTCAAACATAATATGACCAACAATTCATCCTTTTCACATGACCAATGATCCCCCTGAGCTTGTGCATTCAGACAGCACCTCACAACCAATTGAGTCTTCTGTAATTAAGTAGACCTAATCCTCTGCATGGCAGAGACTACTCCCAGTTTCTGTCTGAGATATTCGAATGCTTCCCTGGGTAGAGGTTTGGTAAATATATCAAAAACTTGTTCTTTGGAGGAAACATATTCTAATTTCACCTTTTGCTCAAGCACTTGTTCTTGTAAGAAGTGATATTTGATGGGAATGTGCTTGTTCTTGGAATGCATAACAGGATTCTTTGAGATACTGATGGCACTTGTATTATCACACATAATGGAGATAGGAGGTGAGCATTTGATTTGAAAGTCTTGTAGAGTTTTCATCATCCAGAGAAGTTGAGTGCAACATGATGTTGTAGCCACATATGCCACAGCCACCGTAGATAAGGCAATAGAATTTTACTTCTTGCTGAACCAAGATACTAACCGGGGTCCCATATAGAATGCACCACCACTAGTGCTTTTCCGATCATCAACACTTCCAGCCCAATCTGCATCAGTGTAAGCATGAAGAGTAAGATCAGCATTCTTTGGATACCATAGACCAAAGTCTTGAGTTCCTCGTAGATATTTGAAAATTATTTTAACAGCCTGAAGGTGAGACTCTTTTGGATTAGCTTGGAATCGTCCAACAATCCTGTAGTAATTGCATGCAATATGTCCTATTCATCCATGAGACAGCAACTTCTCCATCATAGATCCGTATTTCGGTTCATTTACGGTGTAAGAAAATCATTAGAAACCGAGACTGAGATTACATCCGTTATCATTGGTGTACTTAAGGCGTTCATTCTTCTGGGCGTCACTTTTGATTTGGTTTGAGGTACTTTGCTTGTGATAAGAATATACCATTCGTTGCTTGTTGCACTTGCAAGCCAAGAAAGAATGTTAGTTCCCCAAGTAAAGACATTTAAAATTCTTGCTGCATATTAGAAGCAAATTTATGACTCATAGAATCTTTATTACTTCCAAAAATGATATCATCAACATATACAACTACAATCAAAAGTTTGTCATTTTCAGTTTTTGTGTACAAGTTGCTATCAACAGATCCTTTTGAAAATCCTTGTTGATGAAGATATTTGTCAAGACGATAGTACCATGCCCTTGGAGCTTGTTTGAGACCATATAGAGTTTTTTAAGTCTACAAACAAGTTTTTCAATATTTCTGCATGAATCCTTCTGTTGTTCTCATATAAATTTTCTATTGATCATTGAGAAAGTGACGAAGAAACATTTGATAACTTGATTACAATGAAAAAGCATGAAACATTCTTATGCTTCTAAGACCTGGGCGACAGTGATAGTGTTGCTTCTTTTTCAAGTTCATACCTTCTTCTTGAGCACACTTCCCTTTGCACACAAGTTCAGCTTTCTATTTCTTTATAATATCCTTATTCTCATTTAACTTTTTTTTTTTTTGAACATTCATTTCCCATTCTAAATGACATTTTTGGCTGAATGGTACTAATTTTTATGTATCTTTTTTTCAATTTGATCAAGCTCTTCATTCATGGCTTTAATCCAACATTCATCTTTGCTAGCTTGACTGACACTGTGAGGTTCAATAGTGGACAGAAATGCCAGATTGCTAGAAGATCCCACAATAGTCCTTCTTGTTTGTACACCTGATTCCTTTTCTCCCAAAATTTGAGATTCTGGATGATTATTTTGAACATATCTAGATGGAGCCTTTTCAGACAAATCCTCTTCAGATTCTTCACTGGGTGAACTGTTTGTATCATTATTTTTTGATGTAGGAGAATATGTGTCTTCATCATCTTCATCTGTTGTTTGCTTTTCTTCTTTTGGGGCTGCAGGAGACTCATCAATAACAACATCAATACATTCAACAATCTTTCGAAGTCTTTTATTGTAACATTTATATGCCTTACTCCTAAAGGAGTAACCAAGAAATATTCCCTCATCTACTCTGGGTTCAAACTTGCCAAGTTTTTCATCATTATTCTTGATAAAGAATTTTCTCCCAAAAATTCTAAAATGCTTTATAGTGGGAGGATTACCATACCAGAGTTCATATGGAGTTTTATCACTATTTACACGAACATGTGCTTTGTTCAGAATGTTTGCTGTTGTATGTGCTGCTTCTCCCCAAAACGTGTCAGGTGTTCCGGAATCATCAAGCATAGCTCTAGCCATTTTTTGAATTGTTCTGTTCATTCTTTCTGCAACACCATTCTGTTGTGGAGTGCCAGCTACAGAGAACTGTCTTTTTATGCCATTTTGTTCACAGAACTCAAGAAATTCTTTGGATGTATATTCTCCTCCTCGATCAGATCTTAGAAACTTGATTTTTAATTCTAATTCATTCTCAACCACTGCTTTGAAGATCTGAAATTTCTCAAATGCTTCATCTTTGTGTTTAAGCAGTCCAATCCAACACATTGTAGAGAAATCATCAATGAATAAGATATAGTATTCTTCACCACAGGGTGACTTTTTCCTATTAGGTCCACATATGTTAGTATGAATGAGTTCAAGAGGCTTACTTGACTATCCTTCCTTGGCATTAAATTGTACCCTGGTTTGCTTACCGAATTGGCAAGATTTGCATATGATATTTTTAGGTAGGGTAATATTGGGAAGATCACGAACAGCTTTAAGTCTGCTCGATTTGTAGATTTGAGAGAAGCTCAGATGCACCAACCTTCTATGCCATAGCCAATTTTCTGAAGATTTACTCAAATAACATTGTTCTTTGGGGTTCTTCAATATATATAGGTTGTTTGGAGTTATTTTTCCTTTTATAATTGCTTTACCTATATCAAGATCACATACCACACATTCTTTTGAACTAAAGACAACTTCAGTTCCTTGATCACACATTTGACTTACACTTAACAAGTTATGTTTTAATCCATCCACATACATGACTTCATTAGCTTTCACCTTATCCTTTAGGAAAACAGACCCTTTTCCTTTAATGACCACAGGAGTATCATTTCCAAAAGTAACATTCTTCTCCTTTTCTAGAGCATTGTATGCAAGAAGTTTGTCTTTATCACCTGTCATATGTCTTGAGCATCCACTATCAATGTACCATTGGTTTTCTTCATCTTCTGCAAATAATTATATGCCACAATTTTCAACCTGTACTTCCTTCTTTTTCCATACTTTGGAGCTTGAAGAAACTTGTTCTTTTGGCTGAACTTTTCTCTTACATTCAGATTCTTTATGGCCAAAGTTATTGCAGTAAGTGCATTCAAATTCATTTTGAAGAGGATAAAAGTTGTTATAAGTATTCTTCTTTACTTCAATATCAATCCTTTTCTTTCTTGCTTCTCTTGTCATAATAGTTTTATATGCTACACATTGAACAACTTTATGACCAAAATTGTGACATGAGAAACATTGTCCATTGAAGAAAAAGTTTCTGCGATCATCAGATCTTCTATATGAATTTATCTGTTGATTGGTGTTTCTTTGAAAGACATTCTTGTTAGTGTTCCTTGAATTGAAATGATCATGCTTTACCTGTAAGGATTCTTTATTCCCTTGCTGAGTGACAGCATGTTGTAAAGCAGTTGTAACTGCTTTTAGATAATTTGGTGCTGAAGCCTGAGAAGATTCTCTGATATATCCAAGACCTGTCTTTATAAGAGGAGAACGTTGTACCTTGATAATCTCATCTAAGGTTTTAGACCCTTTAGCAAATCTAAGATTCAGATTTTTTACTTTCTCAAGTTCTTTCCTTAGATTCACAACTTCACATTCTAAATTCTCATTGTGTTTCTCTTTATCTTCAAGTTTTTTTTTGAGAGTTTCTATGATTATTTTACTCTCTTCTAGGAAAATTTTGAGTTTATTGTTTTCATCAAGAAAATCACTGTCTTCTAGATCATCCACAAAAGTATCCTTTTCTTCTTTAGATTCTTTTTCAAATGCCATGAGGATTCTAAGTTCTTGTTCACATTCTTTCTCACTATCTGATAGCCCATCACTGTCTTCATGAGTATAGTAACTCTTTCTAGTGCTAAACTGATTCTTATACCTTTTTGCTGCCTCCTTCACCTTTCTATGTGTTTCTTTATAAGAACACTTAGCAGCATAATGACCAACTCTTCCACAATCAAAAAATTTGAAAGGAAGCTTACCTCTGAACCGTCCTGTGCCAAGTTGAAGTTTATTTACGAAGTTTATCTCATCTTCTTCTGAGATATATCCTGATCCTTCTGTTATTTGTACTTCCTTCCCTTTTGTAGAAGTTCTAAAGAATGCTTCTTTGACTTCAGATGGTCCTCCTCTTCTCATTTCATATGCAGTTAGTATGCCATGAAGTTGTACCATAGTAAGATTTTGAAGATCCTACTTTTCTTCAAGAGCTGAAACTTTTGACTCAAATTTTTCTGTTAGAGATCTTAAGATTTTCTCAACCAAAGTAGATTTAGTTATTGTTTCTCCCAGATTTCTCATGCAATTTACAATATCATCAAGACATAGAAATAAATTTGCAATGCTTTCTTCATTAAGCATTTTTAGATTCTCATATTGAATTCTAAGAATTTGAAGTTTAACACTTTTTACCTTTGCTTCACCTTCATAGCTTAGAATGATTTTGTCCCATATTTCCTTTGCTGTGTTCAGCTACATGAATTTGACAAATTCTGCTTCAGTTATACTTCCCAATAGAGCATTGACTGCCTTTGCATTTGTTTCATAATTCTTTCTTTCCATCGGATCTGTTGGCACTATGGCTGGATATCGATATCCTCCTTCAAAAATAGCCCATACATCTGATCCCAGAGACTGAAGATAGGACCTCATCCTTGTTTTCCAAAAGATTAAGTTGTTTTCGTTGAAGAGTGGAGGCCTGATAGAAGCTGTTCCATCTTGATTGCTCATCTTGATTAATCTTCCTTCTAGCGGCTAAGCTTTTCAGAAGGACCTGCTCTGATACCAATTGTTGAGGAAAAATAATGAGAGGGGGGGGCGAATCAGTATTTAGAGCTGACTGATAATTTTTGGTTTTCCTTTCTCTTAATACCATATGTTACATTACTTGTATGTCCAGAGATCTTATCACGTTTTTACATAAATCATTGCATCATTTATTCATCAGATAAGCATGAATAGAAATAACAGTACAAGCCATCAAACATAGAAACACATAAGAACACCAAGATTTAAGGTGGAAACCCAATTCGGGAGAAAACCACCGCTGCTGAAGTTTCCGTCTTCAATATTTTATTATAAAGAAAACCTATTTCAATTTATGTGCTGGTGCAAACTTATACCAGCACGCAGGCACCCACCTGCAGAAGGCTACAACCTTCTCTCCTTTACCAGCCTCTCCTGGAAGGGAGCTACAACCGCCTGATCATAACATCAGCTTCTATATATAGAAGGCTTCAACCCTCTGACCCAACACAACCCTTTATTCAATTAACAAACATATTTTGCCCAATTCTACATAACAGAACAACAAGACCACTATAATCCAGACTTCAGAGAATTTATGCATTCAACATTCCGTGTATCCTTCTGTGTGTATTAACCTTCAGAAACTCCAACTGTCATATGCACCGATTCCATATGTGTTCTTCAGTAGACATCCGCTAGATTTTCATTGTTTCTTCTGTTGAATACTCTCACGACTCATCACCTTTTAGATCAATGTCTCGAAGGGTGCATCATGGACTCAGAATCATCATTTAAGCGCGTTGTCTGTCCATACGAATATTCCTTAGAGGAATTCCTTCTTCACCAATGCTCGCCAAAAAACTCAATAGAATAATGATCTTTGTCCTTTATATAGATCTCGCCTTTCTCAATACCATGAGTCTAAAACCACTCAACCGCTAATGGTATTCCTTTTGTTTATCCCCGAGGCTCTTCAATTTCTTTTTAATTTATTTTATTCAAACGAGGAGATTCAAATTATCTATGTGCGCCCAGCCTTTAACCCAAAGTTTAACCCTTTGGATTTTATAAACAATATCCAACGTTTTTCCATACGCAAGTGTCTTGTTGATGTGGTGAGTTCCACAATCGGAACAGCCATACATCTCAATCGTTTTTGTATTAATAATCGTGCCAATCCAATTTGAAAACCCTAACCTCCGTTCTTCCATGCACGAATCATCCCATTCGGGCCCTTCAATAATATTCAATCTTTTATCTCCGTCATATAATATTATAACTATAACCCCATAGGTTATTTTAAAACTTTACACTGTCCCCATAACATTTCTTTTATTCAAATTTCATTCTTTGACCCCGGGCCCACATTGCAGATGGCCATTTGCGATGGCACGATAAAAAAGTGTGCAAAGTTAACATTTGCGATTTGCGATGGGATCGCATCACAAATTGGCAATCAACCATATGGCGGAACACTTTGTAATTGTGAAATTGCGATCGTGCGATATTGCGATGTTGTGATATTGCAATATTGCGATGTTGCGATGTTTCGATATTGCGATATTGCGATGTTGCGATATTGCGATATTGCGATATTGCGATGTTGCGATATTGCGAAGGCGCGATGATCGCATATCACAAATAATCCATATCAACAAGACACTTGAAGCTTCAAAACTGCGCTTTGCAATTTGCACTCAAGTGGTAGGGACCACTTGTCCTGCCACATTCAAATATTTAAAGTCTTTCCACTGTCTAAACATACTTTTATAAATTTTCTTCATACTTGGTTGTTGAGGGCTTAAATTCCCGAAATGACTGTCTTGAATAACTCTGCTCCTCCGTAAATTAGATTTACGAGAATAACTTCGTTCCACTGTAAATACGGCTCTACCCAACACCATAATCAACTCTCCTCTGCAATTTGTGGCTGCGGCCTATGACAATTAATTCATCCTTACATTTCTCCCTTCCTTCTTGAATGCGTGTTGCTATTCACCAAAATTCTGCTACGCCTTTGTACTCTTCCCATTTTGTCTCTGCTCCTTCTGTTCGTCCTCTGTTCTTTTCTGCTAATCGTTGTTTTCTGCAACTTTGTTGTTCTTCTTCGTTGCCCATGCCTTTGCCATTTCCTTTGCCATATCCTTTGCCATCAATGACAATATTCCAACATGTATCCTACCACATGGGGTCATAATTAATGGCATATCATAGGGTGCACTATTATGAAACCCAAAACCAACTTCGAAAGGGGAGAATCCAGTAGAGAAGTGTGTTTCCCTATTGTAACTATGTTGATTAATGTTAAAATAGGAATGTAACTATTTTTTGTTGGAAAAACAATTGTAAAAGGAGTGAATGATATTATGAACGAAAACCTTAGTTTATCCATCTCTTTGTGGGTGAAAGGTGGTGGAGAAACAAAGTTGACAACCTAGCATAGACTAGAGTGTATGCCAAAAGATGCTAAGCAATGATAACATTGATCAGAAATAATGTTACTTGGGAAAACAAAGTTGGCCAAATATGATGGAAGAAGAGATTAATAGGCTTAGAAATAGATGTACTCTTATAATAGGGGAGAAATATATACATTTTAGAAAAATGATATACCAGTAACTAAGTAGTATCATGTTTGTATAAAATAGTAGGAAAACCATGCAAAAATTCCATGGAAATTGATTCCCAAGGGAAAGAGGGCATAGATAAAGGTTTGTACAGATTTTTTTTATGGTTTAATCTCTTTATTTATCAACATAATGAACATGTTTGAATGATTTTTTCTACTTGAATGGGTTAGGCGGGGTTAGGCGGGCTAGTAGAAGTGACACTAAAGATTCAAAATGATCTTATTTTTACCAAAATTAGATATGCATGAAGAGAGATGTGCTTCATGGATGTAGCTTGATGCCTTAAAATTGTCTTTTAAGGTTTTATACCCTAATTTACCAAATTGGGTCTTACTGGCAGAAATGGTCTTCTGAGTCGATTCCTCCCATTTTTTCACTCATAAAGCATAAATATGGATGGTGTTAGGTCCCTATATTACTATTATAGTCCCTTATTGTTGTTATTGTAACCCCCTTATTGTTATTGTTGTACCCTTGTAACCCCCATATCGTTATTATTGTGCCCTTACATTATTATTGTTAGATCAGCTAGGATTACATTGTGGCCCCATGGACTCCTATATATAGAAAGGAGGTTTTGTCATTTGTATCATCCAATAATTGTTAATTCATATAATGTATTGGAGGTTTCCCCCTCGAAGTGGCTTATTTATAAGGCATTGATATGTTTTTTCTTCTATTTTTGGAGTTGGTTTCACAACATTTGGTATTAGAGCTTTGGATTCCAGGGTTTCGCTGCTCCAAACAGGTCATCATGGAATTTTTTCTATCACGTTTTTTTATACAAAGGTTTAGAAGCTAAAATGTTTAGAGTTCAAAGCCGAAATCCTGCAGAACAATGTCACAAAATTTTGGAGCTTGCTTCGCAATAGTTTCAGAGATATGATCTTTGGAATTTGGGTCTTTTTGCAGGCTCCTGAATTTAACCTAAACAGGTCATCGCGGAATTTTCGGTATAAATTTTTTTCTACGAGGTTTTAGAAGTTGAAATTTTCACAGAGGGAACCAGAAATTCTGAGGAACCTCCTGTAAAAATTTCAGATCTTGGTTCGCAATATTTTTGGAGATATGATCTGTGGAATTTAGGATTATTTCAAGCTCTCGAATTTCATCTCAAAGAGGCAACTATGGAAAAAACATCATAACTATCTCTATGAGCATTGTATTGGAATTCTGTAAAAATTCTTTGGAAGTACATAGAATAAAGTTTCTTTTATATCAAGTTTAGAGCCAAAATAGCAAATAGTGACACGCGGTAAGTCGTGCAAGTTTGTTCTACTGAACTAGTCCACAATTAGGTCATTGTGGGAGATTGGACATAACTTTGTCTTGAAGAATCCAAATCAGGTCAGACCTATGGCATTTGAAGGAGGATTTAGAGGGCTACCGCAGGGCAAAAATTTAGATATTTAAGATCCAAAATCACAGAGATAATTCAATTTCAATATTGAGCTCCTCAAAAGCAAGAAAAAGGTGTGTATTTTATTTTTCCGAATTACATAAGTCTCGTTTGAAGAATCAATTTGAATTGATTCCAAGGGCATATTATAGAATATATATTAGAATTGGGTTCTAAAATTCCCCCTAAAAATAATTCAATGACCATTAAGCCTTTAGAAGGCTCTACTATGGCTCATGAAGATGAAGAAATGCAACGTGACATATCAAAATTACAAGAGCAAATGCAACAAATTTCGCTCTCACAAAGAGCAACAAAAAATGACATGGAAGTTTTGAAGAAAGGCGTGGAAACTAAGATGGATGGTTTGAAGAAAGGCATGGAATATAAGATGGATGGCTTGAAGAATGGCATGGAAGCTGGCATGGAATCTAAGATGGATGAAATGGAAGCTAATATCGATGAAAAAATGGAAAACATGAAGAATGATCTAGAAGTAGACATGGAAGGTTTGACAAAGTTGATAAAGGAAATGTTTCCTAATGGTGAAAATATAGTAGAGGAAACTCATGATGAGAACAAAATAAATGTTAATCATGATTTCATAAACTCTAATGTTGGATGGAAGAACCACCATATTCCAAAAATGGATATGAAGAATTTTAATGGCAAGGATCCCGTAACATGGATACTACAGATGGAGCAATATTTTTATCTCAATAATGTGAAAAACACACAAAAGGTAAGCATTGAAACTTTAAATTTAGAACAAAATACATTTGTATGGTATCTATGGCTTTGCTCCCGTAAAAAAATTGTCACTTTGTCACTTTTTACGGAGGAAATGATAGCACATCATGAGGACACAAAGATAAATACCTTCTTTGGCCAATTGATAAATCTCAAACAAAAAGTTTCAATGGGGGAGCACATTGAGGACTTCCAAAAATTGAATATAAGGGTAACTGATATTCCAGAGGAACACAGGATTGATGTCCTCATAGGGACTTTAAAGGAAAACATCCAACATGAATTTCGCGTTTGGGAACCTGATTCATTGGAGAAGGAATTCAGGTTGGCAAGAAAAATTGAATGTAAAATTATGCCAACAAGGAAGCCTAACACTCACATCTATAAAGATGAAAGTGTTGCTACTCCTAGACTTCCACAACCTACAAGGTTGACACCACAACAATTGGAAGAAGAAAGAGAAAAAGGGCTTTGCTACAGTTGTGATAGAAAATACACTAAAGGTCATAAGTGTGCTGAGAAGAAACATTTATGATATTGCAAGGAGGAGAAGAAAACAAATAAACAAACTTCAAAAGAATGGATATATACTAGAAGCAACTTCCAGAAGAAGAAGAATGAGTCCTACCAAAAGGATGAAGTCACATTTCTCAATTTCTAATTGTCACCTTTTTAGTTTCCAAGAGAATAAATACCAACAAGAAAATAGTGTTGATTGATTCAGATAGCACCCATAATTTTATTCATTGTAAGGTAGCCAAGGAATTAAATTAAGTTTCACTGCACTGAACAAATGCTTAACCAATACAAATATGCCTATAAATTTTCGTAGTACCACAATATCATTAGCCATGGTAATATACCAATAGTCCTAACGTTCATCCTAAAGGAGAAAGGATGTTTAACAGTGAGCACGTTACAATTATGATAGCTTAATGAAGAACTTTTTTCTTGAATTTGTTTTTGAAAGGAAAGGAAATCAAATTACGTGGTATCGCAAGGAAGCCAGGAAAGATAATAAGCTCTAATGTCATGACAAAGCTTCTGAAGAAAGAACAATGAGGCGTAATTGCACAATTACGCTCACTAGAAGTTCCAAAATCAAAATCATCTATTTCTTAAGATCTCCAAAAAGTCTTGGACAATCATTCCACAGTGTTTGATACTCCCAAATGACTCCCACCTATTCGTGATCATGATCATGTTATTCATTCGATTCCAGGAAGTGTTCCCCCAAACATCAAGCCTTACAGATATCATTATGTACAAAAGAGTGAAATTGAACGTATGATTGCAGAAATGTTAAAGACTGGTATAATTCAACCTAGTCAAAGTTATTTCTCTGCCCCAGTAGTATTGGTGCACAAGAAAGATTGATCATGGCGCATGTTTCTGGATTATAGGGAGCTCAATAAGCTCAATATTAAAGATAAATTTCCCATTCCTGTGATTGATGAATTATTGGATGAATTACATGGAGAAATTTGTTTTACCAAGTTGGATCTTCATTCTAGAGATCATCAAATTAGAATGAAGGCTGAAGATATTCCAAAAACAACATTTCAAACTCATGAGGGTCATTATGAATTTTTGGTCATGCATTTTGGCCTTACCAATGCACCTTCTACATTTCAAAGTTTGATGAATTCCATTTTCAAACCCTTCCTTAGAAAATTTGTGCTAGTATTTTTTGATGATATACTAATCTACAACATGCCTTGGAAGGATCATGTTCAACATGTTGACAGGGTGCTCAAAATATTGGAGGATAAGCAATTATATGCAAAAACATCCAAATGTTTCTTTGGAGTATCTGGGTCATACTGTATCTCACAAGGGTGTTAAAGTAGACCCTAACAAAATTAAATCCATTAAGGAATGGAAAGTCCCCACAACCATAAAGAAGTTGTGCATATTTCTCGGGTTAATCCCAAGTTTTTTAAGAATTATGGAAGAATAGAAGCACCTCTAACAACATTATTGAAGAAAGATTCATTTTCATGGACTCCTGAAGAAGCTAAGGCCTTTGAACATCTTAAAGAGGCAATGTGCTAAGCACCAGTCTTAGCTATGCCAGAATTCACAAAAACCTTTATTATGGAATGTGATGCCTCAGGAAATGGAATTGGTGTTGTTTTAATGCAAGAAGGAAGACCCATTGCTTTTGAAAGTCATCCAATCAAAGGAAAGTATTTACAAAACGCTATTTATGAGAAGGAAATTTTGGCAATAGTACATGCACTAAATAAATGGAGACCTTACCTAATGGGAAGACAGTTTAAGGTAAAAATTGATCATGATAGTCTTAAACACTTTTCGAAACAAAGACTATCTTCATAAGAGTAGCAAAAATGGGTCACAAAGATGTTGGGTTATGACTTTGAAATAATCTACAAAAAAGGGAAGCTCAATGTTGTTGCAGATGCACTCTCGAGAAAGGATGAAGAGGTGGATGCATTGCTTTGTGCTATTTCTATTATCCAACTAGAATGGATAACCAAAGCAAGGGATGAATGGAAGAAGGATGAAGAAGTGTGGATACTCATTCAAAATTTCCAGCAAGATCCTAGTACAACTGATACATTTAGTTGGAAAAATGATTCCTTATGGTACAAAGATCGCTTATATATTTGCAATAATTCCCGACTAAAACAAAAGATTATTTTGGAACTACACACTTCTCCTTTAGGAGGACACTCGAGATTTTTAAAAACTTACCACAGGGTGAAGAAAGATTTTTTTTGGGATGGCCTTAAATATGATATTCAAAAGTTTGTGGTGGAATGTTTGGTTTGCCAGAAAAATAAGGTTGAGACAATTAAGACCCCGGGTCTTCTACAAACTTGATCTATTCCAAGTCAACATTGGGAGGAGATTTCAATGGATTTTATCACAAGTTTACCTAAGTCCAAAGGAAGGAGTGTCATCATGGTGGTAGTTGATAGACTTACCAAGTATGAAATTTTTTGTGCATTATCTCATCCATTTAAAGCAAGTACACTTGCTACTGCATTTATGGAAACAATTCAAAAGCTACATGGAAACCCAAAGATTATTGTAAGTGATAGAGATCCCATTTTTACAGGAAATTTTTGGACGAAATTATTTCCTTGTTTGGTTACTCAACTATCTCATAGCTCATCTTATCATCCTCAATCTGATGGTCAAATAGAGATAGTGACTAAATGTTTGGAAGGATATCTTCATTGCTTTGTATCTGATAAGCAAACACAATGGGTCAAGTGGTTACCTCTCACTGAATGGTGGTATAACACTTCCTTCCATACTCCAGCAAAAATGACCCCATTTATGGCACTTTATGGATATCATCCACCTTCCATCACATCTTCTTTAAGGGAAAATTCTAGGGTTCAAGCAATGGAGGATCACATCGAGCATCAACAAGAAGTTCTCCAACTCTTAAAGGATAACCTAAATTTGGCACAAAATCAAATGAAACAACAGGCAGATCAACATCACAGTGAGAGAAGTTTTGATGTGGGACACTGGGTATTTTTACGGCTACAACCATACAAAAAAATTTCCCCGAGAAAGCTAAGAAGGATAATAAATTATTGCCAAAGTAATATGGTCCTTACAAGGTGTTGCAAAATATTGGTACTATGGCATACAAAGGAGCTTCATGCTTCTTCACAAGTGCATCCATTTTTCCATGCTTCATGCTTAAAAAAGGTTATAGGGGACAAAATTCTAGTTCAAAAAATATTTCCAGAACTTGATGAGGAAGGAAAAACCATATTGGAACCTGAAGTAGTCATGGAAACAAGAACTTGACAGCTACGAAATCGATCAATTTTAGAGTATCTCATCAAATGCAAGAACTTACCCACTAAAGGTTCTATATGGGAGGATGAGAATTTTATACAAAAGCATCCAGAGCTACTCAAGCATTGAGGACAACACTTTTTTGAAGGAGAGGAGCATGTTAGATCCCTATATTACTATTATAGTCTGTTATTGTTGTTATTGTAACACCCTTATTGTTATTGTTGTACACCTGTAACCCCCATATTGTTATTATTGTGCCCTTACATTATTATTCTTAGGTCGAGTAGGATTACATTGTGGCCCCATGGAATCCTATATATATAAAGGTGGTTTTGTCATTTGTATCATCCAAGAATTGTTCATTCATGTAATGTATTGGAGGTTGCCCCCTCGAAGTGGCTTATTTCTAAGGCGTTGATATCTCTTTTCTTCTATTTTTGGAGCTAGTTTCACAACATATGACAAACAACATAATGATCTTATCAGGATGATCATTAGGGGAATTTTGAGGTCTAAATGGGCCTCATAAGAAAAATGTACAACAAAAATAAACTTTATAACAACCAATAGGATTCAAGATGATGATGTCATCCATAATGGATGATTCACCATTTTTGGAGTAAAAAAGTAAAAATATTAAAAAACAATAAAATAATAAAACTACTTTTTCAACTCGTATTTTAAACGTATCTCCCAAAATTTTTACTCAAATTTCGAGTAGGAGTACTCGTTGGATGCGAAATTTAATTCCTCATCCGAGTAGTACCCATGTTGCATACTTTCGATGAACTCTTCTACACGAAAAATGAGAAATACATAAAAAAACGTGATTGTAATCATGTTTTTTTATGTATTTCTCATTTTTCGTGTACTAGGACCCATAAAAAATATGCAACATGGGTACTCCTTGGATGGCGAATTAAATTCCGCATCCAACGAGTACTCCCGCTTGAAATTTGAGTAAAAACTTTGGGAGATAAGTTGAAAATATGAATTGAAAAAGTAGTTTTTTCATTTTTCCCTCTAAAATTTGATGATGTCATCAAATCTTATTAGATTTTTTCCACTATTATTTTATAATTTCCTTAGGAGGCCTATTTTAGACCTCAAAATTCCCCTAATGACCTCCCCATTATGGGAGGGTTTTGTTCCCCACAAATATTCTACTAAATAAAGTTAGGAAATTTTCCCTCCACCTTCTCTAGGGTGTGTCATTTAGATATTCCTAGAAGTTGTCCATTCAACCCAATCTAAAAAAGCTCATTCTTCTCCTATCTCTTAGTTTTGGACCTCTTCTATGGGTCAATGCATGGAGCTGTCTTACCCTTGTTGGAAAAAGGAGGGTGAATTTTGGTGAAAAAGGGAGCTTGATTGAGCCATTGTAATTGCTCGGTCAAGAAATATTTAAGCGCTTGATCAAGCTGCTTGAGGGATTAGAGGTAGCTTGATTGAGGTTTTAAATAAACCCTTGATCGAGCTTCTATGTAACCCAAGTTAACAAAATAGCTTGATGAAGATATAGTGTTTATCGAGCCTTAGAGATTGCTTACGAAATAAACTTGATTGAACTCTACGTATCAATCAAGCATCTATTTGTCATTAGAAGCCATGGTTGCATTTTCTGGAAGCAATTTTTCATAGACTGCAAGGGAAAAAGGAGCTCAATAGATGGTTTGAGAGCTCAACTCATATTGAGGAGCTTGATCCAACTACACAACAACCCCACCAATGTCCCGGAAGATCAAACCAGCCACCATCTAAGGCCAGGGTAGGTTTCCTATCATTTTTTTTTCTCTTTGAATTACTTTTTCTTACAATAGATATTAATTAATTTGAAATGAAAACTCACCATACAAAAACCACAAAACTAGAAAATTAACCATGAAAACCACCATATAAACCCTTGAAAACCAAAAAAACGACCTAGAAAACCACAAAAAATTATGAAGAAAATCCTTGAAAAAACAATCTAAAACCACAGAAAACCATCAAGAAAACCCTTGAAAACCAAAAAACAACCTAGAAAAATGCAAAAAGCCACCAAGAAAACCCTCGAAAACCACAAAAAATTATAATTTAGGTTTTAAGCATTTTTTTCATTGCATTGTATAAATTTTCAATCTTGCAATAGTAACATGTTTATTATGATTTTTTCAGATTTTGAATAGTAAAAAAATGATTATATAATTATTATTTTTTTGAAGTCTTTTCTTAGGAATTTACTGAAATAAATTTTCAAAATATTTTTATTTTTATTTATTTAAAATTAATTTTAAATTTTGAACAAATTCTAAAAAACATATGCCCAAAAAAACTCCAAAACATAAAACAACCAAATTATAACCAATAAATAAAAAAATTAGGAGTCTAAGACTCAAATAATGAATGTGATTGCTCATGGTGAACCTCTATTTATTAAATAATAAATTTTATTTTATTTTAAATTTAAATTAATGTATATTTTAAATATTTCTTAATAATAAATGTAGTTCAATTAGCTTAAACGAAATAATTGCTTAAACAATATATTATCATTAAAAGTGAAAAAACAGGAAAATTTTATTATTTTATTTTATTAACAAAATATATATATATATATATATATATATATATATATATATATATATATATATATATATATATATATATATATATATATATATATGAAACATTATGGTATAAATTAGAAGATAATGATATTTCCTTTATTCACTTTAAATGCACTTTTCATGGTGGATTTAATGTATGTATAAAATATGGATTGTTCAAACATGAACAAATATATATATAAGTTCACGTTTGAACAAACCATCTTTTATACATACATTAAATCCACCATGAAAAGTGCATTTAAGGTGAATAAAGGAAATATGATTATCTTCTAATTTATACCATAATGTTTCATTATGTAGTGTGTTTTACTAGAAATATTGTCTGCATGTGCTTGCAGCTACTACAATTCATGCTTCAAAGTCAAACATTATAGTAACTTATTGTTATGAAACCAACATCAAGAATAGAAGAAAAGAGAGATCAACACCTTAGAAATAAGCCAATTCGAGCGAGAAACCTCCTTTACATTACATAAATGAAAAATTCTTGGATGATAAAAATGAAAAAACCTGCTTTCTATATATAGGAGTCCATGAGCTCATAATATAATCCTAGACGACCTAACAATAATAATGTAAGAGCATAAAAGTAGTAATAGTGGGATTTTGTGGGGCAGAATAATAACAATATGGGGACTACAGGGGTACAACAATAACAATAAGGGGGCGAAACTAACAACAATAAGGGACTACACTAGTAATATAGGGACCTAGCATTCCCCTCTCCTTTAAACAAGGGTTGTCCTCAATGCTTAATTATTTCTAGATGTTTTTTATAAAATTCGAATCCTCCCATGTGGAATCTACTATGGGTAAGTTCCTTCACTTGTTGAGATTCTCTGAAATTGATTGATTTCGTAGTTTTCAAGTTCTTGTTTCAATGACTGCTTCAGGTTCCAATATGATTTTTCCTTCCTCTTCAACTTCTAGCAATATTGTTTGAACTAGGATTTTGTTACCTATAACCTTATTTAAGCACGAAACATGGAAAACTGGGTGCACTCAGGAAAATGAAAAAAACTCCAATTTGTATTCCATAGTACCAATATTTTGTAGCACCTTGTAAGGGCCATAGTAATTTAGCAATAATTTGTTATGTTTCTTAGCTTGCTTGAGAGACATTGGTTTGTATGGTTGTAGTCGTAAAACTGCCCAGTCACCTACATCAAAACTTCTTTCGATGTGATGTCATTAGGGGAATTTTTAGGTCTAAAATGGGTTTCCTAAGGAAATTATCAAATAATAGAGGAAATAATAAAATAAAATTTGATTACATCATCAATTTTAGAGGGGAAAAAAGAAAAACTATTTTTTTCAACTCGTATTTTCAACATACCTCCCTATGGGTTTACTCAAATTTTGAGTGGAAACACTCATTCGATGCAGAATTTGACTTCTTATCCAAGGATTACCCATGTTGCATACTTTCGATGGACCCTGCTAAACAAAAAATGAGAAATACAAGAAAAATGTGATTGCAAACATGTTTTTTCATGTATTTCTCATTTTGTTGTGTAACAAGGTCGAACAAAAGTATGAAACATGAGTACTCCTTGGATGAAAAATTAAATTTTTCATCCAACAAGTATTTCCACTCAAAATTTGAGTAAACTATTAGGGAGATAAGTTGAAAATACAAGTTGAAAAAGCAATTTTATTATTTTACTATTTTTTAATATTTTTACTTTTTTATCCCAAAAATGGTGAATCATACCCCACGGTTGACATCATCTTCTTCAATCCTATTGGTTCTTATAATTTTATTTTTGTTTTACATTTTTCTTAGGAAGCCCATTTTATACCTCAAAATTCCCCTAATGTGATCTACTTGTTGCTTCATTCGATTCTGCACCAAGGTTAGGTCATCCTTTAAGAGTTGGAGAACTTGTTGTTGATGCTCGATGTGATATTACAATGCTTGATCATCCATATTATCTTTCATTTCATCATTCATACCATCCACCTTAGCCTACATTTCTTCTTTTAAACCATCTATGTCATCTTTGGTTGCTCTTTGGGAGATCAAAATTTGTTGCACTTGCTCTTGTAATTTTGATATATCATGTTGCAATTTTTCCTCTACATGAGTCATGGTAAAGCCTATTGAGGGATTAATAGGTGTTGAATTACTTTTAGGGGGGATTTTAGAACCCAATACTAATATCTAATCTTCAATATTCCCTTGGAATCACTTCAAATTGATTTTTCAAAGAAGACTTATGAAATTTGAAAAAAATACACACCTTTTTCTTGCTTTTGAGGAGCTCGATATTGAAACTAATGTATCTCTGTAATTTCAGGTCCCCAAGATTTCATCTTCAATACTTTAGTAGCCCTCCTAATCTTCTTTCTGATTCCATAGTCTGACCTAATTTGGATTCTTCAAGGCAAAGTTATGCCCAATATCTTACAACGATGTAATTATGGACAAGTTCAGTGGAGTGAAACTGTAAGACATGCCACATGTCACTATTTCCTCCTTCAGCTATGAAAGTGATACACAGGAAACTAAAATCCGCATACTTTTGGTTGCTTTTTACATAATTCAAATCCAATGCACAAAGAGAGAGTTATGATGATTTTCCCAAGGTCACCTCTTTGAGATGAAATTTTGGAGCCTGCAAACACCCTAACTTCCACATATCATATCTCCGAAAATATTGTGAAAAAAGATCTAAAATCTTTACACAGAGTTTCTCAATATTTCTTCGCAAATGGGTTTTTGTTCTAGCTTTTGAACCTTCGTAGAACGAAAATTATAGCAAACATTCCATGACGACCTTTTTGAAGTGGAAATACCCTAGAATCCAAAGCTATGATACCAAATGTTATGAAACCAACTCCCAAAATAGAAGAAAAGAGAGATCAATGCCTTCTAAATAAGCCACTTTGAGGGGGAAACCTCCTTTACATTACATAAATTAACAATCCTTGGATGATACAAAGGAAAAACCCTAATTTCTATATATAAGAGTTCATGGGGTCACAATATAATCCTAGTTGACCTAACAATAATAATGTAAGGGCACAACAATAAAAATAGTGGGATTTTATGGGGCACAATAATAACAATATGGGGACTTAGGGGTACAACAATAACAATAAGGGGGCTACACTAACAACAATAAGGGAATACACTAGTAGTATAGGTATCTAACACTTATAGCCTTATGGAGTATTTGGTTTGCATAAAATTTTATTATTTTTTCAAATATGTTTATTTCAAATTTTTACATATATTTACATATTTATGCTCCATCAATAAAATGCATTATTTACAAATGAGAAAAATAATTATCTTATATTTGATCACTTCTTCCAATTTTTTTTACATGGAACTCAATGCCTTGGTTGATGAATTATCAAAAAAGGGACTCTAAATTTTAGGACTTTATCCTATATTATTCTACTTGAGTTTAGAGATGGTTTTCTTGTCAATATTCTTTCTAAGTCAACTTTTTTGTTCTTGGATTAGTTCATTTGTATCATACATAATAGTTTTGTATTATATTTAATAGTTTAGTAAAAAAAAAAGTTATTTTATTAGCTTATATGTAAACTGTATGTATTATCTGTAAAATGCAGATCCATCCCATATATGCCCCCAATTGCAAGTCTCCCTAGTGGGGGGCAATCTTTTATACATGACAGGGTTCGTCATATATCATGTAGCCCAACTAGAGCGCGTGTTCCACTCATAGATATTGGCTCTGACAACAATCATATTGTTAGAGGAAGTGTTTCTTTCTTCATTGATGATAATATTAAATATAGTGTTCCATCTTCACCTACTACATGTCGATTTTAAAATCCTATTTAAACATTATGTGTTTATGTCTTCAAAATTTTCTTTCATTTTAAAATCCTCTACAATTCATGTTTTTGAATTTAATGTATATGTTATTATTCTTAGTTGAAATTATGTATGTTAAATTATTTTTATGATTTTCATACCCTCAAAAAGGTGAAGTTGAGGATCACTGTGCAACGTCAATTCATTTGTGGGACAATGCTACAACCATTATTTTAGTGGAGAATGTTAGAGCCCAGTATACATGGATCACGTGATAGCTAGGTAAAATCCCTGCTGCCTCACCTACTAGGTATAGCTTGACTTTGATGTTGGAAAATATCAATAGGTTTATCAAGACATGCCATAGGGCTACCTCCTACATTTCATACACGGGATCAAGAGGATGGAGGCTAGAGACCCAGATACTTGGGAGGTGGTGAAATATGCCACCAAGGACATTGATGTTGGTGGGATTTTTTTAGACACCCTCTATAGCATCGTGCCAGACATCAATATCTGATTTCACTCAAATACTTTAAGAATATTGATGTGGCTCCTCTTATTTATGATCAAGTCATTGAATCTTCACTCATTTTCCTAGACCATGACCAGGTCCACATTTACTTTCAAGAACATATATATGCAGAGTTCATATATATGTTTCATATGTTAAATATAGTGTTCCATCTTCACCTACTACATGTCGATTTTAAAATCCTATTTAAACATTATGTGTTTATGTCTTGAAATTTTCTTTTGTTTTAAAATCCTTTACAATTCATGTTTTTGAATTTAATGTATATGTTATTATTCTTAGTTGAAATTATATATGTTAAATTATGTTTATGATTTTCAGATCCTCAAAAAGGTAAAGTTGAGAATCACAGTGCAACGTCAATCCCTCTGTGGGACAATTCTACAACCCGTATCTCACTCGAGGATGTTAGAGCCCAATATACATGGATCACACGATAGCTAGGTAAAATCCCTGCTACCTCGCCTACTAGGCATAGTTTGACTTTTGATGTTGGACATTATCAATAGTTTTATCAAGGCATACCATAGGGCCACCTCCTACATCTCATACACGAGATCAAGAGGATGGAGGTTAGAGACCCAGATACTTGGGAGGTGGTGAAATATGCCACCAAGGACATTGATGTTGGTGGGATTTTTTCGACATCCTCTATAGCATCGTGCCACACATTAAGATCTGATTCCACTCAAATATTTTAAGAATATTGATGCGGATCCTCTTATTTATGATCAATTCATTGAATCTTCACTCTCCGTTGCCCCACCATGGCCAAGTCCACATTTACTTTCAAGAACATATATATGAAGAGTTCATATCAAATATGATTTTTATGGATCCAACTTGGGACGTAGTTATGATCGTGTTGGGGCTCATAGAGACCTAGGGAATATACCACCACCTTAGATATTGTTGCCACTACCCTGTCCATGTGTGGTATTGTTGAAGAAGCTAGAGGATTTGTCACAACTTGAAGTTGATACTAGAAAGACCATTGTAGATATCATGTAGACAACATTGGCCAGTGCGCATGTCTCATTTTGTGGAGAGATGAGAAAACCACCACCATTTCCTTATGACCCCTCAGTTCCATTATATGATGATTCATATCTCATGAGTCTACCCATTGATTAAATTTTTTCAATTGCATGTATGTGTCATAATTCCCACTAGTACATGTAGTCAATTTTCCGACACTTTAGTTCCAACATTTTTGACATATTTTCAAAAGGTTGCTAACTTTTTCTCAATTTTTTAATCCTACCAAAAATCGTTAGAATAGTGATGAAAATCCCCAAACGTCATAATAGTGATGAAAGCTCCAAACGTCAGACTTGTGAAGAAAGTCTCCAAACATCGCAATAGTGACGGAAGCGGTCCAGACATCGGAATAGCAACAAAATATCTGAATGTCGGACTTGTGACAACACTCTCCAAACATCAGAATATCAACGCAAGCGCTCGTAATCTCAGAGTAGCGATGAAAGCTCCAAACTTCTCACTTGCGACAACATCGCTCCAAACATCTGACTTCCGATGACACTCTCCAAACGTCGGTGTTCCGACGATGTTTTCCATTCAGGCATGAAAATAATCCTTATCCATGCTCATTATTTGAGTATTACTATCATTAACATTATTTTTCATTCACATCCAACACACACACATATAGTCAATTATTCAATACCTTTATTGTTGGATTGTGTGGCATTATTGATCTTCGAGACCATCGGTTAACATCAATATAAGTATGATACATTACGTATTGAAGTTCTAATGTTAGTGTAATTCAAATCAACACTAACCAGTGTCTACAAGTACAAATCTAACCATGCCTCTAGCTATATATATATTACAATTTATTCTTTGGCTCGAATACCACTGATACTTCGTTCAATATTTATGGGTTTCCATCTATTTAATTGAATTTAAATATATTATTCAGCTGTAAGACGAAATAAATAGCATCGGTTATAAGTGCCCATACGAAGGCTAAGATAAAACCAAAGCAAAAACATAAGTTAACTACTACCATGGGACACCATCTCATGCCTACCCATATCATTTGTGTGTTATTGACAAATGATTAAACGGTGTAGCTTTACTTCAACAAAGTGTGAATATATGCATTGGTATGCATGCATATTGCTATAATGTTTTTGTTAAATTATTAGTGGATCATAGGGATAAATAACAATATTGAAGATGTTATTGGAAACACTGACATCTGTGGCCATTTAAAATTGATTTTCCACCCTCATATTTATAGTCACTTTGGTTTCGACTGGTGATAGTGTAGTGTTAAAATCATACCAGGTGTAGAATTTTCATAATTTGTTTTCCACCTTTCCTTGATTGATTATACCTTAATTCTACATGTTATATTTTGTAGGATAGTTACTGATATCCCTGGCACAACCTCAAAATATTTCGATGGGTATTGAAGGATTTCTGACTTATTCCCAATTTCACAGTGCCAATAGTTTGAAAGGATTAATTGTTTTTCCATTTCTTATTTTGACACAATTATCAGTTTTGGTTCTCCTGCTTTCTATAAGGCACTCTTTATTCTTGAATATAAATTAATTCTTCCTTTTTTATTATGAATTAATTCATCAAGATCTTAGTTTTGGTAGTTTGTTTAACAATTCAACTCTCGATTCAGTGAGTATCTCGAAACATCAAATAATAATGGTTTTTATGGTTTAAAATATAGATTAACCTTTGCCATATTAAAATTCATTTTTAATATATAGATATCAAATTTGGCATCTTAACATTCACTTTTTCATATATATATATATATATATATATATATATAAAAACTGAGTCCTAACATGTATGTCTAAATATTTCATTTATTCAGTTATAAGATTGTATATATAAAGTTTGATATATTTTAATATTTAATTATATTACTTTTCAAATAATATTTAAATTTCATATTGAAATAATTTTAGAAATTAAAATTCATGGAAGGGGTCTACGTAGTGTTCAAGAGGGTTCATTGTGGTTGAGCCCATCACCTTAAACTGTGATGTGAATTAATGAGCAAGGGGTCGGGTCGAGTCATGTGAGTGTGCCCAAGGAAATACATTCATATGGGTTGGGTCGAGTCGTGCCATTTGAGGGCACCCAAGGAAAAGCATTCGGGTAGGTCAGGTTAGGTTGTGTTCTATGAGGGTGCCCAAGGAAATGTGTTCAGGATGGTCAAGTCAAGTTGGGTTGTGTGAAGGCACCATGGGAAACACGTTCGAGTGGGTCGCGTCAGGTCGGATCGAGTGACGCTGCCAAACAAAATGCGTTTGAGTGGGTCACGAGGTCGGGTCGTGTGAGGGCACCCAAGGAAATGTGTTAGGATGGATCAAGTCAATTCAGGTCGGGTCGTGTGAGGCCACCAAAGGAAACGCATTTGTGCGGGTCAGGTTGGGTCATGTGAGCGCGCCTTATAAGGAAACACTTTTGGGGGGGTCAGGTCACGTTGTGTTGTGTAAGGGTGTCCAACGAAATGCGTTCGGGTGGGTCTGGGTGAGTCGGGTCAGGTCGGGTCTTGTGAGGGTGGCCATATCAAAAATGCTAAGTTGTGATCTCCCGTGTGCCTTCTGCATGTATATGTTATCAGTTTTCCATTTTCTCCCTCGTGCCATGTGAGGGTTCCACAGAAAACGTGTTTGGGTCGTATCATGTGAGGGATGCTATATCAAAAATGCTAAGTTGTGATCGCCCTTGTGCCTTGTGCACATTTATGCGACCCGTTTGTCATTTTCTCCCTTGTGCCTTCCATGTTCAGTCCGGTCAGGTTGGGTTAGGTCGTGTGATATGTCAAAGGAAACATGTTTGGGTCAAGTTGCTTCGTGTTGTACTTTGAGGGTGCCCAAGGAAATACGTTCAGTCGGCTCGGGTTGGGTCGAGTCATGTGAAGGTACCCAAGGAACATGTTTAAGTTAGGTCGTGTTGCATCATGTGAGGGTGCCCAAGGAAACACGTTCATGGGGGTCGGGTCAGGTTCAGTCGGGTTGTGATGTGTGAGGCGGTCCAAGGAAATGCATTCGGGTGGGTTAGGTCAGGTCGTGCCATGTGAGGATGCCCAAGGAAATGCACTCGGGTAGGTCGGGTTAGGTCTGGTTGTGTCGTGCAAGGGCTCCCCGGGAAGCATGTTCGAGCAGGCTGGGTTGGGTTGTGCCGTGTGAGGGCACCCAAGGAAACAACTTTGGGCAAGTTTGGTGAGGTTAGGTCATGTGATGGTGCCCAACGAAATGAATTCAAGTAGGCCAGGTTAGTTTGGGTCAATTCCTATGAGGGCACCGAAGGAAATAGGTTAATGCGGGTTGGGTTGGGTCACGTGAGATCACCTAAGGAAACATGTTCGGGCGGGTTAGGTCGGGTCATTCCATGTGAGCACGCCCACAGAAACACATTCAGGCAGGTCAGGGCAGGTCGAGTTGGATCGTGTGAGGGTGCCCAAGGAAATGTGTTTTGGCGGGTCATGTCGGGTTAGGCTAGCTCATGTTAGGGCACCCAAGGAAACAATTTTAGGCAGGTTAGGTCAGGTCAAGTCAAGTCAAGTTGTGTGAGGGTGGTAGTATAAAAAATGCTAAATTACAACCACACGTGTTTCTTGTGCATGTTTGCGCAATCCATTTTCCATTTTATCCCTCGTGCCTTTGTTCGGTCGGGTTGGGATATGCCGTGTGAGGGAACCATAGGAAAATCGGTTGAGTTAGATCATATCAGGGCACCCAAGGAATGCGTTCGGTTTGGGTCATGACAGGCCATGTGAGAGCACCTAAGGAAATGCATACGAATAGGTCTAGTTCGATTCAGTCGGGTCATGCCATGTAAGGATTCCCAAGGGAATGTGTTTGAGTGGGTCTCGTCTAGTTGTGTCATGTGAGGACACCCAAGGAAAAATGTTTGGGCGGGTCAAGTCAAGTTAGGTAATGTCCTATTAGGGCACCTAGGAAAACACGTTCGGGCAGGTCAGGTGAGGTCATGTCATGTGAGGGTGATCATCGAAACATGTTCAGGTAGGTCGGGTCGGGTCAGGTCATGTGAGGGCGCCCAAGGAAATGTATTTGAGTGGGTCGGGTTAGTTTGCGTCGGGTCATATGAGGGCGCCTAAGGAAACTCGTTCATGTGGATCGAGTTGGGTCTTGTGAGGGTACCTTATAAGGAGGCGCATTCGGGCAGGTCAGGTCGAGTCATGGCATGTGACGATGCCCAAGGAAATGTGTTCGGGAAAGTCGGGGAGGGTCTGGGAGGGTCATGTGAGGTCACCTAAGGAAACACATTTGGGTAGTTCAGGTCGAGTTGTGTGAGGGCACACAGGGAAATACATTTGGGTGGGTCGGGTCGGGTCATGTGAGGGCAGCTAAGGAAACATATTCGGGCGGATTGGGTCAATTTGTGTGAGGGTGCCCAGGGAAATTCATTTCGGTGGGTCGGGTTGGGTCGTGTGAGGGTGACCATATCAAAAATGCTAAGTTGTGACCGTTTTTATGCCTTGTGCATGTTTATATGATTTGTTTTCTGTTTCCTCCCTCACGCCTTCATTTGAGTGGGTCAAATCATGTCGTGTGAGTGTGCAACAAGAAACACGTTCGAGTCAGATTGTGTGAGGGAGGCCATATCAAAAAATATAATTTGTGACTGCCCGTGTCCCTGGTGCATGTTCATGCGACCCTTTTGTTGTTTTCTCCCTCGTTCCTTCGACGTTTAGGTGAGTCAAGTCAAATTGGGTTGTGTGATATGCCCAACAAAACAAGTTCGGGTTGGGTCCCATCATGCCATACTGTGAGGGCACCCAAGGAAATGCAGTATAAAATAAAACACCTCCAACATTTCAGAATGAAGTATGAACAAAATGAACTATTACTTAGACTACATTGTAAGCCAAGAAACCAAAATTATCGATGCAAGGACCTACAATCCCATATTTGTGTAGTCTACCCCATATAACATTATAAGCATACTAGCCAATTACAAATGGAGTATGTTGACATAAATTGAAGACTAATTCTTTAATGTGAGTTCATGATATGGCAATTTAGTACAACAAAAATGGGAATATCACAGACTCAAGGTCATCTCTGTAATGACATATTTTAATTTCTTTCTTGATATATTGATGGAAATTTTTTGTGGTTGATCAATTGTTTTTTTTCTTTTAAATAAAATTTTCCCAATTGGTATCTTGAGGACTCATCTATAGCTACTCTACAGGTTGCTAGGTAGTTTCAAACAATTAGCCTTAATTTTAATCAATAGATTTTTTCCTTCCACTTGGTGTTCAGTTCCCTCCACCTTTCAAGATGAACTAATTGGTACAAATAAAACTTTGGAATCCTATGTCCAATGGGGTTTGTCTATTAGGAAGGGTATTTTATAAAATTCTTCCAAACCATTAAGGTTTTTTATGACATTAGGTTTTTCCATGGAGCTTGAATCCTTAGCCATAATTCCCAACCCCTAACCCATTTAACCCCTAAGCCTCTAAACCCCTAACCCATTTAACCCCTAAACTCTAAACATCTAAACCTTTAACCCCTAACCCAGTTAACCCCCTAAACCCCTAAACCCCTAACCCATTTAACCCCCTAAACCCTAAACCTATAAACCCTTAACCCCTAACCCCTTAAACCCTAATTCCTGACCCCAACCCATTTAACCCCCTAAATTTTAAGAATAGATCCTCCTCTTCACATGTCTCAACTTCTTCTTCTTCATCATAGTCTACAACTCCATCTTGCTCCATTCCAACCAAGTCGAAGAAGCTTTGCTTCAACATTCTCCTCCAAGACTTCAAGTTCAACATGAATCTATGGGTGCTCTTCTTTCATATGCCTCAACTTGTACAAGGTCTAAAAAATATTCCCTTGACATTATTCCCAACTTTCCATTTCTTGCTCTATAGCTTTGACCCTGACCAATGTCTTGGCCCTACCAATGTTTCATTGGGACCAACCAATATAATGTCCAAGCTTCGATACCAACTGCAACCCTGTCATTGTATTCGGGTCGAGTCGAATCGGGTCAGATCATGTGAGGGCACCCAAGGAATGCATTTGGGCGGGTCGAGTTGGGTCGTGTCATGCTAGGGCACCCATTGAAATGCATTCGAGTGGATCAGTTCAGGTCGTGTCATGTGAGGGGACCCAAGGAAATGCATTCAGGTGGGTCAGGTCGGGTCGGGCCATGTGAAGGTGCCTAGGGAAACATGTTTGGGTGGGACAGATCAGGTCGGGTCATGTTAGGGTGCCCAACGAAACACGTTCAGCCGGCTCATGGGATTGAGTCATGTGATGTTGGCCATATAAAAAATGCTATGTTGTGACCATCTGTGTTCCTTGTGCACATTCGTGCGACCTGTTTGTCGTTTTCTCCTTTGTGCCTTCGTTAAGGTAGGTCGGGTCGTGCTATGTGATGATGCCCAAGAGAACATGTTTGGGTTGAGTTGGGTCGTGTGAGGGAGTATAAAAAATTCTAAGTTGTGACCGCTTGTGTGCCTTGTGGCACATGTTCATGTGACCCATTTTCCTTTTGTTCCCTTTTCCCTTCGTTCGGGCAGGTCGGGTAGGGTTGTGTGAGGGCATCCAAGGAAACACATTCGAGTTGGTTCGGGTCATTTGAGGGCACCCAAGGAAACACGTTCAAGGTGGGTCGAGTCAGGTTAGGTTGTATGAGGGTGCCCAAGGAAACGCGTTCAGGTGGGGTCGGGTTGGGTCGTGCCATGTGAGGGCACCCAAGGAAACACTTTCGGGTCGGGTCGTGTTAGGGAGGTCGTATCAAATATTCTAAGTTTTGACCACCTGTGTGTCTTGTGCACATTCTTGTGACCCATTTTCCATTTCCCCCCACATTCCTTCTTTCGTCCAGGTCAGGTTGTGTGAGGGTGCCAAATGAAACACATTCAGATCGGGTTGGGTCATGCTGTGCGAGGGAACCCAAGGAAATGTGTTTAGTTTGGGTCAAGTCAGGTCGTGTGAGGGTGGCCATATAAAAAATGCTATGTTTTGATAGCCTATGTGCCTTGTGCACATTTGTGCAATCCATTTTCCATTATCTCCCTTTTGCCTTCGTTCGGGCACGTCAGGTCGTGTCATGTGAGGGCATCCAAGGAAACGCGTTTGGGTCGGGTCGGTTCAGGTACTGTGAGGGTTTTCATATAAAAAATTCTAAGTTCTGACTGCCCATGTGCCTTGTGCACATTCATGTGACCTGTTTTCCATTTGGTGCTCCTTTGTGCCTTTGTTCAGGTGGGTTGGGTCGCATCATCTAAGGGTGCCCAAGGAAATGAGTTCAGATCAGGACGGTCAGGTCGTGTGAGGGAGGTCGTATCAAAAATGATAATTTTTGACTGCCTGTGTCCCTTAATTTTCACGTTTGTGCAACCCGTTTTCTCCCTTGTGCCTTAGTTGAGGTGGGTCGGGTCATGCCCTATGAGGGTGCCCAAGGAAATGCATTTGGTTCGGGTTCGGGTTGGGTCAGGTCGTGTGTGTGGAAAGTTGTAAGTTTTACATATTAAATAATTTATACACACCTTAATGTGTTATTTAATTATATTTAATTTTTAATTTAATAATCTATATAATTTATTTTTTTAAATATTATTATTTACATTTAATTTTAATTTTTAATTTTAATTCCAACTCCTGCCTCAAAAAAATGTCACCCTTCACCCAACCTCCCTATTCCCGCCTACAAAAATTACACTAATTAGTGTTTTGAACATGTTGTCACTGTTATGCACGTAGATTTGGGTTTTACCCCACTCGACCCTACAGAACCTGGTTCCCTTGAATGCTAAACGATGAATGCCCATTCCCTTGCACACCTTGTTGTTTCTTTAGTTATGCCCCACTTATCTGATAACACCATGAGATTCAACATGGTTTGGACTGAAATTGTACTCTTCAACGCTTAATTTCCATGCTAGAGGCTATACGGTAGCACCCATTTCCTTGTGCTCTGATAATGAAATTCAAGTATCCAGGCTTCTCTTAATTTCCTAGGATAAATCACCCAATGCGATATGACATAATTCCTCACATAATTTCCTAGATTAGAATCACTACAAGCCTTTATAGGCCAGGAAATATGTCAGTAAGGCCATTGTGGATGATTTTTGAAGCACAAGGGGTTTACTGATGATTATGATGAGGATATAAAGGTTACCTAAATTGTGGATGGAGGGTTTGATTCCAAGATGGAAGAGAAGACTTCCATTGAGGAGTGCAAAGTGTTGTGGAATCAATTTTAGTTTCCATCCAAGAAGGTTACAAGCATTTTCATCCTCAACATTTTTACCATCATATATGGTAAGTAAACTAGAGCTTTGATTTTGGTTTCAGTTGTTTTATGATTTATTAATGTTTCAATTTTTTAATCATTTTTTATTTGATGTATTTTGATGGCCACCAGGGAAGAGCCCCTGCACCCCCACACTTTTAAGGAGGATACCAAATTCTTGTTGAATAAAAATAGATATACTTTCAAGAAAAACCACTATAGTATCAAAACAATAGGAAACACAAAAACCACACAGAACCCCAGAAACCGCCTTGGCTTACATCTTCAGTAAATAGTATAATCACTGCTAGTCTTAGGAAACCATTATGTATTTATTCTTATTCATTTCATTATGATAACACATCAAATTACTAAATATTACATAGACTAATTACTAACGGGATTTAAGGAACCAATTCCTAGTTTAATCATGAAATCATCAATCACAGATAGAACAAAAAAATTATGGAGAGTAGAAACATTTTTTTTATTCTTTCATTACCTTATAATAACCATTAGAAACAACACAGATAGGGATGCAACATTCATTTCATCATTGTCACAAATAAAAAAAAAACTAGGTTGTAGCTACCTATTTTATCTCTATTTCAAAAATTACAGGTGCGGAGACCATCAGCAACACGGGGACCGTCAATGCACAAGGTTTAAACAATGGAGACTTGCGGTTGGTCACTCAATGAAATAAGACATCCATACATGATATTCATGAATATTGAACCTCACTTCTGGTCAGGTTTCACCCACCTTCCTTTGTTCCTATGTTAATTAAGTACGGTGCATCACATAATTTTATCAATGAATTAGCATAGGTGCATCATCTAGCCAATCTAAGAAAAATGAATAGAGGCACAAACCTGCAACATCTGAGACTTGATTTGGCCTAGCTTTTGTGACGTGTACAAACATTTTTTTGGACTATATATTGAGGATGAATACACAATATCAATTTGAAGTGATTGTTCATTATTCAGCCCCTATGGAAAGGACATCTAAGGTAAGCCCTAATATGAACTTGCATTTATATAGTGAGATTTAATCAAGTTGATGAGACAAAGATATCATGTTGAATTTTTGAAGCCAAAACCTAATATTGTAAGTAAAATTTCTTTGAATATCGAAACTGCAAAAACTGTCGCAAATATTTTGTATTTTTCCTTCTAGAGCAGAGCTACTTATGAATGATCTCTTGTTGTATCCAAGATCTGTAACAGAATAAATAGGGATTATTATAGACCTACAAATTTTTTGTTCTCTGAGAAGGTTGGTTCATTAGTATTCAATTGAAAGTCTCATCTATTAGTGTGATTGATCACTACAGTATTAATAATTTTTATGGGCATTGTGTGTAATTGACAGAGTATATGGGTCAAAGTTGGAAGGTTTGTTTTTCTTTTTCTTACCTTGTCAAAGTGTTGCAGAGGATAGTGCATAGAAATGGCAAGTTGGCAACTTACGCATGGATTTTATTTGATTGAACTGATGGATAGAGTATCTTTTTGAATGTTGCTCCAGCTACCTTAAAGAGATATTAGTATTTTTGTTAATTTCCTATTGTGGGCGTTAGTAACTTATATGCCAGAGAAAGGTAATAATTGAGTTGAATAAGTTAAACATGTTTTGATGCTGACAGATGCACACAGAAAGAAGTCCTGAGTAGCAAATTTCTTGACAGAGTATTGTGCAGACCTTTACATATTGTGTATTGGAAAAAGTATGTTTCATATAGTGTAACTATTATAGAGTCTATGGTAAGATTTCAGGACATTCTAAACATGCATATGATGATAAGATTGTTGCTAGGGCTTTCATTGCAAGTATTATATTACTGATGATGTTGTTTGTCTTATGATATTGTATGTTAGATTGAATTCAGTGAGCCCATGATAAATGTGAAGGTAATGTTTGTTATTTAAAACTATTTTTATTGCAAGGATGGTTGATTTCAACACTTTAATGATGGAAATATAACAGAATTTAAGTATGTCATGCTTTGACTAGAATTATTGCAGATGCAAGTGGTGTATGATAATTTGATTCTATAGTTATCAAGATGTGATGTGATTTTGAGAATGATAGGGAAACAAACCAACAAATATTACCAACCCACAAATTGATTTAGAATGGATTATATGGGTGCCTTAATCATGCCTATATTCCTTATAATATTTTCCATATGTTGAGTGGGTGAATTTCTTTGCAAAATCAAGTAAAATATTACAGTGTCATTACATTAATTCATGAGCCCAAAAACAAAACAGGTATGAAAAGCACAATTTTGTTCATCCATTCAGGAAGATAAAAATATTTAAAATGGTGTAAACCATCATAAAATTACTTGAATATTATTACTTGACTAGTGGAAAAGTGCCTTGGTTCGGGTTACAAAAGAATCTTCAATAGTTCATTAAAGACAATAAATGGCACCAGATGGGGACTACAAAATATTAGTATTGTTCCTTTGTTATTCCAATTCCCATAATACACTACTCGAATCTTTTTTATAGTTATAAAATAATTATAAAATAATAAATAACTAATATAGATCGAACGAGAGTTTTTTCATCCCTAACTAGAGATTTGAGAGCAACTTTCAAGCACCAGGCCAAATTCTGAAGTGTTTTTGTTAAGGGTGAATCATTTAAGTTTTTGAAGGCTATATGTTTCTCTTTAGTAGAAAATTTTTGCACAAATACTCAGCCCTTCTCTCGAGGATATTTCAAGGCATTAATTGAAGTCTGTTATGCAATCATTCAAGCCTTGTCGTGGAAGAGAAGTCTTGAATATGATCTTTCATGTTGGACCCTGTCCCAATGGACTATGAATCTAGCTTTCCATCGTAACTTCATTCTCTGATGAAGTCCCACTTAGTGGGGTCACCTTTTAGAGCACTTCCTTTATTCTTTGTAGATAATACTTTTTCGATGATTTATTAAGGAAACTATAGACCTCCCTTTGTGGTAGGGAATACCTCACTAATCTCAAAAAAGACAAAATCTTCATAGTACTACACGTATATTGTCCAATAGTTTGTTTCTTCTCTAGCTATAAAACAAACCTTATGTAATTACCTATATATACTCCCCAACAATGGCACCATTTATTATGTTGTCCACCAGGTTGTTCCCCCATTTCATTAGGGTTTCAGTCATGAGGCATAATGTGTAGGAGCAATTTCGTATGCCACTTTATGTTTTCAAGCTAGTCTTCAAGCTAGAGGGTACCCTAAGGTATCCAAAATTTATTTGTACCACGTTTTCACACTAGAATAAATGTTTCCATTAATATCTTACTATATTTATTGCATAGATAAGTGGTGCATGAAACAATCCCTACAACTATGGTGATTTCTTAATTTCTTTATAAGTGGTAAAAGGGAAAGATTACTTAAATATTGTTGATAGTAAAGTTCATTAACCCAAAGTAGAAGGGCATGTTAATCATGATTCCATTTTCACAAGACATAGTGTATAAAAATGAACATTCATCATAAAAAGAAGCAACTCATCACTTTCTCATTTAACATCGAAAATCAAATGGGAAAGATTAGCATAGATACATTGTTAAGTCCCTATATTAATAGTATAGCCCCTTATTATGTTAGTGTAGACCCCCTTATTGTTATTATTGTACCCTTGTAACCCCCATTTTGTTATTATTGTGCCCTTAAATTATTATTGTTAGGTCGGCTAGGATTACATTGTGGCCCACTAGGATTACATTATGGCCCTATGGACTCCTATATATAGAAAGGAGGTTTTGTAAATTGGATCATCCAAGAATTGTTCATTTATGTAATGTATTGGAGGTTGCCCCCTTGAATTGGCTTATTTCTAAGGCGTTCATATCTCATTTCTTCTATTTTTGGAGTTGGTTACATAACATTTGGTATCAGAGCTTTGGATTCTAGGGTTTCGCTGCTCCAAACAGGTCATCGTGGCATTTTCGCTATAAATTTTTTTCTACGAAGCCTTAGAAGCTGAAATTTTTAGGGTGCGAAGCTGAAATATTGAGGAAGTTTTTCTAAAAATTTCAGATCTTGGTTCGCAACATTTTCGGAGATATGATCTGTGGAAGTTAGGTATTTGTTCAGGCTCCTAAAGAGGTCATCGTGGAATTTGCGCTATAACGTTTTTTCTACGAAGTTTCAGAATCTAAAATTTATATGGTACGAAGCTGAAATCTTGAGGAAATTCGTCAAAAAATTTCAGATCTTGGTTCACAATATTTTTGGAGATATGATCTGTGGAAGGTAGTACTTTTTCAGGCTTCGGAATTTCATCTCAAAGAAGTGATCGTGGGAAAAGTTCAATAACTCTCTCTCTGGGCATCGGATTGGATTTCTGTAAGAAGTGGTCACAAGTACACAGACTGCAGTTTCTTTTCTATCAATTTCAGAGACAAAGGATGAAATAGTTACATGTGGCAATTCGTACAAGTTCGCTCTACTGAACTAGTCCATAATTAGGTCATTGTGGGAGATTGGACACAACTTTGTCTTGGGGAATCCAAATTAGATCAGAACTGTGGCATTTGAAAGAAGCTTCAGAGGGCTACTACAGGGCTGAATTTCAGATATTGAATATTTTCAATTACAGAGATAATTCAATTTCAATATCGAGCTCCTCAAAGCAAGAAAAATGTGTGTATTGTTTTTTTTCCGAATTGCATAAGTCTTGTTTGAAGAATCAATTTGAATTGATTCCAAGAGCATATTAGAGAATTTTTGTCAGTAATGGGTTCTATTATGCCTCCAAAAAATAATTCCATACCCATTAAGCCCTCAGAAATCTATACTATGACGCATGAGGAGGAAGAATTGCAATATGAGATATCAAAATTACGGTACCAAGTGCAACAAATTTCGATCTTACGAAGAGCAACCGAAGATGAAATAGATGGTTTAAAAGCAGAAATGGAGGCTAAGTTGGATGTTTTGAAGGATCAAATAATAGCTAATATGGATGATAAATTAGTGGAAGATCACAGTGAGCATCAACAACAAGTTCTCGAACTCTCAAAGGATAACCCAACTTTGGTGCAGAATCTAATGAAACAACCGGAAGATCAACATCATATCAAAAGAAGTTATGAAGCAGTCATAGAAACAAGAACTCAACAAGTACGATCAATTTCAGAGTATCTCAGCAAGTGGAAGAAATTTCCTGTAGAATATTTCACATGGGAGGATGAGAATTTTATACAGAAGCATCAAAAAATAATCAACCGTTGAGGACAACACTTGTTGAAGGAGAGGGGCATGTTAAGTCCCTATATTAATAGTGTAACCCCTTAGTATGTTAGTGTAGCCCCCCTTATTATTATTATTGTACCTTGTAACCCCCATTTTGTTATTATTGCACCCTTAAATTATTATTGTTAGGTCGGCTAGGATTACATTGTGGCCCACTAGGATTACATCATGGCCCCATGGACTCCTATATATAGAAAGGAGGTTTTGTAAATTGTATCATCCAAGAATTGTTCATTTATGTAATGTATTGGAGGTTGCCCCCCTCGAAGTGGCTTATTTCTAAGGCGTTCATATCTCTTTTCTTCTATTTTTGGAGCTGGTTACATAACATACATTGATTCATTCAAAATCAAATATAAGATAGAAACTCGAAGAACACAAGAATAATTTGCTTGATTATTCTGATTTCACTAGTGAAAATATGCCTCAGTCCTAATTAGACAAGAAAATACACAACCCTTTGAATTACAATGAGGGGACTGGATGGAGACTAACAAAATCTCATTTATATGCCTCTATTTCTTATTGCCCAAAATATGGATCTTACATATGATTTGAAGTGAAGAGGAGAACAAGAATAGACATAATATAGAATTAATGTGATAGGTCTACCCATTATGGGGTCAATGAAACAATACAAAATGATAGTATTTCTTCTCTCAAAATTTTAGCAGCCTATTGGTATCCAAATTCCTAAGCCTTTTTTGTGATGTTGAGGGCAGCTTATATAGACTTTCAATAGATTTCCAGTTATATTGATTATTTCTCTCCCTCTTAGGGATTAACCCTTAGTTAAAGGCTATGACTAATATCTAATCTCTACAAAATGAGGGTATAATGGCAAATTGCAACCGAAAATTATTGTTGATTGCTTTGTTGTCCTTTTCTTTCTAGTACCACTTTTATTTTTAGTTTGGGAAGGTTGTCTCAGATGTGATTAATCCATGGCTAAGGGTGTCTTGGAAGGTGCCTATTATCCGTGTAACATCTGAGTGAGAGGAGATACTTCTAGAGGTGCACCTTATTTGGGGTCCCTCCTTGAAAAGGAAGATACTAGGTAGAGTAGTTTCCACTCTTCCTCCCTATCTATATTTCCACCTCTTACAATCCTAAATGACTTGTTCAGCTCTTGTGACAAATGGGACCTAAAGAGTAGACAAAGTGCTTTATGAGGGTTCATATCGAAATTGATAGATTTATTTTATTGAAAACATCTAGGGACGAGGTAACGGTCCCTTTGTCTATCACATTTTCTAATCTACCCCCAACTACCTTTAGTAACCATTATATTATTTGAATAGTGTAGCATTAACTAATAATCCCATGGGCATAAATTACCATTACCTATCATATTTCCCATGTAACACATGTCCTCCTTGATATGCTTTTATACTATAGCAACCCTCCTGTCAGTGATATTCCAACCTTTTAATTTCTAAACATGCGTATTAACATCCATACATAAAAAAAAATTTATCCCTGACTCCCAATATTTCTAGTGCTTGAGGTGGGATCTTATTAATGACCTGACTGATAATTTCTACCATTTTTCCCTATGCTCAACCTCCTTTTTTGTCTAACTCGAAAATTTCATTCCTTTCTCGTGGAGGTTGTTAAACTCTAGGTAGTACTTTAAGTGTTCTCTAAACTTAGGAGTGTCATTCAAGACATAACCCCAAATGGGGTCCTTTATGGATTTCATGGTCACTTGTAGTCTATCCTTTTCCAAGGCTTCTGTGTACCTTATTTTCCAAACATCCCTCTTCTCCACTAGTACTATTGAATGATTTTTCTCTTCATGCCACGCATTTTGTGCTTATTCTAAATTTTTCCTTTACTTTTGATATTTTTTTTCTCTTGTCTCTCAAGCTGTTCAACTTTTCCATAGAGCGCTTTGTGATAAGGGGAGGTTGTTTGTCATGAATTTTATTTATATTGTTGATATGTAAGTGAAGTGTACTGCTTCATTTGCTCAGTTTCTAAAGAAAAAGGCTAGATTTTATCAAGTTTCAAGTTACATATGATCGAGCCAGAAGAAAATAGTAATATTGCAACATTTTCCACGGAAAACTTTACATAATTCTTAAAACAATATTAGCGCTAAAAATAATGTGGTTTTTATTTGCGTTCAATGAAAATGTCAATTCCTATGTTTAAATGTGACATCAAAAACTTAGCTTTCATAGTTATGATGAGATGTCAAATTAGAAGAAAACATATTTTTCAAAGACGCCTTCTAAGCTAGATTATCTTTAATTTATAATTCATTACGAACTTGAAAATAAGCTTTGGTGGTGAGTTAATTTTTCAACTATATCAAGGCCATATCTTTAGCCTGCAAAGGATGAAAACAAGTGAAGGTAATGGTTATTGAGACAAAATAACCTAGGCACAACTACCTGGCACATGCATACCTTTATACACCCAATATTTTTATTAAGACAATAGAGGTATATCATTAATGTTCCATATGTTGTTTCCTTAGATGTCTCTGCTCTCTTTAATGTATGTTGCAATTTTCTTAATTGTAGAATGATTCTAACAAGAATCTTTTGGTTCTAGATGATTTGCAAGGCATCTTTGGCTATTTTTTGGGTTCTGTGCATATTTGACATGGGTAGCTGGTTTGTTATATATGGTTCCAATTTGTCCCTTGTACCAATATGTATCAAACATGTATCAATAATTGGATTTTGGTTGGTGGCTAGAGATTGCTTTTAATTTTTTTCATTTTCTTCTTGTCCTTTTCTTTCCAGGAAAATAAATTTCTCATATTTTGAATTGTAAGTATCTTTGGAATAGAAATCATTATAACGATGGTTCATAGGGAAGTTCCTAGTCCCCAACTAGGTTGATCGTCCACCAATTTATGATTTAGTGAAAATCCATAAAGAAGAATTTTCATTGCTTGGGTTAGCTAATGTAGGTGACAAGGCATTACACCAAATGACCAACCATTCCAAATTTCCACCTCTAACCAAAAAGAGAAATCATACACAGTGAATTTCCTTTCTTCAATAAGCCAATATTTAGGAAGGTAAAGAGAGTGTCGAGTCAACCACAACTCTGCAATGAACTAGTGTTTAAACATTCCTATTTAATGTGGAATTTACACCATAACACAATTTCTTCATGAAATTTGGCATTAATTTGATTAAAGGGATGTTCTAGAAGTTATATGTGTGCAAATAACACCTGCATATGATGTATCGAAACCCAACTTTGATTATTATGAAGACTTGCAAATTCTTGTCACCAATGCTAGAGGAATGAAAGACCAGACATCTTTTGTGTTTAGATGAGTGTTTTAGGCGTTATTATGCCACAAGGTATGTCAACCATCCCATAAACAAATATAAATTTGAAATATCAATTCGAAACCTTGACCGTTGAATCTTTAGGACACAAATCATCTCACATGTTAATTATGTCCAAATCATTTCACTTGTTAATTAAGTCGTTAATGCAGTTTGGGCATTTATTTATATTTATCAACAATGTAGATTATATAGGCACTCCAATGCTGGGCGACAAACCCATGAATGTGAATATTCACCACATGATGAAGCTTTTCCATATTTTAATATTTGCACCATTCCTGGAACCCATGCTACCTTTTATTTCACCAAGGAGACAACAAAAGATAAGAGATGCTAAATCTAAGAGCCTCCCTTCGTAGAATTAAGGAAATAAAAATAAATTCTTCTCTCTCATTCAAATTATTATTATCAGCCGTTAATATACATAAGAGTTTTTCCCACATGGATAAATTCATTAAATCAGGGTCACATATACCCAAATACCCATGAAGTTTATGGGTTCACACAACATCACAGTTGACCAGAGTAAACCTTTTTCATTTTTTATTTCCTCCTTTCCAGAATAATATGTGAATCTCCATAATGAGATGTGTTAGGTATGTCTATAGTTAATTTTAATTAACTAAACAATATGTCCTATAGAAAGACAATAGTTGATTATTAATTCTGGATTGTTTTGATTGTTGCAATTCTTATAACCCAAAGGATTCCATTCAATGGCATTCACAACAACAATATTTTCAAGGAGTGTTTTGGAATTCGGTGGGTTCATGGGTGGTGAGCTAGAAAACTCAAAGGATTCCATTGATTGGGCCACGAATTACCTTCTGAAATAAATTGCACATACAGGCGCCATATATGTCTAGGGAGGGGATCCGAACACTATTCAAAAATGCTGGGAAAGGCCAAAATTTATGGACACTTCTTGGATGGTTTATAAAATTGATAGCCAACATCCTAGTTCAGAAGTTGTTGCCGAAACAGTTGCAGCACTTTTAGTTGCATCACTTGTATTGCGCAAATCTAATCCTCAATATTCAAAATGACTCATCCATACTACCATGAGGGTATTTGATTTTGTTGATAAGGATAGAGGAGCTTATAGTGACTCCCCTAGATCTGGTTTCTTCCCATTCCATTTCTCATACTCTAGATATGAGGATGAACTACTCTAGGGAGCAGCTTGGATTCATAAGGCAACACGTAACCCAACTTATCTAAACTACATTCAATCAAAAGGCCAATCATTAGGAGCTAATGAATCAGAAAATATATTTGGGTGGGAAAATAAACATGCAAGTGCTCGAATCCTCCTATCATAGGATTTATTGCTACTAAAAGTGAAGTCTCCTCATGACTAGAAAGGGAATTCTGACAATTATAAGCTACCTGGGTAGAATAGGATGGCAAAGCAGAGCATGAAGCAACCTCACCCTTCCCTTATGATCTCTCTCTCTTCAATTGAGAATGATCATTTCCCCTCCAAAACCCTAAATCAATTGGATATCTCTCTATATATATCCTGGTTCCTCGCCTTTCCAACCCTTATTCATTCTAGTATGTATATAGATTGCAAATATGACTTCGTAAGCCATGAACTTCAATAATGAAATTAAGCCTATCTCTGTCACCCACTACATGAAGCCATTCACCACTCACGGTAAAAGCAGGAACAGAGACTCGAAAGCCCTAATTTATTTTGTGTTTAGGATTCCTTCTCTGATATCTCACATAACGTGCAATTTCGAATGCCCGAAGAAGTTTCTATAGAGAAGTGGAAGAAGAATTGGTGAGGTGCCATGGTTGCTTACTTAGTATTCAAAAGAATTTTCTCTTTGCTAAAGTACCTTTTCCTCCTTCTTGCTTTTCCCTTCGTGAGCTATAAGTTATCAAGAGTGCTTTCTTATCAAGCCTCCCCCTAGTTCTTTCCTAATCACAGTAAGCTAATATGTGTCACCCACTGCATGAAGTCATTCACCACTCATGGTCAAAGTAGGAATAAAGACAGGAAATCCTTAATTTATTTTGTGTTTAGGATTCCTTCCCTGATATCTCACACACTGTGCAATTTTTGATGCCCAAAGAAGTTTCTTTAGAGAAGTGGAAGAAGCAATGGTGAGGTGCCATGGTTGCTTACTCAGTATTCAAAAGCATTTAAGCTCCACAAAAGTATCTTTTCCTGCTTCTTGTTTTTACCTTCGTGATCTCTAACTTATCGAGAATGGTTACTCATCGAACCTCCCCCTGGTCCTTTCCTAATCACAATAAGCCTATCTATGTCACCCACTATATGAAGATGTTGACCACCCACGTTCAAAGGAGGAACGGAGACTCAAAAGCCTTCATTTATTTTGTGTTTATGATTCCTTCTCTGCTATCTCACACACTGTGAAATTTTTGATGCCCAAATAAGTTGCTATAGAGAAGTGGAAGAAGCATTGGTAAGGTGCCATGGTTTCTTACTTAGTATTCAAAATCATTTTCTCATTGCAGAAGTATCTTTTCTTTCTTCTTGCTTTGCCCTTCGTGAGCTCCAACTTATCGAGAATGGTTGCTCATTGAGCTCCTTAGAGTACCTTATTCACAAGATAAATATTATTGTGAATCAATATAGCCACTAAATATTTATTTATTTCATCCATTCTAGTCTAGTTAACAAGCAAAAGGAAACCATCCCCAATCTAAAGTAGAAATGGGTTTTCGTACAAATTCTACAAAACCACCAATCTATGATACGAAGCCAAGAATAGGGGCATTACCCTCATCCCTGTAGCATTATATTTCGAGGTCCTAGCCCGATATGGAGATCCATAGCAAAATGCAAAGGCGAGGCACTGAAACTGTATAAAATTCTTTCGCTTAATCCTCCAACATTTTTTTTCCATATTCGTTTGTTGTCGTCGGTATTTCGACGATACTGTCCACTTAAACACGTCAGAAGAGTGACCAACACAGGGGAACATCGGAAGAGTAACGACCAATTGGGAACATCAAAAGAGTGATGAAAATTTGTGAACGTCGGAAGAGTGACAAAAAATTTTAAATGTTGGAAGAGTGACGACAATTTGTTAATGTTGGAAGAGTGACAAAAATTTGTAAACGTCGGAAGAGCGACGACAATTCGTAAATGTCGGAAGAGTGATGGAAATTTTTAAACGTCAGAAGAGAAATGACGTATTCGAAACTTCAGAAGAGTGACGATGAATTGGAAACTTCATAAGAGTGATGAAAACTTGGAAATGTTAGAATTAGTGTCGCTCTACCGACAGTTATTAAATGTGTCAGAATTGCGACGAGACAGGAAATGAATTTTTTCCCCACCTCAATGTGTCGCTCTTCAGACGCCTATGTGTTGTAAGAGCAAAATCTTGGCTGCCATAAATTGGGCCGAATGTGCTAGTGGTGATTTGTGACACTTGGAGCATGTATGTCCCACCTGACACAAACTAGGTACATATATTTGAAACTATTGATTCTTATAATCAAACTATACATTATTTGTATTGATTTAGTTTTTATTAGATTGCATTTTTATTAATAAGTTCATGGTAACATTTAGACACAACCCAACTATATGAATGAGCTTCTGAGGTCATCTAAGGGAGCATTTTATCAGCTAGAGAAGCCATTAGAGAACATTTGACGTCTAAAATGGGCCTCCTAAGAAAAATTTAAAACCAAAATAGAATTTATAAGAACCAATAGGATTCGATATGATGGTGTCAACCCTGGGAGATGATTCACTATTTTTGGGGTAAAAAAGTAAAAATATTAGAAAATTAGATATTTGTTGGGATTCAACTATGTTAATTCATTCGTTTATGACCATTTCCATGAGAAGTAGTCATAACTCACTAATTTCTCATGATTTTCAAATATTCCACTTAGCACTCATTGCATCGAGTGATCCCCATAGTGGTGAAGAAGTGGGATTGAAATAATTGCTAAGCTAAAATACCTTCTAAGGTTTTTCAAATGGGGTAGCAAGCTAAGTGGGCTTGATTGTTAAGCGCACTTGAGCTAGATTATTTTTAGGATGGGTGACCTCCTGGGAAGTCCTAGTTACTGGGTACAAGCCCCAGAAGTGATGATTAACGCCATGTGATTAATTTCAGTAGTTTCAATCCCACTTCTTCATCCCTGTGAGAATCACTTGACGCAATGAGTGCTAAGTCGAATATTCAAAAATCATGAGAAATTATTGGGTTATGAATACCTTGTAATATTCCTAAATTAGCATGCAGTTAATTGGAATAATGATTTTTGAATTTTGCACCTAGTAGATGAATAGATGGGGGAGGAGACCCATACTTAACTTAAATCAGCATAAACTCCCTCTTCGTGTGAAAGGGGATCTTTCTAGTAGTTGGATTTCACACCCTCATGTGTGAATATGGACTTTTGCATGTGGACAAGGTCAAGTTTGACCAAGTCAACAACATTCATGAAGAGGAGTGGATCATCAATGTAAATAGCTCAATGTGAACAAGGATCAGTTTAGACAAACATATGAGAGCTAGATTGAAGACTCCTGGGTGTGAAAAGGGATGAAGCAAGTTGAAGAGGTCAACTTTGACCAAATAAAACAACGTTTTTATGGGAGAGTGGCCTTATTGGAGATACAACGCAGTTTTGGAGGGAGATTGATCATGTGCATGTGGAAACCCTAATGGGTGGGACCCAAGCTGAGGAGGCTCACAAAGATTATAAGGAAGAGAATGGAAGCCATTTGAGGTTAGCTTGATGATGATTTATTTTATGGTCTACATGACTATTGAGCATTTTTCAGCTGTTGAGTTGAGATTGCAGTGTTGTTTAGCACAAGGAATTCCTGCTTAGGGATTACTTCTCCTACCTTGAGAGGCCTCTTGGAGGAGAATTGTACTTCATTTTTCCACACTCAAGCTTTAGGCCAAGCATCCCCCTTTAGCTACATCATTATTCCTACAGAGTGTAATGTTGTGTTTCAGGGTGTTGCAACGGAAGGTTCATAACACCACTTCCTTAGCTTGTTTTTCAGAGGAGGAAGCATTCATCTCTTTGGGAGATCATTGAGGAAGAGTTCTGAGCTCATTTCAGATCTTGGCATGTGGCCAATGTAATATAAATCTCCTACATCATAGTCCCTTGCAGGAACTCCACTGCCTCAAGTGCTAAAGGCAGGTCAATAATTCTCAAGACTTGAGCTGCTCGGGGAAAGGCCAACCTTCTCCTTCTTAAAGAGAATACATGTTTCTATTCTGTCTCATACATTTCATATACAGATGACAGAGCTGTAGTATACTGTACTATTTCATCTAGATTCAGAGGACCGCTATTTTATACTTGTACTTTTTTTACGAAGCTCGACCAAGTTATTCTCCCATTGTATAAAAAGGAAGAGATCTCCATTTTTCTCAGCCATTGATGATTTTAATCTCTTAATCTAGTATTTATTGTAAATTACTATAGAAAACCTTATTAAAATAACAATATCACATGCTTCAACATTTTCTGTAGGCATAAGTCATGGGGTTCGGGCATTTTTGAGTTGTATTGGCTTGGGGAGACCTGTTTAACTTGGCTAGAGTGATTTTTTTTTGCTCCAATTATACATGTGAGATGTATATTGTATGAGCTAAGGGATCCAAGTCCCCTTTCTCACATTTATAGTGTAATTTATAGAAGACAACCTTTTTATGGCCCTTATTGTTGTATTTCCCTAACTTTTGGTATCATAAAAGGTATAATAAGTTTTTGCTATAACACTAAATTATGGCAATGTGTTTCTTAACACATTTTATGAGTTTATGCTCACTGTTTTCACATATTTTTTCTGAAAACAATGTTTTCACTGCATGTATTGCTGAGTTTTCCCATTTGGGAATATTACAGTGGTATCAGAGCATAATATTGGCTTAGCCTGTGAGTTTCAGCCATTATGCTATTAGAAGAGTAATAAGATAGAGAGAAGGATCAAATATCAGAATGATGGATAGAATGAGATTACTCTCATCACTGTTCATATCTAGAAAGAACCTCTCCAAGGAGGTTAAATAGAAGAAAGAGGAAAGACGCAATGAAACTCCTAGAGGATTTCAAGAATAAGAAAGTTGTAGTGATACCTCTAGAAGTTTTCAAGAGGAAGAAGACCCATGCACTTCCTATTCTCATAGAGAAAACAAGAAGCATGAAGAGCACTTGGAACATGAGGTCCTAAGTGGGTACCTGGAAAAATAAAAATGTCAACCTAGAGCTTTCAAAAAGACTCTAGCTCTTCCTCAGTTTATCTAGTTGGAAGAAGAGAGGAGACCATATAGAAATAGGATGATAAGGGGCAATAGATTTATATTGTCCAATTTTTATAAATCACCCACATGCACAGCAAAATCTTGGGTGATGAAGCTAGAAGCATTCTTCCTACTACATCCAGTAGTAGAGAGAGAGGTTGTTGAGATCTCAGCGCGACACCTAGATGGTAAGGCAAACACTTTGTGGTTCAGCCATGTAAATCATGCAAGAGTATCTAATTTTGTAGATTTCACTAAGAGGGTGATCAACAGATTTGAAAGAGAGAGATCAAAGAAGGAAGAGCCCTCACCACCACTTGAGGAGTCTTGTACCAGCACTATCACAATAATGGAGGAGCATCCATCTATTACAATAGTTGAAGGCACCATCACAATGGAGGAAGGGACTATTGTAGCCTTCCAAAATTTTCCTAAGTTCCTCCAAGGTATGCATGAATTTCCATTTTTATCATTTCAGAAAATCTTATGGGAAACCTTGCAAATATGTCTTTACATGTTGAAGGATCAAAACACATTGCCAATTTGGAGCAGCAAGCTTGCATTACGTTGTGCAGCTTTGGTTTGATCAAAGAAAGGGTAAACAATCATTCTAGTGCACCCTTATTGGGTTGAACGCAACATTTGGGGTTAGCATGTGAAATTTTGGAGGACATGATGAACATTGTACCATTTTACGATGATGATGTTTTACCTTCAGCACCCTTGGATCCTATGGATTCAAGATGAACATTGATGTGGGATATTTTCTAGGAGATCTCCAAGGAGTTGCATTCCAACATTCCATGAAATTAAAAGGGAAGAATATGATTTGGGCGACTGGTACTCTTCATTGGAAGGGTACCAAGGTAGAGCATGATGGGAGGCATCCACATATGGATGAATTGGAATGGATGGAAAGCAAGGGGTTGGTGAGCCACTTGCAAATCTATGACACCAGGCAGCAAGAGGAAAGGCTACATTGGCTACTCTTGAGGGATTTTGGCCATCATGTGACACACCCTTTATTAAAAGGTATGTTGAGGGTTGATGCATTGAATGGAACCCATATGATATGGTAGCATAATATTTGTTTGAATGGGAGATCATACAAGATCACTATCATGATATTCCTCTTGTATGATGGAGAGATAAGGGAGCAACAAGAGTCATTGTTGTTGTGGTTGCTCATGGGAGAGTATGGGAAATATCTTTCCCATATTTATCATGATATTTCTAGAGAAGGGGATGACACATTCAAAGTGCAAAGATGCTACCCTTCAACCTTGGAGGAAAAGGAGAGGATTCCACATAGGAGGAAGATCTTCTCACATAGCAGCATGTTAGTGGATGGCTTTGGCATGTGGAATTTCAAAGAGAGAAGTCAGAGAGTGACAAGAGCCTTATCACTAAGGCCAACAGCGTTGTCACTTGGGAGTATGTTTCTATTGATGGAGTGTTCCAAAGGGAGTGTGCATCCTTACTTTTTATAGATTTTTGTGAGAATATTCTCTTCGGAGGACTCATCCATGGACCTCACTTTCAACTTACTCACTATGCACGGTAATAAATGCACCTTTGTTCTTATTGATTGTTCCATTGATTATTTGTATCTTCTCACCATCTATGGACAATGCATTGCTCCACATGAGAGAAATATTATTCTTGGGTTTCATGGTCACTTTAAGGCCAATCTTTATAATGATTTTAACCCATATATACATAAATTTGGGCAAGTGTATTATTGTTTTGATTGTGCTTAGCTCATATATATTGTTGTTTACTACCACATAGTAAATGAGCAAACATGCAAAGCTAGAAATTCATTAGGAGACAACTTGCCACATGATCTTCTCAAGCAACAGTTGGGAAGACTGCGCTATATCCACATGAGAAACCATTGGTATCATCCTAACTTGCACATAGCCTTCAACAATTTTCTGATTTGGATGCCAAATGTTGAAGATATGCCATTCATTTTGTATGGAATGGTTTGGGCTAGCATGATTCATGACATTAGAGAGAGGATCTTTGGAGATCCAACCTTCTTCTTGCCACTTGAGGGAAACCATGTTGTAGCCCCAGATCAACATTTTCTCTACACTTATCATGAGTGGAGAGAAAGACAGCGTGGGGTAGGCCATTTTTCCCACCATATTCAGCTATCTAGCCCACCTACATTTCAGGAGCCAAAGGTGGAGGAGATATTTCATGAGTTTCCATGTTGGAGGGTGACTCATTTTGCATGGATGATAGCTTGGGGTTGGAGGTTTCACATGGGAATGATAGTTCACAATGAATTTTAGACTCCATGTCTTGAGAGGACCTCTATACTGCACCTAGTTTCCTCCTTGAGTACTTTCCTTTTTCATGATGATGGACATTTGGGATGTTCACCAAATGCTAGCTTGTATGCTTGGTAGAGGCACTATGGAGATTCATTATTAAGACAACATCATGTTCCTTGGAGGAGTTCATCATATGAGGATGCTACAGGAGGAGGGGAGGAAAATCTTCATTTATATCCTTGCGGTTGCTTCAGGACAAGCAACATGTGGGAGGGGAGGACTATAATATTCCTAAATTAGCATGCAGCTAATTGGAATATTGATTTTTGAATTGTGCACCTAGTAGATGAATAAATGGGGGAGGAGACCCATACTTAACTTAAATCAGCATAAAAACCCTCTTACTGTGAAAGGGGATCATTCTAGTAGCTAGATTTCACACCCTCATGTGTGAATAGGGAATTTTTCATGTGGACGAGGTCAAGTTTGACCAAGTCAACAATATTCATGAAGAGGAGTGGATCATCAATGTAAATAGATCAATGTGAACAAGGATCATCTTAGACAAACATATGAGAGCTGGATTGAAGATAGTTGGGTGTGAAAATGGATGAAGTAGGTGGAAGAGGTCAACTTTGACCAAATCAAAGAACGTTGTTATGGGAGAGTGGCCTTAATGAATATACAATGCGGTTTTGGAGGTAGATTGATCATGTGCATGTGGAAACCCTAATGGGTGGGACCCAAGGTGAAGATGCTCACAAAGCTTATAAGGAAGAGAATGGCAGCCATTTGAGGTTATCTTGATAATGATTGATTTGATGGTCTCCATGACTATTGAGCATTCTTCAGTTATTGAGTTGAGATTACAGTGTTGTTTAGCAGAAGGCATTCCTGCTTAGGGATTCCTTCTCCTACCTTGAGAGGCCTCTTGGAGGAGCATTGTACTTCAGTTTTCCACACTTAGGCTTGATTCAAAGCATCCTCCTTCATCGACAGCATTATTCCTACAGAGTGTAACATTGTGTTGCAGGGTGTTGCAATGGAAGGTGCACAACACCCCTTCCTTAGCTTGTCTTTCAGAGGAGGAAGCATTCCTCTCTTTGGGAGATCAGTGAGGAAGAGTTCTGAGGTCATTTCAGATCTTGGCATGTGTCCAATGTACTTTACATCTCCTACAGCACAACCCCTTCCAGGAACTGCATCATTTCTCTCAATGTTGCAGTAGCAGGGTCAATACCCTTGTTCCTGAGCTTGTTCCTTAGGGAAAGGGCCAACCCTTCTCTCGGAAAGATTCTATAAAGCCTCTTCTATTCTTTCACATTTAAAATATATCTATATAGAGTTTTAGTACACTGTGTTATTTCATATATAGATCTACAGATCTATCATTTTATACTTGTACTTTCATGAAGCCCTTGACGGATTATTCTCCCATTGTATAAAAAGGAAGAGATTTTCATTTTTCTCAACCATTGATGATTGTAATATATTGATATAGTCTTTCTTATAAATTGCTGCATAAACCCTCATTAAAATAATGCTATCACATGCTTCAGCATTTTCTATAGGCATAATTCATGGGGTTTGGGCATTTTTGAGTTGTGTTGGCTTGGGGAGACATGTTTCACTTGGCTAGAGTGATTTGTTTTCGCTCCCATTCTACATGTGAGATGTATATTGTATGAAGTAAGGGATCCAAGTCCCCTTTCTCACAGTTATAGCGTAATTTACTAAAGAAAACCTTTTTATGGCCCTTATTGTTGCATTTCCCTAACTTTTGGTATCATAAAAGGTATAACAAGTTGCTGTTGTAACACCAATATTAACACATTTTATGAGTTGATGCTCAATTTTTTCACATAGTTTTCAGAAACCAGCGTTTTCACTGCATGTATTGTTGATTTTTCCCATTTGGGAATATTACATACCTCTCATGGAAATGGTCATAGATGAATGACTTACTTAACATAGTTGAATCCAAAAAAAATTATCTCATATTAAAAAATACTAAAATAATAAAACTACTTTTTCAACTTATCTCCCTAAGGTTTACTCACATTTTGAGTGGGAGTACCCGTTCGATGCAAAATTTAATTCCTCATCCAAGGAGTACCCATGTTGCATACTTTTGATGGATCGTGCTAAATGAAAAAGCAGAAAGACATGAAAAATGTGATTGCAATCACATTTTTTTGATGTATTTATCATTTTTTGTGTAGAATGATCCATCAAAACTATGCAACGTGGGTACTCCTTGGATGAGGAATTAAATTATGCATCCAACGAGTGTTCCTGCTTGAAATTTTAGTAAACCCATAGGGATATAAGTTAAAAATACGAGTTGAAAAAATAGTTTTTCCTTTTTTCCCTCTAACATATTATGATGTAATCTAATATTATTTTATTATTTCCACTATTATTTTATAATTTCATTAGGAGGCCCATTTTATACCTCAAAATTACCCTAATGCTCCACCAGTGCATGTTTCTATCGGTTCTCCTCTACATCCACCTCCACCTCATAACACTCATGTGGAACAAAGACATTATGAACAACCACATGGAAAAGAATTTGAGGTAAAAAAATTTATTCCTTACATTTCAATATTTTATTTTTTTAAGTTACATTCACACTAATTAATTCATATGCTGATTCTAATTTGTCTTTTCTATTGTGTAGATAGAGCCATATGCGGGATGCTTTCGATGTTGCATTTATGTGGATGCATGACTAAGATCTTAGGTATAGAGGCATTTATGATGTGGTTCCAATGATGTTGGCCCCAATCTTTGAGCTACAAATAGGGGATAACTAAACCTAGATTGGTTAGATCCCCATCTCACTACAGAAATTTTTAGGTAAAAAATGGGCCTCAAAAAAAATGTACGACACAAATTAACTTTATTAGAACCTATAGGATTCAATGTGATGATGTCAACCATGACAGATGATTCACCATTTTTGGATTAAAATGGTTAAAAGATAAAAGAATGAAAAAATAAATAAACTATTTTTTCAACTCATATTTTCAACTTATCGCCCAACGATTTTACCCAAATTTCATGTGGGAGCACCCGTTGGATTTGGAGTTTTATTTTTCATCCAAGGAGTACCCATATTTCATACTTTCGATGGACCCTACTACTTGAAAAATGTGAAATACATGAAAAAATGTGATTGCAATGACATTTTTTCATGTATTTCACATTTTTCGTGTGATAGGGTCCATCGAAAGTATGCAACATGTGGACTCCTTGGATGCAAAAGTAACAACTGCATTGAGAAAGTGCTCCTATTAAAAATTTGAGTAAAATCATAGGGATATAAGTTGAAAAATTAATGTTTTATTTTTACCCTGCAAACCATAATGAGATAATGTAATCTTATTTTTTTATCTTCACTATTATTTTATAATATTACTTAGGAGGCCAATTCTTTACCTCAAAATATCTCTAATGTATCTAACTTTCATTTGGGCTAGAGTGAGGTTAGTAGATTCATATATGTAATTAAATGTGCTTCTAACTTATTTATTTTCTATATTTCTTATTTTGTACAAATAATTATCCAATTAATTTTAATTTGAATATGTTATATAGCAATATAAAATTATGGAGGGATACTTTGTGCAACTGAACTCACATAGTTTGTATATTTTCAGGACCATTTCATAGGACACACTCACATGTGATATAGACTTTGTATATTTTCATATATGGACAGTTTATGGATGTGAACAAAAATTATTTTAGTTTATGGATATTTAGTATTTTAGTTTATGGATGTCCATGTAACATAATTTGTATGTACTTTCATATCTATGGTTTATCGATACATTCATTATTTCAGTTTATGGATATGTTAATTATTTCTCTAGTTTAAAATTTTCTCTATATAATATTAAGTTTATTAAAAATATATAACAACTTTGATTTCTAGTTTCATAGACTAAGAAAATGAATACAACCTTACTATGATGGAAGTCACTTTAATACTTAAAATTAACTAAAATATATCATGGTGGAATTAAAAAACACAAATAGGATTGAAATAAATTTTAAATTCAATTTTAAAGGATATATTGTTAACAACAAATGAGTTTTATACAATTTGATTTGTTTTGAGGTCATATACAAGAGCTTAGTCATAACATGTTATTTGAGTCATATACATATTGGAATTTAATATAGAAAAAAAAACACGAAGTTGAAATAAGATTTAAATTCAATTTTGAAAGATTTCTCGTAAACAAAATATATGTTTTATTCAATTTTATTTATTTTAAAGTAATCTACAAGAGCTTAGTAATAACATGATATTCAAGTGAATTATGTATTGAAATTTAATAGCCTAAAAAGCAATTAATGATATATGTTTCTATAATTTTATATATAATTTTATGAGTTTTCATAAATTTACTTGGTTATATCAAGGTTCAATTAAAAATCACAAATGAAATTAATATATTTTTTGTTAAATTTTAATAGATGTCTTGTAAACAACAAATATGTCTTATTCAATGAAAAAATTCAGGTCATCTACAAGAGGCTAGTCATAACATGATATAATTACATTCTTACTATGATGCAAGTCACTTTGATACTTCAAATGAACTAAAATACATCATGTATCAATTTAATATTGAGCATGTAAAGAATTACAAATATATTTCGTATTGGCTTGTAGAAAGTGTCTTTAGTGAAATCAACAAACAAGTGATTTGAACTATAATTCCATCCACACACACACACACACACACACACATATGGAAAATTTTGTGACCCACCCATACACCATTGAATATCCAAATCTTTTAAGTATTTCGATCAATTCATTATCTCAAGGTTCAATTAAAAGACACAAATATGATTGAAATAATTTTTATTCAATTTTAAAAGATGTCTTGTATACAACGAATAAAGTTTATTCAATATTTTTTTTTAGGTCATCTACAAGAGATTAGTAATAGCATGATATAAGTACAATCTTTCTATGATGCAAGTCACTTTGATCATTAAAATGAACTGAAATATATAATGTATCAATTTTATTGAGCATGGAAATAATTACAAATATGCATCATATTGCCTTGTAGAAAGGGTTATTTTTAGTGCAATCAACATGTATGTTATTACAATGGTTTTCAAAATAAATTATTTCAATTCTAAAGTCATTCATATTATAACTTAAAAAAACTATATATGGAAAATATTGCTATCCACCCATATACCATTGCATTGCCAACTCTTTTAAGTATTTCAATCAATTCATTATCTCAAGGTTCAAATAAAAAACACAAATACAGTTGAAATAAGTTTTATTCAATTTGAAAATATGTCTTGTAAACAAAAAATAAGTTCTATTCAATTTTATTTATTTTGAGGTCGTTTACAAGAGCTTATTCATAATATGATATAAGCACAATATTAATATGATGCAAGTCACTTTGATACTTAACATAAACTAAAATATATCTTGTATCAATTTGATATTCAGCATGGAAAGAATTACAAAAATGCTTCATATTGACTGATAAAAAGTGTCTTTTAGTGCAATAAATATGTATATTATTACAACAATTTTAAAAATAAATTATTGGAATTCTAAAGTCATCCATATTATAATAAAAAAATCTATATATAGAATTTTTTGTGACCTACCCATATACCATTGAATGATAAACGCTTTTAAATATTTCATTCAATTGCTTATCTCAAGGTTCAATTAAAAAACAATTAGGATTGAAATAATTTTTATTTAATTTTAAAATATGTCTTGTAAACAACAAATTAGTTTTATTGAATATAATTTCTCTTGAGATAATCTACAATATTTTAGTCATAACATGACATAAGTAAATTGTACTTAAATTTAATGTAGGTCAAAAAGAAACATATGATAACATTTCTATAATTTTATATAATGCTATGAACTTTCCTAAATTTACTTAGCTATCCAAGTATTTCGTTCAATTCCTTATTTTAAGTTTCAATTAAAAAACTCAAGTATGATTGAAAAAAGTTTTATTTGATTTTATTTCTTTTGAGGTTATCTGAAGGAGCTTAGTCATAACATGATATATATATATATATATATATATCTATATATATATATATATATATATATATATATATATATATATATATATATATATATATATCTATATATATATATATATCTATATATATATATATATATATATATATATATATATATATATATATATATATATATATATATATATATATATATATATATATATATATAAAAAATCCAATATGAAGCATGTGTGTAACTCTTCCTTCTTTACATTAAATTGACATATGGCATTTATTAGTAACGTAAAAATATGCCAATATTGTTCATAACCTAGTTTTAGTTGAATTTCCATTTTACGTAAAATATTATTATATCAACTTGGTTAATTTTTTAATAGATAAAATTTTATATGTTTATTTATTTTAAATCTATGGGGTTAAAATAAGGATCATATACCTAAAAATAAAACTCCATGCAAATTTGAAAAACTTTATTTTTGCAAAGGTTCGATCGAGTCGTTGGTTAATTGCCTTAATGGCTCCATCAAGATTTTATTAAACTCATGATCAAGCTATTTTAATTTCTAAATCAAGCACTCGATCAAGAATTTTAAATGCTCAAGCAAGTTCCTATGGTCCTAAATATCAAAGTTTTATCACCCATTCGACATATTTCTTTGCAACACCATTTTGTACCTTGATAGACTTAGGGTAGAATTTGTCCTTAAGTGGCATATTTAATCATGTTGTATTCATGAAGGCATCCTCCATCTAATGGAATATGAGTTTGAAACTTTAGATCCCATTGGTTTTTCAATTTATTTAAATAGTTGAAAAAAATCTTACGTGAACACATGTGTCTAAAAAATGCAATTCAAATATTACTCCTCTAACTTTGAAAAATAATAAAAAATATAATTTTGCATTAAAACAAAAATTGACATCCATAACTTAGTTCTCCCCATGTATATCATTCTTACATAGATATATATATATATATATATATATATATATATATATATATATATATATATATATATATATATATATATATATATATATATATATATATATATATACTCTCTCCCTCCTAATACCACACTAATTTTGTTTCAAAAAAATTTATTAGGAAAACAACATAATTCTTCACAGATTTTCTTTTACTTTAAATCGGAATTCATAATGATTTTATTCATTTCAAGGGCTTCAATTCGATGAAAGAGTAAAATTTTGAAATTTAACTGCCACTTTTGGCCAAAAAGTGTAACACATATTCATGCATTCACCCTGCAAAAATTGTATCTTCTTTCAAATCTTCCTAAGCATCTGGGTTCAAATGCTCAAATTGTCCGTAAAAGGTAGGAAATATTCATCTTCCTGATCTAGCATGGAATGCTCATAGAATTTTAGATTCTCTACTTTCACAACTAATTAAATAGACATGTATGGTGGTATAATGAGTCTATATGAATTATCGTCCACCTTTTGCAATATCTCGAAGGGACTATACCACAGAACCTTGATTTTCTTACTAGGACCTTATAGCCTCTCCTTGTTTAGTTTCACCCATACTTTGTCTCCCACTTTGAATGATTTCTTTGTTATGTGTTGATCATGCTTGGCCTTATATTTTTACCGTGACTTATACAATGTATCTTTTACCAGTAGATGGATCTCCCTCATCTTCTCTAAAAACAATTCAACCCTTAAGGCATCCCCTCTAAGACCCTCCCTCACACCTCCTTGTTTCCCATATGTAATATCCAAAGGTGAAGGCGAAAAATATCCAAAAAAAAATAAATGGTAGCTTACTAATAGAAGTGTGGAATTCTCTATTTTAATAATGTTGTAAATATAGAAAACTTTTACCCTAGCTTGTTGGATGTATTTGATTTAACCCATCAAAAGCTGCACCAAAGTCCTATTAACTAATTATTTTTTCCCATTTATTTGTAGATGGAATGTTCTATATCTCTTCAACTTCGTTTCCATGTTGTCCCACAATTTAGTCCAAAATGCACTAATAAATCATGTGTCCTTGTCTCACACGATGCTCCTTAGTATCTCAAAGTGCACACGAACTTGTCCAAATAATGGTTTTTTTATTGTCATTTGTTACTGGATTTCTTACAAGGCATAAAAAAAAACATTGTGCCTAACCTACACAAATAAGTAATGATTTTCCTTCTTGGTTATTGGTAAAATTCCCACGAAGGCCAATGAAATTCTTTTCCAAGGATGACTAAACATAGGTTAGGGATGATAAAGACCTTGTTTTCTATTACTAGGCTTGTTGGTACAACAAAGATTGCATCCTCTTATGAACCTAGCTACATGTTTGTGTTAATTTTTTTGTGGAAATGGAGTACCAAATAAAACCTCTTTAGAAGTCAGTTCTTCCTTGAAAAAGATTACAGATAGATTTGGTGTTGTTAGTGGATAGACTTAGATAAAAAAAGCATTTCAAATAGTTAAAACAATGCATAAACAAACATAAAATTAAACAAAGAGATAAATAAAAAAAACAATTCTTAATGAAGAAAAAAATTCAACAAAATAATGGAAAAAGGCCCTCTCTATTAACTGTTGGTGGTACAATGTGAATACAATAGATGAATACTAAACACTTGGAGAGAATTATTTGAGTTATGGTGCTCAAAAATCCTCATCAAGGAGGTCCTTTTCCTCAATCTCTTTGCAAGATTCTCCTCTATCTCAAAATAAGATGAAGACTCTCTCAATTGCGAAATCTTATTCTCTCACTAAGATGCTAGATTTCTTAGAATCAGTATGGCGAACATGCTAGTTCTCTTACCTCTTATGCTTCAACAATGAAATGTGGTGTTTCTCTGATAGAAATTTGGCTGGCATAACATTCTATCATGTTTTGGTTATCGCATGACTTACTTATATAAAAAAAAATTCAATCCATCATCCCTCTCTTAGTTAATGAATGATAGTGACTAAAGAGTAGGACATGATTATTCCATTGAGGGTTGCATGTCTTCAAGGAAACTCAAAATAAGTTATCATTGCCTAAAAAATGTCAAGGAATCGTCTTCCAAGTGTGGGAAGTGGTCCAAGTATCTTGTACTAGTATATGGATCTCCCTGATCTTCTCTAAAAACAATTCAACCCTTAAGGCATCCCCTCTAAAACCCTCCTTCACTCCTTGTTTCCCATATGCAATATCCAAAGTTTAACGTGAAAACTATCCCAAAAAAAGGGTTCCTTACTAATAGAAGTGTGGAATTCTTTGTTATAATAGTGTTTTAAATATAAAAAACTTTCACCCTAAGTTGTTGGATGTATTTGATTTAACCCATCAAAAGTTGCTTCAAAGTCCTATTGACTAATTATGTTTTCCCATTTGTTTGTAGATGGAATTTTCTATACCTCTTTTACTTGGTTTCCATGTTCTCCCATGATTTATTCTGAAATTCACTAAGAAATCATGTGTCCTTGCCTCACACGATGCTCCTTAGTATCTCAAAGTGCACATGAACTTGTCCAACGAATAGTTTGTTTATTCTCGTTCGTTGATGGTTTTCTTACAAGGCATCAAAAAAAACATTGTGCCTAACCTACATAAATAAGTAATGATTTTCCTTCTTAGTTATTGGTAAAATTCCCATGAAGTACAAAGAAATTCTTTCCCAAGGATGACTAAGAATAGGTTGGGGATGATAAAGACCTTGTTTCCTAATACTAGGCTTGTTGGTACAACAAGGATTGCATCCTCTTATGAACCTAGCTACAGGTTTGTGTTAGTTTTCTTGTGGAAATAGAGTACCAAATAAAACCTCCTTAGCAGTTGGTTCTTCCTTGCAAAAGATCATAGATAGATTTGGTTTTTTTAGTGGACATACTTAGATAAACAAAGAATTTCAAACAGTTAAAACAATGCATATAAAAACATAAAATTAAACAAAGAGATAAATAAACAAAATAATTTTTAATGAAGAAAAAATTCAACAAAATAATGGAAAAAGGCTCTCTCTATTGATTTTTGGTGGTAGAGTGTGAATACAATAGATGAATACTAAACAATTAAAGAGAACTCTTTGAGTTATGGTGCTCAAAATCCTCATCAAGGAGGTCCCTTTCCTCAATCTCTTTGCAAGGTTCTCCTCTATCTCAAAATAAGTATGAAGACTCTCTCAATGGTGGACTCTTCTTCTCTCACTAACATGATGGATTGCTTAGAATCAATATGGCCAACATGCTAGTTCTCTTACCTCTTATGCTTCAACAATGAAATGTGGTGTTGTTGTGATAGAAATTTGGTCATCATAACATTGTCTCATGTTTTGGTTCTCGCATTTCTTATTTATATAGAATTTTTTCAATCCATCTTTGCTCTCTTGGTTAATGAATTATAGTGAATCAAGAGTAGGACATGATGATTCCATTGAGGGTTGCATGTCTTCAAGGAGACTCAAAATCAGTTTTCCTTGACTAAAAAATGTCAGGGAATCGTCTTCCAAGTGTGGGAATTGGTCCCGAATTTGTTGAGTCACACTTCTCCTCGATCATGTGACTTTCGAAGGAAAAGTTACATGGTCACACTTTTTTCCTTCCTGTATGGTGTGTGATCCAAATTTTTCATAGCAATCCATGGCAGAAATTAATGTTTTAAAGTTGGGTGTGTGTTATATTATTTCCATGACTAGCCCCACGCGTAGTAAGGGGGTAACATGGGGGGCACAGTCCCCCCTATCAAGGGGTTTGCAGGGGGTGGTAGCCTCCCTAAATGGGGTCTGGGGCAGCACCCCGAGAAAATATTTTTGGACCCTATATTAGGTGGGAGGACCTACATATAGTTTTGTGCATGGTTTTGGGTATGATGGTTTTATGTCCATCGTATTTTGTAAATTTGGTCAAGGTAACTACAGTTATGTTCTAATATAGGGTTAATGGATTGGGGTTTATGAATTCTTTGGAATGAGAGTATATGTATGTAATATTGAAAGGAATACAATGAAAACTCAATCTGGTATTCCAGGTTTTGGGATATAGGGGAAAATATTGTGTATATGTGTTTCATGTTTATATTCTCTCCATTGTTTATTTTCTGTTTTTACGAAATTTTTTGTAGGTAATTTCCGTACAGGGTTAAAACATACATTTCTAAATTCCATAATTTCTTTAGCTAGAAAATATTTATATATATTTTCTGCTAGAAAACCTTATGTAATTTTATAATGTACGATTTTTTGGTGTTAACATTTTCCCCTTGATGTATGAGGTTAGGAACAAGCATATCGCTAACATACATCATGTTTTTCTGTTCTGACTGAGAGTAGGAGTAACTTATTTGAGAGAGAGAGAGAGAGAGAATAACTTGTCACAGAAATAAGTAGTGGAACCCCTTGAATGGGGAGAAAGGATAACCATGCTCTGAAGAAAACCCGAGTGGAAAATAAAAAGTTCTTATATGAGGCAGGCATGTCACATGCTCATTATGATGATTGGTGATGAATTATTGCAATCAAACAGAGAATGGTTTAGTACAGTCAACCTATATTATTTGACAAGATGATGGTGGGTGATGATAATTTATTACTTCTTCAAGGGTGTTTCTTAATATATAGACTGAATTTGGTACCCCATTCATAAATAGGGTAAAGCACTTCTTTAGTGAGGTGCTTACACTACAAGGAAAAGACCCCTTAACGAAGGTTATAACAGAGGTTTTTAGTGTTACAAAATTGGCCAAAATTGTTAAAACAACATTTTCTAGAACATTCTTTTTTAGTAACGGAGGGTTTTGGTGGAGCTTCTAACAGAATTTCAACACAAATAAAAAGAAAATTTGGTAATCAGAGGTTGTTACAGATGTTTTTCTCATCATTGCACTAATTAGGTGTCAATGCACCAATGCATTGTACTGTGAACACATTGGTAATGTAAACCTACCAAGCACTAGGACTAAAAACCAATTTCAGATGCCCCAAGGCGTTTAGTAATAGCCCGATGCGTGTCAACCAGAAAATTGCAACGAGCCGATCGAAGGAGCATTCACCAGGCCATTATGGTGTAAAACCACATCGGACGCCCTGTAGGTGATATTATGCACCAGGTCGTCAAGTTATAAACACACACTAGTGTGTTAAAGGAAAATTGCATCGGACCACACAATGCCTATCGGACTGCCCAGATGGTAGTCGGAGATAAAGCGCACCAAGCGTTCTAATTAGTATTGGTATTGTGTGGTTCCCATAGGTCGTATAAACGCACTAGTGCGCAGTTTCACACAAATGCATCGACGTGCAGTATCACACAAAGACATCAGTGCATAGTATCACACAAATGCACCGAGCGTTATAATTTGTATTGGTATTTATTCGTAGGAACACACTAGTGCACAGTAACTAACATGCACTAGTGTTCATTTTGTATTTTTTTGAAACATCAACCTGTGACAGTGCAATTACTATGATTTTTTAAAATTCATTATTCATCAAAAGTCGACACATATATTATAATAGTATTCATATCAATTAACTTTTTATAAGTGCATTTGAATGTTATGTTTGGATTATTTTTTTATAACAGATCATCAGATTTCGCATCTCTTCATTATAATATTTAATCATCCATATATTTAATCAGCGGTGTAACATTTCACAACGACAATGGAGAACACAATAGAATAAATTAAAATGTATTTCACTATATATATATATATATATATATATATATATATATATATATATATATATATATATGACAATATTTTTCATGCAAAATGGGACAATTATTAATGTCTCCTTGCTTTCAATTCAGACACTATGTTTATTACATTAAACAAAATGATTGATTTCACAGACAAATATTTAAAAAAATGCAATGCCTTGCTTTCATATCCAAACATATTGATCATCATTCTTCGTTTGAACTGTTGTCACTGCTCGAGCTACTTCCATGACTTGGTTTATTTTGAGGAATGTTTTGTTTGAGGTGTTGATTGTTTTCTTCTTCTTCAACTTCCATCTACAAACATAAAAAAAATTTTAATGAGTGTATATACATTTGTGAGAATAATGAAAATTTTAATATTAAATAATGTTGTGAAACCAACTCCAAAAAGAGAAGAAAAGAGATATCAACACCTTAGAAATAAGCCACTTCGAGGGGCAAACCTCCAATACATTACATGAATGAACAATTCTTGGTTGATATAAATTAAAAAACCTCCTTTCTATATATAGGAGTCCATGGGACCACGATGTAATCTTAGTGGGGCCACAAAGTAATCCTAGCCGACCTAACAATAATAATTTAAGGGCACAATAATAACAATATGGGGGTTACAGGGGTACAATAATAACAATAAGAGGGTTACACTAACAACAATAAGGGACTATACTAGTAATATAAGGACCTACCATGCTACTCTCCTTCGAAAAAGTGTTTTCCTCAACGCTTGAGTAGCTCTAGGTGCTTCTATATAAAATTCTCATCCTCCCATGTAGGATCTCCAGTGGGTAAGTTCTTCCACTTGATGAGATACAATGAAATTGATCGATTTTGTAGTTGTCGAGTTCTTCTTTCGGTGACTACTTTAGGTTCCAATTTGTGTGCCATAGTACCAATCTTTTGCAACACCTTGTAAGGACCATAGTACTTTGGAGATAATTTATTATCCTTCTTATCTTGCTTGAGGGACATTTGTTTGTATGGTTGTAGCCGTAAAAATACCAATCTCCTACATCAAAACTTCTCTCACTGCGATGTTTATCTGTCTATTGTTTCATTCAATTTTGTGCCAAATTCAGATTATCCTTTAAGAGCTGGAGAACTTCTTGTTGATGCTCGATGTTAAATTCCACTACTTGAACCTTCGAATTTTCTCTTAAAGATGATGTGATGGATGGTGGATGATATCCATAAAGTGTCATAAATGGGGTCATTTTTTCTGCAGTATGGAAGGAAGTGTTATACCACCATTCATCGAGAGGTAACCACTTGATCCATTATGTTTGTTTATCAAATACAAAACAACCAAGATATCCTTCCAAACATTTATTTACTATCTCATTTTTACCATCAGATTGAGGATGATAAGATGAGCTATGAGCTAACTGAGTAGCCAAACAAGAAAATAACTCCGTCCAAAAATTTCTAGTAAAAATGGGATCTCTGTCGCTCACAATAACCCTTGGGTTTCCATGTAGAATTTGAATTGTGTCCATAAATGTGGTAGCAATTGTAATTGCTTTAAATGGATGAGATAATGCACAAAAGTGTGCATAATTGGTAATTCTATCAACTACCACCATGATGACACTCTTTCCTTCGGACTTAGGTAAACCTATGATAAAATCCATTAAAATATCCTCCCAACTTTGACTTGGAATAGATAAAGGTTGTAGAAGACCCGGGGTCTTAATTGTCTCAACTTTATTCTGCTGGAAAATCAAACATTCTGCCACAAACTTTTGAATATCAGATTTAAGGCCATCCAAAAAAAATTCTTTCTTCACCCTGTGGTAAGTTTTTAAAAATCCTGAGTGTCCTCCTAAAGGAGAATTGTGTAATTCCAAAAGAATATTTTGTTTTAGTTGGGAATTCTTACAAAGATATAAGCGATCTTTGTACCATAAGGAATCACTTTTACAACTAAATGTATCAGATGTACTAGTATCTTGCTGCAACTTTTGAATGTGTCCACACTTCTTCATCCTTGTTCCATTCATCCCTTGCTTCAGTTATCCAATCTGGTTGGATAATAGAAATGGAACAAATAAATCTTCCACCTCTTCATTATTTCTTGAGAGTGCATCTCCAACAACATTTAGCTTCCATTTTTTGTAGATTATTTCAAAGTCATAACCCAACATCTTTGTGACCCATTTTTGTTGCTCTTCTGAAGATAGTCTTTGTTCCAAAAAGTGTTTAGGACTACGATGATCAGTTTTTACCTTGAAGTTTCTTCCCATTAGGTAAGTTTGCCATTTATTTAGTGCATGCAGTATTGCTAACATTTCCTTTTCCTAAATATCTCTCTGTAAATACTTTCCTTTGATTTGACGACTTTCAAAAGCAATGGATCTTCCCTCTTGCATTAAAACAACACCAACTCCATTTCCTAAGGTATCACATTCCACAATAAATATTTTTTTTAAGTTTGGTGCAGCTAAGACCAGTGCTAGGCACATTGAATCTTTAAGATGTTCAAAGGCCTTAGAATGCATCTCTCTTCAATAATGTTTTTAGAGGTGATGCTTTTCTCCCATAATTCTTAACAAACTTGTGATAATACCCTGTTAACCCGAGAAATCCTTGCAACTGCTTTATGGTTGTGGGGACTTTCCATTCTTTAATGGCTTTAATTTTGTTAGGGTCTACCTTAACACCCTCTTGAGATACAATATGACCCATATATTCCACCTCTTGTACTCCGAAGAAACATTTGGATGTTTTTGCATATAATTGTTTCTCCTGCAATAGTTTGAGCACCCTGTCAACATGTTCAACATGATCCTTCCAATACCTACTATAGATTAGTATATCATCAAAAAATACTAGCACAAATTTTCTATGGAAGGGTTTGAAAATGGAATTAATCAACCCTTGATATGTAGAAGGTGAATTGGCAAAGCCAAAAGGCATGACCAAAAATTCATAATGACCCTCATGAGTTCGAAATGTTGTTTTTAGAATATCTTTAGTCTTCATTCTAATTTGATGATATCCTGAATGAAGATCCAACTTAGTAAAATAAATTGCTCCATGTAATTCATCCAATAATTCATCAATCATAGGAATGGGAAATTTATCTTTAATGGTGAGCTTATTGAGCTCCCTATATTCCAGAAACATGCGCCATGATCCATATTTCTTGTGTCCCAATACTACAGGAGCAGAAAAAGGACTTTGACTAGGTTGAATTATACCAGCCTCTAACATTTCTGCAATCATACATTCAATTTCGCTCTTTGGATATAAGGATACCTATAAGGCCTGATGTTTGGAGGAACACTTCCTGGAATCAAATGAATAACATGATCATGATCACGAATAGGTGGGAGTCCTTTGGGAGTTTCAAACACCTTGGAATGATTGTCCAAGACTTTTTGGAGATCTGGAGAAACAGATGATTTTGATGTTGGAACTTCTAGTGAGCATAATTGTGCAATTACACCTCGTTGTTCTTTCTTCAGAAGCTTTGTCATGACATTAGAGCTTATTATCTTTCCTCGGATTCCCCGTAACAATTTTCGTAATCTAATTTCCTTCTTCTAAAAAAAATTTCAAGAAAAGTTCTTGAAAATTAAAAACTACCATCCTCAAAGATTGTAACCATTGTACTCCTAGTAAAACATCATCACCTCCCATAGGATTTGAAAGAATTGGAATATTCAATACATATTCCCCAATGGTTAGCTTTATATTATGGCATTTTCCAGAGAAATTTATAGTTCCTCCATTTGCAACCATCACTTGACATTCTGGTGCTAGGTATAGGAAACAATTCAATTCCTTGGCTACCTTACAATGAATAAAATTATGGGTACTACCTAAATCAATCAGCACTATTACCTTTTTCTTCTTCATATGTCCTTATATCTTGAGAGTTTGAGGAGTGGTAATTCCCCGCTAAGCCTACTACACAATATGGCTCACCTTATTTCTTCCGTTCTTAGGTTGGTTCTAGCCGTATATCCTTCTTGTTCATTTTCTTCATCCTATTCACAATCTATGTAAAATAATTTATTCTCAGCACACTTATGACCGTTAGTGTATTTTCCATCACAACTATTGCAAAGTCCTTTTGCTCTTTTTTCTTCCAATTGTTGTGGTGTCAACCTTGTAGGTTGTGGAAGTCTAGGAGTAGCAACACTTCCATCTTTATAGATGTGAGTGGTAGGCTTCCTTGTCGCCATAATTTTACATTCACTTTTTCTTGCCAACCTGAATGCCTTTCTCCATGAATAACAAGGTCTCCAAAATTACAGAACTTCATGTTGGATGTTATCTCAATGTACCTATGAAGAGATCAATCTTGTTCCTCTAGATTATCAAAACAATTTTCATATTCACCTTTAGAAGTCCTGTCATGTTCCCTCATCAAACCCTTTGTTTGAGATTTAATCACAACATGTTGTTTCTGTATCCTCATAATGTCTTTCTATCAATTCTTGTAAAAATTCCTGGAATGCTGACAATATTTCTATGGGGACAAAGCTACTGAGCATCATACATTTCAGTTTTTTTCTAATGTAATGTTTCAATGTATACTTTCTGTGTGTTTTGCACATTATGGAGATCAAAATATTGTCTTTACTCCTGATAGTATCCATATGTGGATCCTTTCCATCAAGCTTCCTCATATCCATTTTTGGAATATGGTGGTTCTTCCTTTCAACATTAGATTTTATGAAATCACGATTAACATTTATTTTGTTCTCATCATGAGTTTCCTCTACTATCTTTTCACCATTAGGAACATTTCTTGTATCAACTTTGTCAAACCTTCCATGTCTTCTTTTAGATCATTCTTCATGTTTTCCATTTTCTTATCGATCTTAGCTTCCATGTAATCTATCATATATTCCATGCCAGCTTCCATGCCACCTATCTTAGATTCCATGCCATTCTTCAAACCATCCATCTTATATTCCATGCCTTTCTTCAAACCATCCATCTTAGTTTCCACACCTTTCTTCAAAAATTCCATGTCATTTTTTGTTGCTCTTTGTGAGAGAGAAATTTGTTGCACTTGCTCTTGTAATTTTGATATGTCATGTTGCCATTCTTCATCTTCATGAGTTATAGTAGAGCCTTCTAAAGGATTAATGGGTGTGGAATTATTTTTAGGGGCCATTTTAGAATCCAATTCTAATATCTATTCTACAATATGCCCTTGGAATCAATTCAACCTGATTCTTCAAACAAGACTTATGCAATCCGGGAAAAAAATACACACCTTTTACTTTCTTTTGAGGAGCTCTATATTGAAATTGAATTATCTATATAATTGCAGATCCTCAATATCTGAAATTTGGCCTTGTAGTAGCCCTCTAAAGCTTCTTTCAAATGTCATAGGTCTGACCTGATTTGGATTCTTAAACACAAAGATATGTCCAACCTCCCACAATGACCCAATTATGGACTGGTTCAATAGAGCGAACTCATACGACTTGCCACATCTTCCTGTTTCCGCCCTTGGCTCTAAAATTGATAGAAAAGAAACTAAAGACCGTGTAATTGCAGCCACTTTTTACATCATTCCAATCTGATGCTCAGAGAGACAACTATGAAGATTTTCCCACTACACCCTCTTTGAGATGAAATTCAGGAGCCTAAAAAAGACCTAACTTCCACAGATCATATCTCTGCAACTATTGCGAACCAAGCTCTGAAATTTTGTGATGATGTTCCTTGGAATTTTGGCTTCACTCTCCAAAAATTTCAGCTTCTAAATCTTCATAGAAAAAAAATTTATAGCGCAAATTCCGCGCTGACCTTTTTAGGTTAAATTCAGGAATCTGCAAAAAGCCCTAAATTCCACAGATCATATCTCCGAAAATATTGCCAACCAAGCTCTGAACTTTTGTGACAATGTTCCTCAGGAATGTGGCTTCGCACTCTAAAAATTTTAGCTCCTAAACCATCGTAGAAAAAAGGTTATAACGAAAATGCCACAATGACTAGTTTGGAGCAATGAAAACCCTAGAATCCAAAGCTCTGATACCAAATGTTGTGAAACCAACTCCAAAAAGAGAAGAAAAGAGATATCAACACCTTATAAATAATCCACTTCGAGGGGGAAACCTCCAATACATTACATGAATGAACAATTCTTGGATGATCTAAATTACAAAACCTCCTTTCTATATATAAGAGTCCGTGAAGCCACAATGTAATCTTAGTGGGGCCACAATGTAATCCTATCCAACCTAACAATAATAATTTGAGTGCACAATAATAATAATATGGGGGTTATAGGCCCCGGATGCGGGTGGAGAGGCAAGCGTTTAAGTTGATGGGATGGGGGCGGAGTAAGATGGTGTGACACGTGCCATCCCTCAAGTTAGAGGACGCAGGATATTTAATTTTGGTTGTTTGGTGTGTTATGGCATTTATTCCTAGAACTGGTAACAATCCCATGTTCGATTCTCGAAACGATTCTATGCACTGCACTATGATTCGTTCCTCTAGTCAATTTATTGCAAGTCCTTGGCTCTGGATTCTTCGGTACACAGGAGATATTATGGAGAATTTCATTGATATGGAGGATGTTCCCATGCCTGTTGCACAGAGTTGTTCTCCGGATACCGGCATCTCTTTCCATCGCACTTCCACTGGTAAGAGAAGCAGTTTGAACTACTGTCTTGATCTCAGTAATAATTTTCACCTCTCTCTCACTGGTAATTGTATGCTCGCATCTTTCTCGTTGCATCCTCACGCGTTGGTCTCCTCTCCTAGGTAGGCTATTCCTCCACATTCTGATCTCCCCATTGTGTCTGTTCTCATGCCGCGCCTTCAACATCGAATGCGATGTCGCAGAGGTTCCTCTCGTGGCCGGCTACGATGTCCTTCCCCCACTCCTTGCACCTCCTCTTCATCTTCTTCTCATGAGGACAGTCATTCAAGAGCTCTTCGTGGTCGTAGGCTTCGCTCAGTTCGCTGCCTGGGCTCCCCCATTCCTTCTCCTCCCCCTGCACAGACTCACACTACGCATTTCTCCTTCATTTGTTCTCTCAGCCGACCACGAGTCACCGCCTCCATCACGGTGGCCTTTCATGAAGAACCTCAGAGTGTGGATCCCAATTCTGGCCTAGTGTCGTCCTCTGGCATGCAGGAAGGATCGTTTCACAATGATAATTTGAACTTGCAGGGATTTGGCAGCTTTTCCTAGTAGGGGCAGACGATGGTAAACACTGAGCCTGATGGTCAAGCGAGCAGGATGCTGAAAGCTGGTGGTCAAGCGAGCGAGGTGCAGATTGTTGGTGGTCTAATGAGCTTGGAGCGGAACGCTGCTGGTCACGAGAGCGGAGGGATGGTTCCTTCTTCATCCGGGAAGGTGATCCATTCAATTGCAGACCTGTACGATGCCAATGGGAACCCTGATGAATTCTGGTGCAGGGTCATTGAAGAAGCTCCCGATGAGTAGTTCCACCCTCTCCTACTGCTTTTTGTGCACTGTCTTGGCCCTCACTACTGAGCCTATCCTTGTTTTTCTTAATTTCTATTTCATCAGCTTGTTATGTCAATGTTTTTCCTACCTTTCAGTTTGTTATCGGCTTTGTGATCCAAAAACTGATGTTTATATCTCCCCCGCGAGGGATTTTTTCTTGAATACTGCTCTACACTAGTTTCCCTACTGCAAGGCAGTGTTCCTCGAGATTTTTTTGTTCAAATGCCACTGCATAGGGAAATGTCCAGGCTTTGGCCTGCTATAAATATTTTTCTCTGTTAATAGAATAGTTTTACTTAGAAAAAAAAATATGGGGGTTACAGGGGTACAATAATAACAATAAGGGGGTTACACTAACAACAATAAGGGACTATACTAGTAATATAGGGACCTAAAAAATAATATACATCAATTTAAATTGAAAAAAAAAGTACCATAGCAAGAATTGACTCATGAACTATACGCATTCTTTCAGAACAAAATTTCATGCCATCTTTCAACAATTCATTTGTTGGTGCAGTTCCATACTTTGTTTTTTGCAAATTCTATACCCCATAACAAATCATATATTTAATATAAAATATTTTTTTGTTCTATTAATTATAGATAGAGCTAAGTAAAACAAGATCGATAGATGCTTACAAATTCCACAATTAATTTCTGATATGCCAACATATACTAACAGCCCATATTTAAAACAATGTCAATAAATTCATCTGATGGTTCTTCTTTTTATGTTAGCACTTGTTTGAAGACATTCAATGATGATTGTTGTAAAACAACTTAAAATATTAAAAAATGAAATCTAGTTAAGTTGATATAAAGAAGTAATAATTACTCACAAACTTAGATATCAACCCTTTTCTTCCTTGTCGTCCTATTTTATGTGTTGAATGGGTTCCATTTTCTTTTCTTTTCTGCAAGAAAATACTTGAAAATTAATATTTAATGCTAAATTTCTTATTTATTGTACCTAATCGAAAAATTAAATGATAACATATTACATTTGAAGCACGTTGTTGTTGAGATGGCTCCTCGTGTGATGCAATTATGTCCATTTATTTGACCATCTCCTTTTACACCTTTTTGGACATTCCTACTAGCATATTTTTGATATCATGAGTTCGTTCATCCTTTGATATTTTCATAATCTTCCTGAAAATGTAATATGACAATAAACTATTTAATTTTATATGGATATATGAAAATTAAATATAACAAAAGTGATATATATAAATTATTGGTTTCTAGTAACATATACATCTAATTCTATAAAAAACATTTAAAGGAATATTAATTTTCATTCCTTATTTTCTATTGTTGTACGATTTTGCTATTAAAAGTCTGACATGTCTCATTGAACAATTCCCTGGGAACTCACACTGTAGTTTAGATAAAATTTGGTTCTTGGAATCATTGGATTTATTTTTGTATTGTAAGTGGAAATAATGTCTATACATTCGTTCCATTAGATCCCTCAAATTTTTCTAAAAAATTTTCCCCCTTTCGTGAACCAACAGCACCACTCCAGATGAGGTAAGGAGCAATTCATTTTCATTTACATGTTCTACATTTTTTTCTTTTCTTAGAACAACATTCATTTTCTTCGTTGTTGGTCCCTGCAGAACATTAAACATATGTGAATTAATAGATTTTTTGAAACATGTTATCTAATATTTTTAAGTATATTATTAATGAAAATTAAAAAAAGAAACTCATATTCCATCGATAGTATTTTTTCATTCACCTAATTCATCCTTTTGCAATTTTTCCATCAAGGTTCTATGCTCTTATGGTTTTAGATCAGAAATAATCTTATCGATATTCCTCATTTTGTGGCTTTGCATGATACACAACAAACAATAAATATTATTTAAACTTACATATAGTTCAATAATTTTAATTTTTGTAAAGAATTTACAAAGAACTTGCCTTTTTTTATTTTCTCGATGTGCTATCAGTATTTTTCTTAATTGAGATCTTGTCAGCCATTTATTTATCAATATGAAACATATACCATACCATTCATTAATATATTTTATAAATAAATCACAAAATTTTCAGGTAAAAAAATAAAAAATCAAGAAAACGGTGCACCTTTCAAGCTGTACTCACCGACGACAGTGCAGCATGTTCTTATAAACGCACCGCCAAAATAGTAGAAACATCATATGGTGCTCTCTGTCATAAAGGAGACCTAGTGCATTATATGCTAACCAGTGCACCTATTATCATAGACAAATTAATAAAAATTCTCTAGTTTTAGTTTTTGTAGCATAAGATGTCATGGAGGAGGCAGTGCAACATGTTCTTATAAACGCACCGAGAAAATAGTATAACCACCATACGATGTTCTATGTCAAAAAGGAGACTCAACGCATTATATGTTAACCAATGCATCGATTAACACATACATAAATTAATTAAAAAAATGTTTTTATGAAACAGTGTGTGCGCGGTGCACTATAATAAAATATGCACCGGTGCGTTATTTTACACAGTGTACACCGAAAAAAAATATGTTTTTAAACTATTTTTATCAAACAGTACATGTGGAGTGTGCTATAAATAAAATAGTGCACGAGTGCATTATATTACATAGGGCGCATCGATTTAAAAATATATATTTTTTAAATTCATGCAAGGGCCAACATGGATTGAGATTTGACGTTGCAAGTCATCCCGTGGGTTAGATGTCATAGGCCTCTATATATAGCAATACAAACCCCATAAATCTAAAATTAGAAGCCCTAATTCTGAAGTCACAAAAATAGGAATAAGCAAGGGCAGAAACAAAAAGAATCAATGGTTCAGCCTAGGAATGGATTTTTTTGTTTTTTTTCTAAAAATGAACAGTAAAATTTAAAATTTTTACTTACCATGTATTAAATCAAATAGAAAGTCTATAAAAAACAATTATTATAGTAAAATTAACATTTTTACTATACTACAGGGTTTGAATCACCAGCTGTTTGAAATTTTGATTCTCTGAATAGTGTTGTTGTTATTTCGCTACTCCACAGTACTCTCGTGCTCTCTTGCTCTAGGTATGTCTCTCGTGCAAATCTCTCCCTAAATTTTTTTTCAAAAATAATGAAATAATGAATAGATTTTATTATTTAAAGAATTTTTTTATGAAATTAGATTTCTGAAAATAATTTGTCGCTCATTTTTCAATTTACTGCTTTTTTCACTTTAAAAAAATAAATTTGCGCTTTTTTTATTTTGCACTGGTGCATCAATTAATAACACAACATTGGTGTGCATTAACTAAAATACATTGATGCGATTAACCATACATTAGCACCAATAACAATAATTCCATTTTTAAGGCATCGAAGATAATTTTAGGTATGTACACAAAAATTTATTGTTGATTTTTCTCAAATGCAAGAAGAAAATATCATAATTATATTGAATGGACAATTCTTCAAAATCTAGCTCGTTCCATAATATTTATCAAAGTCCATTGTAGATTTCTCCCTATCCATCGTGAGACATAATATTTACTTCAAATTTTATTTATATTTTCATTATCTAATTGAATTTATTTATTTTATCCATGTCAATCAACTAAATAAAATTAATGTATATAAATTTGCAGGTTCATGCAATTTCAAAATTGAGTTCAAATGCACAAAATATTCAAATAGCTCTAAAATGTCGAAAGCTCTTATTAGGAGCAGCATAACGTAAGGCGCATTTGGTAGATGAAAATGGACAACCACTTCACCCTTCCAATTGTAACATTGCATATTCTAACCACAATCCTGGTAAAATCATGGTAATAATAATTTTTTGGTATACTAATGTAATTATTTTGATGTCAAACCAATTAATCATGCATTGTCGACATGATTACTAATTTATATCATATATTTTGTACTAATCATGTTCAAATATATTTTTTGAAATTACTAGGATTCTATTGATGATGAGAGACCTACCTACCATCTTCCATTGCACCCCACGACAATGTAAAATCAAGAGAAGGCTGAATTAGGAGAAAAACTCGGAGAGGAACGATACCAAGAATGGTTAAATCAACCACCTATTCAATTCCCACTATGTCTGGATTCACCAATTAGGAATGACTATAGAAATAGTATTTATTCACAAGCTTGCAATGGAGGCAATCAAATAGAGGTTGGTGTGGATGATTACTTAAGGGATACGAATGCCATGGAGACAATGTTGTTAGATGCATTCCAAAACAATGATCACCTAGGGGACGATGCGCATATCGCCGATACCTTTTTCGAAAGCCTTAAATTTTTTTACGCCACCCCTCTCTTTGGACCTGGCGATCATTCAAAGTCTACCCAGTTGGGGACAACAATGTTACTATACAACTTGAAAGCAAAGTTTTGCTTGTCGAATGCATGTTTATTCGAAATTTTGAGTTAATTGACAATCAACTCCTCCCTTATATTTTGAGTTAATTTACCATCAACTCCTCCCTTGTACATTTAATATTGTCCATGACCAACTATAGGTTACTCAAAGATAAGGTTCTTCTAAGTGATAATGTCTTTCTCGGTAGCTGCGAAGAGGCAAAGAAATTGTTGAAAATGTTGGGTGTTGAGTACATATCATATGATGCATGTCCAAATAATTGTATTCTACATAGAGCATAATATGTAGACAAAGAGATATGTCTTAAATGTGGGCATGACAGGGATGATAAATAAAAAAAGAACGGTAAATCGTGTGGTCCTCATTTTAAGATATTGAGGCACATGCCTATAATCCCAAGGATTCAAAGGCTCTTTCATCACAAATAATTATCTATATTGCAGGGATGGCATGCCTCACATAGAAGTGAGTTGGGAGTTATGTGCATCCCCACAGATTCAATAGCCATGAAGAATATAGAGGATACATGGCCTGAAAAATTCAAGGATGAGGTACGATGTCTACGACTCAGCATAGCTATGGATGGTATCAACCCATATTCCCACTAGAACACCAACAACTCTATTTCGCATGTAGTAGTAATCAATAAAAATACCCCCCATGGTTTTTTGTGAAGAATGAACATCTTATGTTAGCTCTCATAGTACCTAGTAGAAGACAAGTGAAGAATATGGATGTCTACTTACAACCACTGGTAGATGAATTGAATGAACTATGGGATGGGATAAATGTATACGATGTATCAATACCCATCATACCAGAAAAGAGTTTTACATTGCATGGCATATTTGCTTAGATGACACATGATTATCCAAGCTTAGGAGTTTTCTCTAGTAAATTACACGTTTATTGATTTGTTTATATACGTAGCAATATTATTTCGCATATTAGTTATTTAATTCGTTGTGATTGTTCTGATCTTCATGATATTCTTTAACATTCCATGCATATATATTCTTGTAACAAAATGTTGTGGACCTTCTCTGAAAGCTATATGGTCCAACAAACTACGAAATCTAGTGTACGACTACTCTAGGGTATTCCTCCCAGAAGAACACCCTTATAGAAGAGTAGCATCTGCTTTCAATTTTAAATGAGAGAAAACCCAAGGGCCTCCAATAATGACACCATTTGAATGGCTTAGAGAATATGAGAGTGAGAAGGACAAGGAATTCATAGAAATGTTCGATTTAAATGGGGAGCCTTTGTGTGATGATCCAGAATTATTTGACACCTATGTTGAGAAATTTCCCATTGGCATGAAAATGAAATCTATCTCTTATAACCTCCCATATTGGGAGCATCTTAAGATTACCCAGTTATTACATCCCATGCATACATTTAAAAATGTTTCATCTTCTTTATGGAAGCACATACCATCGAAAAAAAGTGACACATCATCAGATGATGCACTTCTCTATCATACTGCATCTCCATAATGCCTACCCCTCCTCACCTATGCCAATGCTCTCGTATCTCCAACAATATGCCGCATGAGGGTCAACATATCATGGGGCATGCCTCTCTGTGTATTTTTCAGCCTACGATTAGCTTGTATCTCTTTTATCATAATCGGCCTAACTCCATCCTAAACTAGGAGTCAACAGAGCTGGTTTCCTGACTCCATCCTAAATCGAATGTCTAGCCTATGCCTCACACCCACAGGTATCTGCACTTAATCAAGACCAGGTTTGTCACCCTGATCCTCTACCTCTGCCATCTCCTCGTCAACATGATCTACACCTGAATCATTCGGTAGCGATGGAATCTCATTGGCAACGAATGAACCAATATCTATGAAATATATATAAGTACACAACAATAATTAGAAAATTTCATTAAAAAATACTATATAAAAAGTTAAAGAACGTGTTAGAATAAATTTGATAATTCTAATTAATTAATTAAGAAAATAAAATGAAACTATATTAATTTAAATAAAACACTAATATTACCTCCTGCATCCAATGGCTCATCCTATGTGAAGATTATTTTGGTACACCCTCACCAATCCAAACCAGCATACGAACATGCCATCAAAAGGAAGGAGTGATCATCAAGACTGGATAGCAACTCAAGTGCATCAGGAGATATCCTGGTGGAAAATTCATACTCGCCCTGCCCCACATTTCCATCTGTACGTACAACATCAGCCTACGAGGTTGCCGAATAAAAGTAGGCCTTGTCTCTGGAAACCTCTAAAAAATTAAATGAAATAACTCTGAAGCAAAAGGGAAGGTTAACCACCCACATGCCTCTGAATGACATATATCTAAGGCTGTACAAAACGGCCACAAAAAAAATCACAGACCATCTCATGAGTCGTCGCACCTATAACAAAGAATCAACATAAAATAAAAGCAGGAAACTAATGTGTTGCTCGTCGTTGGTATGGTGTGAAATGGTCATCAGTAGTAGTGAGAGGCACCTCACCTCCTCTGGACCAAATGAAGCTATACGTAATTGACCACTATACACCTAAAAATCTATAGGAGAAAGTATATCACCCCTAATCTATCTCTAGTAGTACACCAACTGACTCCCTGTTGCATAGACGATGGGGAAATCTAGGGACTGGGGAAAATCCTGCCCTCTCCTAGATAGGTCAACAATAAAATATATGTCCTCCTCATTGAGCACGTACCACTGGTCAATACTGACCCGAAAACCCTATCGGTGGGCATTCCACCTAAAGATGAGTTGTCCCAAGAACCCATTATGGCCCTTTAGAGATGTAGCCTCCTCACAGAACTTGAGGATGCCTACCTCCCTTAAGAGAACTAGGTGGATTCTATAATAGTTTGAGGTTACATAAGTCTCTCCCTCTCTTGTACCTCCCACAGGAGAACCACGTTATACTGGTCCTCCATATGTTCTTGTTGTTCCTTTTGTTCTCTTCGTTGACGTCGTTGAATGATTCACATATTAAATCATTTTTTTTATTAAATGAGACATGTGTGTATGTGTGTGTGTGTGTGTGTGTGTGTGTGTGTATATATATATATATATATATATATATTTTAATTTTTTTTTTTTCTTGACAAAAAAAATAGTTAGTGCGCCCAAAACAATAGTCATGCACTAGTAATGGTGCATCCATTTTTATCGAGTACTGCCATCGGTGTGCATGGAAACTATCCACGCACCATAAAACATAAAATTTAATTTCTTTTGTGGTGTGTTGACAAAAGTATCCACCCTGAGGTGGATATTTAGGTTAATGCATCACCCAACTATAATTCATAGTCAACGGTGTGGTTATGTAAATGACCAAACTGTTGACTATGTACAAGTGCCGGGAGGGCGGTGCGTTGACCACACTATGTGCCCCAGGGTGGAAATTTCAGTCTATGCACCACCCTCCTGACATCAGTACATCTTCAACGGTATGATCTTGTAAATGCTCACACCGCTGACTATGTATTAATGCCAGGAGGGTAGTGCGTTGACCAAACTATCTGCCAAGGGGTGCATAGTGTGTTCAACGCACCTCCCTCCCAACATTGGTACATACTTAGTGAACAAAGTTCCTTCTCAAGCTTAAATACTCTAGAACACTTGGAATAAAAATATATCCATGAGGATACAAATATCATATTATAAAATATATGAGATAGATAGATAGATGATGAAATGTTACAATGAGGCCCTGCTTATATACCTACGTAGGTGACCTTTCATGACTAGGCATCTCTCTTAGACATTCCCTTTCACTAAGTTAATGAATATTTACACAATCCTTAATTGAATATTTAATAATTATATTTTTTATATTCATTGTGAATTATGTTCATAACATTTCCCCTTCCTTTAAAAGCTTTGTCCTCAAAGCTTATAGTTGACACTTTTCTTCACTTCAATCACACACCATTTTCTTCATTTTCTTTTTTCATTTGCTTTCATCACAATTTAATATATCAACTTTTATTTATTTATTTGTTGTGAATTGGCCCTTCCTTCAGAACTTTGTCCTTAAAGTTTTATGGATAATAATTTCTTCATCTTGTATTTGTTAAAATACTATAATTTTCAGGAAATCTCCCTTCTATCCTTTTCAAATTGGATTTAATTTCCTTTTCATCAATGATTGATTTCATTTTGTCTATTGAATTGAGATTTTAGGGTTTTAAAGGTAACCCTTCCTAAATTTCTCTTCTTCTTTTTAATGAATTTATTATTCCTTCAACTTTTTTTTTAGTAATTTAATTAATTAAATAATTTTAATTAATTAAATTAATATATATACATTCTTTTAACAATTGATTTTTTTTAACTCTTTTTTTTGTTGAAAGGTTACAACCCTAGTGAAACGTGGCTATTCACATATATTCACCTATAAAATATATGTCCACTTATGTGTATTTCTCCACATAAAAGTAGACTTACCATTCACAAGAATTTTTTTTTTTTTTACTTCTTATTTTACCTTGTAGATACCATGGGCAATTACCATGGGCTTCCAAAACCACGAGCTTGTAAGCCATTGAAAGAATAATCGAAACAACCTTACCTACTCTTCCTTATTTCTTTTTCCTTTTTAATTTTAAATTTTCTTGGTATGTACGTATATGTACTTCTTTATATATATCTCTTTCTTTTTCTTTTTAATATACTTTGACTTTCCTTCTCTCTTTTATTATTTTTAATATAAATTCTTCCTTTTTTAATATTTCTTCATTTTTTTAGATAAATTATTCTCCCCTTTTTTTATATATTTCTTTTCAAAAATTCGTTGGTTTGTTTTTTCCCTTTTTTTTTATTATGGCCAAAGGCCTAGTGGCGAAAATGGAGAAACTCCAAGATTGATAGCAAAACGCTTAAGTCATGATGGCAACAAGGTTGACGATTTTTACGGTCATAAGACCTTGATCAAGGAGCGTAGCTCTGTGCAGCGATGAGCAGCCAGAAGATCAATTCCTTTGATACCAAATGAAGAGAACAAAGTTCCTTCTCAAGCTTCAATACTCCATGTTAATATGAATCTTGATTCAAAGTGTACGAAAAAAACCACTTTAGCTGTGCATAAAAAACAGCCCTAACAGCAGAAATGACTGCTCATATCTTCATATTTGCAATTAGATGATCAAGAAAAATGCTGCAAAAATCTAGATCTATGCATTAGAAGACATTAAATAGAAGAAAAAACAAGATTTACCCCATAGATCCAATATACAAGACAAGAATATATCCAATGAAATTTTTATTAATGGCACCTGGGAGGAAAAACACAAGAGGGTGTTCCCTGTTCTCCTCAATGGGATGGGCTCTTGAAAGTCCTCAGCACTTTAGATTTAGAATTCCTCTCTCTCGGTGGTGTATAAAGCCCAGACAAAAATGGAAAAATATGGCTATGATGGTGGATCAATAGCTAGACCAAGAGTTGAGATCCAGAGTGATCTTTAGGCAACAAAAGGTGACAAATGAATGGGAAAACCCTTCTATTTATAACAAAATATTGAGTTAGTCTAGAGATTGGTGCATAATTAAAATATTATTAACCAAATCTAGATCCAAATTTTATGAAATATTTTATTATATTTGTTGGAGGGAAAAGGAATTTGACTTGAGTCAAATCCCCTTATTTGTAAATAATAAATAAATAAATGATTTATTTATCATTTTAAGGATGTGATTAAGTAATAATAAATAAATAAATGATTTATTTATCATTTTGAGGATATGGTTGAGTAATAATCAAATAAATAATGATTTATTTAATTATTTAAGGGTGAATTAGTCATATTTAACAAAGAATATTATTTAAGTAAGATTTAAACAATTATTCTTTAGAAAATAATAAGATAAATAATGATTTATCTAAATAATTTCCTTGTTTTGGGTTAAATATAACCAGGAATATGAATTTAACTGCTATTTAACTAATTATTCCTTGAGGAATGTCAAACAAATATGGATTTGTTTAATTTTTTCCCATGGGGTTTCCTATTTAGACCATAAACAACTTAATAAATGTGGTTTACTAAGTTATTTTTCATAGTAAATGTGATTTTACTTGGGGTAAAATTGGTCTTACTTGGTGTACTTGGGTCCATCTAATAACAGTGGATTAGATGACCAAAAAATGGTGTAATAGATTTCCCCCCAGCGTGCGAGCGTTAGGAACTAATCATATGACCGAAGTACGTTGTACAAACTCAATCACTATACGTCAAAGGGGAGGTCAAAGAGAGAGGAGTGTAAGGTAGACCAAAGTGCTAAGAGAACTAGATCCTGAGGAGGTGACTTGCAGGTGCGACAAGTCTTTTTGATAAGTGAGTACCTGCTATAGGCGGTAGGGGAGGCATGCCTATGCCCACTGAGGCAATATTACAAACAATAAAACATCCGGAAAACCATGCGACAAAATAATAAAGCATATGTTGGCATAAACATGAGCCAGACAAACAATAATGAATCCCACGTACATCTTGTGCCTAGGATAACAGCCAGGACTTTGTACAATAATAGCTAAGTACATGAGATATGAAAACAACCCAGATGCCCCTACAAATAGGAAAGGGCTCTGAAAATCTGACTGATATATGAAATCAAGTAGGTGTTGCAAGCGACTGCGCTCGGTATCATCAAATATATGAAGTTGCATCGAAGGTTGAAGCGAAGAAGTCATCTAGGTATGTGGGGGGCTACCTGTAGGGCCACCCCCTCATGAGGATTGAGACATCTCACACACACCTAGGAATCACCGATATCAGTTGCTGCATCACTGAACCATCAAGTATACAGTTCGCAATCATGTTGAAGAGAGTTGGAGCTGAGAACAAATCAAGTCAAATGGAAATAAGAAGTCTCTTTTCCTGATCTGGGGCACTGAACAAGAGTGGAAGCTGGAACCAAGGTACACCGCCCTTTAGACCTGTCTTCTGGAATGAATGAGTTGATGTCGATAGAAGGAGGTCCGCCATAGGTGAGGTGATAAGGGATCCTCAACTAGGGAACGAGAGAAAATAGTAGAGTGACTGACAAATTGACACCAATGATGATAATGAAATGGGGGGGAATGAGTAGCGAACGGACGACTTCCCTTGTTAGAGCATAAAGGGCATGGGTATCTTGGCAGCGACTGACACAACATCATGATGGATAGGGGATAGTGGGACTGAAGGCCATAATGTGCGACACGAGAGAGGGACCAAACAATGAATTATGGATGACTATAGCGGGATGCAAAGGGACTTGGGATAGACTCCATGAATGCAATGATGACTCCACTCAGATGCTATAAACAAGGGTGACTCGATGGGGCTGCCACATATGTAAAGGGTCCAATGGGGACCATAAAATCATGAGTACAAAATGGCAACTCATGACGAAAGTCGACACGAGCATGGAAAAGTATGGAGGCAACATGGTGCCCCCGATACGAGTGTTGCAAGTGAAGAAATTCGATTTTAAGTAAGGGTGAAGTGGTGCTTTTTGGACAAAATGTGTCGTGGTGAAGTATCAAATCACAAAAAGCTAATAGATACCCATTTGAGGGCTTGGTGAGATATTTCCAATGGTATAGACAGTTCATCAAACTAAGCTACGGTTTGGTTGCAGTAAGCAAAAGAAAAATCAGGGGTTTTCATTTAATAAGGCATTTTCCTTCCAGATTCACTCATTTTCCGGTGGGGCTATGGTGAATGTCATGAGGAGAGGAGGCCTTAAATATTACGTCTGTTGTAGCAGATAAACTGACCATTGGAATTTAAAATCCGACAGTTGTAGGTAAGATGCCTAATCCTACTCTTTCATTTTTGTGGATTGAAAGTTCAGCTTAGGTACCCAGAGCTCATGAACAGGCCAGGTCACACTTTCTTGGGGTCTGTTCTGTGACCTGGGTAGTAGGCACTGGGTAGAGAACTACTGCATATCCTAGGGAATGACCTGGAAAGTGTGACCAGTCAGAGAAAGGGGGTTTTCAGTGCTATTTTTGGCTGAGATCTGGGATTTTTATGGTTGAGGTGCATAGGTGCAACCAAGAATGTTGTGGACATGCCAAAATTTATTTTGAAAAAGGGAAATCTAAACACATTTTAATGATGTGGTGCAGCATTTGTTTGCAGTTTGAGAAAGGAAATAGACGATTACCAATCTCTTTTGGTACTGCATATATGAATCAAATGGAATTTAAGTTTCTGGGTTGGCATACATGGTGTCACTAACCCAAAGAGAGTATTTTGAGATAATGAACTGATGTTCTCTCGAAAAACCCATAGGTTGGTCAACCACAATGTCTATGAGACTGGGTTGCTGGTGTAATATGAAGGAATGATGAGGGGTATCATCCCTAGAGTGATCTGAAGTGATATGGGACTCTAGAGGTTCTTCTAAATGTGGAAGAATAATGGGACTAGAGTCGACACGACTAGATTCACTAGGAGAGTTGTGGAGAATTGCTTCTCCTGGTCTCTCAAATATGGGTGCCCCCTTACCCAAACATTGGGTGTCAATGTAATGGCCACAAGGTTCATGTGGTTTGAATGCATGAGTTTGATGTAAGGGGCGATAGATAAAGCCAGGGGTGGTGACGACTTCCATAGTGTCGTCATCATAATAGAAGATGGGGTGACTGGTGGAAAAAATACCACCTGATGCGGTGAAGCTACCTGACTCGTCATCATGAGAAGAGGAGTTCACATGTGCATCGTCACAATTGGTGACAGAAGAGTAAGCAGATAAAGGATCTACCGATGTTAAGCACAGGGTGATCGCTTAAGGGAGTTTAGGCGAAACATCAGGGGGAGTCTCCAAGGGGGCTTCCACCAAGGGTCTCATGGATGATGATAGGTTGAAAATGGTGGATGAAGGCTCCATCATCTGAACATTAGGAGGGCTTATGTCAATGGGAGCATTCATGTCCTCTAGTTTTGCCGAAGAAAAATGCATAAATAAGGGAGCGATGGACTCGTTGTGCTTGGCCTCAAATTGGCGTAAGGCTTCTAAAGAGAAACGATACTCTTCAAGGCGAGGACAGAGGTGAGTGTAGTGTCCATGGAAATCACACAAAGCACAAGGGTGATTTTTGAGCAGTGGTTTGAGTTTTAGGATTGAATCAAGTATAGTGACATATACCTATGGGATATCATATTCTCGAAACATCTCATTGACCATGGACTTGAGGTGAGGTAGTTCTGGACAAGTATGGGTGGCATGGCTGACAACATGACATAAAGCACACTCGATGGTATCCTTTGGAGTCTAAGAGGGGGCAGGGATTTCCGAGGTAGCCTTGTCCTTTGATGCCCCCTTGCAAGCTTTTCCCTTCTTACCCAAAGCAGTCGCAACAGGAGGTGTTTCTTATTGAGGTGAATGAGGCACCATTGCAGCAGGAGAAGTCATGGGGACCGGTTGGACCGGGGTCAAAGAAATATAAGGTTTGGGTTGACCAAGCTGGGTAGTGGCTGGAGGATCGAGGTACCATACGAGAATCCCAAGGGTCAGGTTAGCAAGAGAGAGGGTGGCCATATCAAGTACTGTGTACACTCCTGGTGTGGGAGCTACGAATGGTATCTGACCAGGGGGTTAATGACTAGGCAGGATGGTTCCAAGATGATTAATGCTTGGAGGAACTGTTCCAGGAGGATAAAGGGGCTCATGAGTACCAGCTGAAGGTGAAGGGCCAGGAGAATAAGGTTCAGAAGGCTAATCAGAGGACATCATGAGAATCTGGTAATTGGGAGAACCAAATGGAAGAGGTTGAGTGGCCACCTGACCTTGAGGTGGTTGGGTAGCCACAAATCCCTACTGTGCATCCACCTACTCCTAAGGGGGCGGTGGCTGATGTTGCGTGGATTGAGAAGGAAAGGGAGGTGGAGGTGCTAATGCTGGAGGAGTTGGAGCACCAAGCCGCGGATATGGGTAAGGGGATTGGGTAACAGTGTGGTAAACAGGAGGTTGGGCCAAAAGAGGAGTCATGCCATATCCTGGATACGTGCTATCAGGAGGGGGAAAAGTGTGGGAGGTGTTGTCCCCTCCCCTAGGAAAACCACAACCCATGGGAGGTTGAGTATATGGATGAGAGAGAGCCCCAATGATACCGCCGCGGCATGAGGTGCCCCTAGTGTGTTGGCACCACCGGGTCTAGGAAGATCAGGTAGAACAGTATAAACATAACCCATATGAGCATAGATCAAGTCATATTTTAATGCCATTTGGCGGGTGGCTTCTTCAGTTTGAGGAAAATGCGATGTGACATCTTTCCTGATAGGAGGCAAGAGAGATCTAAGGAACCAGTCCATATAGACATGGTCTTCGAAGGTAGGTGATTGACATGGGCACTTTCTTCTCTGCCATTCCTAGACATGATCAGGTAGGCATGTCATAGATGATTGATGGAAAGCAGTCAAAAGTTCGATACCAGTGTCATAACAAAGGGGAAGCTGGAAGTAAGATAAAAAAGCCCGGTCAAGAGTCACAAAGGTGGTATGAGAGGAAGTGGCTTGATCAACATACCACTTTGAAGCTTCACCTGTAAGTGTTCATTGGAACAACCAAAGATGGACAGAATCATCTGTAATGGAGTTAGATGAACACCACATGTGGAAAGATCGAACATGATTTGAAGGATCTTCTCTAGCAAGGCGTTCAAACTTTGGGATGTTGGAAGGGGGCTTTGTCGACATAGCAGGCCAACTAGCATCATGGTGTATAGGGTCGTTTATCAACTAGTCCAAGTCAGGGAGATTGAGGCCTACCATGAAGGGGAGCAAGGGCGCAGCTGGGGTAGCGTCCGTAGTGGTCCCGCTAGTGGTATTCCCAGCCTGAGGGCTGGGATTGCCACCAGCATAAGGTCCTGCACCAGACATGGTGAAGGTTTCAGGGGGAGAACTGAAGGTGTAATGAGAAGGAGAACCCAAAGGACCAAAAGGAGAGTTGGTGTGAGGACTCGGTGGAAGACTAACTCGAATCCTATGTGGAGGAGTAAGTCTTCCTACCGGAAACTGAGGATGAAGGCCAAGAAGTCTCCGAGATAAATGTCTTGGTGGCACGATGGTGATGACACAAACATGGCACAAAGGAAAAAGAGACCGACAAGGGCAGGGTGGTGCAGGATCAACTGATTACAATGTTGAAACAAGGGAAGAAAGGTGCAGGATCAATTGATTTCAATATTTTAGAGTCTTTGCTTGGCGGTGCTAACCAAGCCCTTTTTTTCTTAGGGTGTGTGTGTAAAAGTGTGTAAATTTTAAATTTTAAACCCAAACGTTTGTAGAGAAAAAGAAAAAGTGTGATGTATGGTTGTAAATAAACCTACAAATGTCAATATATAGACCTGCAAAAACAGAAAATAAACAGTTGATCATGCACTAATCTAAACCCAAGGAGGTAGGTCTCTCAACAACTAGTCTATAGGTGAGTAAAAAAAACTAATGAATACACACTAAAAAAGCTAATAGATCTAAGGTCAAGAGGGACAGGGATCTAAAAGACAAAATCTACTCGAAAGTGATGCAAAAAATAGCAACAAATCAGAGGAAAAATTGTTGTAAAAACAATGGTGAAAGGCCATCTCCAAGGGGGAAGCGGAGTGCACCCTAAAGGAAAACCAAAACAAAGCTAAATGAGGAGTTTTGGATGGATAACAAGTTGATATGAAGCAGATCTGAAGATGAGGTATCAAATCTGAAAGGAAAAAAAAGGCTGAAGACTCTGAAATTTCAGAAGATTTGCAACAACAAAAACTCTTCCACGAAAAGTGGAGGGTACTAAAGCCCTACGGGGTTAGGTTCCCACTTATTTGAGTGAAACAGAACAATTACAAGTCCAAAATGGGCAAAGACAAAGGTTAGATAACCCTGAACAAAGGCTCAGACAAACCCAGAAAACTTTCAAAAAAATCCCTGCAAAAAGTCCAGGTCGCAGTTTCTAACATGTTTTCAGCAGAGGTCACACTTCTTGGGCTGTGAAGTGCGCCGTGGAGGTCTAGTTCATAGGTTCTGGGCTGAAAAGTGTGCTTGCACTTTCGGCACTCTTGGTGGTAGATTTCAGAAAAAGTTGTCGTCTCAGCTATAGCTGATGTCTGTCACCTGCGCAATAGGTCTGAAAACACATGGAAGTCAGAATTTTTATCGTTTTAGGGTTTTATAGGTTAAAAATAACATCAAGAAAAGCAAAAACAAGGAGTTGAAGAGAAATCCTAGTGTTTGAACCAACTAGATATGCAAGGATCAGGAAAACGACAACAATCGTAATCGTAAACCCATGTGGAGTTTCCAGTTGTTAGTATGAATCTTGATTCGAAGTGTATCAAAAAGGACAACTTTAGATGTGCATAACAAATAGCCCTAACAGCAGAAATGACTGCTAATATATTCATATCTACAATTAGATGATCAAGAAAAATGATGCAAAAATCTAGATCTATGCATTAGAAGACATTAAATAGTAGAAACAACAAGATTTTCTCCATAGATCCAATAGACAAGACAAGAATATATCCAATGAAATTTTTATTAATGGAACCTGGGAGGAAAACAAAAGAGGGTGTTCCCTATTCTCCTCAATGGGATGGGTTTTTGAAAGTCCTCAGCACTTCAAATTTAGAATTCCTCTCTCTTAATGGTGTAGAAAACCCAAAAAAATATGGAAAAATATGGCTATGATGGTGGATCAATAGCCAGACCAAGAGTTGAGATCTAGAGTGATCTTTAGGCAACAAAAGGTGACAAATGAATGGGAAAACCCTTCTATTTATAACAAAATATTGAGTTAGTCTAGATATTGGTGCATAATTAAAATATTATTAACCAAATCAAGATCCAAATTTTATGGAATATTTTATTATATTTGTTGAAGGGAAAAGGAATTTGACTTGGGTCAAATCCCTTTATTTGTAAATAATAAATAAATAAATGATTTATTTATCATTTTAAGGATGTGGTTGAGTAATAATAAATAAATAAATGATTTATTTATCATTTTAAGGATATGGTTGAGTAACAATCAAATAAATAATGATTTATTTAATTATTTAAGGGAGATTTAGTCATATTTAACAAAGAATATTATTTAAGTAATGTTTAAATAATTATTCTTAGAAAATAATAAGATAAATAATGATTTATCTAATTAATTTCCTTGTTTTGGGTTAAATATAACTAGGAATATGAATTAAATTGTTGTTTAACTAATTATTCCTTGAGGAAAGTCAAACAAATATGGATTTGTTTAATGTTTTCCCATGGGGTTTCCTGTTTAGACCATAAACAACTTAATAAAGGTGGTTTACTAAGTTATTTTTCATAGTGAATGTGATTTTACTTGGGGTAAAATTGGTCTTACTTGGTGTACTTGGGTCCATCTAATAACAATGGATTAGATGACCAAAAAATGGTGTAACACTCCAGAACATTTGGAATAGAAATATATCCATGAGGATAAAAATATTATATTATAAAATTTATGAGATAGATAGATAGATGATGAAATGTTACAAAGAGGCCCTGCTTATATACCTACATAGGTGACCTTTCATGACTGGGCATGTCTCTTAGACATGCCCTTTCACTAACTTAATGACTACTTACAAAATCCTTAATTGACTATTTAATAATTGTATTTGTTATATTCTTTATGAATTATGTTCATAACATAAAACATAAAATTTACTTTCTTTTCTAGTGTGTTGACAAAATTATCCACCCTGAGATGGATATTTAGGTCAACGCATCGCCCAACTATAATTCATGGTCAACGGTGTGGTCATGTAAACAATCGAACTGTTGACTATGTACGAGTGTCGAGAGGGCAGTGTGTTGACCACACTATGTGCCCAAGGGTGGAAATTTTGGTCTATGCACCACCCTCCTGACATCAGTACATCTTCAATAGTGTGATCCTGTAAATGCCTGCACCGTTGACTATGTACTGATGCCAGGAGGGAAGTGCACTGACCGAACTATCTGCCAAGGGGCGCATAGTGTGTTCAATGCACCTCCCTCCAGACATTGGTACATATTAAACGGTGCAGTCATTTAAATGACCGCACTGCCATGTCAGTTTTTTGAAAAAACACGATGCTCATTTTTTGGTATCGCACCAGAACCAAGTGCAGTTTCCATTAGCACCGTTCATGGTGCGGTAAACATATGCACCGTTGACTACTAATGTCAGGAAGGCATTGTGCTGACCGAACTATCCACCCCGGGGTTCCTAGTTTGGTCAACACACCACCCACCTGACACTAATATTCATGTATCAGAGATATCATTTTTTGTTTGTGCATGTTCTTAGAAAAAATTTCATTGCTCTGTCTCTCTCGAACCTCATGCTTTAGGGGGAATATGTTACATAGTATTTATTCACCATCCATACAATCCCCATTCCGAACATTAGAGGACCATTTCAGTGACTTTTGTGTATTTTCATACCTTTCTATAAGTGTCATTGCATCCCTTGGCATGTCAATAACATTTCCTCTATTGATCATTCCTCAAACAGACTCTCAAAAAAATGTTATTTTGGGTTGACTCTGGTAGGCAGTTATTTCCTCGCGCCCATAGAAAAATTAACACTAGACCCCGCACCCATTGGTGCTCTTTCTTAGAAGGGCACCCGTGACGAGTTGATTTTGGAAATTTTTTTAAATAGAAATGAAGTTTCCATGCCTAACAGATTCGTGTGTGGAATCATCATGGTTTGTTTGACTGAATAACGTTGAATTCCTCCCTTTGGATTATTGTTTCCTACAATTGTGCAACTCCCCAAAGGGATAGACCTTTCTTCCACCTTATGAGGGATCCCAAACACTCCCTCCTCTCCTATAAATACTTCCTTCTCACATTGTTTCAGCTAGCTGAACAATCATTACAATAGCTGGTGTGTAGAATAAGTAAGAGAGGAATCCATTTTTGAGAGAGACTTTAGGACAATTGCCACATCGAGCCTAATCTCGAACGAATTCTTGAGACGTGCCCGACTGAACCCGTTGAAGGAGGGTGCAACGTCAAGGCATTAAGGTTGTAAACTTCTTTTCTCTATCCTTAATACATGACTGTTTTTTTGGTTCCAATTTTGTGTTTAATCATATCCAAAATGTTTAGTTTTCCTTGACCAATCGAATAGTTGTAAATGAAAGTATGTTTTCATATTTTTTCATCGTTCACTTGATCTTTGTGCAGGTACATGGACATTATCGCCGAAGGATTGAGACGTGTGAAGAAAAATATCAGAGGATCACTGATACAAGCCACAACAAGAGCGTTGGACCAAGGTAGGTTATCTATCCCAACTCGTCCTTCATTTATAAGCTAGGATTCCAAAAGTCCATCATGCTCCCTTGTTCCTAGACCCCCCCTAGGGCTAGAGGGATCGCCTTTGTCTAGAGAGGGGATTTTCTTGCTCAGCAGAGGATACTATATCTATTTTTGGAATCTATTGTAGCAGACAATGGGGCTAGCAGGACACTACTCTAGTGAGGGTTACTAAAGATCCTTCATAACCCCATTTTGAGGTCACAAGATGGGTTCCCGTGATTTTTTATCAATATGTGGGATGTAGATCGAAAGGTATTTGTAGTTAGGAGGGAAAATATACTGATTACTACAGAAGTAGATATATATTTTATGACAGGGTTGGTACCTCATGGAGAGGTGTTGCTACATCCCCTTGCATCTTGGAAGGTATATATTCAGAGGTGGGAATATGGGAATTGTGGGACCAACCCCTTTGAGGAAGGGTGCATCAGGGTGCCTTCAATTTTATATCTTTCAGAGCGATAATCATAAGTGATGATCATCTGGTTGGAAGGTTCAGAGTCCCAACACAGGGTGTTGGGGTCCCATATTTACATTTTATAAAGGCTGTAGGCGAGACATTTTTTTGACTAGGTCAGTTTTGTGTATAGGGGGATGGTCTCCTAGTTGGGGGAGGATCAGGAGGTCGATGCATGGAGATTATTCTATGCCAGTATCTTATGCAACATTTTGTACGAGAGGGTGATGATGCTACGACCATTTATAGTAGTGCATCGAGGTCCTACTAGCGACCCCGGTATTTGATGGTGGGCACTTGCGATGCCATAGGTTGGTGTTGGAGCAGTTGGGAGTTACTGGAATGCCAAGGTGAAGGGTTTGTTTCGATCCAACCCTCATATTATTCTTGAGTACCCATATCATGGAATGAACTTTACTAGTTATCCATATATCAACCTCCCTCTTGGTGAGGCTCGGGGGCCAGCAGGTATGTTACTTGTTATTTCTGCATTTCATTTTTTTGACATATACGTTTTATGATGAATTTTTTTAGATGATTTTGATATCATGACTTTGTACTTGCATATGTGGGGACACATGGACGACTTTTGGCCTACTTAACAGGCAATGATCCATGACATATGGGAGTGGTTGGTGGTCCTCTTGTACCTGTTTGTGTGGTTTTATCACTCTTAAAACAACTGAAGCACAACCATTAATTTTCAACCAGGGTAGGTATTTTTATTTCAAAGGTGCATGCATTATCTATGTTGATACATGAACAACCAAGGAAAAATGAAAAATGTCATTGAACACACTTGCACGATTATAAAGTAGTCTTGCAAAAGTGAAATTCACACTTGCAAAAATTGAAAAACACACTACATGAATGCAACTCACTGAGCAAAGAAATAATTCACACTTCATAAACTTTGGGATAGAAATAGGTGCACAATGCATCATTAACTATATTTCAATAGTAATTGAATAGTATAGATATGACTAATCTGGTCTAAGAGTATATAATGAATCTGAAAAATAGAAGTGTGTTTGTTCTACAATATATGCAATGAAAATAATAAATCCACGCCAATATAAAGAAATAAAATAACCTATTAATATTGTGATTGCTCATAAATAGGAGAACCCTTCCTCCCTAGTAGGGTGCAAGGATGGAACGAAATCTAGTTCAAGATTCAACACAAAATTTGTAAAAACATAGCCAGATACATGTTTTATTAATGTAACTGAAGAATACAAGATCAAAATGTCAATATTATTCCCATGTTTCCATTCTCTCCTTATGATAGTGAGCCTTTTTATAAAGTATTTTAAAAGCCCCAAAATTAGGGAACAAATAAGTCATGAGAATCTTGTGATTCTCATGTTGATCAAATTAGAATAAAATGGAAGTAGTTACAAATTGTTTTCAATTAAAAGACCTACTATGGTTACACCATCCTTGCAATCATAACTTCTCATATCTTTCTTCAACCTTCTGCATAGGGTTACTTCTCATGGTCTTCAACAATTTTCTTTATAACAGCAATCATGGTCTTTGGAAGTTTGCATTGTAGCAGCAACTTCATGGTGTAACATCAACTTTAGGGTGTAATACCAAACTCAGGTTGTAACAGAAAGTGACATCGGTAGTTGTTTACCCATGGTGTTAGTAATTACAGCAACACCTGAAATAAAAATATCTAAAATATCTCTTCCACAATGGCCCTGTTTAATCATTCCAAAAAAATACATTGTTTCATTCAATATTTAATAGAAAATGGCATAGTAATATGTCAGAGAGAATATTTCTTCTGTAACAAGGGAGAGTGGCATTGTGTCAAGGAATTTATATATTTAATGAAGGGAAATGACCAAAAATAGGGAAAAGGGTGCATGAAATATTCTTCAATACTACACCCAACATCTCCACCCAACTGAAGCCACTGCATGTCCTCATGCAGATTCTTCAAAATGTTTAGGCTTCCTGTCCATGGTAGCATGTGTACATCACTGATGTAATATTGTAGAATCATAAGTGCCAACAGTGTCTTCTTCAACTAACCTATATCCTTAAGTATACATAAGTTGATGTGTCCAATATTCTTCATCATATCTGCTTAGTTGGAAGTGGAGCTGGTAGTCTTCAACATGAAGCCAAATAAAAAGAAAATTTAATTTGAGTCCTATCCATAAATCTCTTATTATTTTCACAATTAGTGCATACACGATGACTCGATTTATTATAACATGTATGTTAGTTTTGTTGTGCTACTTACAAGTTCAGAATTATAATTTATTTCCTTCTTGTTTGCTTATGGTGCATTGGTTTCCTTAGTGCAGGTAAGTGTCAAAACAGGAAATTGTCTTGTGTTTTATGTTGAATTTAATGACAAATAAACAACATCAGTAAAAAATTATCAGCAACATAAACATGTACATCAAACCATAAACATAGCCATCAACACAAGTTTTTGATGGAGTTCACCCCACCTGGGCTACATCTACTTGGTCTAGCTCCATAGCTTGGGCCTCTTGTATTAGCTAAAATTTGGAAAAAGTGCAGTTTACATCAATCAATTTCTCCTAAAACTTGTTCTACTTCCTTCATAACATACAAATCATCTAAAAATGACTATCTCGCTACTGAAAAATGAGTCTGGTTGGTCCAAACTTGACCTCCTTCCCCGGTGGCCCTCGGTTCCCTTGAACTTACCTATAGAAAAATCACATGTAGAATTATTTTTCAGCCTCTAAAACCTATTCCATTGTCCGTGGAATGCCAAAATATTCAAAAATTTACTATTCATTTTCCCAATTTGATCGAATATCGCCTCCATTATGGCAGAAACAAATTCCCTATTTTTCCTCCACTAAAATAGGAAGTTATGCCAGTTAGCATGGCTAAATTTAGAAATCCGCCTAAAAAGGTGACTCCACCAACTATTATGTTAAGTTAATTGTGCTTAACTTAATGTTAAACTATTGTCATTAATTAGTTCTACGCATAATTATCATTAGGCTCTCACGCTTCGTCGTATTGTGAAGCTCACATAACGGAGGGGATGGTCGTGGCATTCCGTTGCTCCGCCCATAAGGGTTTAATTTGATGTTGATATGGTAAGTTTATCAATTAACGTGCCTCAGCCCATTGGTTAAGGTGTGGGCTTGTGGGGCGGAGGTCCAGGGTTCAAACCCGACTGACCCCGCTCCCATTACTCAATGCTCTTTTATCATATGTTTGCAACGAACTTTGGACCTTCGCAAGAAATATGGACATTGATATATATATTTAATTTGAATGGAATTAATCCTTACCTTGGACTTTGGCTTTAATATGCGGATCGATCTTTGGCATGAATTTCGGATTTGGAATTTGGTTTAATGCGGACTTTGAAACATTGGGTTTGTTTGAAATTTGAATTAATTCGTATCTAAACATATTTAATATGGTATATATATAATATGTTTCAATATACAATATACAATATATTATATTATATAATTATATATATAATATTAAGTCATAATTAAATAATTAAATTTAAAAAACACACACAATTCCACCTTAGAACACATTAGGATAATTTCACCCACATAGACTAATTTGGAGCATTAGAAAGTGCCACTTGTCACATCCTCATTGGAAGAAAAATGAAGAATATTTCAGAAGATTCCTTTTTGCTGGCTCGGCTACCATGTCAACAACCTATCACAATTCTACAATTTTTTTAGTTGTTTGAGAAAACGGACACCAAGCCATAACTTACTCATACGAACTTGGATTTTGATGAAAAAGTTGTGTTGGAATCATGGTGACGAGCTCTATGTTGTCGTCATAGTTTCAAGTGAGCTAAATAATAAGCACCTGATCATTCCTCCCCACTATAAGAATTTTTTACTCCAAAAGCTCCCTTAATTACTGATTATGTGGATGAGGGGACTGCTCCCTCACCCTTCCAGTCTCTATCCACTGAAATTTTCCCAATTTCATCATTTGGATCCTTTCATAAAGAATCAACTTTTTCATTGATTCTTGCGACCTTCTCTTACTGTCATTGACACTGTCATGTTGCAAAATTTATTAACTTGCATAACATAAATCTATTTTTGCATAAACCATCTTGTTCCTACCTTGGTCAACAATCAAAGAAAACTTATAAACTTTCTCACCTTGCATACTATCACCATGGTGATTTTTAGCAGATCTTGCTTTGTAGCTCCGTTGACTCTTGAGCAACTTTATTTTCCATTACCATGTACCTTTTGGAAACCATAAACCATCATTTGTGGAACCCATGCCTTCTTTTCCAAGCTACTTTGTCGCTTTCTCTTTGACCTTTGCACCCTCTTGCACTGACATCTTGTTTCCAACACCGCTCAACACTACTGTTGACTACTGCAAATACTTTTTACCTTCTTTCAAGGGAAACCTGTTAACATCCTGAAAAAACTCATTACAAGCATAAGAATCCTTATGAAAAGTGTGATTCAATACATCTCTTTATTTGATCATCAACAATGTCAAGTTCTGACTTGCGTTCACTATTCTCTTCATTTCACTAGCATGCATAAGAGACAAACATATCTTCTTCTTATTTTCTCAAATTATGTACTCAATACCATCCTTAAACAAGCCATACTTCTTCTCATGGCGATGAAATAAAGATTTCATATCATACAAATAAGGACTTCCCAATACAATAACTGATATTGCAAGTGGCACCACACAAAGCTCAACTACATCAAGAAAGTTTGAGTTAATGGTGAATCCTAGTAAGCACTTCCTTGTAAACTACAAGTTTGCATTATTGCAAATCCAACCCAAAGGATATGGTCTTGGATGTCTAATAGTTTCAAGGCCTAGTTTCTTAACCAAATCTTTAGAAATCAAGTTAGCTTGTGACCCACTATGAAAAAGTGTATCAAACTTCGTATGTTTAGAGAAAAATCTAATATGGAAAGTTTTATTCTTGTATCTTCATCATGAATATAATTTGAACAATTTGAAGAACTAGTTCTTGCAACATGTTTAACTTTCAAACCCATAGCTATAATTTTTTTCTCATCTCTCGAATCTGGCCATAAGTCTTGTTCATCTATAGCAACCATTTTCCCTTTCTCTTTGGCTTTCAGTCTATTTGGTTTCAATTCTGGATGAAGTTTCCAACAGTGGTCTTCATCATGGCTAGTCTTTGAATAGTTCTTGCATGTGATTTTTTTCTTCTTTTTTTTTTTACAGAACTATTTCTTTTTCCTCTTCCATGAAGCTTTCCTTTCCCTTTACTCTCACTTTCATATTTATAATTTATTCCTTTTTCTCCCCTTGCCTCTAAATTTGTGGCTTGTACACAAACTTCATCTAAATTTCTTCGGTTAAACATAATAATAGTATGCTTCAAATATGAATGTAAAGCCCCAATTTATTTCAAGAGTGTAACTTGGATATTCAAGTTTACTGATAGCAACAAATCCCTCTTTCTAAAATCCTGGGTATAATCTTGAATTGTTTGACCCTTGAGCTACCTAAAATTTTTCCAACTCATATAGCTTTTTGAATGTAAGATAAAGGATAAACCTGTATTTTAATGGAATAAATAAACTCAACCCCAGAAAAGGATATCTTACCATTTATTCACATTTCCTCTTGAGTCTTTGCTTCCCACCAAACTAGTGCTGCTCCTTCTAGCCTCAACAAATCCAACTCGATCTTTATTTCATCTTCATGAGGGTTTTGAATTCTGCAATACACCTCCAATTGACGTATCCAATTGTCAAGCCTCTATGCATTTACCTCGCCATTGTACAGGGGTAATTCAAACTAAATTTCCAATTTGAATAATGGAGTTTTTTCTCTTGGTGTCTTGCAATGAGAATGGGTATGAGTGGTTTTTGCAGTGGAAGTGGAAGTTGAATCTGATGATGATGATGAGGATGATGAAGGTGGATTTCCTCAACTTCCCTTTGAACTCTTCTCTTCATCCTTCTTATCATTTGAAATTCCTTCTCCATGTGGGAACTTAGAACCTCCTCCTATCATTCAAATAGTGAATGTATCAAACATAATACTTACCATCCTCTTGATTCCATTGAAGTATTTCTTGACATCCTCCTCTTCTGAGTGTCCTCTATTATCTCTAACACCTGACATGATGGCTTCAAATTCAACTTCAGTTTATGGTGCAATTTGGACCTCCTCAACCTCAAACAAAGACAACACTTAAGGTGCTTCAAGTGCAACTAGAAGTGAAAATTAAAGTGGATATGGTGACCTTGTGCCTCTCCCTCTTCTGGTTCTAACCTTGAGACTAGCAACCAATAGTTTCTCTTCTCCTCTCTGCAATCTTAACCCTATAAGCATCACAAAATTGCAACCATTAAAAATCTTGTGCACAAACTATAGAAAAGCAAGAAAATAACCTTAATTAGCCTGATTTTCTGATACTAATTGATCAAAACGTGTATGTTAGTTTTGTTGTGCTAATTACAAGTTCAGAATTATAATTTAGTTTCTTTTTTTTTCTTATGGTGCATTAGTTTGCATGGTGCAATTGAGTGTCAAAACAGGAAATTGTCTTGTGCTTTATGTTGAATTTAATGATAAATAAATAAAATCAATAAGAACTGAACAAAAGCATAAAAATGTACAACAAACCATAAACAGAGCCATCAACACAAGTTTTTTATGAAGGAGTTCACCCCTCTTGGGCTACATCTCCTTGGTCCAGCTCCATAGCTTGGGCCTCTTGTATTAGCTCAAATTTGGCCAAAGTGTTGTGTACATCAATCAATTTCTTGTGAAACTTAGTCTATTGTCTTCATAACATACAAATCATCTAAACATGACTGTTGAATTACTGAAAATCGACTCTGGCTAGTCTAAACTTGACCTCTTTCCCTAGTGGCCTTGGGCTCCCTTGAGCTTCCATGTAGCTTAATTGGTGAAAACGTTGGCTTGTTCGGGCGGAGGTCCCTTGTTCAAACACGACTGACCCCTCTCCCATTACTCAATGCACTTTTACCATATGTTTTCAATTGACTTTGGACCTTAGGAAGAAATACATACAGTGATATATATTTAATGTGAATAGAATTAAACCTTACCTTGGACCTTGGCTTGAACATGTTGATCAATCTTTGGCATGAATTTCAGATATGGCATTTGTTTTAATGCGGACTTTGCAACTTTGGGTTTGTTTGAAATGTGATTTAATTAATATTTAAACATATTTAATATGGTATATATAATATATATTATATATTATAATATATATAATATGTTTCAACATATAATATATTATATTATATGATATATATAAAGATATATAATATTAAATCATAAACAAATAATTAAATTAAAAAAAACAAACAATTCCACCTTAGAACCCATTAAGATAATTTCACTCACATAGACCAATCTAGCAAATTAGAAAGTTCCACTTGTCACAACCTCATTGGTAGAAACCTGAAAAATATTCCATAAGATTCCTTTTGCTGACTGGGCTGCCATGTTAGCAACCTATCACAATTCTGTAATTTTTTTAGTTGTTTGAGAAAATAGACAACATGCCATAACTTACTCATTCGAACTCAGATTTTGATGAAAAGAGTTGCGCTGGAATCCTAGTGAAGAGCTCTTTGCTGTTGTCCTAGTTTCTAGAAATTATAAAAACTTTGATTTTTGAGCTAAATAATGATCACTTGATCATTGAGTAACAAATATCACAAAATTGGAGAACCCAAAACGATCCCTTGCTTGTATTATTTCACTGCCAGCTTCTGTTCATTTCAGACATCCAACTAATGCTTTGATTTTTAGTTATGAAAAAATATTAAGGAAAATCCAAACAATTCTTCTCCTATAGAAGGATGGTTGCTCCACCATGTTTTGGGTTCTGAGAAACTTTCTTAACTCATGCCTCATCTGAGTAGCCATACCAGGTTCTGATCTTACCCATAGGGTTGCCTTCTCTTAATTTGCAGTAGAGGATTCCATAGAAAGATGGCAATCAACTTGGTTTCTCATAAAATATATGAAATCACGTAACTGCAAATTCCCCATATAGGAGAAAATTTGTACAACCATATGAAAACTGGCATGCTTTTAAAATATATTATGTAGGAAAAGTTCACATAACAATTTTTTTTCATCAAAATAGCATGAACAAAAAAAATTCAGGAAAGTTCGAGTGGAGTCACTCTTATAGGGTCTTTTCTCATTGATAGCCTTCAACTGAGAAAGATAAAATTTCTCCCATGAGAAAATTGGATAAGATGGAGATGGTGCCCTGCAACCTAAAAGGTTTAAGGTGAGTCTTTTCATTTTACCTTTTGCTTCAGTCAGTTCCTTGAGCTCTTGTTTTAGTTGTTGTATCTTTTCTTCCTTCTCCTTCTTGTATTTCTTTGTTTCACACTTTATCCATTCTTCTATCATCAATTCTTCATCCCACTAATCCTTAAGGTTATGAATGGCCTTTTGATTTTTTTCCAAGGAAATCACTCCCTTTTTCAAGGAGAGTTCTAATTGTTTCCATTTCTACAATTCGAATATCAGCATAAGTCTTTCATAGTGCCAATATCCTTCGATATATCATGTTATTTAACTTGCAACAATAGCAGAGGGTGTAATAGCATCTCATGTTTCTAGTTGTTCAGCCTCAACTGCTAGTTCTTGTGTAACAGAAGCTTCATCAACAGGTTCTTGTGGAACAACTCTTACTTTTTCTTCCTGAAAAACCTTTGTCTTAACTGTCGTTTCTTGTGTAATAGTAGCATAGTTAATCTATTATTTCGTTTCAGTTTTCAAGTTAAATTCCATGGGGTGCTCTGTTTCAACTGTTGGTTTGTGTGTAACAATAACATCATCAACGAGTTCTTGTGTATCCACCTCCCATGGTTTTGTTTGAGTTTCTTTCGAGATGGTATCTGCAATACAAATTGTATACCCTATTGTTTCCAAAATCTTAGCACATGTTGTACATCAAGGGCCCTGTGTAGTTTCTTCTCCCAACTTATCAACAACCTCTGCCAGAGTATCAAGACCTGAAACCCTTGTTTCCATTTTCCTACCCTCTAATTGCTAGTTCAATTCCTTATTTTATGCTTCTAATTCTATGATTTTAAGCAACAAAGTTTGGATTTCATTCTTACCTGGCAAAGGGCTATCCTCCTACTTGGCATGTTCCTCTCTCTTCTACTTCCTTTTGTCTTCATGCTTGCTTGACTTCTTTTTAGACAATGACGAGGGTTCTGGTCGAGTGCCAACCTTAACCCTATTATTTGGTGTTCTACCACCCATTTCTTTCTCCAACGATGATTTCTTGATTATGATTTTGGAGGATTTCCCTCATTCCTCAACTACATTAGTTTCTTCTGAAGCGTCAGTGGAGGTTTAGCTTGTTTCCAGCATGAGGTTCTTGTATTTTTTCTAATGAAATCCTCCCATATTAGTCTTTTTCGCTCCATGTCTTATATTATTATCAATTTTATAAGTCTAATATTATTGATACAACTTTCCAAGTGCAAGGTAACCTTCACCGCAGTATCCATAAGCTTCAGATTTCCAACAGGAAGTAAGGAAGGCTAATCAATTTCCTGTTCTGAAGATGATTCAGCGGCGGAAAACGATAATTAAAAATTATCGTTGCTCCTACCTAACATGTAATATATTTAATGATAAACAAGGCAACATCATTCCATGGTTGTGGAAGGGATAGGTGGTCAATTCCCATGCCTTTATTTACCAATTGTTCTTCTTCCTACAAAATTTGAGTTTTGATGGATGGGCCTTTGATTTTCTGATTGAAATATTTCTTCCAATCATATTGAAGTGTTGATACCCTAGCAAGTTCTTCCTCTGTAACCTCTAGCTTTAACCCTTTGACCTTTGTTTGATTCCTTTTCAAGTTACGCAAAAAATCCAGTTAAATTTTTTCATCTAACCCCTTAAGTAACTCAAAAAAATTGATGCACCTTTCTTCTCTAAAGATTTGATATGCCTCTGGGAAATTCTCCAACACCTTGGTGGAATTTGGCTCATATCTTATTGCTTCTCCTCCCATTCTTTGTTACAGGCGATTCCTTCTGGACTTCCGTCTACTCACTGTCACATTTCTTGAAAAATATGTGAAATCAGGATGCAAAGCTTCGTTGGGGGAGATATCAAGGAAGTAGGAAAGGATATCGGTTCAAAAAATCATGAAATGTGAGTTATCATTTCATTATTAATCCGGAGATGTGGAATTCTGCCTTGGGTACATCTCACACTAATTATAGGATCGATATAAAAAGTTGGTAACTATTGCAAGATTTGTTAATGATAACAGGATTTTCCACTTCAAATCAGGTTATATTACAAATCAAAAATGATTCACGCCACCCTCCACCCCACCCTGGCCCCCAAAAAAAAAAAAAAATTTAAATGCAAAGGACATCATCATCTGTCAAAATAGAATGACATATCAATTTCCATAAATGCTATATAAAGAAAAACCAACATTCCTTTTTGAATGAATTACTGGAGGGTGATGTGATTGATACCGACAACGAAGTATTGGTGATGATGATTATTGAAGCAGAAAGTTGTAACCAGTTCCATGCTACAATCGTTAGCTACTACATATGTAACAAAAAATGTATTTGGTTATACAATAGCAGAACTTTTATTACAATAGCATATACCTTTGAGGGTATTATGCCCTTGAAATTGTTTCTGATAATAATAATTTGACTTGTAATACCATGGTATTTATGAAATATGTGGAAAAAAACACGTTGTTGTGGGAAAGATGAAAACAATGTGTAACATCCACCCCCAAGTGGTTTTCAACTGTTACCATTATCTTCCTACACCCCCATAAGAACTTTTCACAGGCAGATTTATTTTTTATTATTATTTTTTCTTCTTCTTTTTATTCTCTCTCTCTTATATATATATATATATATATATATAACAGAGAATTCACTTGCAATGTTTCCAGGTTCACTTGCAATGTTGTTCTGAGAATTTATTTTTCGAACTCTATGTCAAACAAAGGACTTTTACCATACACCAATTTGTATGGTGAGAATCTCGTGGTGTTTATCCATTTAGTTATGTATTCCCATATTGCCTCTAGAAGTTTCTTAACCCAGTTCCTTTGGTGACTGGCTACGATCTTGGTAAGAATTCCTTCAATAACCTTATTAGCACTTTTGACTTGGCTTTTCTCATGTGGATGATATGGTGATGTAATCCTGTGACAGATCTTGTATTTCTCAACTATCCTCTAGATCAAATGAGATGTGAATTGTGGTACTGCATTTGTCACTATTTCCCGAGGTACTCCAAAGCGAACAAAAATGTCTTCAAATAGAAAGTCTGAAATATCCTTTTCAATTGCCCTAGTTAGTGCCTTTACTTCAGCCCACTTTGTGACATAGTCTGTACAAACCGAGATGTAGGACTTTTCCTGAGATGAAGGATTAATTTCTCCTATAAAGTCTAAGGCCCACTTCGTAAATGGCTCTAAAACTATTTTAGGGTGCAATGGCATCTCATCTAACTATAGTGGTTGACCCATTCTCTAAAAATTGTCACATCGCTTTACAAATTTATTTGAATCCTGAAATATAGTAGGCCAATAGTATCATGTTGAAAGAACTTTATGCCTTATCCTTTTTTCTCCCAAATTTCCTCCACAAGGTTCTTCATGGAAAGTTGTGATAATTTCAAAAATCCCATCCTCTCTTACACAACGCTCGATCTGATGATCTAGTCCTGTGTAATAGAGATATCCTTCAATCCAAGAGTATCTTTCACTTTGCTGAAAAATTTTCTTCTTTTATTTTGAGGACAGATGTTGTGGAAATATTCCTGCAGCAAGGTGGTTAGTTATGTCTGCATACCACGGTGAATGAGTTGAAATAGAAAAAATATATTCATCTGGAAAAGAATCTTCAAGAGGCATGCATTCATTTTCAACAGTCAACCTATAAATAAATGAGCCACTACATTATCTTTCCCACGTTTATCTAGGATTGTTATATCAAAATCTTGTAACAACAACAACCAATGTGTAACCCTACCATTAGTAAATAGTTTATTCATTAAAAAATGAAATTCAAAGTGGTCAGTGTGCACAAATATTTGATAACCTATAATATAGTGCCTAATTTTTTTAATAGCTTGCACTACTACAATAAAATATTTCTATGCAATTGTATAATTTAATTTTGTTGGACTCATATTCTTGCTAATGTAGTAGATGTAATATTTTTTCATATCTTCTAGTTGGCTTGACACTACTCCCACAACAGTATCAGATGCATATATGGCTATGTGAAATGGCAGATTCCAGTTCAGTCCTCATGAAATAGGGGTTGTTGATACACACGACTTTGACTTTGTAAAGACCTACTCACATTTCCCTGTCAAAAACAATTCCACATCTTTAGTAATAAGAGAAAATAATTGGGATGCAATCTTTGAAAAAAAAATGTAAACCTTATCTAATACCCTACATTTCATAGAAAACTATGTACCTCCATTTTTGTTTTGCGAATTGGAATTTTTGGAACTACTTCTATCTTAGTAGGGTATACATTTATTCCTGCAACAGATATAAGATTACCAAGCATAATACCTTCATTCATCATCATGTGACATTTTTTAGTGCTTAAAGCAACATTAGCTTGTACACATCGTTCTAGCACTTTTTCAAGATTGGTTAATGTTGTTTCAAAGTCATCATCGTAAGGTGTAAAATAATCCATGGGTACTTATAAACAGTCATTTAATAAGTATGAAAATATCCCCATTATTTCCCTCTCGAAGATTGTTGGTGCATTACAGAGTCCAAAAGGGAGTACTATGTATGCAAAAATCCCCAAAGGGCAAGTAAAGGTGTTTTTATCCTAATCCTCTAGGGAAATCTGTATATGCTTATAACAAGTAAACCCATCTAGAAATAAAAATAATTTCTTTCTAGACAAGGTATCAAGGACCTGATCTATAAATGGAAAAGGGAAATTGTCCTTTGGAGTGGCTTCGTTAAGTTCTCTATAATCTACAGAGACTCCAATTTCCATTCTCTTTAAGAACAATAACAAGCAGAGATCTCCATCGAATGTCAGAAATGGGATAGATAAACTTTGAATTTAGGAAATTTTGCAATTCTTCTTTTACTACTTCCTTAAGTGTTGGGGTCATACGTCATTTTGGCTGCCTAACTAGACTGAAATCCTCTTTTAAGATACTGAGATTTGCTAAGAGTGAGAAGTGGTTGGGAATAATTTGATCCACATTCAAATTCATCCCATATGGGATTTCCCAAATCCTTACTTGGTTTTGCAATGGAGTAAATGATGAGGTTTTTCGTGGCCTGTCCATCTGAAATTGTCATGAAGCCCGATCTACAACCTATAAATTCATCCGCAGTGGCTAACCAAGGTCTTCACAATATCAGGGGATTCCCCCCATGTTTTATTTGTTTGTAAGATAACGAATTCTATCAGATATCTACAGGAATTCAATGTGATGACTATGTCTTCTACCACACCTTCTGGTTTAACATGTGACCTATCTACTAGTTCTAACATTGTAGGTGTCTATCTCAGCCCGTGCAATCGTAAGGTGGTGAATATTTATTTATTAATTACATCTACTGTTTCTCCTAGATCGATTAGTGTGTTTCGAATGGGCATATCATCAATATGACCAGTGACTTGTGGGGTTCCCAGGGTCACTATATTTTGTCAAAGCAGGCTAACCAGCCATTAGTTCCAATAATTTTCCCATCACATGGATAGTGACAGGGTCCTTGGGCTACCTTCCAAGTTTTCTAACATACAGGTCCCTTACTATTTTTGCATATATGGGAACATCCATAATGGCTTGCAGCAAAGGGATCCTTATGTGAATATTCTTTAAATTCCTGAGAAAATCAGATTTGGATTGTGAAATCATCCTAGTTTCTAATAATATTTACGGATATGGAGGGTCATTAGTTACTATAGCACTTGGCTTAGATGTTACAGATGTATCATCATTACTTAAATAAATTGTTAGAGTTATGTCAACGTCATTTTTTCCTGCTATATCAATCACATCAAAATCCATGGGACCATCCCTTGTGAATTCACATTCCTCTTGAGCAATGATAGGGGAGGTTTTCGAATTTACTACTTTTCTCGATCGGAGGTAGATCTCATTGCATTCACCGGGGGTAATGTAGTAAGTCTAGAAAGAAGTGGGGGCTTCTAAATTCTAGGTTGCCTTATTTTTTGGGTTAGGGTTAGGTTGTATAGGTAATTAGGGGCATATGGGAGGAGTAGTAGCAAATGATGAAAGAGGTGGAAATTCCAATTTATGTTGCATTGGTAACGCAAGAGGCCAAGAATATAAATCAGATGGGGGATACTAAAAACATGGGAAGGAGACCATTGATGCATGGTGAAGGAAATTAAGTTGGGGGAGGATTAGGATAGTTCCATGGAAACTGTTGAGTATTATATACATTATTCCATGGATTAAAAGAAAATTATTGGCACATACCTGGTGGTCGTGGTTTCCATGGTATCCTAGATCCAATGAAGTGAGAAGACTAAAATTCCTCACATGATTCCTTCAGTACTACCTCTACTCTTGGAAGCTCCAGGAAATTACCTTTAGAGCGCTCCAACTCACAAATGTTGTACAAATCCTCTTTCAAGTTCTTGGTTCAAAAATAATCCTAATATCTTTCCAGGAATGTGGTCTTCATATCTCCCCATGTCAAGATAGTAGCAAGCCCAAGTCCCATAAACCATCTTAATGCCACATCTTTCAAAATTGTAGGGAATAGTTTTAATTTTTGAGTATCTGAATTGTAGCCATAACTTCTTCATAGAATGTAAAACTCAAACAAAAAATTATCAATATCTTCTATATTCAATCCCTAAAAATATGAAAGAACTAATAAAGGGATATTTTTCATTTGGGGTTCTCCACTTATATCACCTATTGGAAATTTAAATGTGATAAAAGTGGTATCTATTCCATTCTTATTTTTGTTGTATCCCATTGGGATTTCTCATGGATTCTAATTATGGTGAGGGTTCTTCTAAATATTTCTTAGATTGATGGTCCGTAGGTAAGGATTCCTATGATGATTGCTCATTTTTTTCTGGGGCTGGTGGTTTTACCACACTTCCTAGGTCAAGGTATTGGAAAGTAAAAGAATTTTTTTCTGATACTACTCTTGATAATTCCCTTTGGTATCCCCTTGTCATTATAATCCAAAATCCTGACCAATAGTCACTCCTTCCTGTTCCTAAGTTAATTTTGAAGAAGTTGGAGTTTGTAGGCTAGTTTGAGTAGAATGTGTTCCTAAAACAGAGGAACTAGAGACTCTTGATTTTGATATAGAAGCAGTAGCTTTCAATGGGCATGTTTTCCTCATGTCCTTATGAGATGTTGGGTGTTCCTTCTATGCTTTTGAGATTATTTCTTGAATGAATGTAGTTCTACCTTAATCAATTTTTTCTTATTCTTAGATCAACCCCTTTTACGTATAGGTTTATTAGAGTTTCCACGGTTTGCTTCTTCTCCACTCAGAAATTATATACACGGACAAAATGTATAATTTTTTTAAAACCCTATGTGTCCTAAATATTATAGATGTGATCCAACTCATGTATATTATAGCGATTTGCAGGTTCTTAGCTCTCACCTTACCGCACAACACCTGTAAAATTACAGACACACTATTGAAATAAAAATTCACCAACACACCCTAAGTTTCCTAATTATTCAGAGGTGAGCCCACTGAGGTATGCTAGATTGATGTGCAAGTTCTTTTCCTTCATCTTACCACCCAACACCTATAAAATTAGAGACACACTATTGAATCAAACATTCAAAAGCAAGTGTGTGTTGAGTGTATCACTATAGCCTTCCCCAACAGCAGTGCCAAAATGTTTGTGTGGTTTTATCACTCTTAAAACAACTGAACCACAACCATTGATTTCCAACTAGGGTATGTATTTTTATTTCAAAGGTGTATGGGCTCTTTGTGCCGATACATGAACAGCCATGGAAAAATGTAAAAGGTCATCAAACACACTTGCATGATTTTAAAGCAGTCTTGCATAAATTAAATTCTCACTTGAAGAAATTAAAAATCACACTGCAGGAATGAAACTCACTCAACAAATAAATAATTAAAACATCATAAACTTTAGGATAGAAAAAGGTGTGTCATGCATCATTAACTAGATTCCAATAGTAATTAAATAGTATATATCTTACCAATCCGGCATAACCATATATAATGAATATGAAAACATAAATGTCTTTGTTCTACAATATATACAATGAAAATAAGAAATCCACACTAATATAAATAAATAAAATAAGCTACTCATAGTGTCATCCCTATTAATGAGGAGGGCACTTCCTCCCTCGTAGGGTGAAAGGATGGAATGAAAGCTAGTCAAAGGTTCAACACGAAATTTGTAAAAACATCACCAAATACATGTTCTATTAAAGTAACTGAAGAATAAAAGATCAAAATTTTGGTACTATTCTCATGTTTCCATCCCCTGTGAGATTGAGCCTTTTTATAAAATCTTTTACAAGCCCCAAAATTAGGGAACGAATTAGCCATGACAATCTCATGATTCTCATGCTAATCGAATTAGAATAAAATAAAAGTTGTTACAATTTTTTTTCAATTGAAAGAACTATTATGGTTACACCGTCATTTCAATCATAACTACTCATATCTTTCTTCAAATTTCTGCATAGAGTTACTTCTCATGTTCATCAATAGATGTCTTTAGAATATCTTCCACGATCTTTGGAAATTTTCACTATAGCAACAACTTCATGGTCTAACATCAACTTTAGGGTGTAACAGAAAAATCAGGGTGTAACAGAAAGTGACAACATCAGTTGTTTACCCATGGTATTTAATAATTACAGCAACACCTGAAAGAAAAACATCAAAAATATCTCTTCCACAATGGCCATAGTTAGTCATTCCAAAAAAAGACATTGTTTCATCCAATATTTAACAGAAAATGGAATACTAACATGTGAGATATAAGATTTCATCTATAAACAGTGAGAGTTGCATTATGTCAAGGAATTTATAGATTTAATGAAGGGAAATGACTGAAAATAGAGAAAAAGTTTCCTAAATTATCATTAAATATTGCACCCAACAGTACGCAGGTGACGACAGGATGATCGGGAAGAGGGACTTGAGAGGTATGCACAACGTCAATCGGTCGAGATCGATGGCCCCTCTGGGGAGGGGACCAAAATTTCAACTACTTGGTAGATGGAGAGATTGCGAGAGCGTGCTGAGGCAGCGGAGGCCCGATCAATAGCTTTCGCGACGCAGATCTGAGACTATGTGGATTATTAGGGAAGAATCGACATGTTGACAAGGGGCATGCCTATGGATGGATGGGAAGGACTGGAAGAGGTGGTGGCTGACCAGATACATAGTCCATGTTAATTTTTACAACTAAAATCAAATTTCACTATGCGAAACTCAAATGGTCAATATGATAATTTCATTAGATTCCTATTTTCAAGAGGACAAAAACTAACCTATAGATTTCCCCAATCAGTTAAGAGGATTTTAAATTTTAAATTATTTGATTTATTAATATGAAATGGAATGGTTTGGCCTAAGCACATGTGCATTTAGTCAAGTAAAGTGCAACCCCATGCAGACCCTCACCAAAGATATAAATATAAATGACCTCAAGCTCATTCTCACACATTTTCTCAAGTGATTCTCTTCTTGCAATCTTTGTCTTTTTTCATCTCTTATGTTTTGGCTCGCACAGGTTCAATGGAAGAAGTTCGTGTAGGGTTCAAAATCACAAGTGAGAGGCTTGATATGATCTAGGGATTTTGATTCATGTATGGAGACTTGAAATTGGGATTTTTGAGCTATATCTGTAGGTAGAGTGTGTTATGTCTGCGGCCAGGTTGTCATAGCCCTATGCACAACATGGAAAGGGAGCGGATATGGCTTTAGGTTATGATCGGGCTTATCTAGGCCATAATTGAGGGCATAGAGTGTCCTGCCTATGGCTAGGGATATATAGCCACTATCACAACATCTTAAAGGTGTGGCTAATGATTTTCTATGTAGATATGGGCTAGATCGACCCCAGTCATTTGTGCAGTGTTTCATATACATATTCAGAGATGATTGCAGTCAGTTTTGGATAGCATCCTAGATTCAAATCTAGGTTTTGATAGTTTATTTTAGTTTTCTTCAGTGATCTATTTGATTTTTATTTCTTATTTGTTAGCCTCTTTCATAAAGGCAATTATAAATCCAAAAATACATAAATTCAATAATTTAAAGTTAGGATAAATATATTTATTAAATTAGAATATTTAATAAATATTAGAGATACTTAGAAATAGTATTTTGTTAGTAAAAATAGGACTCTAGAATAGAATTGTTTCCTAGGCTCTAAAATAGGAATAAAGTTAGTAGAATGGTTAGAAGGTCATTTATTGTAAATGGACACTTGTTAGTTTTCCAAGTGATCCATAACTAGATTAAGTTAGAACATAGAGCTTATAAATAGGTTAGTTTCATAATTTCATTGTAGTGAGAGTTTTACGTTTGTAAACTCCTGCAATTTGTTATGTAATTTTTTTCCATGATCAATAAAGTTATGTGTCTGAGGACACTTCTGAATCTACATGTGGAAAATTTGTTGATGCCCAATGGCTATTGAAGATGCCCACTGGCTGCTTTTGCTGGTTTTTTCGAGACTTTCAGTCTAACAACCACTGTCAATATCATTGACATTTTCCCCCCTTTGTCAGCTGAAAGGAGAGACACTTCTCTTGGAAAGTATTCCTGAACTTCCCCCCCTTCAGGTGTAGGAGTTTTACATTGGTGTACTCCCCCATTCAACTACATTAGAGTACCATCATCTTTTCACTGTTGGCTTCCCTATGTGTGATTGGATTCGATTGTAGAACTGAGACAATCATTTGACTATGGATGACCATTTCCAAGGGTCAATCCATTCATCATGTATCTACAATCTAGCTGATTTTTGTTGTTGGTTGCAACATTTTGCTAAGGAATTATTGGGCTTGCCACACTAGTGACAAGGATGGAGATCAAAACACTGATCTTGCATATGACCGATTCTTCGACAATGAGAACATTTCGGTTGGACTTCAACTTCAAGTTGTGTGCAATTATGTTTGTCTGCAACTTTGGGTTGTGTGCATTGTTGGTTGTCTGCAACTTTCTCAGAACTTGCTGAGGTGAGGTGTGCAAGAAATCCTCCATTGACGAACTCAATTGGCTTGTAATAATCTGGGATATGCAGGTTGGTGTCATTGTTGACATATCCTAAGCCTCGTCGATTATTGTTATGTTGAATTTCTTCCCATGGCTTGATGATGGGCTTGGAATAAATTGGAACTGAAACAAATTTGACACTGCAAGCTATTGGGATGAATGACTTATCATCGGGATGGTTCAAAAACTTGAAAGTATCACAATATTCTTGCAATTTAATCCTTTGAAGTTGCGACTCTAGTTGAAAAAACTCAACGGTTTCTTTTGTTTGTTGTAGATGTCGTGAAAGATCAGCAATAGTTTCTTTGCTAATGTGCACCATGTCTTCATCACTGGAAATGATCAAACTATGAAGACTTTTTAACAACTGAATATGTTGTGCCATCTGAACTTGCGCACTTGAAATCAGGCTCTCTTGTTGTAGATGTCGTACTTTGAACAGTTTCACTGAAATGACAGGCTCGCTTGCTATGTGGCTTGAATGGCATGCTCGCTTGATTCTTTTCTTATTGCACTTGCTAGGAATACTTGCTAGAATTGTAGAATTTTCTCGCTTAAACTCTAGAATTCACACTCACTTGATGACGATCGCATTTTCTTGAATGCTCACTTGACTTACTTGATGACTTCATGCTCACTTGAATGAATAGCCATGCTCACTTGATGTCGATCTCAACTTGCTTGATTGGCATTAGAGTTGAACTTGTTTGGATGCTTTGATGGTTGCTGCGATGAACTTCACTCTGGCTCGCTTGCAGGAGATGTAAACTTGTTGCTTGTTTACTTTAGAAATTCGTGCACTCACTTGATTTTGCATAAAGGAAGGGTGTCAAACACTGTCAACAATGCACCCAAGAAAGCTTATAATGATTTGAATGATTCACTTAAAACGATGAATTCACTTGTCCTCTTAAAAATTCATTAACAAAGAATTTTTAATGATTCACTTAAAACAATGAATTTGATTACAAGTTCTGAAATGGATTTGCAAGAACACTGATATAGACTTTTATTTGAAACACTAGAGTTTTCATATTCATGAAAGTGAGTGAATTTTCTTGTTGAAGTATAATGCCGATGTTGACAAGCTTAATTTGTCTTCTTTGTAGCTTCTTCGTTACATGTGTTGTGCTTGCTGATATTGAACTTTATGTATGTGATATTAAATTAAATCATTGATGTGTCACAACTAGACACAAATCAAAAAGAAACAACATGAAGCCATAAAAAACATGCGGCATCACAAACACACATGGTGTACCTAAGATCCCCTTATTCAATTTTGGGCAGATCTAGGACACAATCACCAAAAAATGATATCTTTTTTAAGTATTGAGTACATAAGAAATCTCCACCTTCAAATAATGAAAATGGCAAGCTCACAACCTTTAGAAACAATTTGTCTTCAAAATCTAGATATTCATCGACTCAATGTCTCTCAAAGAAAAAATGGTACTTGGAATCACAACAATGACTTTCTCTTGTCACTCCAAATTTACAAAATATGCACCTTATTACTCCAAAAATTACAAAAATAATTTCACTCTATCACTTCAAAAACCCTCACTCCACTTTTTTTTTTTTTTAAATCTATGATCACTTATGTCTCCCAAAAATTACATATTCCTTATTTCTCCATTACAAAAGCTTCAATATACCTCCAAAATATGTACTTTATGATTATTGTAATGTGATTTTACATACTTCTCATATAAAGGAAATCTCTCTTTAAATATATGCTTTTATGACCATACCATAAAACTACACTCCCTTTTTTTTTTTTTTAATCACTTATGTTTCCAAAAAAGCACAAATATGTCTTTTCCATGACTCATAAATGTTTAGAAATTTTCCACTCATTCTCCCCTTAAATATAATAATTCAAACTTTTGTACATTTAGCTTTTTAACTCAACGTGCCCATTATAAATTTAAAAATCTCAATGGAGTTTTTTTATATTGTCATGCCCTTTACGTTGACCATTGAATGTCGTTGTATTCCACCTTGAAAATTCAATAATATGGAAACTTTTCTATTAGGAAAAATGCATCGTCCTCTTTAATATATTCGAAGCTGGAACATGCATTGTCCTCTCCAATTGTATTCGAAGCTTGGGCATTCATTAGTTGAGGTTTGTGCGATGAGTTTGAAATAGAGGATGACTTTGAATTAATATTAAATTGGGTGAGTCTGAAATAGAAAGGGTCTAGTCTCTATGAGACTGGCACTAAGGGGGATGCGAAGAAGTGAAGATGTGATGTGCGACAGAGAAGCACGATAATTGTAGGTTTACGAAGATAAACTCATAGACCGCTGCATTGGCATCAATGCACCTAAATTAAGGATGAGAGATAAAAGGTTCACGCCTTCTAGTGGTATTTGGAACTAGTGGCTCTTGGGTAGTGTGGTAGTGTGGTTCAGCTAGGCAGTGGCGGTGGCCGAACTGTTTGTGGTATGGTACAAAAACAACACAAGATCATCAGTTCCACTCATTAATTACTTCTATTTCCTCTTCTAACAGCTGTGTTTTCTCAAACAATGAATAAGCTTACGTTGAAATGTAGTCATTTCTATAGGCCCATTTTAGAAGCACAACTCTGGTGCACTAAACTTTAGAATTGATCCTCTCCTCTACTTATTTGAGCACATATGCACAAAATTCCCCTTTGAAATATGTAACGAACAGAACAAGAGCAACAATATGTGACCAAGGCAATCTCTGTGAATGGATAATGACTTGTCTCCCTCTAACGGAAGGAAATTTACCAATAAACAAAAAAATAGAGAGTGATTCCCACTTTCATTGATCTGAAACAATCCACACATTTCTCACACCCAACAGCCCCACCACATTAGCATTCAACACAACCCCTCATGTCATTGATTCAATTATTCTGGAGGTCAGGGATTGCAGATCGTAGAGGCAAGAAAATGTTGTTGGTGGATTTATTGCGCAGAACGGCCTTCTCTAAACGTAAATGTAAACCTTATTGAATCAAGAGTTTGGGTAAGATGCTACTAGTCACATTGGGCATTCGGGATGCCTACAAGGCCTCAAGATATATATCTGCAAGGTAGTTCATATAAGGTTAAACAAAATTTTCACACACAGCACAAAATCATCATAGTATGCGCAACAATTTGACAGGATGTTCATTGAAAAAGATAAAATAATGCTTTGTTAGGTAATTGCAAAGCATGTGAACATATTCATAAGGCAGTCATGCACATTCCTCCAACACCCGATCACTCAAATCCACACACCAGTTATATCCACGCAAAAAAAATTTGCACATCATTTTCCAGGCATCAAAAGCTGCATAATGTAATCTCTGGGCATGAGCATGCACAATCAAGATTTTCACAACAAGCTAAGGAAAATTTTAGTACTTACCACACTCAAAACTGGCTCTCTTTATCTATTTCAAATGATGAAATATGTTGGCTCGTCCTCGATCCCGATCTTTTTTGACTCTACGCTCACAACCTTACCACCAAGTCAGCACCTATTCTAACTGTAAAACATTTTACACTATCTATGAGATGCAACCTCAGGTATCTAGTTCAGGCTCCGATTCCACATATTAGAAAATGAAATTAACTCAAACACAAATTGTAGAAAACATAGATATGCAACGATAAAACGCATTTGCGAAAATAAGTTTTTTGGTATTCTTCATTTATTCTTATTAAAAGAATTGTAATAGTTTGCTAATTAAATGGATAGAGAGAAAAAAAACGTCTGGATAGCCCAAATGTCCACTCCTTTGGTTGAGATAATATCTCACCAAAACTCACCAAGAGAGATTGATAAATAAAATTCCAATATTTGAGGAATAACTCATAGTACTATTTTAAATTTTCTAAGATTTATTAATTATTTATTATTTGGATTTATTATTATGATTGAGAGAGACAGACGGGGCCAGCCGGATATATATATATATATATATATATATATATATATATATATATATGTATATATTTTTTTTATATTTCCACTGCATATGTATTAGACTCATACATTTTATGACGATCTATTGAAGAAGAAGAATTGAAATGGTTTCCCCCTTATGGGTTTGTTCTCTGGTCTATGACCAATATGTTGTCTCTTCTGGTTGTGATGTTTTCTTCTTTATCACTGCATATATTGTTCTATCTTCAGTTACAGTTATGATTGATTACACTACTGGTAATTGGATGAAGAAGTAATTTGGGTTAAAGTAATTGATACAACATAGAACAATCTGAAAATTTAACATGGTTTCAGAGCTAAGGTGAAGGACAAGCCCAAAAGAAGACAAGCATTGAATACCTCATTATCAGAAAGTAGATCTAGAAGCCAAGGTCAATATGTCTTCCTCTACCTTTAAAGAACATGAAAAGTTGGGTGATGCATCAAAAAAAATTTCATGGAAATTCAGGTTGGAGATCATGGCTAACAACAATGATGTGTTGGAATGCATTCAAGGAAGGATTCCTGAGCCTCCAGAAAATTATTTCGCTTATATGAAGAATAGGTACAAGAAAGGTGAGTCCAAAGAAAATAAATTATAGTTGATGGTTTACAAGCTCATTTACTTGCATATACTTGAAATTTAAGAAATTATAAAGACAGGTATGACAAGATAGTCATCATGTATTAAATAAATAATCTAAATTAGATCATCACCTTGAAGTATCAACTCAAGGAAATGAAGATGAAAAAATTTAAAGTTTTTCAATCATACATTATGAGGATCTCTTGTCTCAGATATCAATTGCAGAGGGTTGGAGAGAATTTTCCTGATAGAGAGATGGTAGTCGTGACTCTTAAAGGTCTCCCTCCTATTTGGGAAACCTTCATTACTACAATCAGAAACAACAATTGCCTCCCATAATTTTATGAGATTGTTGGGAATATTTCTCAAGAAGAATCAAGAATGATAGAAAGAGGAAGAATTCAGAAGCATGAAGAGGGATAGCTTGTTGCATACATCACTAATAACAAAAGGAAGAAGGAAAAGGAGGTCCTTTGAGGAAGCCTCCTTCTCAAAATTCAAAAGGAAGGAATGAAAGATCATTATCCCATACTCAATGCTATAATTGCGACAAGAAAGGTCATTATGCTCGTGATTTTCCTAAGAGAAATAGGACACAATATAACACCTGAAGCAACAACAATAATAAAATAGGAATAGACAATCACTAGAACAACCGTGAGAAAATATATGAAAGGAGAAGAAGAGATTCTTCAAGCGACCATGAATAAGATCATCCTCCTCAAAAAATTCAAGGGCTCCCAAGTATGAAATGAATGACGTAAATAAATCTTAATATATTCTCATTTCTTCACTGACTAGTTCTCCTCCACCAAATTCATGGGATAGTTGGTTTCTTGATAGTGGGGCCACTCATCACTTCTCTGGATACAATGAAGTCCTCTCTAATCTAGTAAAGAGGGACACTAAGTTGAAAATAAATCCAGGAGATAAATCCACTCATCCTGTAAAGGGATTTGGATCCGTTAAATTTTAGTTGATTTCTACGGAATCAATATTGTTGTTTAATGTTATGTATGTGCCAGGTATAATGAAAAAATTGATTCCAATATTCGCATTGGAAGATAAAGGGGTGAGGGTTTCCTTCATCAATGTAAAATTTTTGACTTGGTCTGTTAATGCACCTATGACAGATGCATTCACATTAGGTCTGAGATCTAAATGTCTCTATAAAGTCACCAGAAGGCCACTTCTAGAATTGGTTCATAGCACCAATAATATGAGGGAATTGTGGCACCACAGACTGGCTCATTTACACTATGATGCTCTTCCAAAATTGAAGAAATTGGTCTCAGGTATTCCCGATGTTCAAGATCATCATTATGTAGTTTTTCCAAGTTGTGTGATTGGAAAGAAAACAGGGGGACCATTCCCCTCTAGTAAGAAGAAGACAACTTAAATCCTCCATCTCATTCATTCAGATATATGTGGTTCGATGTCTATGCATTATATTAGTGGTCATCCCTACTACATCACCTTCATTTACGACTTCTCAAGAAAAACATGGATATACTTCCTTAAGCACAAGGATTAAGCCTTTGAAAATTTCTAGCAATCCAAACCCTTACTCAAAAATCAATCAGGGAAAAGAATCAAATTATTAAGGTTTGAAAATGTTGGGGAATACATGTCAAAATAATTCATAGCATTTTCCAAGAAACAAGGGATCAAAAAGGAAACTTTGGTTCCATATACAGCTGAACATAATGGTTTAGCTAAAAGGAAGAATTAGTATATATTATAAGTTTCTCATTCCATGCTTCACGATCAAAAGGTACCAAAGCTTTTGTGGGTTGAAACAACACATGTTTTTGTATATGTTCAAAATTGGGTGCCTCATCAAGAATTAGAAAACAAAACCCCCAAAGAAATATCCACATGTTCCAAGCCTAATATTAGCCATCTTCATATATTTGTATGCCCCGTAAACTTTCATGTGTTGAAGGAAAAAACAAACAATTTGGAAGCTACAGGAAGGAAAGGTACGTTTTTGGGTTATTGTGAAAAATCTAAGGCATACAGAATACATTTTCCTAGTCAAAGGAACGTCAAAATTAGTAGGGACGTAACTTTCTATTTCCATGAAAATGCATCTCTTGGTAAAACAAGAGACCTTCCTCCACCTCCTCCTCCCAAGGAAGAATATGATGACTGGGATATTGTAGATGTTCCTTATATTCTCGAGTCAGATAATATTGATGTTCCCATGGAGCCTATGGATCCCTTTGATCCACCTCCTAGTGATCCTCCTACCAAGAAGAGACAAATTAGGCCTTGCGAAATTGCACGGGATAATGAAAGGATATGTAGTTGCCATGAGCACTATGATTCAAGTATATTGTGAAAAAATTTGTATGATATGTTGTGTCAAGACTGAATCGGATGTCTGTTGTGACTTCAAAGTGGGTATTTAAGATAAAACATGGAATTGATGGTAGCATTGAGAAATAAAAAGAAAGGTTTGTAGCTCAAGGCTTCACTCAATAAGAGGGAGAATATTACGACGACATATTTTCACATGTGGCTCAATACACAACCATCTATTCAATAGTTTCCCTTGTTACTAATCAAGGATGGACCCTTCATGAAATCAACGTAAAGACCATTTTCCTTCATGGCATGTCACAAGAAGAAGTATATGTTGAACAACCAAAAGGGTTTTAAGTGTAAGATCATTGAACACATGTTTCAAAGTTCAATAAGGCATTGTATGGTTTGAATCAAGCTCCCCAAGCTTGGTATGCACGCATTGATAGTTATTTAATGAATATGGGAGTCATAAGAAGCAATGTTGGTCGCAACGTCTATTTTAAGGTTGTCCAAGGTATGCCACTAATTTTGGTTCTATATGTTGATGATATTTTCTTGACAGGAACTAAACCTCTAATGATCAAATGTAAGAGGGAGCCAGTCTCTAAATTCGAGATGAAATACCTTGGAACTATGCACTAATTTTTGGGCCTTGAGGTGTGGAAAATGCCTGGTGAGATCTTTCTCTCATAGGGAAATTATGTTGTGAAGTTGATGGAAATATTTGGTGTGATTAAGTGAAAATCCATGGCTACTTTGATGGAGATGAATTTCAATAAGCTATGTGGAAAACCAATTGGACCTAATCTAGCAAATCCATCAGAGTATATACAACTAATTATGGCTCTAATGTTCCTTGTGAACACCCGTCAAAATATATGTTATGCATTAAACACATTGATTCAATTCATGAATGAGATCCATCATGCTTATTGGATCACTTCCAAATATGCATTTGTATATTTACATGGATCATTCACACATGGTCTGAGATATTCTGCCGGAGACGTTCAACTATATGGATATACTGATGCTAACTGCGTAGGAAATGTTATTGACAGAAATAGTAAATTTGGATGTTTCTTTAGTCTTAGTCCTACCATGATATCTTGGATGAGTAGGAAAAAAAAATTGTGGCATTAACAACCACCTAAGCATAATAAATTGCAGCTAGCATGGCTAGTTGTGAAGAAATTTGGTTGAGGAAGCTCTTTGGAGAGCTATTTCAATAGGTCTTAGACACTACAGTGATATACTGCAACAACAAGAGTGGGATCCTTTTGGCAGAGAATCTTGTGTTTCATGACAAGTCCAAGCACATCGAGATTCAATATCATTTTATTTGAGACATGGGGCAAAGAGGAGCTGTTAGACTCCATCACATATTAACTGATGAGCAGATAGAAGATATTATCACCATGGCATTACCAAAGGAAATTTATTGGTCTTCATAGAAAAACTTGGATTGATAGATCTAGTGTTGGAATCACGATTTCTGTTAGACCAAAACCTGCAGGCTTAGTCTCCGCTACAATTGCTAGAGTTAGGATCCATGAGAGGCAGTTAGTCCATGTTGTGAAACACACAGGGATCATTGAACCCAATGTCCAACAATCTCCCCCCCAACGTAAGCTGGGTGAGTTTCAAACTCGAGACCTATCGCTTTAATACCACTTGTTGGAATCATGATTGTCGTTAGACCAAAACCTGCAGGCTTAGTCTCCACTAAAATCACCAGAGTTAGGATCCACGAGAGGTGGTTAGTCCATGTCGCAAAACACACGGTGAGCATTGAACCCAATGTCCAACATCTAGCCCATCAAAATAAGGGACAACATTGATCGAGGACACTGAGAAAACCATTCCTACCCTACTTGGGCTCTCATCATGAGGAATTGAGATACAGGGCTCCTGGGGTTGAGGGATCTCTAGAAGGGTACTCCCCTATATGTTACCCATAGGGTTGAATATGTTGATCCCCTATTTCCAAAGGGTCAAATATTTTTTCTCCCCTAATTTTTCTTTGCAAAGTATAACCAATTTGGAATCATACCCTCAAGCAAGGCTTGATGAGAATACAAATCCTTGTTTGGCCAACGAGTTAAGAGTGTACTTGGGGTGTACACCCAAGTTGATTATGATGCATGTGTTCTACAACATGACTATTGAGATTAATTAATGGTAAGATTAGTAGGAAATAGGATTGGGTAGAGAGTTTCTCCAATTTTGAGAATTTAGGGTCGAAGATGTGCTACCCTATATGATGTCTTATCCTATTGCTTGGTATGGGTGGAAGCTATTTCTCCCTTATTCTTCTTCTTCTAGATTCAACAAATTTTCAGCATATAGAATTTTACAGTGAGAGCTTTAGCATGACGGCACCATGATGTGAAGATCTGCAGGTAGAGGTTATTAAGTGGAAACCTTCCTAGTTGAGAGGGAGTGTTAATTTTTGCAAATAGGGTAAAATTCCACCATGGATATCTCAAATGGTTACATTATATTCATATTTTTTAGAGGACCAAAATCGACCAATAAGTCACCCCAATCAGTTAAACGGAAGTTAAATTTTGAATTATTTTATTTATTAAGATGAAATGGAATGGGTCAGCCTAAGCTCATGTGGATTTAGTCAAGTCGGCCTCAGCCCCAAGTGGAACCTCACCAAATATATAAATATAAGTGACCTCAAGCACATTGTCACACATTTTCTCAAGTAATATTCTTCTTGCATCCTTTTTCATGGTTCATCTATTATTTTTTGGCTCGCACAAGTTTGATGAAAGAATTTCATACAAGGTTCAAAATCACAGGCAAGAGGCTCGCTCTAATACAGGGCTTCTGGGTCATAGCTGCATGATTGATACAGGGATTTTCGAGCTATACCCGCTAGCATAGTGTGTTATTCTTATGGTGAGGGTGTCATAGCTGTAGGAACAACATGGCAAGGTAATGGCTAGGGATTTAGGGCCTGATTGAGCTAATATGGGTCATTGTTGTAGGCATAGAGTATCCTTTATGTGACCAAGGAGTTACATTCACTAGCACAATGTATTAAGGGTGCAAATAATGGTTTTATGAGTAGATATGGGCATGATCGACCCTAGTTTCTTGTGCAAAATTTCATCTGCATAGTCACAGATGATTGTAGCTAGTTTTTGATGTCGTCCTGGATTCAGATCTAGGTTTTGAAAGTTCATTTCAATTGGATTTAGTGATCTATTAGCTCTAAGTTTCTTAATGTTGTATATTTGGAGATCTGTAGATATGTTCTATATATTTTTGTTGTATATGTATTGGGCCCATTTTACTCTCCACTGAAAACTTTTTATGACGATCTATTGAAGAAGAATATCTGAAAGGCTTTCCCCCTTGTGGGTTTTTCCCTAGTCTTGGACCAATTTTATGTGTCTCATTGTTGCATTTTTTTCCTTTTTATCATTGCATATATTATTATATATTTAGTTACATTTTATGATTGATTACACTACTAATAATTGGATACATTGTTTATGAAGAAGTAATTTGGGCTAAATTAATTGATACAACATAGAATAATCTGAAAATTTAACAATACATTGGTTAGATAGGGTGTCTAGTCAGGAGAGTATATGGCCCAGGTTGTTGCCGTGAGGTTTTGTGACCATCGAGAGGCACCATCAGCAACTCTATAATGATAGACTGGCGGATGATCCATCTGTTACACATGATGAGAGACATAATTTAGAGTGGATCCATGATGAGGTGAGCATCATAAAATAAGGCATGGTGCATGCATGCACATTCTAGGCCTTTTTGAGCATTCTTATGGGTGAATTTTTTTGAGGTAGATTTTATTGATGGGATTTTTTAGGAAATTCCCTTTGGGATCTGATAAGATGTATGCCCCCTCGAGGAGGCAATGTTTGACAATTTTTGGACCCTTCCATAACATCTCAAGATTTCTCGACCCTAAAGCTTCATGGGCAACATCGTAGTGAAGAACTAACTCACCTTCGGTGAATGTACACAGGATGACCTTGCAATAAAATTTTTCTTTGACCTCTTTTTGTGTGCTTCGTTATGCCAAAAAGACTCACATCCACTTTCACCGACCAGCTCTAACTGCACCAACCTTTTCTCTAAAGGTTTGGTTTCATTGAGAAGTTCTATTGCAGAGTGCAGGATGGGGATATCGCACTAAATGGAAATCACAAATTATACTCCATATATTAATTGGAAGGATGTGAACCCTTTAATTCTTTTATCTTTGTGCAGTATGCCCACAGGGCTGAAAAACTCATGTGGTACCAATTGGTTTTTTGATTGTTTTGATAAATTTGTTGACAAATTCTACTTGGCCATTATATTGAGGGTAGTATCAAGATGAAAATTCATGAGAGGAACCAAGGTTTAACCATAATTCCTGAAATATTTTGTCCTCAAAATGTTTCCTTATGATACCAATTCCTTGGGAACACCGAATTGTGTTATGACATGGTTGAATAAAAAATGTTTAGCAATTTTTTGGGTGTTATTATATGTGGGCATGTATTTTTCCTGTTTTCTAAAGTAATCTATGAAAACCACGATGTGTTTATGGTTATTGTTTGATGGGGGATTACAGGTCATGAAGTCGATGGCCCATTTTCAGAAGGGGCCAGCAAAAATGATTAGATATAGGGGAGCTATATGGGCTCTAGCCTTATGATTTTATCATTGCAATCACTCACATCATTTGAATGGTGGATGTAGTTGTGAAAAATGGTGGGCTAGAAGTAACTGACATGAAGGAATTTCTGAGCAGTAGCCATCCCTAAGAGGTGACCATTGCAAGTCACACTGTGACAGTCATTTAATACTTTCTCATCTTGGTTGTGAGTGAGGTACCTACAAAGAATGGTGTCGATGCCTCATCGATAAAGGAAATCAACCAAAAGGAGGTAATGAGGGGCCTGATGGTGTATGTGCCTTCGATCGTCATGGGAAAGATGAGGTTTAAAATTTTGAGTTCTTGAAAAGAGGATAATATAACCATACCAGGTGTTGTCTGTTGATACTAAAAATAAATGCTCATCATGAAGACAATAATTAAGAGGATATCCTTGGGTCTTTTTTGGGACATCGGTGATGAAATATTTAAGAATGAGTACATTTTTTTCATTTTGGGGAATTAAACTGTAGATTGAATTCTTGCAATATAGCTACCCATCGAGTGTATTTTTGGTTCATCATACAATGAGTGAGTAAATATTGCATAGGGTTGATAGTTGCTAAGATGGTAATGTTCCAAAGGATAATATAATTTCGAAGCTTATGTGTTATGTGTACTAGGGCTAAGGTAGAATTTTGTTCTGCCTCATACTTCAATGTAGGCTTAGATAGGTTCTTTCCCATGTAATAAATTACGTGCTCCTTCTTATCTGGTCTGTCCTGGACTAACACCCCAACGATGGATACATTTAATGCTGATAGGTAAAGAGTATATTTTTTATTGTGTTTGGGTGGGATAATCAAATTAGCTTGACATAATGTATCTTTTAAAGCTTCAAATTATTTTTGGACTTGTTCATCCCATTAGAAAGGAATATCCTAACAAAGGATGTGCAAGAATCCATGTGCACAAGTATTATAGTCGGGGACAAAGTGTCGTAAGAAATTGGCCTTATCATGTAGGCTTTCTAACTACTTTAATATTCTTAGAGGTGGTACTTCCTTAATGGCCTAGACTTTAGAGGGTTGACTATGATACCTTGCTGGGAGACCATAAATCCTATTTGCCTTCCGATGTTGACACAAAAAACACACTTGAGTGGGTTTATGTGTAGGTTATATTGTCGACATCTCAGAAAAAACCAAGCTAAGATCCTCCAAAGGGTTAGCACGCTTATTGGATTGTATGGTAAGTTCTTCCAAATAGGTGAGGATAATATGAGATCATTCATGGAATATGTAATTCATGGCCCACTAGATGGTGGCGCCAACATTTTTAAGACTAAAAGGAATAACTTGGTATGAAAATGTACCCCAAGGGATGGTGAATGTGGTTTTGTACTAATCCGTATGGAAAATATGGATCTAGGTATACCAAGAGAACCCATCCATGACAGATAGGGCCTCATGAATAGTGCAAGCATCAATGACCTAGTCAATGAAAGGTGTAGGTTAATTGTCTTTGGGACAAGCTTTGTTTAGATCTCAAAAATCAGTACAGACGTGAATGGTGCCCTATTTTTTCATGACAGGTATAGGGTTAGAAACACAAGACGTGCAAGTGACCGAATAGATAAATCCTTCTTTGTGGATTTTATATATTTCCTATTCGATTTCTCCTACCTTATAAGGTTGCAACTAACGTTTTTTCTGCCGGACAAGATGAGCGGCAGGCCACGTGTCAATATGTTGTTCCATAATGGTCGAACTGATGTCTAGAATCTTTGAGTAATCCAATGCAAAAATGTCCATGTATTCTTAGAAAAACATGCAAGGTTGTGTATGAGGTTACTTATTCTGGAGAGCATGATGCCCCTAGGGATATTTCTTCAACCTTGCTAGTTTTTTTGAAATATTTGACCTATTCCCTTCCTCGAATGCATTGGACACTAGGATTGAATTTGTGAACTTGTCTACTCTCATTGAGGGTACGTAAATCTTTATATTTTTTATCCATACTTATGCAGGAATGAAATAAAATACATAAATAAACATAAACGAAAATATTCAACATGAATAACACTTCATTTCATTAATATCAAATACTAAAAAATGCATACAGAGAGAATGGAAAATAAACTAGCTCAAGCGATGGTAGCTTATCTCTAAGAGGAGATGTGGTGGCTACATGCCTCTGAACTATATTACAATGAAGCTCAAGGGCCTTTTGATTATTGAAAAACATGGGAATACCCTAAACAACCAAATCCCTAACCCCAGGAGATGGAATGCCAAGAGTTTATGGGCCCCTTTTGGGGTCAGTTGGGCAGCGAACTTCCTGGGGTCGTAACTTGGTCATATTATCTTCATTTGGCACATATGATATATCATCAAAAATATCTCTTTGAGCACTAAATTTTTTGTTGCAATTCTTGGCCTATTGATATTGCCTTATTGCATACCTCAAAAAAACATCATTTAGGGGGTCAAAACTGCCTCGAAAGTCTAGGGCTCGAAAAAAATGCTAAACATAATAAATGTTGTTATAAATAAGGAAAATGATGAAACCGAATGGAGGTCTAGGTGGAATAGGTGGGTGGACACCAATGTCCACCTAAATCATTCCTCCCCCTTAGGAAGCAATGGTCCCCATTACAAGCAAAGCCTCCCTGAGGTGAGGAATTTTCTGTTGAATTTGGTCCCTGATGAACCACTTTCCTTCATGAAGGAGTTGGCCTACTTTGAAAACTCGATATAGTTAGATCCTCTAGTGGTTGGTGTTCTTGATCTACATATCCATGGCCTTATCAGTTGTGGCTTTTTCCACGCATTTTGGGTTTAAATCTATTGCTATGAGTTGTTCTGCAATGTCAGATGTGTCCAACAATCATGGAAAGTAGAGTAGAAGGCGGTCCACATTTAACACTGGGTGCAGACCAAGGAATGGTGGAATACTGAGCTCGAAGGAATTGTCCCCTACTACCTTGGTGATGGTGTATGGCCCATATCAAAGCGGGTGAAGCTTGCGGTGGGGCCCAAAAAGTCGCTCCTTCTGCAAATGTAGCCAAACTGTGTCGCCCACCTAGAACCTGTGTGGCACCCGATGTTGATCATGTCACTGCTTGTACTTATCATTGGCTCTGTCCAATATCACATGAACCTATTGGTGGATGTGTTGAATGTTCTCAATGAATTTTTTCACCTTGTCATATTCAGACTAGACATGATTCAAATCTTCTTGAGTAGATGAAAATGGTATGGCCACATTAATCAGATATAGTGGTTCGAATACCAAGCCTACCTGAAAGGGGTTATGGCCAATTGAGTTGTGGACAACCTAGTTATAGCTATGTTGTACATAGGGGAGGCTTTCATCCCATGTGCCTCGATGCTTCAAGTTGCACATGAACAGAATGTGTTTGATTAGCTTACTGACAAACTTTGTTTGGCCATCATCTTGGGGGTAGATATTTGTGGATTTAGTGATCTTGGTGTCCAACATCAACCAGAGACTTGACCAAAACCTGCTATCCCGATCTGAGATAATGGACCATAGGATCCCAAAGTGTACCCACACTCATTCAAAGAAGAGTTTAGCAGTGTCTTTTGCTATCATATTCTTCTTGCAGGCCACCATAATGTTCATTTTATAGAATCTTTCGACGTCCACAAAAAACGTAACCATTTCCATGCTTGGTAGAAGGAAGGCCCAACATGTAATCCATGGAGATGGATTCCCAAGGTCGACTAGGGGTGGGAAACAGAGTATATATTCCTTGATTCTTAATGTTCAGTTTAGAAATGGCGCTGGAAGTGCAGGATCTTATGTACTTCCCAACGTAATTTAGAAGGTTTGACCAATAGAAGTACTTCTACAGTAATTCCACAAATTTCTTGACCTTGAAATTTCCAGCGACCTGACTGTAGTGTGCTTCCCAAATCATCTTGGCACACTCACTTGAAGGAAAACAAATGTGTCTTGGTTTGCATAACAGTGCATCCTACAGGTGAAACTTTGGAACTTTCTTACCCTCTAGGAGCGTCTGATATTTGTTTCCAAATTCTAGATCAATTTGGTTGAGGTGTGGCCAACCCGAAGTCTCATGCCCACGAGAGTCGAGAACAGTGGTTTGCGCCATGATTGGCGGTTGGCTAAGGAAATTTGAAATGTTATTGGTGTTGTCCTTCTTGTACTTGATGTTCAAATGGAACTGTTGCAGGTACATGGACCATTTATGATGGCAATCGTTCAACAACTTTCCTTGTGTCTATATGAACTATAGGGGTCGGTGATATATTTGGATGACCATTTCCTTACCCAAAATGTAATGCTTCCATTGTCGATAGGCCTTCACAATGGAATGCATTTCTTTGTCATAGGTGGAATACTTTCAGACTCTGACTGAAAGTGTCTCATAGTGGTATGCCACTATATGCCCCTACTAAGTAAGTACTTCCCCAATAACATAGTTAGAGGCATCTGTATCTATCTCAAATGGTTGCTGCAATTTTAGTGTAATCTGAGCACTAGTATAGAGTAGAGGTGATGCTTCAACTCTGAGAATGCCTTTTGTTGAGATCTCAACCAAGATATTTGTACTTTTGCTCCTCCCTTACTAACTTGACTCAAAGGCTAAGTGATATCAGAGAATCCCAACATGAACCTATGGTAGAAATTGTCAAGGCCAAGAAATTTACGGAGATATGTTAAAGTGGTTAGGGCTGGCCAATCTTGAATGACCTAGATCTTGGATGGGTCCACATGCCCCCCCCACTCATCAATAATGTATCCCAGATATTGAACCTAGGTCATTCCAAAAGTTCATTTCTCCAAATTGGCACACAATTTTGATTTCCACGGTGTTTGGAGGACCTGTCGAATGTGGTGGAGGTGCTCTTCCCAAATTTGGATGAAGATCAAGATTTCATCCAAATACACCACCATGAATGAGTTGATGAATTGTAGAAAGATGCATCCATCAACCTCATGAAGGTTATGAGAGGATTCTTCAACCCAAGAGGCATGACAACCATTAAAAAATTCCCTCCTTGGCTTTGAAGGTAGTATTCCACACATCATAGGGTTTGATTGGTACCTAGTGACACCCAGAATTCAAGTCAGTCTTGTTGAAATATTTGGCCCCCTTGAGTTGGTCTAGACGTTCATCAATCTGCTTGATCGAATACCTATTCTGGATAATGATCTTGTTCAATGCTAAATAGTCAACACAGAGTCTCCAAGTCCTATCCTTCTTCTACACCAACATGATCGAGCTCCCATAGGGCGATGAACTCGGCTGAATGTGACCTTTTTGAAACAAGTCCTGAATCTTCCCCTTGATTTTTTCCTTCTCTAGCATAGAGCAGCAATAGATAGGTCCATTTGGTAGCGGCACACCTGAGGTTAGATTGATGGAGTGCTTGACCTGAAAATGCATAGGTACCCCTGTAGGTGAGGTGAAGATGTCCCCATACACCTCCATGACGTTGTCCATTTGTTGTTTCCATGTCAAGGAGCCTTGTCTAGAGGACGTGGCTACAATATTTTTCTTTACTTGAGGATGGATCATCAAGAAAAACATTTTCTTGGTTTTGGAAATGAGCTTACTACATTTTTTTGTAGTGATCAAAGAGATGGCGGTAGGTGGTGCTACCTCTCGTATCATGTACAACTTATTGTCCAAATTAATAATAATAGCGTGAAGCCTAGACTCATACACATTGTTTTTCTTCCACAAGTATTGTTGGCCTAATAGTACATCACAAACATAAACATAAGAAATATCACATAATAGAGATCGAGGAGGGCTTTTTCCTCTAGATTCTTTTACACAAGATTTGGTGTTTCCAACATTCATGGATATGGTCTGATATGTGTATAGTAGGTGTTTGTTTCAAGTGTGTAATGATTTCTAGGCCCAAGTCCTGTCGGACTGGAACTTGGAAGAATGTGAGAAAAGTGGTGGCTATGGATCTAAATTTTCCATGTGTCCCAGATGGTTAACTTATGTACCATTTCATTGTGGCCCCCATAAGGGCGCGTTGCAACAAACATAGATTAATAGTATATTTTTTGATGCCATTAGAGGAACACCATAGGAGAAATGTCATGACATCATTTCCAGGATCTTCTCCTTGTTTGCCTTCGAATTTTGGAGCATCTGAAGATAATTTAGGAGGAATGGGTTACCAATTGAGGCCATTTTCAATAGGTTATTTAGTTAATTGGATTAAATTAGGCATATTTAAGGAGGCTAAAAATGGGACCTGAAATTTTTTGTCCAATGCAAAACCATTTTGAAAAGTTATGTGTAAAGGGGTCCTCTATGGGTAAGTGTGAGGAGAACCACCTTGATGGGAATCTCATGGACCTTTTAGAGGTGTGGTATGTGGGCTCCCTAAAGGGGTAGCATGTGGGGACCCTTGTGGGGTTATGAAATGTGAGCTTTGACAAGGAGGGGTCCTGAGCAAAGTTTCACAAATAAAGGAAGATCCTATAATGGTGGTTGTGTGACATCCTCTACGCATAGATGGTATAAGTCCTGGTACACATCATGGTAATGGAGGGAGGTTTAAAAAATTTCTAGATCGACGGGGAGTCATGGGGTCCCCTATAGTGTCAAGTAGCATGTGAGTTACTTTAGCAAAGAAAAATCCTATGCTGACCTAATCTTCCTTTTCACTCTCAAATTATCTAGGCATTGTGAACATATCTTTTGATGGGTACTGGTACAACATCCCGAAATAACTAGCGATGCTTTCCAACATCCAGAGCATTAACCAAGGTAATGGATGAGGCTTTAGTGCTTCCCACACCTCCACCTATATGGAAAGGATGCCCTAGATTTTGGCCACTGAAGTACCTTTATTCCACATGAGCATTCAAGTCTTTAACTTCTTGGTAGTTAGTTACTACTATCGAGCACTAGATGGGTCAGGTAGCCCCAAATAGTACCTTACGCATTGGGCCTAATCCAAACCCCCTATGAATCGGGTATATGTTATGCTCATGTATTCTTTTCCATGGTATGATTGAAGGATTTGAAGAAAACTAATATTAAACTTAATGTTTCATAGATGTAACATAACGATGGTGGATTATGGGATGCCTACCTCCAATGGTCCTAACTCGAACTATAAATTCTTGTGTGGTCCCTATGCAGAGATTTAGTTGGTTCAGGCTTTCAGGAGCCTTAATTTTCTTTAGGGTGTGAGATGGTAAGAAAAAATAGGCTAAGTACAAAATCTATGTAAACCGATGCCCTCTTATACAAGGCATACAAACTCTTAGTTTGTGGAAAAGTGAACATACAAAGTTTGATAAGATTTTGACATACGATGATCATTTACTATATCCCCCTAATTACACTTCGTTTTTCTTTTTCCTTGCAAAATGAAATATTTTTGCGGATAATGGGTCTCTTATTCATTTTCCTATTACGCTATGTGGGTCTAAAGGGAGACAGGAAACTTGAGTGATTTAAGAAAGTGTTCATATGTAAGCCCAGGTCCACCTAAAAGATGCAAGGGGAGCAAAGATTACTTACTTTCTATAATGACACTTGGCCCTAGTCCTAGAAACTATTGAAATGGAAAAAATGTTTTTTTTAGTAACAATATTTGTGGATGATGGGCCACTTACTCATTTACTAATTAAGCTAAGTGATTTGCAGAAAATTTAGGAAAAATGTTTGAAAAAAATATGTGCAATTTTTTCACTTACTTTTCCCCCTAATTATGTTATTTGTGTGTTGCCAATACAAATGAAAAATAATCCAATTGCTCCACTAATAGTGGTTAGTAAATCAATTTGGAAAACTAAACAGACTGTCAAAAAAATGCATAGGTGAAGGAAATTCACTAAAGGCTATCAATTGCCTGAGAAAAGAGAAAATACAAGGTACTCTTAGCTTTCTCGTAACCATGTGGGTTTAGCTATGCACATATGCGCATGCGTGTCTATCTAAGAAAAAGTCATGCAGTCAAGCATAAATAGTGAAGTGTCGATCTTCTAGGCTCAGAACAAGTCCAAGAGATCCTGCAAAAATTATAGAGAGGTGTTGGGCACGTTGAAAGGTGTATATGAAGATATGAGGTCTTGCAAATAAAACAGTTAAAAGAAAGGAAAGAAACCACTGAAGTCTCAAATTATGTGTTAGTGTTTTTATGGAAAGAGTGCACCAAATAAAACCTCCTTAGCATTTTATTATTCCATGCAAAATATCACCGATATATTGTGTGTTTTTATTGGACATACTTAGATGAACAAAGCATTGCAAATGATGAAAACAATGCATCTACAAACACAAACTTAAAAAAAGAGATTAAAAAAAAAAAAAAAAAAACTAATGCTCAATAAGCAGAAAAGTCAACAAAATGATGGAATAAAGCTCCCTTTATTGACTGTTGGTGGTAAAAGATGAAAACTAAACACTTGAAGAGAATTTTCTGAGCTATGGTGCTCAAAAATCCTTAGCAAGGAGGTCCCTTTCCACAATATCTTTGCAAGCTTCTCCTCTCTCTCAAAATAAGTATGAACACTCTCCCAATGGTGGACTCTTCTTCTCTCACTAAGATGATGGATTTCTTAGAAGCAATATGGAAAAAATGTTAGTGATCTTCTTCTGCTTCAACAATGAAATGTGGTGTTTCTGTTAGGTCCCTATATTACTAGTATAGTCCCTTATTCTTGTTAATGTAACCCCCTTATTGTTATTATTGTACCGTTGTAACCCCCATATTGTTATTATTGTGCCCTTAAATTATTATTGTTAGTTCAGCTAGGATTACATTGTGGCCCCATGGACTCCTATATATAGAAAGGAGTTTTTGAAATTTGTATCATCCAAGAAGTGTTCATTCATGTAATGTATTGGAGGTTGCCCCCTTGAAGTGTCTTATTTCTAAGGTGTTGACATCTATTTTCTTCTATTTTTGGAGTTGGTTTCCCAACATTTGGTATCATAGGTTTGGATTCTAGTGTTTCACTACTCCAAATAGGTCATCGTGACATTTTCGCTATAAATTTTTTTCTACAAAGGTTCAAATGCTTAAATTTTTAGAGCACGAAGCTGCAATCCTAAGGAACATCATCAAGAAATTTCATAGCTTGGTTCACAATATTTTTGGCGATATGATCTATGGAAATTAGGGCTTTTTGCAGGCTCCTGAATTTAACCTAAATAGGTCATCATGGAATTTTTGCTATAACGTTTTTTATACGAAGTTTGAGAAGCTGAAACTTTTAGCGAGTGAAGCCTTAATCCTAAGTATCATTTTCTTAGAAATTTCAGAGCTTGGTTTACGACATTTTTGGAGATATGGCCTGTGGAAATTAGGGCCTTTTCAGGATCCCAAATTTCATCTCAAAGAGGTTATCGTGGGAAAATCTTCATAACTCTCTCTCTGAGCATCGGATTGGAATTTTATAAAAAGTGGCCTATGGTACACAGACTGTAGTTTCCTTTCTATCAATTGTAGAGCTAAAGGAAGAAATAGTTAGATCTGGCAAGTCGTACAAGTTTTCTCTACTGAACCAGTCCATAATTAGGTCATTGTGGAAGATTGGACATAACTTTTCCTTGAAGAATCCAAATTAGGTAAGGCCTATGGCATTTGAAAGAAGCTTCAAGGAGCTACTATATTGATGAATTTGAAATATTTAGGATCTGAAATTATAGAGATAATTCAATTTCAATATCAAGCTCCTCAAAAGCAAGTAAAAGGTGTGTATATTTTTTTCCAAATTTCATAAGTCTTGTTTGAAGAATCAAGTTGAATTGATTCCAACGGCATATTGTAGAATAGATATCAGTATTGGATTATAAAATGGCCCCTAAAAAAAATTCAACACCCATTAAGCCTTTATAAGGCTCTACTTGACTCATGAAGACGAAGAATAGAAACATGACATATCAAAATTACAAGAGCAAGTGCAACAAATTTCGCTCTTGCAAAGAGCAACCAAAAATGACATGAAAATTTTGAAGAAAGGCATGGAAACTAATATGGATGATTTGAAGAAAGGCTTGGAATCTAATATGGATGGTTTAAAGAATGGCATGGAAACTAAGATGGATTGCATGGAAGCTGGCATGGAATCTAAGATGGATTACATGGAAGCTAAGATGGAAAACATGAAGAGTGATCTAAAAGCAGACATGGAAGGTTTGACAAAGTTGATACAAGAAATGTTTCCTAATGGTGAAAATATAGTAGAGGAAACTTATGATGAGAAAAAAATAAATGTTAATCGTGATTTCAGAAACTCTAATATTGGAGGGAAGAACCACCATATTCCAAAAATGGATATGAGGAAGTTTGATGGAAAGGATCCTGTAACATGGATACTACAGATGGTGCAATATTTTGGTCTCAATAATGTGCAAAACACACAAAAAGTACGCATTTCAACTTTACATTTAGAGCAAAATTCAGTTGTATGGTATCGATGGCTTTGCTCCCGTAAAAAAATTGTCACTTAGTCAAGTTTTATAGAGGAAATGATAGCACATTATGAGGATACAAAGAGCAACATATTCTTTAGCCAATTGATAAATCTCAAACAAAAGGGCTTAGTGGGGGAGCACATTGAGAACTTCCAAAAATTGAATATAAGTGTAATTGATATTCCAGATGAACATAGGATTGATCTCTTCGTATGTACTTTAAAGGATAACATCCAACATGAAGTTCATGTTTTAGAACCTGATTCATTGGAGAAGGCATTCAGGTTGGAAATAAAAATTGAATGTAAAATTATGGTGACAAGGAAGCCTACCATTCATTTATATAAAGATGGAAGTGTTGCTACTCCTAGGTTTCCACAACCTACAAGGTTGACACCACAACAATTGGAAGAAAAAAAGAGCAAAAAGGGCTTCACCACAGTTGTGATTGTTGGAAATACTGAGAGGGGGGCTGAATCAGTATTCCTTTAAATTAAAGAATTAGTTAATCTTCAATTATTATCAGTGTTTGTACAATGATAGCAACAAAAAAGAGGAACAAAAATGCACACAGCTTTTAAGGTGGAAACCCACTCTGGGACAAAAACCACCTAATGCTTTTCTAATCATTCTTTAAAATTCAACTCTAATTGAAAATAAAGCTCCAACTTCCTAGAATCTAGAAAACCATTCTTCTCCAACTCCCACTGGATGGATGCTCCAATGCCCGAGATTCTTCAGTAGTCAACTGAATGGATGCCCCAACACCCAATGAGCTACAACTCACCCTAGCACCACCCTACCACCCTATAGAAGAATAAGGGAAGAATGGACTCCCATACCAGGGAAAATGGTCCACTTTACAATGATATAGAATGATGTGGAAGAAGAAGATATACTAGACCATAACCCAAACATTGACACAACCACCTAATGATGATCCTAGACCTCCCAACACTGCCTCTTCAACCCTTGGCAAATAGACACTAGTACAATTTGTACAATAATGTATTTACAATGACTAAGTACAATGATACCTTTACAATGATTGTATGCAGTCCTGCCCACTTGAACACTTCATATGATGAACTTCTTGCTGCTGTTATGCACCTTGGTTGCTACTTTTGTCATGCTATCCTCTTCTTCACCTTGCTTTGTTTTTCTGCCTAGAAAGTATGGTCCTTTGCAACCCTTGACAACACATGATCTACCTTTTTCTTTCCTTCTAGGAGCTTGATATTGAATGTAGTGTATCTCTATTATTTCAAATCCTCAATATCTAATTTTCGGTCCTATAGTATTCCTATGAGCCATCTTTCAAATGCCAGAGATCTGACCCAATTTGGATTCTTCAAGAGAGAGTTATACCCAATCTCTCACAATGCCCTAATTATGGACTGTTTCAACATAGCGCAATTGTACGAAATGCCACGGGTCATGGTTTCTTCATTTGGATTTGAAATTGATAGAGCGCAAAGAAAATGTTGTGCAATATCTACCAACTTTTACAAAATTCCAATCCGATACTCAGAGAGAGAGTTATGATGAATTTACCTAGGTCACTTCTTTGAGATGAATTTCAAGAGCCTGCAAAAACCCTGACTTCCACAGATCATATCTCCAAAAATTATGTGCACCTTGATCTAAAAATTTTACTACTGCTTCCTTAGGATTGTGGCTTTTCCTCATAAAAATTTCAGGCTCTTAACCTTCGTAGAAAAAAATTTAAAGCGAAAAGGCCACGATGACCTGTTTCAGATGGCCAAATCCCTTGCATAAGGAGGAAATGAGGATCACAATTTATATAAGTGCTTAAGTTGAGAGGGGCTTCAACAAGTAAACGTGGGAGGGATTTTAGGAGCTTAAAGAAATATTTATTATGACTTTTCAATGACCCATGCCCCAACCCCATGGGTTTTTAGCCCACTAACTGGTGGTACAAACTTCAAACATGAATATCTCTCAAACCGTGAAGAATTACATGGTGTGCCATATATCAACAGAAACATCTTGACAAGTAGAAACCATCGAAAGCATTATTGACCCGGAATATATTAATTTTATAGGTCAAAATTCACATGCAATATTGGGTTAGCCCCTGGTTCTTCTTGGGTTAACATCAATGACAACTGCTGATCAACAATCTCCCCCTTTGGCATTGATGGAAACACAAGTACTCCCCCTATGATCATGACACCTCTTCCTACAACATTCTCTCCCCCTTTGACATCAATGGAAAAGGGTAAGTCCCCTTGAAACACAACCATCCTGCAGACCTGTACACACTTCCACTCGCGCTGACACACAACCGTCCTACAGACCTGTACACACTTCCACTCCCCCTTTATATTCTGAGAAAGGAAAATCTAATGAGAACTTGGGAGACTCCCAAGCTTCTAACGAAGATATTCCAATGCTGGAAAATATTTAATATGTGATTCATTTGGTACTACTTGGAATCTTTCTACTTGTCCAATTGCTTGCATAACATCTGGTTAGGAGGCTGTTACATATAGAAGACTACTAATCATAGATATGTACAACCTTTGATCCACATCCTTAGATGAGTTGTCTATGCTTAATTTGCAACCAAGTAAAGACATCTCAAAATCACTTTGCACCTTTGTAGAAAAATTATTTCTTAGTCAATCATCATTGCTACCAATTATTGTATCATCCTCTTTAGTTATTAGACATGCTTTAGTTTCTTCATCCAGAACATATTTGTCATTTGGAGCTTGACTTGATATAGCCACAATTTCACCATACACACCTTTCCTGATTTCACATTTGGTGGAGTTGAATAGTATTGTGTTTCCTTGATCACACATTTGTCCAACATTGAGCAAATTGTGATTCATGTTTTCAACCAATAAAACATTCTTGGCTAGAACATATTTACTTCCGAGAGTGAAAATACCTGATCCTATAACATTTGAAGATCCATCATTTCCAAAGGACACGGTTCCATCCTTCTTCTCTTTCAGAGATACAAAATTATTACTATCTCCAGTCATATGCGTTGAGCAACCGCTATCAACATACCACACATCTTTTTTCTTTTGAGCCTTGAGAGTGAAAGCACAATTATCATTCTTCTTCTTCTTCCATGTTCGTTCATTTTGTGGCTTCAAAGATTCTTCTGGAGGATTTTCAAGTCTGCAGTCTTTGGCTATGTGTCCAAAGTTTCGACATTTGTAACATTCAATATTATTTCTTAAATGTTCAAATCTATTGATGTTTCGCTGAGCCCTAGGAGGTTCATATTTGACAGATCTCCTGGAATTGTATTTTTTCTTAGGGTACATGAGACATTCTACAGCTTTATGACCAAATTTTCCACATGAATAACAGTAGCCATAAAAAATATGTTGGTACCTGGATGGAAATTTTCGTCGAGGAATTGTCTTCCAAGGATGTTCTTGTGAATCTTGTCCAATGAAGTCTACATGCATGTCAGATCTCATAGGTTCATTGTATTTTGTTGTAGAAGGTCCTGCTTCTTCTTCTTTGTAACCGATGCCAGTTTTGTCATTGTAAGATCGTTGATTGTTGATGAGTTCTTCCAATGCCCTTGAGTTGTTGGCATATTTTTGGATAGTTTTTCCTTTCTTCACTTCCTCACACAGCGAGACTACTTCGGCTTCTAATTCTTCCCTTTCTTGGTTGCTTTCTTCCAACTTCTTTTGAAGTGACTCTTCAATGCATTTGTGTTCTTCAACTTTAATTTTGAGACCTTGAACTTGTTCTTCAAGAGTTTTGGAACGAATCTTCTCTGCCTTGAGATATTTTATAAGTTTGATTGCTTCCTCATAAAATTCGTCTATGGTCCATCCTTCTTCTTCGTTGTTTGATACCTCTTGCTTATTGTGCTTGGCCATAAACAATACTCTCTCATTGGCTTCTTCTTCACTATCATTGTCTTCATCGGATGATGAGCTATCTTCTTTAAAGAGAAAGTTCCTTTTGGATCCTTGCTTGTTGAATTTCTTAAAGCCTTTCTTTCTTTTTGAGTTGCCATTACTTTTGTTTGGACATTTTGCTGCAAAATGCCCAACCTCATTACAGCTGAAACATATCAATGAAAGTTTACCTTTGAATTGTCCCTCACCAATTTGTAGTTTTCTCGTGAAGTAAGCATATTATTGATTTGAAAGACCTTCTTCATCATCTCCCTTTTCTTCACACTTGTAGGTGCATGTCTTTTCAATTGAAGGTTGTTTATCCTTATTTGTTTTCTTAGACGCAACGAATGCAGTTTCTAGATGCGAAGTACCCTCTTCTTCATCAAGTCTCATTTCATATGCTATGAGAACTCCATGTAATTCCTCTTTGCTGAGTTTGTCTAGATATGCACTGTATTCTAAGACCGATACCTTGGGTTGAATCTCCCTGGTAACGTTCTAATAATCTTCCTTATAATAGTCTTCTCATCAACTGTCTCTCCCAATCCTTCCAGAGTATTGGTTATTTCATCAAAGTATTGAAAGTATGCAGCAATGTTGCAATCTTCTTTCATTCTGAGTTGCTCAAATTTTTCTCTATAGATTTGAAGCTTTGCTTCTTTGACATTTGAGTCACTTGCATATATATTCTCAAGCTTGTCCCATACATTTTTGGCGGTTTTACAACCCAACACCTTATGATAAGCAGATTCAATAAGTCCACTGATAATAATATTCTTTGCTTTTGCATCATTTACCAAATTCTTCTTACCTTGTTCATCCGCGGTTGATGTAAATCCATTTTGAGCAGTGTCCCATACTTCGTAACCTTGCGCCAAGAGATAGACCTCCATTCTTCCTTTCCAAAGTGCATAATTATTTTCATTGAATAGAGGTACACCATTCTTGGTATGCTCCATGACCTCCTTCCAGCTGTTAAATTGCTATTGAAGGAACCAAACTCCAATACCAATTGTTGGAAATACTGAGAGGGGGGGTGAATCATTATTCCTTTCAATTAGAGCATTAGTTAATCTTCAATTATTATCAGTGTTTGTATAATGATAGTAGCAAACAATAGGAACACAAATGCACACATTTTTTAAGGTGGAAACCCACTCCAGGACAAAAACCACCTAATGCTTTTCTAATAATTCTTTAATATTCAACTCCAATTGAAAATAAAGCTCCAACTTCCTAGAATCTAGAAAAGCATTCTTCTCCAGCTCCCACTAGATGGATGCTCCAATGCTCGAGATTCTTCAGTAGTCACTGAACGGATGCCCCAACACCCAATGAGCTACAACTCACCCTAGCACCACCCTACCACCCTATAGAAGAATAAAATAAGAATGGACTCCCGTACCAGGGAAAATGGTCCACTTTTACAATGATATAGAATGATGTAGAAGAAGAAGATATACTAGACCATAACCCCAACTTTGACACAACCACCTAATGATGATCCTAGACCTCCCAACACTACCTCTTCAACCCTTCACAGATAGACACTAGTACAATTTGTACAATAATGTATTTACAATGACTAAGTACAATGATACCTTTACAATGATTGTATGCAGTGCTGCCCACTTGAAGACTTCATATGATTAAATTCTTGTTGTTTTTATGCACCTTCGTTGCTACTCTTGTCATGCTATCATCTGCTCCACCTTGCTTTGCTTTTCTGCCATAGAAAGTATGGTCCTTTGCAACCCTTGACAACACATGATCTTACTTTTTACTGCCTTCTAGGAGCTCGATATTGAATCTAGTGTATCTCTGTTATTTCATATCCTAAATATCTGATTTTTAGTCCTATTGGATTCCTCTATGTCATCTTTCCAATGCCATAGGTCTAACCCAATTTGGATTCTTCAAGAGAGAGTTATACCCAATCTCTCAAAATGCCCTAATTATGGACTATTTTAGTAGAGTGCACTTGTACGGCGTGCCACATGTCACTGCTTCTTCATTTGGATCTGAAATTGATAGAAAATAAATTAAAAGCTATGCACTATTCATCACTTTTTATAAAATTCCAATCCGATACTCAAAGAGAGATTTATGAAGAATTTACCAATGTCACTTCTTTGAGATGAATTTCAAGAGCCTGCAAAAACCCTGACTTCCACAGATCATATCTCCAAAAATACTGCGCACCTTGATCTGAAATTTTTACTGTAGCTTCCTCAAGATTTTTGCTTCACCTCATAAAATTTCAGCTTCTGAACCTTTGTAGAAAAAAAAATTAGAGCGACAATGCCACAATGACCTGTTTCAGATGGCCGAATCCCTTACATAAGGAGGAAATGAGGATCACAATTTATATAAGTGCTTAAGTTGAGAGGGGCTTCAAAAAGTGAACATGGGAGGGATTTTAGGAGCTTAAAAAAATATTAATTATGAATTTTCAATGACCCATGCCCCAACCTTATGCGGTTTTAGCCCACTAACATGGGGTACAAACTTCAAACATGAATATCTATCAAACCGTGAAGAATTACATCGCGTGCCATATATCAACGGAAACATCTCGACAAGTAGAAACCATCAAAAGCATTATTGACCGAGAATATATTAATTTGATAGGTTAAAATTCCCATGCAGTATTGGGTTAGCCCCTGGTACTGCTTGGGTTGACATCAATGACAACCGCTGATCAATAGTGATAGAAAATACACTAAAGGTCATAAGTGTGCTGAGAAGAAATTATTTTACATAGATTGTGAAGAGGAAGAATAAAATGAACAAGAATATTCAAAAGAAGAGGATATACACCAAGAACCAACCCTAGAAGAGGAAGAAATGATTCTGACCATATCATGTAATGCATTGGCAGAAATTACAACTCCTCAAACTCTCAAGATAGAAGGACATATAAAGAAGAAAAAGGTAATAGTGATGATTGATTTAGGTAGTACACATAATTTTACTCATTGTAAGGTAGCCAAGGAATTGAATTGTTTCCTATACCCAGCACCAGAATGTCAAGTGATGGTTGCAAATGGAGGAAATATAAATTGCTCTAGAAAATGCCATAATATAAAGCTAACCATGGGGGAATATGTATTGAATAGTCCAATGCTTTCCATTCCTATGGGAGATGATGATGTTGTACTAGGAGTACAATGGTTAAAATATTTGGGGATGGTAGCTTTTAATTTTCAAGAACTTTTCTTGAATTTTTTTTCAAAAGGAAAGGAAATCGAATTACGGGGTATTGAAGGGAACTTGGAAAAGACAATAAGCTCTAATGTCATGAAAAACCTTCTAAAGAAATAAAAACAAGGCATAATTGCACAATTATTCTCACTAGAAGTTCCAACATAAAAATCATCGATTTCTACAGATCTCCAAAAAGTCTTGGACAATCATTCAAAGGTGTTTTAAACTCCCAAAGGAATCCCACTTATTCGTGATCATGATCATGCTATTAATTTGATTCCAAGAAGTGTTCCTCCAAACATCAGGCCTTATAGATATCCTTATGTCCAAAAGAGCAAAATTGAACGTATGATTGCAGAAATGTTAGGCGTTGATATAATTCAACCTAGTCAAATTTCTTTCTCTTCTCCTGTAGTATTGGTACATGAGAAGAATGGATCATGGTGCATGTGTCTGGATTATAGGGAGCTCAATAAGCTCACCATTAAAGATAAATTTCCCATTCCTATGATTTATGAATTATTAGATGAATTACATGGAGCAATTTATTTTACAAAGTTGGATCTTCATTCAGGATATCATCAAATTAGAATGAAGACAGAAGATATTCTGAAAAAAAACATTTCTAACTCATGAGGGTCATTATGATTTTTGGTCAGGCCTTTTTTCCTTACCAATGCACCTTCTACATTTCAAGGGTTGATGAATTCCATTTTCAAACCCTTCCTTAGAAAATTTGTGCTAATATTTTTTGATGATATACTAATCTACAGTAGCTCTTGGAAGGATCATGTTCAACATATGCAAAAACATCCAAATGTTTCTTTGGAGTATAAGAGGTTGAATATCTGGGTCATATTGTATCTCACGAGGGAGTTAAGGTAGACCCTAACAAAATTAAACCCATTAAGGAATGAAAGATCCCCACAACCATAAATTAGTTGCGAGGATTTCTCAGGTTAACAGGGTATTATCGCAAATTTTTTAAGGATTATCGGAGAATAGCAGCACCTCTAACAACATTATTGAAGAAAGATGAATTTTCATGGACTCCTAAAGAAACTAAGGCCTTTGAACATCTTAAAGAGGTAATGTGCCTAGCACCAGTCTTAGCTATGCCATACTTCAAAAAAACCTTTATTGTGGAATGTGATGCCTCAGGAAATGGAATTGATGTTGTTTTAATGCAAGAAGGAAGACCCATTGCTTTTGAAATTCGTCCAATCAAAGGAAAGTATCTACAGAAAGATATTTATGAGAAGGAAATGTTAGCAATACTGCATGCACTAAAGAAATGGAAAACTTACCTAATGGGAAGACACTTCAAGGTAAAATCTGATCATGATATTCTGAAACACTTTTTGGAACAAAGACTATCTTCAAAAGAGTAGAAAAAATGGGTCACAAAGGTGTTGGGTTATGACTTTGAAATAATCTACAAAAAAGGGAAGCTAAATGTTGTTGCAGATGCACTATCAAGAAAGAATGAATAGGTGGAATAATTGCTTTGTGCCATTTCTATTATCCAACCAGATTGGATAACCAAAGCAAGGGATGAATGGAAGAAGGACGAAGAAGTGTGGACACTCATTCAAAAGTTGCAGCAATATCCTAGTACATCTGATACATTTAGTTGGAAAAATGATTCCTTATGGTACAAATATCACTTATATTTTTGTAATAATTCACAACTAAAACAAAAGATTCTTTTAGAATTTCACACTTCTCGTTTAGGATTTTTAAAAACTTACCACAGGGCGAAGAAAGAATTTTTTTGGGATGGCCTTACATCTGATATTCAAAAGTTTGTGGTGGAATGTTTGGCTTGCCAGTAGAATAAAGTTGAGGCAATTAAGACCTCGGGTCTTCTACAACCTTTATCCATCCCAAGTCAATGTTGGGAGGAGATTTCAATGGACTTCATCACAGGTTTACCTAAGTCTGAAGGAAAGAGTGTCATCATGGTGGTAGTTGATAGATTTACCAAGTATGCACACTTTTGTGCATTATCTCATCCATTTAAAGAAAGTACAGTTGCTACTACATTTATGGACACAATTTAAAAGCTACATGGAAACACAAGGGTTATTGTGAGCGATAGAGATCCCATTTTTACTGGAAATTTTTGGACGGAGTTATTTTCTTGTTTGGGTACTCAATTAGCTCATAGCTCATCTTATCATCCTCAATCCGATGATCAAGCTGAGATAGTAAATAAATTTTTGGAAGGATATATTCGTTGTTTTGTATCTGATAAACAAACACAATGGGTCAAGTGGTTACCTCTCGCTGAATAGTGGTATAACACTTCCTTCCATACTGCAAAAAAAATGATCCCATTTATGGCACTTTATGGATATCATCCACCATCCATCACACCATATTTAAGAGAAAATTCAAAGGTTCAAGCAATGGAAGATCACATTGAGCATCAACAAGAAGTTCTATAACTCTTAAAGGAAAACCTGAATTTGGCACAAAATCGAATGAAACAACAGACAGATCAACATCACAGCGAGATAAGTTTTGATGCAGGAGACTGGGTATTTTTATGGCTACAACCATACAAACAATTGTCCCTCAAGAAAGCTAGGAAGGATAATAAATTATCACCAAAGTACTATGGTCCTTACAAGGTGTTGCAAAATATTGGTACTATGGCATACAAATTGGAGCTTCCTGCTTCTTCACAAGTGCACCTAGTTTTCCATGTTTCATGCTTAAAGAAGGTTATAGGTGAAAATATCCCAGTTCAAACAATATTGCCAGAACTTGATGAGGAAGGAAAAATCATATTGGAACCTGAAGCAATCACGGAAACAAGAACTTGATAGCTACGAAATCAATCAATTTCAGAGTATCTCATCAAGCAGAAGAACTTACCCACTGAAGATTCTACATGGGAGGATGAGAATTTATACAGAAGCACCCAGAGCTACTCAAGCGTTGAGGACAACACTTTTTTGAAGGAGGGGGGCATGTTAGGTCCCCATATTACTAGTATAGTCCCTTATTGTTGTTAGTGTAACCCCCTTATTGTTATTATTGTACCCCTGTAACCCTTATATTGTTATTATTGTGCCCTTAAATTATTATTGTTAGGTCAGCTAGGATTACATTGTGGCCCCATGGACTCCTATATATAGAAAGGAGTTTTGTAATTTGTATCATCCAAGAATTATTCATTCATGTAATGTATTGGAGGTTTCCCCCTCGAAGTGGCTTATTTCTAAGGTGTTGATATCTCTTTTCTTCTATTTTTGGAGCTGGTTTCCCAGCAGTTTCTCTGATAGAAATTTGGCCAACATAACATTGTCTCATTTTTTGGTTCTCCTATGGATTTTTTATATAGAATTTTTTGAATCCATCTTCCCTCGATTGGTTCATGAATGATAATGACTCAAGAGTAGGACAAGATGATCCCATTGAGGGTTTCATACATTTAGGGTGGGTCAAACTTAGTTGTCCTTGACTGGCACATGTCAGGGAATCATCCTCCATGTGCGCTAAGTGGTCCCAAATTTTTTGAGTCACAATTTTACTCGATTGTGCAACTTTCAATGTAAAATCCATGCAATCACATTTTTTGAGTTCCTGTATGGTGTGTGATACAATTTTTTCATACGAAACCTTAGGATAAATTAAATTTTTAGAAATTTCATAATGTCTTTAGATGCAAATTATTTATCTCTATGTTATGTTGGACAACCTTAGGTGTCTTTTAGAGTGTACGATTTTCTGGTGTTAATATTGTTCTTGCATTTTTGGCTAATATACATACGTATGTGATTTGGCTACTATATTTTGTATACCAAAGTTCCGTGAAACATTGAAGGTGTGAACTTTTCTAATCAATTTCAATCACTCACCTTTTAGAACATATAAATTATCTACTCTATAGAGTACCTCATTTTGGAGATAGTAGTGAATATTGTTGTAGCCATCATGCACATCCCTATGACTTTGCTACTAACTGAAACACTTCCTTGAATTCCTCATCCTATGAATATGCCTCTTTATATGCATCATGGATGAATGGCTCCATGTGCATCAATGTTCCCAAATACGTGATATTTGATGTGTGTGGCCTTGAATACATGTCATTCAACTTGTTTTTTCTTACCTTATTGTACTTAATCACTAAATGAAGCTACTATATAAACCTCGTCCACTTGTAATTCCTAGTATCTTATAGCTTTCCCTAGGCCCGCAAGTACTGTAGTTATTTGTGGTATGTGTGTATCATTGTCTTCTTTCCCATCAAATAGAACTTCCATTTCTTCACGCCTTGCACCATGCGATAGATCTCCTTGTCATAGATAGGGTAGTTAAGAAATGCCTCATTAAATACTTCAGAATATTAGCATATAGTTCTTCATCCCTACATGAAGACCACACCCATAGGATATTGACTCACATTTTTCTCCACTTCAAAGGGTTGTTACAAGTTTGGTAATGCCAGAATGAGTAACCCTTTCCTCACTATAAACTCTTTCCACTTTCTATTATGTCGTGGAGTGGTGATGCTACCACTAAAAATAATTCTATGAAATTCTTGAGGTAACATTTTTTCCCATAAAAAATCCTAACCTCAAAAACGTTACTAGGAACCAACTATTTCAAGATGGCCTCCATATTGGAAGGATATATATTAAGGTCTCATCCACCTATATCATACCCTAGATAAACTAAATAATGTGGCGAACACCTACATGAAATGTGAAGTATGCTCCTCCCAGATAGGATTGTATAGTAGTTAATCATCCAAACAAACAAACAAAAATGAATCTATAAAAGGGTGTAGTATATCTTTATTAACTACATAAATGTAGCTATTGCATTTCATAGGCCAAGTGGCATGAGTAACCACTCATAAAAACCTTGCCTAGTTTTTAAGGTGGTTTTCTAGGTATCTTATTCTTTGACTTGATCTTGGTGATATCTAGACTTTAATTTTAGCTTGGTGAAGTACTTTACTTATTCTAATTGATCTAGTAGATCATCAATACTTGGAATGGGGTACCTGTTCTTAAGCATGATTTTTTTCAATTCCCTTTAATCGATATACATCCACTAAGTCCCTTCGTTCTTTGGAAAAATTATGATGGGTAACCCACATGGTGATGTACATGGTCAAATGACACCTTGTTCCAATGGTTGCTACAATTTTTTCTTCACCTCACTTGATTCTATAACAAATTACTTGTACACCCCAAATTCCAATATTTGGAAATTGGGAGTCCATAAATAATTGGATCTCCTGCTCCACATACCTCTTGGGTGGTAACCCTTTATGATCTTCGAACACATGATTATATTCTTGCAGAAACTCTTCCAGTTGTTGTTTCTACTTCTTAGTACACCCTTCTACGAATGCCTAGCTTGTTTTAAAATCTTCTACAAAGTGATTTTCTCTTAAAAATAGTAAAACATAATTGTTGCTAGAACTTATCAATTTCTTGGACTGGTTGGTACTTACCAATTAAATTTTTGACTTGTCTTTGTGCCCATTGATGGTAAACAATTTTCCATCCTTGAGGATTTGGTATTAGTTGGATCTTTTCATGAATATTTCATCTCGCAAGTACATGTAGGGACTTCAAACACCACTCTGCATACATCAACAACACCCACATATAGTTATATTTCGATACTAAAATCAACATTAATAACAAATACAACTTTACATTATTTTTCTACCTTTAACTTTGCATCCTTATTTACCCATCTCAATGGATATGGGCTGGGATGACCACAAACTTCGAATCCCAATTTTTTTAACAAATATTTTTCAACAAGATTCACTTGCGATATTGGGTCAAGTAAAGCATCAAATTTTGTCTTCTTAACCTATATTTTTATGTGGTATACTTTGTTCATTTCTTTCTCTTCTTATTACTAAAGGTTACTCGGATTCACTTCTTTTTGCATTCACACACAAACAATATTCTCATATATGTATGAGTTTCTTTCAACTTGGTTACTTGAATTAGTGGCCATAAGGTTCTTCTTCTTATTGTATTTCTTTTTCCTCTTCAGGTTAAGATCTATATGAAACTTCTAATACCTCTCCTTTGTATGGAAATCAATGTTGTAGTGGTTGTTAGGATCTTTGCACTGCTATGTTGTGGTTGTTGTATTTTTATATTTTCCCCTTGTCCACTTCTTCTTCCCCTCCTTAGAAGCATCGTGTCTCTCCCTCTTCTCAGGTCCACTTGATTTCCCTTTATTCATGCCTATGTTTTCTAGGTATTGTACCTACACACAAGCCTCATCCACTAATATATGCTTGAAAAACATCACTTGCTTTCACATATGGCTATGTTGACCCACAAATACTTGAGGAGTACATATAGTTTATTTTGGCGAGATATACAATATTATGTCAATATTTATAAACTCTATGATATACTCAAGTATGCTCTACCCTTTCTTTTCTCTTATGTAGTGCCACGACATCCACTAGTCCTCTACACACATAATAGGTTAAAATTGTGAATTTATGATGGTTTTAAAGTCCTCCAACTTAGTCAGTGAAAGATCTCCCTCCAACCTCATGGTATCTACGTGTTTTTCCCACTAAGTGAGGGCATGACCCTCTAATATAAACCATGCAAGTAAAATATTTTGTTCTTCCTCAAAATGACGCACACCAAAATAAAACTCTAATTTCTATAACCAAAGATTTCAAACTCACCTTTGTATGAATTGATATTGTCCTTCACTTCCATTTTTAATAAGGAATGTGATTGATTCATGAAACTTGAACTGGGTTGACCTTTCTCATTCCTTTCTTTGGCTAGTTCACTATTTCTTCTTAGCCTCTATAACTTCAGAGGCCTTGTATATAGTTGCAGCACTATAGGAACCTACATATTGAGATAATTTAGTGAGATCCTCATACGAATTCACCTTAGAATTTTTATAAACAATATTCATAAACTCCACCAGTGATCTTGAAAGTGCATCTTGATCAGTTCTCCTCCTTTTCCTTTGTTTTCTCACAACAGCCCTATGCTTAGGACTATAAAATACATCCAGAGGAGGGATCTCTTCTATTTTCAACATAATTTCACCTGTGGAATTTTCAGGAATAACTTCTATATCCTGATCTTCCAGAACATTAACTTGGGGGTTATTCTGTTGTCCTATTTTCTGGGCAAATTGTTCATATTGGCTCAGCAAATGAGGAGAAACTATAAGTTCAGCAGAGTCAACTACCTTTTTAGTAGCTTCCTCTCTTCCAAGCTGAGAATCTGGATTATTTTTTATATCTCCTTTTGGTGCCTATTTAGTAGCCTTACTGTTTGTGCCTCCTTTCTCAGAATGCACGTTGGTATAAGTACCAATGCTTTCTTTTCCTGTCTGGGCTGAAGACTGCTGATCAATACATACATCAATTTTAGCAGTTGTTTCCTTCTTCTCAGTAGAAACTTTCCTGCTAATATCTTCTTTTTGTAAAACAGGACTAGTTCCTATTACTGTTTTGCCATATGTATCCTATTTTTCCTTTTGTTGTGACTCAGCTTCCTGCATAGGAACTCTTAATTGATCCAAAGGAACTTTGAGTAATTTCTGGCTTCTAAACAACATAAACTTATTCAACTCTTCAACCTGGAATTTGGACTTGGCCAAATAAAAAACTTGGGACTAATTATCTACAGAAACAAATAAATCATCAAAAATATCTGGTTCATGTTCGAACCGAACAATTGAAACAACGGTAGTAAATCAAATGCCACCTTCATTGGATCATATTGCCTCCCTGGGATTTTTGAAAGCTTGAGATTGGTTAGCTTGCCAACTTCTTTCTTAGCATGAACAAAATTATTGAGAGTATAATATCCACATTTTAAATGAAAAATAGGCCACATTAGCTTCTTGCTGTTCTTCAAAGTCCTGGACACTCCTTCTACTATCAAATGATATGCAATTTCCTGAGCTAACAGTTTATCTGGAACATACAAAGGAAGAATGTGTGGTTCCACAATACTTCTGAAAACTCTGATATATGTGAATCTTTCTTCTCCGAACCAATCCCCAATCGAGGATAAATCAACTTTAGCCTTCTGAGAAAGTCTAGGAGGGAATCGGCCAAAAATAGTTTGATAAATCAGGATAAGAAAACCATGACAAACTCTGTAAACATGTCTTTTGAAATGCCCTCTCCACAAGAACTTGTGATATATATGAATAGGAAGAGGATCTTTAGGGGTCCATTTCCATCCTAATATGGGAAATTGAGAATTGAAGCACAGGGCATCTAGAATATAAGCACAAAAATAAAAATAAGTGGTATTTCTTGAGTTTTTGTCTTTCCTATACTCAAGAATCCTATTGGTTATCTTATCAGAAAGAATGACAGCCCAGCCCATTATCTCAGAATTTATAGCAGAATGTATTAATGGCACCACTTTTATAGAGAACCTAGTTGAGTTATCATTCCCAAACAATCTGCACATCATTGCTGTGACATAACAGTACGAAGGTGAAAGAGACTCCAAAGAGTGCATACCTGATGCCTCGTGTTTATGCTTTTCGAGAACCTTTCTCCATTCTCTAATCGGCTCTGACTGATTTTCATTATTCACAACAAATTCCTTGATGAAGTCTTTGTTGTATATTTTCTGTGGGTCCGAAAGGTGGTACATCACTTTAATGTCCTCTACTTTGAACGACCCAAATATTGCTCTAGAAGCTGAAACAAAGGTTCTGTTTTGGATAGCCACATTATCAATTACCCATCGAATAACATCATAATATGGAAAAATGTTTTTTCAAGCTGCAATTCGGTGCAGAAATGAATTAGCCATTGTTCGAAGGGAATTTTCTGAATTTGACTTTGAATCGTCCTCATCGGGAACAGATGCTTTTGGCACAGTTACCTTAGGATTTTCATTTTCAATGAGGTTATATACCTCTTCCCAGGATAATTTACCCAGACCTTGGCACGATGTGTCTGTAACCAACTTAATCTTAGCTAGTTTCTCTTTAGGTGCCATGGTGAACACAGGGGCTTTTACCGCGACAGAAAATTTCACCTTCCTAGATCTCTTTGACATTTTTGTATCCGGAAACGTTTCCCTCGCTTTGTGAATGAAAGGATTGGGTTTTCTTTGGTTCTACAAAGGGAAAAAATAGTTCAATCATGGTAAAAACTCAAATGAGGAGAACAACTGTATAACAATCTATTCATTGATTTTTATTTATTATCTTCGTGTTTATAACATAAATGCCCTCTAAATAGTCACACTCACGTATTTAAAACAAAATCATTTTCCATTATTCGTTTGATTTATTATTCAATCTCATACGTACAATCGGAGCTGGCACTTTTGAAATAAGTGTAAAAAAATTACCTTTTGAATCCTTGCGATGCAATGAATAAATAGTGTATGGGCATTAAGTAATAATCGCATCGGGAATTTTCAAAGGTAAACGAAATAACATAATATAATTTCTGCCAATTTCCGATTACGATGATCGCATCGGGGATTTTCAAATGGAGTGGATCGTTAATGAGTTTCTCCAATTTTCGATTGTGATGAGGTGGGGTCCGCCACGTCGGAGTCTTTTAATCAAACAAATATAACGTTTGTCTCTCCGCAATGAAATTGCAATGAAGCATATTGCATGAGGGTTTTGCAGTTGACCCCAAAGAGTTTGTTTAAAGTTTTGCAAAATGCGATTGCGATGAACTGCGTCGCATCGGAGTATTTCAAAGCAGATACGATTGCTTAAAACTTTTCCGATTCACGATTGTGATGGGACTCATCGCATCGGAGTTTTATTATAACAAGTCCATGAAAGATCATTCTCTGAAATGTGATTACGATGAATCGCATCACATTGGAAGTATGCAAAAAAAGTATGAAAACTTAAAACTTATCCAATTTGCTATTGCGATTGAGTTCCATCACATCAGAGTCTTAAAAAGTGAATATAAAACTTAAATAACTCTCTGATTTGCGATTACTGTACACATTAAATATTGTTAAATATAAAAACTTTATGTAATATTTTGATATGATAAAAGCTTTATATCTCATCAAATCGGAAAGTTTTTCAATGTTTTATTTATTTATACACACTTGTTAATAAAGATATGCAATATGTCCTTTTATCAATGAACTTCTTATTCGTAATTTAAAAATGATCAGATTGTTTCTAAATTTTTTATTTCTATCTAGAAATTAAGATAAAAAAGGGGACCTATTTCTAAATGAAATTTATTCTAGAAATTTAGAAATGGGGAGGGTTGTTGTACAATACAACAATTGGCGTTTCACTGGAAGGAACAGTTATCTCTAAAAAATAAAATGAACACTGTATTTCTAGTAAGTAAAAATTTCTAAAGGTAATGAAAACTATCTTAGGATAATTCAAATAAAATCTAACTATGAAAAAGAATAAAAATCACTTACAATTTCTTTCTAATTCCTTAAGAATATAAACATTTTTGGGTTATCTCAAGCTTTGATTGGTTGATAATAATGAAGTAAGTCGACTTCTTCAAGTTTAGCTTTTGTAATATACTCTATCGTCATAGGCATTGCCTCTGCTACCAACAAACGTTCATAGTCTTGACAGGGTTACCTTTTAACCATCAACTATTCATTATCCCATCCAACTAAGATTATGACTCCTTAAAAATATATTCATAAGACATATTATCTCATGTTTTATATATATATATATATATATATATTTTTTTTTTTTTTTATTTAAGAGCCATTGTTCTGGTTTGGTAGCCAGTTAGTAACAATTCCATTCACTAGTTGTAATTAAACTAAACAAGTTGGCTCATGATGAGACCCCTTGTCTTACTTTTATAAGCCATTACCATGTTTTGGTATGCACTATTGGTAATGTTAGTTTTATTACTTCTTATGATCATGGTAAATAGGCTCATGATGAGACCTTTTATCTCCTAAATTTTGTCATACAATTTCTTAGAATTACATTCTAAAAAATCACAACCAAAATGGATGGGGTGAAATAGTTGTATCCTTAAGAATAAATGGATGACAATGTTCAGAGTTTTTTGTTTGCTAAAGCTTGAAAATTCTTTACGTTTTAAAGATAACCTTTCTTTGCTTAATAAACTTATAATGATTTACATTTTCCTCAAAGTTTCAAAAGATCATGAAAATGTTTTGAACAAATTTTCAAAGTTTAACATTTTATTTAAAAACTATCCAAAATTGTAATCATTTCCCTAAAAATATTTATTTACACAAAATAAGTATTTATAACATTCTTTCTAAGACAATTTTCTAATAGTAAAAAGTCAATCAAAGACTATTAACAACCTTTATTCAAAACAAACAAAAATTGCAGAAAGGAATATGTACAAGTAAGAAGGGATTACCTCCTTATGAAAAGAATTTCTTTAAGACAAGCCCATTTACAGGAAGAGGTTCTCTCTTTCCTGTTAAAAGTTGGAGTGTGAATGTATATGAGCCTATTTTTTCCACAATCTAAAATGGTCCAAGCCACATTTTTTGAAATTCGGTATGCTTACCTTTTGCTTCATGTGCTTTATCCCATTTTAGAACAAGATCACCAATTGACAAATGTTTTAAGCTGGTGGAACTTGAATCAAAATAAGATTTTACAAGCTATTGATGTTTTTCATGAATATATTTTGTTTTTTTTCTATCTTCTTCTAATTTAAGGATTTGATCAAATCTCAACTGAATGGATGAGGAAGGATTTTCTTCAATGAATTGCACTAGGGATAATGATGGAAGAGCTAGATTTGATGATATCACAGCTTCTTTTCCCTAAATTAAATTGAAAGGTGAAGTTCCTATAGAAGCTTTAAGAGTAATACGATCAACCTATAATGCAAAGATTAAATACTTGTGCCAATTCTTTTAATTTTGATCAATGGTCATTTTAATGATTTTGATGAGATTTTTGTTAGTGGATTCAACTAAACCATTACCTTGTGGATAATAATTTGCTGAATATTTCAATTTAAAACCTCTTTTAATTGCAAATTCCATTATACTATTACCAGAAAAATAAGATGCATTATCGAAGACCAGAGCATTAGGTGAACCAAACCTGGTAATGATGAATTGATCGATGAAATCAATAATTGCATCAGAATTGGCTACCTTTAGAGGAATTGATTCTACCCACTTTGTGAAGTAATCTGTTGCTGTGAGGATGTATTTGTGCTGTTTGGAAGAATGAGGTACTATCTCACCAATGATATCAAGCTCAATGTTTACTGGCTGCAAAGGAAAAGCTGGCTTCCTTTGTCTTCCACTAGCAATTTGACAAATTTTGCACTTCCTCACATAATCGTGTGTATCTTTAAAAATGGTAGGCCAATAATATCCAACATGGATGATTTTGTGAGCTGTGGTATCACCTCCAAAATGACTACCTGCTGGTCCATCATGTAATTCCTGCAATACATTTTTTGCTTCAGTCTTTTCAAGACATCTAAATAGGATTGAATCATAATTATTTCTGAATAACACATCATCAATGATTTCATATTTAGTAGCCTTCAATCTTAAAGCACGTTTATTTTTATAGTTGAGATTAGAAGGAGCATACCCATTTTTTAAGTAAAATATCAGATCAGGATACTGAGATTCAGAATCTGTAACACTTATCTGACTTACTTGAACATCATTGTGTGGATCTTGATTTTCTGGTATGTTATGAGCTCCTGCTAATAATCTGCAAAAACCTTGACCTCTAACAATCTTTTTTGGTTTAATATCAATATCATATTCTTGCAAAGTTGTCACCCAATTAGCCCTTTTTTCTCCTACTTCTCTTTGAATTAATAATTGTCTTACTGCAGAGATTGGGAAAATAAATTTTGTGTGTGTTTTTAAGAGAAAAGGCCTAAAAAATTTTATTGACTTAAATATAGCGAAGGCTTGTTTTTATACATCGGAATAATTAAGCTCAGCTCCTTGTAGATTCGAGCTGAAGAAAGAAATCGGTGCTTCAATTTGTTGATCATTGAGCCGTGTTAAAACAACAACATGGGATATTTCAGTTGCCAAAGTATACAGAATAAAATCTTTAGAAAAATTCTAAGTATTCAATGCAGGTGCATTGATGATTGCCTGTTTGATTGCATCAAAGGCTTATTTTTCTTTATACCCCCATTTTAATACTGAATTTTTCTTAATCATATTCTGCATAGGTAAAACAATTTGAGAAAAATCTGTAATGAATCTTTTTACAAAATTAATCTGCCCTAAAAATGATTGCATGGACTTTTTATTATGAGGTAAAGAAATATCAAAAATTTCTTTAACTCTTTCTGGGTCGATATATATACCATATTTTGACACAACAAACCCTAAGAGTTTTCCTTGATCGGGAGCAAAGAAGGATTTCTTTGGGTTTAAGGAAATAGCAAACCTTCTACATATTTCGAATATTTGTTTCAGATCATGTAGATGATTGGATCTCTTCTTTGAATAAATTGTTATGTCATCAAGATAAATGACAACTAATATATTAATCAGACACTTAAATGCTATGTTCATGGCTCTTTGGAAAGTAGCTCCCACGTTTACTAAACCAAAAGGAATTTTCTGATAAGCATAGGTTCCCCATTTGGTTCTGAAAGTAGTTTTCAACCTATCATCTAGATGTACTAAAATTTGATTATAGCCTGAAAATCCATCAAGGAAGGACATGAGTTCAGAACCAGCTACCTTTTGGAGTATTTTCTCCATGGTTGGCAATGGGAAATTGTCTTTTTGACATGCCTTGTTTTTCTGAAATCAATACAGATTCTAATATCACCATTTTTCTTCCTGACAGGTAGCATGTTGGAAACCCAATTGGAATGCCTTACAGGAAAAATGATTTTGGCTTTCAAAAGTTTGTTGAGTTCTACTTTGATTTGATCTTCAAGATTTGGATGAATCTTTCTTAACTTCTGTTGAACAAGCTTAACATCAGATAGCATTGGAATTGTGTGTTGAATCACAGAAGTGTCATAAGTCTTTAAGTCCTCATAATTCCAAGCGAAGACATTTTTATATTTACTCAGAAGTTTGATAAAAGTGGATCTTTCTTCTAAAGTTAAATTGAGTCCTAGATTAACATTTTGAGGTTTAGAATCAAAGCCAAGATTCACTAATTCAAACTTCAAAGTTGAACTTTGAAGTTTAGCATTAGTAACTTTCTTGAATATGTCTTTAATATCATACAGATCCTCAAGTTTAACAATAGATTTAGGAATCGGATTTTCATTATTTCTTTAAGTAATTTGTAGATCATGATCGTCTTCATCAATAATTTGTTCATCATAGGATTTTTCAGAAGTTAAGAAATTCAATATATCTTGATCATGGTAGAATACTCTCCAGTTAGTAATATTATCGGGAACAGATGGTCTAAAAATCAATTCTATTGAAAATCTATTAGGACTGCAATCTTCAGTAGGGACGAGTTTGAATGCAACATTATCTAACAGGTCAGGTAATGTGTTTTGATTTCTAGGAATACAAGAGATATTAAATGCTAGAAATTGAGTGGTAAGGTCCAGTACTAGGGTTTGATAATGTTTAAGATGTCCTGAAAGACAATGGATGGTATTCCTTACTTGTCTTATGACAATTTCAGAATCTCCATATACTTTCAAGTATTTTACATTTAACCCTATGGCCTTATAAAGCCCTTGAATCAAGGCTTCATATTCAACGGTATTATTAGTGCACTCAAATTCTAATCTACATGATAGCATGGTTTTCTCTCTTTCTGGATCAATTAGGATGCATCCTGCTCCTGCTCCATCACTAGATTTTGATCCATCTAAATATAATGACCAAAATAAAGTTATATCTATAGGTTTATCTACAAATAAATCAGCAATATTAACAATTCTAAAAGAATCAGATTGTGAAAAAATTTCAATTTGAGAAATAAACTTATTTACAAAAAAATTTGATTGTGTTGCGGTAAAATTCTCAATAAATGACTCAGCTGAATAACCTGCAAGGATATTGTTGTTGAAAGCTATAGTTTCTTTCGGTTGTTCAAATTCAGTTACAGTGTGCGTTATATGTTTTTCTCGTTCGATTTTGATTTGATTTCGTTTCCCTTTGTAGGGAAGCCACATATGTGAAAAATCAGTTGTGATATAACCATTAAGTTTCATAGACTAGTCCCTGCTTAAGACTAACCCATATAATTCAGGAATATCTACAATTAGAATATAAATTCTCTAGACAATCCTAGGATCGGAAGCTAGTCTAATGGTAAATTAATTGATTTCTCCTACAACTTGAACTTTAGAGCGATCCAATTGTACAATGTGAACTGTAGACTTTTGTGGTTCGATATTCAATTTCACACAAACTAAAGTAGGAATTATATTAGAGGATGCTTCAGAATCAATTAAACAATTATGCAAATTTTTATTGTAGATTTCATAAGTCAACAGAAATGGAGGTGTCTAACAATTTGATCTTTCTCTAATAAGAGCAGTATCTGTGGCATCTACTTGGTCTGGTGGCTTACCAGTCCCTTTAGCTGCTTTAGCTACTACACCACTTGGTAGAGGAGCAATAGGCATAGCATTTAATTCTTTTAATAGCAGCTTTTGTTGATGTTTAAGTTTGCTAAGTTCATGTAATGAGATGTTCGCCCTAGTCTTTTTCATGTCCTCAACAATATTATAATCCATCGGATCTGATACCACTAGAGTCTTAGATGATTATGTGGGAGGATTGGGAGATGATAGCTAATTCTGAGTGGGTAAGGAAGAAACTCTCTTTGCAGGATTTTTGTCTTTGGTACTCGGAGTTGTGGTTTTCTTCTTTGGAACAGGTTGAACAGGTTCCTATATAGATTTTCTTCTTGTACTCATAGGCATGGCTTCTTGTTCTATTTCACTATCTGAATTAGGGAGAATGAAATCCCACATTCCATGTAATTCAGTTATTTCTTCCCTTTCATCTTCTTCATCCGATACTAGAGGAGTATCTTCCTCTTCTTCGTTTTCTAATTCTGCATTGGAGATTGCATTGGGAGGTTTTGATTCAGCTTGATTTCTCTTGAAATTTCTAAATGGTCTCTTTGTAGAAGTCTCTGCTACTTGCTTTTTGATCTCAACCATCTCATTATACATGGGTTTAAGAACTTTCTGTAAACCCTCCATGTCATATGGATCTCTTGGTGTCTTTTTCTTGGAATCATCTTTAAAAGTGACTTTCTTTGATTTTATTTCCTAAATAGCATTTTTATTATCTAGAGCAACCATCTGTTTTTCAATTGAAATGGCTTCTTTCATATTCTCGGCTAAAGTCAGTTTTGCAGCTCTATCTACAAAAATTTCTATGTTTGAGGGCAAAGCATTAATGTACCATTCATTTCTAACCTACTCACTAGGTTTAGATGTTGTAGGGGTCTTATTCAAGAGTTTATTGAATCGAGAGTTAAAATATCTAATGGGTTCCTCAGGTTGAGTCTTTAAATTGGAGAGATCGTTGATTAGGGTAGCTATTGATCTATCATCTCCATAATTAGTTAAAAATTGCTCTTTGAACATATCCCGACTTGTAATCGAATCTAAAGGTAAGGAAAAGTACCAGGATCCTGTTGTCCCTTGCAAAGTATAGGGCAATAACCTGACTACAACATTTTCATGCTCTACCATGTTTAAATTTATAGCAAGCATAAAATTATTGATGTGTTCTTCCGCTTGTATACCAGTATCTGGACTAAACTTTGGCAGCCATTTTTTAGGATGATCAAGTAGATCATGTAAAGGTGCAACCATATTTACAGCTCCCGGTCTAGTCCATGGTCTCTATGCCATTGTTGTGATGATGGTAGAAGAACTAGAAGTGACAACTAGCATATGAGTAATAACAGTTGAAGTACTAGAAGAGACAATTAGTGTTTGAACAGATGTTTTTTGAGCAGATGATGATGATGAGACTACTACACTTTTCTGATTTGGAGTTTGAGAAACAGATGATTGAATTTGTGATGAAGAACTAGTATCACTTTCTATTTCCGATATAGTTCTTCTTGTTTTGACTCTACTAGGTAAAGAAAATTCTTTTGGGGAAATTCCAAGTTTTTTAATCTGTGACCTAGTGAGGGGTATGGAAGAAACAAATTGTGAGGTAACACTACCTTCAAATATTTCTGATTCTTCTAATGATAACGAGAATCCTTGAATTTTATGAACTCAAGCTTCAACTTCAAGAGATTCAGGAGGTGGATTATCTGATTGATCTGAGACTTTGGTATTGGGTGTTTGAATACTTTTATCAATTTCTTCTCTAGTGATTTGAGATGTGGAAGAAATTGAAGGTGATGAGAGTGTTGTGCTCTTATAATGGCTTACAGATTTGGATTTATTTGCCATTCATAGCTTTGGCCCTCCTTCTAGTGCCAAAAATGTTGAATCCTCGAAAACCGCTACCAATAACCACCTAGTCGAGACCTTAGGACAAATCCTTTTCCATTTGGTGTAGTGGTTCCGACTGGATTGATAGGACCAGTTTCCTAATAATTTAAATGGTTTGGTAATGGAATGATTGGGTGAAGGGAAAATGGGACTAAATGACTAAAATAAACTATCTAATATAATCTAAAACTAATAAAATAATTCTAAAACTAACCCGGGTATCAAATGTGAATACAACATTAAATTGTTTCAACTAACCAATAACCCTGAAAATGTATTATAGTTTAATTGAAATATGCAGTAACAAATAAAGATAACTCTGTTTAAGAAATTAAACAGAGTTATAATAACATATTACATTCATCGTTTATATATCATTTGCATATACTGTTAAAGATAAATATTTCTACACACTCAGAAATGATATGTATAAAGAAATATTGTGAAACAAGTACATATAAATGATAGAAAATTTAAAAGAAATATCTCATAACATAAGAAAACTAGTAGTGAATAGATAGAAATACCATATCCATCTTGATACTTTCCAATGCAATTCGATATCCAAATCCAACAACTTCAATGTAAAATAAACTCCAAGATACAGAAATGCAATTCTTAAAGGAAATTTTGCATAGAACCACCAGATGTGATCCTTTATAAAAATATAAGAGTCAATGGAGTACAGAAATGTAATCGCCAAGTCAAAATATTACAAATTCAGGACCCCTTTCTAAATACATTAAAGGGTTTTAAATATGTACTTAATAAAACAAAATAACTAAAACTATTTCTACAATATATCTAATAAAAAATCTAGAAACATAAATGTGATCTTGAAGTGAACCGATTCATTGATTAGCTGTTGCGTTTGATGTGCCCAGATGGCATATTTTGAGCATTTCCTTCACTTCTTCTAGATGACTAAGCTTTGAGTGTAACTTCCTTGTGTATGTGGCATCAGAGAATTCAGGAATAATGCAATCGATGGCATTCGAAAGAAATATAATCATTGTTTGCTGACTATGAGGCTTGATAAGGTAGGTCCACATCATATCCCACGATATTCCTTGCAGTTGACTAATTTGTTGATTCTTATTTATTATTTCTTGTTTCCATCTGTAATCAGTTTCTTTTACCCTAGGTAACTTGTGTCAGGTACAATCTAAAATCAAATTGATTGCATACAGGCTATTATTCACCAGTTGTGTTACATTGTTCATCATAATTTTAGCTCTAGATGTAGCTCCTTCCGCTTTGATTAAACGTTGTTCCCATTCTGCAAAAATAATTTCCTTATGTATTTCCACAATCCTGGGAAGATTTTCTTTTCTTCCCGACTCTGAGTCTTGCCATAAAAGAAATTCAGAAATTTTTTCATCAGCTTCATCAAATTCAAGTTTAAGACTGACTCCTTCATCTATTAAGGAAGATGTAATTTCACACAAGGATTCTGCTTCTGTAACCTTTAGACAAAATTCATTTAACTGCTGAGACAATAACTTTTTTGTCTCCAGGGCTTCATTTTTGAACTAATCCAAATTAGGATAACTCTTAAACTTGTCCAATCTGGATTGAAACATCTTCTCTTGCTCAATCTTTGAAGTCTTCTCATTTTGCAGAAGAGCTTGTAATTTTGCTACCTCTTGGTTTAGTTGCTGTTATTTTTCTAAGGTCTATTGAGAAATATTTTTCTTTTCAACAACAAGCTTCTCTTCTAGTTGTTTGGATTTGAGATCTTCATCCTGCAATTGTTGTTCTCACTGAACAATTTTATGCTAGTTCTCTGTAACCTATTCTTCTAACATAGCTATTTGCAAATATTTTTGTTTCATTAATTGTGTAACTTCAGAGGCCTTGTCTATAGTTGTAGCACTATAGGCACCTGCGTATTGAGATAATTTAGTGAGATCCTCAGATGGATTCACCTCAGAAATTTTATAAACAATATTCATAAACTCCACCTGTGATCTCGAAAGTGCATCTTGATTAGTTCTCCTCCTTTTCCCTTGTTTTTTCACAACAGCCCTATGCTTAGGACTATAAAATACATCCAAAGGAGGGATCTCTCATATTTTCAACATAATTTCACCTGTAGGATTTTCAGGAATAACTTCTATATCCTGGTCTTCCAGAACATTAACTTGGGGATTATTCTGTTGTCCTATTTTCTGGGAAAATTGTTCATATTCGCTCAGCAAATGAGGAGAAAGTATAAGTTCAGCAAATTCAACTACCTTTTTAGCAGCTTCCTCTCTTCCAAGTTGAGAATCTGGATTATTTTTTATATCTCCTTTTGGTGCCTGTTCAGTAGCCTTACTGTTTGTGCCTCCTTTCTCAGAATGCACGTTGGTATCAGTACCAGTCCTTTATTTTCCTGTCTGGGCTGAAGACTGCTAATCAATACGTACATCAAGTTTAGCAGCTATTTCCTTCTTCTCAGTATCAACTTTGTTGCTAATATCTTCTTTTTGTAAAACAGGACTAGTTCCTATTACTTTTTTGCCAGATGTATCCTATTTTTCCTTTTGTTGTGACTGAACTTCCTGCATAGGAACTCTTAATTGATCCAAAGGAACTTTGAGTAATCTCTGGCTTCTAAACAACATAAACTTATTAAACTCTTCAGCCTAGAATTTGGACTTGGCCAAATCAAAAACTTGGGACAAATTATCTACAGAAACAAATAAATCATCAAAAATATCTGGTTCATGTTCGAACCGAACAATTGAAACAGCAGTAGAAAAATCAAATGCCAGCTTCCTTGGATCATATTGCCTCCCTGGGATTGTTGAAAGCTTGAGATTGGTTAGCTTGCCAACTTCTTTCTCAGCATGAAAAAAATTATTGAGAGTATAATATCCACATTTAAAAGGAAAAGTAGGCCACATTAGCTTCTTGCTATTCTTCAAAGTCCTGGACATGCCTTCTACTGTCAGCTGATATGCAATTTCTTGAGCTAACAGTTTATCTGGAACATACAAAGGAAGAATGTGTGATTCCATAATACTTCTGAAAACTCTGATATATGTTAATCTTTCTTCTCCGAACCAATCCCCAATCGAGGATAAATCAACTCTAGCCTTCTAAAAAATTCTAGGAGGGAATCGTCCAAAAATAGTTTGATGAATCGGGATAAGAAAACCGTGACAAACTCTGTAAACATGGATTTTGAAATGCCCTTTCCACAAGAACTTGTGATATATATGAATATGAATAGGATCTTTAGGGGTCCATTTCCATCCTAATAAGGGAAATTCAGAATTGAAGCACAGGGCGTCTAGAATATAAGCACAAAAATAAAAAGGAGTGGTATTTCCTGAGTTTCTGTCTTTCCTATACTCAAGAATCCTATTGGCTATCTTATCAGAAAGAATGATAGCCCAGTCCATTATCTTGGAATTTATAGCAGAATGTATTAATGGCACCATTTGTATATAAAACCTAACTAAGTTATCATTCCCAAAAAAATTGCACATCATTGTTGCGGCATAACAGTACAGAGGTGAAAGAGACTCCACAGAGTACATACCTGATGCCTAGTGTTTATGCTTTTCGGGAGCCTTTCTCCATTCTATAATCGGCTCTGACTGATTTTCATATTCACAGCAAATTCCTTGTTGAAGTCTTTGTTATAGATTTTTTGTGGGTTCGGAAGGTGGTACATCGCTTTAATGTCCTCTACTTTGAATGACCTGAATACTTCTCCAGAAGCTGAAACAAAGGTTCTGTTTTGGATAGCCACATTATCAATTACCCAACAAATAACATCATAATATGGAAAAATGTTTGCTTGAGCTGCAATTCGGTGCAGAAATGAATTAGCCAGTGTTCGAAGGGAATTTTATGAATCTAACTCTAAATCGTCCTCATCAGGAACTGATGCTTTTGGCACAGTTACCTTAGGCTTTTCCTTTTCAATGAGGTTATATACCTCTTCCTAGGATAATTTACCCAGACCTTGGCATGACGTGTCTGTAACCAGCTTAATTTTAGCTGGTTTCTCTTTAGGTGCCATGGTGAACACAGGGGATTTTACCACGACAGAAAATTTCACCTTCCTAGATCTCTTTGACATTTCTGTATTCGGAAACATTTCCCTCGCTCTGCGAATTAAATGATTGGTTTTTCTTTGGTTCTGCAAAGGGAAAAAATAGTTCAATCGTGGTTAAAACTCAAATGAGGAGAACAACTGTATAACAATCTATTCATTGATTTTTATTTATTATCTCCATGTTTATAACATAAATGCCCTCTAAAGAGTCACACTCACGTATTTAAAACAAAATCATTTTCCATTATTCATTTGATTTCTTATTCAATATCATACATACAATCGGGACTTGGCACTTTTGAAATAAGTGTAAAAGATATTACCTTTTGAATCCTTGTGATGCGATGAATAAATAGTGTATGGGAATTAAGTAATAATCGCATCGGGAATTTTCAAAGGTAAACGAAATAACATAATATGATTTCTGCCAATTTCCGATTGCAATGATCGCATCGGGGATTTTCAAATGGAGTGGATTGTTAATGAGTTTCTCCGATTTCCGATTGCGATGAGGTGGGGTCTGCCATGTCGGAGTCTTTTAATCAAACAAATATAACGTTTGTCTCTCCATAATGCAATTACAATGAAGTGTATCACATCGGGTTTTTGTAATTGACCACAAAGAGTTTGTTTAAATTTTTGTGAAATGTGATTGCGATGAACTGCGTCGCATCGGAGTATTTCGAAGCAGATACGATTGCTTAAAAATTTTCCAATTCGCGATTGCAATGGGACTCATTGCATCCAATTTTTATTATAACAAGTCCATGAAATATCATTCTCCGAAATGCGATTGCGATGAATCGCATCGCTTCGGAAGTATGCAAAAAAAATATGAAAACTTAAAACTTATCCGATTTGTGATTTCGATTGAGTTCCATCGCATCGTAGTTTTACAAAGTGAATATAAAACTTAAAGATCTCTCTGATTTCTGATTTACAATTACTGTACACATCAAATATTGTTAAATATAAAAACTTTATGTAATATTTTGATATGATAAAAGCTTTATACCTCATCGGATTAGAAATTTTTTCAATGTTGTATTTGTTTATACACACTTGTTAATAAAGAGATGCAATATGTCCTTTTATCAATGAACTTCTTATTCCTAATTTAAAAATGATCGGATTGTTTCTAATTTTTTTATTTCTATCTATAAAGCAAGATAAAAAGGGGACCTATTTCTAAATGAAATTTATTCTAGAAATTTAGAAATGGGGAGGGTTGTTGTACAGTACAACACAATGAAAACCTCTCCTCTACATGATCACGAATGTCATTAATACATTTGTCACCATGATTAGGGTTTTATAAATTGTCCTGACCTATATAAACCCCATGCAAATATCCAATGTATACCCAAAGAATCCTACTTTTATACCAATCTGATCTATAAAATTTTGTGAAAATTGGAATAGGTAATTTGTCACAACATATAAACAAAAGTATATTTAAAAATATGATATTTTCACTATTAGTATTTTATTTCTCTTTATATATATGAATTTCTATATTATTATTACTTACTTATTCTTTCAAATTAAATTTATTCTAAAAACAAATAATAGTGAAATAAAAACTCACAAACCATGATTTTACATAGGATATGACTTGGGAAACCCTTTTGGAAGAAAACCCAACTAGAAGGTGAGGTCTCTCTACTCTATTTCTATGAACATAAAATGGAAACGAGAACAAAGAAGTATGGCTTGTGGCCCATGGACTAATACAATGCAAAAATACTCTCTATGTGCTCTATCTCCTATCCCTCTTAGCTATTTTTTTTCATCTACTGAACAAATAAACTTGAAATAATGGAACCCATTTTCCTGCTAGTGGCCAAGTTATAACACATTCTAATAGCCTAATAATGGTTAGGTTTTCCTATCTAAAATTTTAACCAGAGTTACAATACAGACTCCACTAAATTCTTATTAATATTAATCATGTGTCTATACCCTTTTCCTGGAATAATGAGGTTTTTTGTGGCATCCTCTCAAATTGTGGTGGGGAAAACAAGAAAGACAACTTCTGAGTGGTATAATGTTTTCATAAATACTCTAATTGACATTTTTCTTATGTTGTTGGAAAGGTCACAATCTATATAATATGAAAAATTAAAGGTATTATAGTAAATAATGAAGACTTTTCCCCTAAAAAACATTGTTTTATGCCTCACAATGCTCCCACAAGGTTTCAAACCCCAATTTGCAAAACTAGGTCCTGCTAGTAAAAATTGTCCTATGATCTTATTCCTCCACTTTTTACACTCTAAATTATCAAGATTGATGAAAAAAATGACCCAATCTTAATAATGAATTGATGGTTTTCCAAAATTATATTTCTTCTCTTTTTCCTGAATTTTATGTGCCTATAGTAACTTAAGTGTTCTACAGGCGTGTCGTAGATGTTTTGACCAAAATTTACTAAATACCAAAATATCATCAAGATAAATGAACACAAAATTTCCCAAGTGTGGCCTAAAAATATCATTTATTAATCTAATAAAAGTGGCTGATGCATTTTTCACCCCAAATGCCATAACTTTCCATTTAAATAGAAAAATCATTTCCTTGGAGGCTGTATTCCATGTGCTTACCGCATGCATTCAAATCTTATGGTAGATGGATGTGAAATGCATATTTTTGAAGAAGAAATTTTCTTGTAAGTGGTCAAACAAATCATCAATCTAGGGTAGGGGATAATAGTTTTTAATGGTAGCCTTATTAAGGTAAAGATGATATATCACTAGATGCCATATGGAACCATATTTTTTTGGAATACTGAAATTGGGACAAGCACGTGGGGAGAATTGAGGTTGAATATGGCTTGAAGTCAACAATTGTGAAAGTTGATATTCTATCTCAACTACCTCTCTAAGAGAGGCAATATACTGTGGCATTGGGTAAATAATCATTGGCAACAAGATCAATTGTGTATTCAATAAAGTGTGATATAGGTAGCCCCATGGGTTGCATGAATACATATATGAATTATTGATGCAAGGGAAACATTTGAGGAGGTACCAGATTAGTGAGGTTATTGGTTTAACAGGGTGAACAAAACATAAAGAAACACATTGGTTTAAATTGAATTTCTTAAGGAGAGTTTTATCAATAGGAGGTTGTGTTGGTTTAAGTGAAAAGTAGGTGAGCGCATAGGTGTGTCTGCCATGCCCCAAGTGATATTAGTGATATTTAGCATGATAAATAGTGTTCCTCATGTTGATATGGAATTATGAGTAATATTTTGACATAATCGAGAGGAGAAACATAACACACCACAATATATTATAAAATGACAATAAAAAAAGCTCACTTCACAACACTAGGAGATGGTAAGACAAGGGATTTCCTTTTGTAATATTTGAGCTAGAACAGGTTCAGGTGTGGAGTGGTGCGAAGGTTAAGGAATTCAACCATGTCTTGGGCCAAAAGATTCTTTTAACACCAATTGTCAAGGATAAAATTATCCAATTCATGCTTTAACTGGAAATTATGGGTAAACAAAGGTGTATTAGAGTTTTTAGATTCATTAGCAGTAATGAGGATGAGAGAGGAGTCTTATTTAGTAGGATTGTCAAGAGAAATAATTGCAATAGGCAGAGGGGAATTTCATTGCTTAAACTAGGTAAAAAGAGTCTTGTTAGTGTGCATATTTTTAAGTGCTCCACAAATTTGGTAGAAGTATGTGAATTGGTCTTAATTTGGAATCCACACCAAGGGGTATTGCAATATGTGGAGGATGAGGTGGGGGTCACATTAAAAATATCAGTAGGAGAATGACCAGCAGGATAGGGACCATATTTGGGTTAAGGAGATCATATTTGAGGAACCACTTTACATTCCACAGCTAATGCCCAAAGAAAGGCTTTGTCTAAGGAACAATTATGGAATGATTCAAATTTTTTATTAAAAAAAAAGAAGAAAAAAAAAAAAAAATCAATAAACTAGAATTAAATTCAACGATGAGTACCTCTTCCTAATCAAAGATACATAGCTAAATGTATAATTTGAAGAAGAATTCAATCTCGAATTGTATTCACAGATTCTATAGATAGTCATGGAAAGTTTTAGGGGCTAATATTCACAGGTGGGCTAATTTTTCATGCTTTTAAAAAAAAAACTATTCACTAATTTCCATTTTTTTTAAATTGATTCACCCAAATTTTATAGTATAAAATTATTTTACCTTAAAAATCACCAAAATTTTATATATACTAATACAAAATGATTAGAAAACTAAATATTTTTACAAAAAAAACATCAAAAATTTTACAATTTACATATTGGGGACTACTAAGATTCGCCAAGTTTTTAAACTTTAAGATAAATGTCCATCCTTAAAATTTTCCCTGTAGATAGTAGAGTTGATACCATTTTGCAAGGAGATTCTGGAAATATGTTGGGGGATAGAATTTTGATATTAATTCCTAGCAGAATTCATCCCAAGATGTCATGTGAGGATGGTTGGTGTCTTCTCTAACTAGGTATCCCACAATTCTTATGGCATTCCTTCCAACCATAGGTTTTTGTTTTAAGGCTTCTTTTCTTCTTCCATCTCGGGATATGTTTTGAAATAGGTGGAGAGACTAAGGATCCAAGAATAAACAACCTTTTCCATTCATTTTGCTTGAAAATTTGAGTGATTGAAAGCATGTAATCAACTACATGTACCGTAGAAGGCATTTTTATTGCTACATAGTGATTAGCTCACGGAGATCCATGGATATGTCTTGGATTGGTGAGTCATTAGTGGATTCCTCGTATGTGGTTTCGTTACGAAGCAACATGATTTTCATTTACCAAAATGTATCAAAATGTACATATTGGCAATGTGATGGCTCTAATTGCCTTGAGGAAGGCATGCTAAGAAGGGACTTGAATAACTAAGTGTGTGGAACTGTTGAGTCATGAGTTTATGAAAAAAAATATTTGAATGCATGGATAGATTCCTATCTACTCCTTGATGTTGAATAGTAGCGTGGTAAGATCATTCGCTTTGATACGAATTGATTTAGATGTAGATATGAAAATAATTAATCATACATGACATAATGAAATGATAAACAAGAATATCTGGAAAATAATACCGCCATTATATTATCAGGTAGAGGTTGTGTTTTATAATAAATATGTCTTCTTATTAACTTTATTACAAATAGTTTTTCGTGGAAACAAAAAAGCATTACTTAGATATTTCCTTCCTTTTTTAAGTTTCACAACTAGTATGCATGAGAAAAAAAATACATATTTTGGAAACATCAAATACATTATTAGCCTTTTCCTTCCTCATTATGATTTTCCCTAGAAGTGGTACACCTTTCTTGGTTTCCCAATTATTAATGAAAATGAGACATAAAAATACGCCATAAAGATCTATTGGGCATTGATCAGGAGGAGGATTACTATGAATGTCAATGCATTCAACATAGTGATTCATTCCCTCTATAAGGAAGGAAAATTGCATAATGCTACTAATATGTTAATAGGCTTGAAATCATGGAGTTACTCCCCCAATGTTATTAAATATAATACACTCATTGATGGCCACTATGAGAAAATTATTAGTGGAATAATGTATAGAGGAAAGGACATTCTTACTGAAATGTTGGTGAAGGGATTATTTTCTACCCATGTTTTTACAACACTATCATTAATGATTACTGTAAGGAAGGATACAAGTTTGTTGCATTCAATATGCTTCAGAAAATGAAGGAAAATGAAAAATTTCCATCATTTTTCCCAATGTCGTCACTTATAATGTACTAATATATGATTTTTTCAATGAGCATACTACTGAAGAGAATTTTAACCTTCATGGTTAACTTCAATAAAAAGTTGTGGTACCTGGCATTATTACTTACAATGCATTCATGGACTTTCCAGAAATCGGAAAAAAATAAAAGGGGAAGAACTCTTAGATGAAATCATATGTTTGGTTCCGAACTATATCACATACAACAGACTAATTTATGGTTACTGCAAAAATGGGGAATTGCAAGAGATTTTTCAATTGTCAAAAGTATGATTAAAAAAGGTATCAATGCCAATGTCTCAACGTACAATTCCCTCATCAATGTGTTTTTAAAGATAGGAAGTATGAAAGAGACTAAGAAACTCCTTGATGAAATGGCAAAGGAAAATGTCAAAGTTGATGTTATTGCATGCAATATATTTATCTATGTCCTTTTCCAAGAAAGAAAGAACCTTGAAGGCTAAGAAGATCTTGAATGAGATGTTGGAAGTTGGGCTAGCTCCAAACTACACAACTTACAATCCTCTGATGAATAGTTTCTATGAGGAAGGGATAATAAGTTGGCTTTGAGGTTGGAAAGGAAATGGAAAAAAGAGGTCGATGTGATAACATCACACCATATAACGTACTCATCAATAGGTTATGCAAAAAGGGAAAAATGTAGGATGCTAATGAACTTTTGAATGCGACGTGGAGAAGGTTATAAACCCTAATCACATCACCTATAATGTAAATTAGGAAGAAATAATTGAGAAAGGTTTTATTACTAAAATTGAAAGGAATTTTACTTGATATTGTCTTCAACATCATAAAAAAATTAAGTTTTTGTTGCCAGTGTAACACGAAGCATGTATGTAGTTTCTCTGTGACCATGCACTTATAAGGAACTTCGAGGGATCAATGAAATTTTATGTAGATGTTAGATCATTTCTATAAAGGTTATTCCATAACTTAAGCCCTTGGTATAGTAACCCTAGAGAAAGGAAACTTGAACTCAATCTAAAGCCGAAAACTATCCCCAAACATTAGAGAAATCCTTTGTCTAGTTTTTGACAACCAAAATTCTCTTTTGTTTCAGTCCCCTTAAGGTATGTAGCCAAAATGATTTTCCTAGGGAATTTATTAAGGCTTATTACTCTGTGCTTCATCACACATCACAATCTTGTTGGAAAAAGGAATTAGGTTCTGGGTAAAAATCAAAGATGAGAGAGAATACATTGGATTTAAATCGTTGTAAATAATATGTTCTTTGTAGAGTTAGAAGGATGGGTTCCAACTGAGTTTAGGCTATAGTGTAATAGATTCATTTTGAGTATGAGAATAAAAAATCTTTAGTAACATGTAATCCATGAATACGAAGATTAATATTATTTTTATTTCAAAAGCACCTACACAAAGCTATGGTGTGAGATCAATAAATAGTATTGAACCATATAGGTGGATCGGTGAAAATGGGAAACATGAGAAAGAAAGTTTTTACTACATTTCAATTTTTGTGAAGTAGGTATTGTAAATCAAATGGGAAACATTGCCTAAATCACAAGAAAAATATATAGTTACTGATATATTACTATTTATTATAAATACCAATTCAATTATATCAAATTTCTTTGTTATATATTAATATATTTTATGTTTATTTGGCACAAAAATTAGTTAATTAAAAAAAATCAACAAATATTGGACTTTTTTTGTCTTTAAAAATTAGCTAATCCACTTTATATTATCATAAAAATAAAAAAATTCAATAAAAATTTTGAAAAAAAACTCAAATTTTAAAACATTTCAAATTTATTCAATGTCTTCCCCTATTGGATTGGAGTAATATATGTGGACATGTTTAAAAAAAAAAAATTTAATCGAGATATTAGGTGGCAACTTAATTGGTTAATTACGCCGTAAGGCGTTCTTATTTGAAAACAACTTCCCTAGCTGCCAATGTGTCCATGTCTGAGCCATTGGATCAAATGTTAGACGATTGAAATGTTTACGCCATAAGGCATTCTTATTTGAAAACAACTTCCCTAGCTGCCAATGTGTCCATGTCTGAGCCATTGGATCAAATGTTAGACGATTGAAATGTTTTGGGCCATTAGATAACAAGTAAATAGTTTTATATATATATATTTATAATGTTATTTTTTTTTCTTTTAATAAGATTGATTTTAGGTGTATAATAGAAATGTTGTAATGTCATGTTTAACATTTTGACTAATAAAAATAATAAAATAAAATATTAATAAACTATAAAAACAAAAACAACCCATGGTATTGACCCATGGTATTCATGTGGAATATAGTTTATTTAAAGGAAAATAAAAGTAAATTAAATAAAAAGATTGACATAATGTAATGAACATTTTAACTAGGTCAAAATACAATAAAAAATAAAAATAATAAAATAAAATAATAATAAACTATAAAAACAACCCATGGTATTGATGTGGAATATAGTTTATTTAAAGGGCTAAATTAAGATGGCCTAGATCAGTCTTGACTCCAAATCTACCAAGAGCCACGATGGATCAAATGTCTTCATATTCAAACCTCTTTTAGAGTGAAAAGAGAATTAATCCCTCTGATAAATAATATAGATCTAAACTAACTACTTAATAAAAAAAATTTAGTTGTTTATAACCATTATTCTTTTGAAATTTTATTAATAAAATGTATCTAAATTTTCATAAATCCAAATATACATGGTTGTTATAATTGTTTTATTATTCGTGAATAGTATTTCTTAATATATAAAAAATTAAATTAATAATGATTTTTTTAAATATGTGAAATTATTTCAGAGGACATGATTTATCTTGACAAATAATGATGATTATTCATAATTCTCATTTCTTAAATAACACTAAATTTACCTTTGATTACTTAATTGTAATAGTTTGTGACTACATGCATACTCTTTCGATTTTTTTTTCGCTAAAGAATATCAAGTTTCTTCTACTAAAAAAATATATACATATCTTTAATTACCTAATTGTAGCTAAAATATATTATATGTTTTTACTTTATAATCATAAACAAATTCATATTATATGATGTCAAACTTACTCAACTTTTTATTGTGAAATTTTAAACAAAGTCTTTCACTACATAATTTTAGTTTTTATAATTTTTTGATGTTTCAATTCAAACAAAACTTACAAAAGAAAAAACCCACTCACTCAGTCCTTACTGTAGATTATAGTTTTACAAAATTAACACTATGTGATTAACAATAGAGTAAGTTGAGATAACCCTAAGGGGTTCTTTTACAAGTTTTATCATAACCTTTCCCTCCATCCAATATATATTGTAGAGTCTTCTGAAGAGAGAGTGTATTCTAATTTTTAACTTGATCCACAATTAACAAAAATGGCTAGGTATTTCACAAAGTATTAGTTTGTAACATAATCCACAATCAAAGAAAATGGCCAGGGATGTCACAAGTTTCATTCACACATTGATCTATTGACATTCTCAGTTGAATTGGATCTTATTAGATGCATGGTGGCCAGAGACACTAAAAATTCAAAATAGATATCTGTTATGGCATCCATATTCTCTACAAACCATCCAAATTTCCCATCTTATACAACAATTTCTAACAATAACCGCTCAATTTACTCTAAAATTTTTGAAACCCCCACCCATGATGGGGAGATCAGAGTGTAAAATCAAATGTTCCTGTGGTTTTTTTAAAGGGTTCATAAACAAAACAGATAATGATAAATTCAATATTGTGGTATAATAAGTGATTTTTGAATCATTGTGACAAACAAAACATCACATTAGCTTACAGAATATATCTAATGCTATAAGGATCTGAGATAATAACAATGCTTTGAATCATGATAACTAGGTGACAACCAAATATAAGTTTTATCCACAGGAAAAAAAATCACAACAACTCACATAATATATCCAAGGTTTTAATGAACCCCATACATAGTGATGGACATCATAATCTCTCTCAGTGCTAGAGTTTTTTTCTCAATGAACTTGTTTTTACTGCTCTTTGACGCAGCCTAAGCTACATAAACCCACACATTTGATACAAAAATGAATACCTATACATTTTAAATCTGGCTTATGTTTATCATCAATGTACCTTACACCGGTAATCTATCGATCTGACGGTTATCGCACTCAAAGGAGTACGATAACCTACCCTTTTATAACATGCAATAAGAATGGTTTCCATATGCTACATGGCGTGTCCAAATTATTTCACATCTCTTCAAACTTTACCACTTACCTCTTTTATTCCATGCGAAAACCTCTTGTTGTTTTCTCAAAACCGTTTCAACTTCCACTGCACCAACGATTCATGATTTTTGCTTTCATCCAACTCCTGGTTCTGAATAGAATAAGGTTCCAACTTGAATTTGGAATTCCACAATGATTATACCAAATTACGACATACGATATTTTGCAAAACTGAGATCTCTTCTCTATTATCTCTTTAAATTTCAACCTCATTTAAATTCTCTTGCAACCATTTATTTACTCTCGTTCACACAGATCGCCTCCGCTACAACTCGACTCGACTTACAATTCCAACCTTCACTCAGGGTTCACAACACCCAGTTTTAGAACTCAAGAAATTACTCTGGTTACCCAATTTCTTCATGCGATCGACAAAAATAGATTTAATTCCTTGGCTGCTCCTCAAATTATTAAACCGCTATAATTTTTCTTTACAACGATTAATCTGCTCTCCTTTATTATCAATGTTGTATGCACTATAAAGAAACTCCATATTTAATACTCCAGTTTTTATCTATAGATATGTCCTTCGAACTCTGCACCTGCTCTAATTATAAAACATAGATTTTACCTAGCTATTCATTCATCAGGATTCTTCAAGTTGGGTTCTTTTACAAGAATACCATATTTATTCATATATATACCACTTAATACACATAAAGAACAAAACCAATCACAATGAATTCAAATTTTCATTAATAAGAGAATTTGTACATATACGAACAAAAACCTGGTTACAATCAGGATTTGGCCCAATTTACCTTACATGGCTCTTTTCCTCTTCTTATCTTTCTATGCTTATCTATCTAAATCCCGAATCCCCCTTCCTATGCCTTGAGGCTTATAATTTTATACAAAAGTTTTTGAAACCAATTCTGGTTTCAGATCCTCTATCTTCTCAACAAAATCTTGAATATCCTCTAAGTCCTCTTTTGACTCAACTAATCCCTAAGGATCCTCTCTCATCCACAAAATCATGAAACCAATTCCTAATCTAAGATTTTCAATTAATTCTCAAATTGCTCAATCTCTCAACTATCATAATTCTTTCATGTTCTCCAATATTCGAGAACATTTACAAAATGACTCACAAATATTAATAAATTCCTATTCTAAATGTATTACTTAAAATTCATTTTGATATTTAAAATTACATTAATTTAATACATAGGAAACCAACTTCCTTGAAAACACAAGACCCCTATGTCTATTAAAATATAAAGAATTTTCTGAGTCTAATGCTCCTGCATCAGACTTCCAAGGTTGAAAATAATCATGATCTCCCAATCATGTGCTTTTAATCTTTGTCTTCCTTGATCCCATACCTTGTTCTATAATTTGTCATTTACTATTTTTGTTTGTTGATTTTCTCCAGGTCTCCACACTTTATGTTGATTTTCTCCACTAGCTATGCTTTTACAGTCTGCTACTATCTTCCTCTTGCTGCTGCTTCTTTGCTTTCCTGTTGTTGTCTTCTTCTGAGACACTTTCATCATTATTCTTCTTATCAATTCAATTTCTTTTTCTAATATATCTTCTGACTACTGATTACTTTCATCTCTTGATTGCTGAAATTTTATTCTTACTGTCGCCCTTTCATCCTTACCCTCTTGTTTACTATTGTCTTGCACCTTTTTAGTTTTTGCTACATTGTCTTCCAAGACAATCTTCTGCTTTTGTTTACTGCAACTGGTAACTTCTTCCTGATTGTCACTTATGACAATTTATTTGTCTTCTTTCTTCAGCAATTCCTTGGATTGATACATAATCTGCCATTTACTACTATCTCCTTCTCTTTTCTTTAGTTTGTTGCTACTGTTCTCTAACTCTTGAACTGATGAAAGTCATCATTGTTTCATATAGGAGCATTTAGTTCTGATAAGAAAATTTTGATAGTGTCTATTATCCATTTTTAGTTTTTTAATGAGTCAATTAAGATTAACATTTGTATGTTGTCATGAGGAGATTTATTATTTTTCATGTCAATTACCTTTTATAACTCTAGGAGGTTCTTAATATTGTCTGTGTTTTTAATAAATGGAACTCAATTATATATTTAAAAAGATGATTAGGTAAGAGAATTTTAGTATTATAATTTTTTTTTCCAAGTTGACAATGTGAATGTTTATTTACCTAATGTTGGCTGCCATGTTCAATACCTCCCCATCGGGTTTGAAGATAATAGGTAATGGTAATTCAACGACATATAAAACAAATAATTTATACATCAAAAAATTAGTTCTATATATTATAGTGGTTCTCGGTTGAGTAATATTTCTATTTGGCATTCAATTCTTTATTAATCAAGTTGTTTTACTTAGTATGGAGTACAATAATTTTGTAATCAAATAATAGGAGAAAACATATTCACAATATAATTTATTTTAATAAATAGATGTGTGTAAAATAGTTTAATAAGAAACTAGATTTGTAATTATAAAATATAAAATTATAACTTAAAATTGTGAAATTACTTCGTATTTTTTGTTTCTTATCTATATAGGGAAACAATAAACCAAGTTTGGAGTTAAGAAAAGAAACCATAACATAAAGAACAATCTCCTTCCAAAAATGTCTCCATATTAAAATGACATTCACTTTCTTGTATACCAAGACTATTGTTATTCATATACAATATATAATTTGTGACAAGCATGCAATTAGAGCTCAGATATGTAGATGAACTTGTAGTAAAGTCTATTTCTATTAATAAAAATTCTCTTTATTTACATCTATGCTAGATAGATTGTACTTGAATGTATTTAAAATATCTTATTTGATTTACATGTTTATTTTAGAGGATTATTAATCACCAAAGGATTTTTACCCCCAATTTCCTATATCAATATCTATAACAATTTTTAATTGTGTTGGTTTTTATATATGTTTTCACCCACAATTGCCTATTTTAGTATTGTCTTTCATTCCTTCACGATGGCTTCTTCTTTGCAACAACTTATTTCTTCTATAATACTCTTTCCTATGTTATTTGGCTTTTTCTCTACAACAACTTATTTCTTCTAAGTTACTCTTTCCTATACTAGAATTAGCTAATTAAATACAAGCATTAATGAAAAAGAAATTTATAAAAAGTTACAATGCCTTGTCACATGATAATCTATTCAATGAAAAAATATACTTTTGTCCCTAAACTATTAAACTATATCTGCGTTGTTGACTTCACTATTCACGGAATGAAAGGACTGCCTCCCGATTTGACATGTACCAAACTAGTTGAATGAGAGCACTAATGAAAATGAAATTTATATAAAGTTAGAATAGCTTGTGACATAACCATCAGTTCAATGAAAATAATACTTTTGTCCGAAAACTAATAAATAAACATGAATGTATCATTGCTATGTGAACTTGACCATTCAGGAAATAAAAGGACCGCCTTCTGGATTGACATGGAGCAAACTCGCTGAATGAAAGCATTAATGAAAAGGAAATTTATAGAAAGTTACAATACGTGGTGACATAACAATCAATTCAATGAGAATAATACCATTCTCACAAAAGTCTCACAATGTTATCAGAACTTCTGGCATTATTTTGTAATAATACCAGATGCCAGACCTATCTCAACACCTTCCATATTTAAGACGGAGGAAGTCGGCAAGACAATACCCAGCTCGAAACCAAACATTCACAGCTTTAATTAATTCAAAGAAAAGCATACAATTTATATCATACTGAGACTTGTCACTACTAAAAGTACGGCATTTTGCTTGTTCTAAAGTCAAAGCTTGCGTATAGTAACACTAGTTAATTAGTCTAACGAGGAAACAAAGACACGGTGACAGATCCCTGGGATGTGGAACGCGTGCTCGCTGTGTTAGTGAAATTCTCAGTTTTTCCTGCACCGCCATCTATGAATTCCGGTCGTGTTGGCTGATCGGTAATCTCTGAATTATTGGTTAACATCGACACAACCTTTGTCATTGTGGGCCGCAGCGCCCATTGGCCTTGAGTGCAGAGAAGTGCAATTGTGATCACTCTAAGTGCCTGCTCTCTTGGGTAGTGCCCCTCTAATGGCATGTCAACAATATCCGAAACTTGTGCATGTTGGAATTGATTCCAAGCCTGCACCATCCGCTAAAAATATCAATACATGGTTTTGAATACCGATTGTAAATTAACTTCTTATCATAATCATGGAACAAAACTTAACTAATAAACTAGACACACACCCACTGCAAAAGAATCTGCATAGTGGCATCCAATCTTGCATCCACAGCCTTTCTCCCACTCACGATCTCAAGAACAACGATGCCGTAACTATAAACGTCAGCTTTTTCCGTTAATTGCCCGTTGATGAGATACTCAGGAGCAATATAGCCTCTGCATCATAACAAATGTGTGGAAGTTATAAATAAATGATTGGATTTAACAGTTAAAAGGATCTGATAAGACTAAGTAATCACTGAATTGCACAGCTCGCGATGTAAATAAGCAAGAAATGAATGGCACATCTTACATTGTTCCTGCCAAATTTCCCGTAGAATCATGGGTATCACTTTCTTCAAAGAATCGAGCGGTTCCGAAATCTGCTATTTTAGGATGAAATCTCTCATCTAAAAGTATATTTGCACATTTGATATCTCTATGTATAATGCGCATGTTCGAATCTTCGTGCAGATATGAGAGACCTCGAGCTGTGCCAACTATAATGTCTAAACGGTCTTCCCAACTCAAAACATTTCGCATCCCTCCTGTGGATCTCCAATAAAAGTGTTTGAAAGCCTCGAATCGACCCAAATAATTGAAACAATCCACCTAATTTCTTAAAACAACTTGAATAGTGCAAAAACACACAGGATTGAGGACAGCAACCTACCAAACAAATGTTTGTCAAGACTGTTATTTGACATGAACTCGTATACCAGCAACCGGTCATGCCCCCGCGTGCAACATCCGAGTAAACGAACAAGATTACGGTGACGGAGGCTCGTGAGGAGCTTCACTTCTGTCAAAAACTCCTTCGCAGCCTGAGTAGTCTGCCTTCCATTTAGTTTCTTAACCGCCACATCCCTTCCATCCGGAAGAGTTCCCTGCTTATCGAGTAAATCATTAGAATTATTTTGAAAAACTCGCTTACATTTGCACAAAACCATCAAATCCACTTTTGGTATTACCTTATAAACTTCACCGAATCCTCCTTTGCCGAGCATATTGTTTGTGTTAAAGTTCCCAGTAGCTTCTCTCATAAACTCGTAATCGAAGAGAAATTGCTCGAAATTTTCCCTCGCAGCTGAATTCCCATCTACGCAGAGCATCATAAAAACAATTTCATCATAACCGTCGATTACGACCAAGTGTGCAAAACACAGAAGAATTTAGCAGGGAAACAGCTATAATGCAAGGATGTATAATCACCTGTTCTCTCATTGTTCCTCCGATGTCTAATGCGTCGATAGAAGAGTATCCAGCACATCACCGCAACCAGAGCTGTTAAGCCAATGCTTCCTAATAATATAGGCATTACTTTCGATGACGATTTCCCCGACAACGGTTCTGCGATTAAAATTAAAAAAAGAAAAGAAAAAACAATTAGCATACCTGTTATATCAAAATCAAAATCAAAATCAAACAGCAAATAGTTGCAGCAAATATATAAAACTCATACGGGAAATTCGGTTGTCTGTGAAAAACGAGTAAGTTGCGTAGCGCATAAAACAGCCGGCCTCGAGACCTCGACTTTCACGATGGGGAAGACAGGTGAGTAATTGATTCTGAGCTGCTACTAGGCAACGTTGGCAGCTAACATTGGTAAGGTGGGCCAACAATGAGCGACGCCATATAAGGAGCCATCAATGGAGCCAGTCGCATAACCGCTATTTACAGAAACGTTTTCTATGAGTTGCCTGGATAGGGTAGTGGCTCTCCCAGAGAAGGTCTGTGGATCGCTGTCATTTGTCGAAGTACATAAATGGGACTCCCCATAGTCCACATCCTCAGCATAAAAACTAAAATTATCATATCTGAGGAAACAACCGTCCAGATGAACCCGACCACCATTAGATCGGGGACAGTAATTCTTTACTTGATCCTCGGCTGCGGAAACGCATTCGGAGCACTCTTGGGCGCTTAAGTACTTCCGACACACTGCAAGACCATACACAGGATCCGTTTCGCCAAATTTGTTTTGCATTGAAGCAACGAAGCCGTGCGAGGAGAGATTTGAGCGGAAGGATGCAAAAACAGCATTCTGATTTTCCTGAAACGCTCTGACGTTAACAAACGTGTAGATTTGTTCGGTGCTGCACCTTTCCGCAGCCAGAGCAGACTGGGGATCGTCTGCTGCCAAACCTACTGCAATCATCAAGGCGACCAGAAATGGTAAATAGGCTACTTCGGCCATCGGTTCTGCCAATATCCGTTGTCTGGAATGCGGATTGGAACCCAATGGCCGTATGTTTCTCAATAAATTTGGAAGGAAGGAGAACTAACATCAAAACACGAAGAAGGAATAAAAATAAAAAATTCGGGTCATGATAAATTTTTTTGGGTCAGGTCAGGAAAAAAGAATCAGGTCACGATCATATTTTTTCCGATCACGTCGGGTTCACATGAAATAAGTAATTTGTCAATGGGCATTAAATACACGTAGCTTTATACGCTCACAGTTGGATTTTGGTAAGCTGTTTATAGACATCTACAACCCGTTCTCTTTTAATACCCAGTTGCAGACCACATATTTGTTACCACATGTTCACCAAATATAGGGTTCTCTTTTAATAACCCATTCTCTTTTAATGACTAGCGTTCGTTCGTTTTTTCTGGCCGTACCCGGAGTCGAACATATCGGAGAACTTGACTTAGAGTAATTGACTTAAGAAACAAACACGCAACGCTGATGTACAACGCTTTCCTACTTATTGCAATTAAGCTTAGTTTAAAAAAGCAGTGTTTTGGTTTAGAATCGACAAAGATTTTATCAGAATTTTGTTTACAGTTGTTAAACTTTATTTTGAGTGTTCTAAAAGTTTTTCTATAGTGCTGAATCCATTTCTATTATCAAAAATGGATTACAAACACTCCAATTACTTGATTTTTTGAATTTTAGTTGACCGAATTCTCACAAAAAAACTGCTGGGCTATTTCACTACCTAGGTGGACAACTTCTTGCAATTATCGCAGCATAGTTGACTCGTCTTTTGCTATTTTGTTGCCATAGATGAGTTGGGTTTACATTGCTTTATATTAAATGGTGTAAGTCTAATTTTTTTCAAAGTGGATAAATTAGTAATTGTATCATATGTTGTAAAAGAAACACTCAATAACATAGAAAGGAGTAGTATAGAGGAAACACTCTCATAAGAGTCATGCAGGTAGAAAAGGGTATTATAGAGGAAATACTCAACTACATAAAGTGAACAACAGGATTGGGCAATTAAGTTACATAATTTGGTTTCAACTACATATGTTAATATCATTTTTAAATAAGTATGAGTTCTTTGGTTCTAAGATGAAATATCATCATTCAAGAAGTTTATCAAATGAGGTGTTTGATTAATATAACTCTTTCTTCTCTAAGAATCATAAGTATCTGTGTATATCATAATTCAAGAAGTTTAGAAAATGAGGTGTTTGATTAATATAACCCTTTTTTCTCTAAGAACCATAAGTATCTAAGTACCAAAAAACAGATTTTCAACGGGAAAAAAGAGAGAGATTACATCAAAACCACAAAGAATAACAACTCATCTTTGGTATAACTTAGGTATTTAATGATATAACTTACAAAATCTCTTGATAAACACATAAATAATTTCATCATTTTTGCTCTTGAATAATCATACATTTTTCATTTTTCAAAAATTTCAACCAAAAAAACTAATTACATCATTTAAATAATCCAACATAAACATGAATGTGTAATTATAATCTTTACCTCATATCATTGAAAATAAGTGAACATTAAATTTACATCATAGCATTAAAAATACAAAAACATCCTCAATGGCTACTCAAAAGAAATAAACATTAATTTTTGCGACATCAATAAAAATACATGAACATTAATGTGTTACTATGAGAATATATGAACACCTTAAAGAACTCAATAACCCTTTCAATTAAAAAAATATATTATCACATTTATCAAAGAAATGTGTGTTACATGATTGGTCTATTCAGTTACATAATTTGGTTACAATTAGATTTTGCACAATGTTTTTTTGGTTTATGTATTCCTAGGCACTATGGTAAAGGTGACCCATCAGGTGAGGTACTTGGTTGAAGTACTCTTTACTCCAACAATGATCATAAAATGAAACAGACTAAGGAAGATATATCCACATCATAATATAACCATGCCTTAGCGAAAGAGATTAAAGTTGTAATGGTATTAACCTTAAAGTAAAACTATTTCCTCACCATTAAATATAAAATAAACTATAAACTTGTAAAATAAACATATTTAAAATAGAATATAAATTTTTTAAATTTTAATTATTTAAATATATATATTTTTAATATATAAATAAAATTGATATTATAATTTTTTTTAATATTTAATTTATTAAAACAAAATAATCTAAATTTATAACTATAATAATTTCTAATTAAATACCACTGAAAAAATATAATTAAAAAAATCAAAACAAACAACTTTTAAACTATTAAAACTATATTTTAAAATGAAATATATAATATATACTCTTAATACCATATATATATATATATATATATATATATATATATATATACAATGAAAAAGGTCTCCATAAAAGTCATCGCAGACGCAAAAACATCAACATAAAACATTATATCCAACCATCTATGTCATTAAACGTTTCAATGTCAATTTTTAAGAAGGAATGGAGGCTCCTCTGTGCTATTACGCATACACATAAAATAGCTGAACTTAGGTCGAAATGAGTTAAAATATGCAAAGGCAGTTTTGAATTATTGTATAACACGATTTCTACATGTTTATTAAGTTGAAAAATAATTATATTATTTTGTATTAATGGAGAAAAGGTTACAGAAGTTGTAACGTATCTCCTTAGTTTAGGATTTGTTCCAAGAGTTTAGGGGTTTGGTTGCAACTTCCTAATTTCTAGTAATGTATTTAATGATGTAATCTTTCATTCATGAATGTAGAGTGTATGAGAGTGATCTCTCAGTTTTGAGTGTAGTCTCCAGGTGCAGGCCTCACCTGTGAGCTACATCTCCTTCTTTTTCAATTCTGTTCATATTTTATCTTGGTATCGAAGCTCAGGTTGGGTGAGCCTGATCTTTTATTGCCTTTGTGGCTGAAGTGCCTTTGTGGCCTGAGGTGCCTTTGTGGCCGCGTGTACACGAGAGCTTTGTGCTCAATTGAGCAGGTGGACTGCAGAACACCTGGCTCGGACTCAGATGATTTTTTAATTTTCTGAGTAGAAGGGGGTTGGCGCACTTTTCGTGCTGACAGTCGCGCCAGGAAGCGCAACTAGTGCATCTGTTCGGCCATTAATCGCACCACCGCGCCAAAATACCAGACTGGCGCGAAATCGCACGGAAAAATTGCGCCAAGTGTTTTGACTCACACCAATTTCATCTAGGCACGGGTTTTTCGCTCGAGATGGCGCCGACTTACCTTCAAGGTGATCCGCGGGAAGCCTCATCTTTGTTTGACGATTTGCGGAGAAGCAGATCGGAGAAGTTGCGGATCTATCCGGGAGAGGTAGATCGGATCAGTTTTGATCAGATCGTTTTGTGGCTGTATTGAAAAACAACGAATTTACTCATCAGAGGGAGATTGAGTTGTAGATTTTGCTGGATCTGAATCGAAGATACAGTGGGTGGATTAGGAGACCAGCAGATCAGTGGCAGAAAAATGGCAGATCGAGTGTCAGGATTTGACAGGTATTGATTTTTTTTTATTGTTGGGAAGATTCATTTGCTTCTAGATCAAGATGAGTAATACGATGGAATATTATCTCCACGATTCTGGCAAACTTGATGGATCTAACTTCACGAACTGGAAGTTTAAGATTCAGACCTTACTTGAGGGTGCGAATGCTTGGTCCATAGTTACAAGTGATGAGCAGAGGCCGAATTTGAACACAGGGGCACAGGAGCAAGAATGGGATAAACGAGAGAACAAGGCGAAAGTTTTGCTGAAGATGTCCATAAAGGACAACATTATCCCTCACATCAGAGACTGTAAAACATCCGCGGAGATCTGGACGACTACCAAAAGGTTGTATCAGACCCAGAATACAAGCCGAATTATGGCACTCAAAAACAAACTGGTCTCAATGAAGATGGATGAAAGTGAGACCGCTGCTGCATTTATCGCGCGAATCAGAGATGTGAAAGATGGATTGGGGGACATCGGGGAGAAGGTGTCTGACTCTGATCTCGTAACAATCACAATGAATGGGATGCGAGATGAATTTCAAATGTTCATCACTGGATTGGTGGCAAGGGAGAAAGTGCCTTCATTTGAAGATCTGACAGGGATCTTGCTGCAAGAGGAGGCGCGGCGGCAGAACTTGAACCCCCAGAGTGATGATCTTGTGCTGATGGCGAAACGGCGACCTTTCAGAGGGAAGCAGCCATCACAGTCGCAACTGCAGCAGAAAGGAGGTACATTGCAGAAGAGTCCGTATAAAGGTATGCTTGCAAATAATCCTGTAAAGAAATGTTATTATTGTGGAAAGAAGGGTCATGTATAGAATGTGTGCTTTAAGAGGCAAGCTGATGATGCAAAGAGGAAGCTGGCAATCGCAAAGCACAGAGGATACTTTGTTGAAGAAGATATTGAAGAAGATGTAGATGAAGATTTTAGTCATAATTTTCGACTGTTCACAGTCGACTGTGCCCTCTCAGCATTTAATGAGGACGACATTTGGTATGTTGATTCCGGAGCATCCTCTCACATGACAGGTAAAAAGGAATTTTTTGAAAGTCTTGAAGAAAGTACATATGGATCAAAAATCTATTTGGGAGATGATAGTGGATATGAGATTAGAGGTTATGGGGTTATTCCAGTCAAGTTACCAAATGGAAAAATCAGTCATCTTAAAAATGTTTTATATGTACCTAGAATTAAGAAAAATCTAATATATGTATCCATGATAACTGATCAAGATATGCAAGTCAAGTTCTTCAAGACTCATTGTGTCATAAAGGATTGTAGGAAAGAAATTGTTGCAACAGGCGTGTGCGTTGGAAGCCTATATAGACTGGATGTAAAGAGTATATCAAAGTGAGCCATGGTTGCAAGTGGATCGACAGCTGAACAACTCTGGCATCAGAGATTCAGTCATTTGAATTTGCAGGACCTTATGTTATTGTAGAGAAAAGGTATGGTTGAGGGGCTCCCTATCTTTCGTAATATTTAGTTAAATTGTGATGGTTGTGCCTTAGGTAAAATGCATAGAGAACAGTTTCTTGTGCATGATAGGAGGAAGGAAACAGATATTTTAGAACTAGTGCACACTAATATATGTGGGCCTATGTAGACAAGGTCACTAGGTGGAGTGTATTATTTTCTGTTATTTACTGATGACTGCACTAGATATTCATGGGTTTATTTTCTACGTAAGAAAAGTCAGACTTTCCAGTGCTTTATAGAATTTAAAACCTTGGTGGAATAATAGTTTGGTAAGAGTATAAAAATTCTCCGATCTGGTCAAGGGGGAGAATACAAGTTAGGGGAGTTCATGAAATTCTGCAAATTTCACGGGATTGTTCAGCAGTTTACAGTGCCACACACACCACAGCAGAATGGAGTTGCAGAGCGCAAGAACAAAACTTTAGTGGAGTGCGCAAGGAGTATGTTACAAGGTAAGGGTCTATCTAATATTTTTTGGGCAGAGGCTATTAATATTGTTGTATATTTGAAGAACAGAAGTCCTACCGGGTATCTTGGCTTCAAAACTCCTTTTGAAGCTCTATATAGATTCAAACCAGCAGTAAACCATCTAAGAGTATTTGGGTCAAAAGCATTTGCCCATATACCCAAAGCTGATAGGAAGAAACTAGACCCTAAAGCTATCAAATGCATCTTTGTTGGTTATGGCACAGAATTTAAAGCATATAAGTTATTCAATCCTCAGTCTTATCAGATATTTGCAAGCAGGGATGTAGTGTTTCATGAACAGGTTCAGGAAGGGAAAGATGACATTGGTGATGATTGGTACATTCCATTGGTGATGGAGGAAAGCAGCGAGGATGAAAAAGAGTAAGAGCAGAAACAGGAGCAGAAAGAAGAGCAGAAAGAAGAACAGGAAGAAGGTGATAATGAAAGCCCAATTAGATATGAAGAAAACAAATTTGAGGTAAGTCCCCTACTAAGGAGATCAAGTAGGAAGACTCAAATACCATTAAGATTGAAAGACTATGCCTTGATGTCAAATGTTTTGAACATTGTAGAGCCCACTAATTACAAAGAAGCTAGTCAATTTAAGGAGTGGAGGGCTGCAATGAATGAAGAGATAGAATCTATTCTTAGAAATGACACTTGGGACTTAGTTGAACTGCCTAAGAATAAAACACCCATAGGATGTAAATGGCTGTTTAAACCAAAAATGAATGCAGATGGAAGTATTGAAAAACTGAAAGCTAGGCTGGTTGCAAAGGGGTACTCACAGCAGGAAGGTATAGATTTTGATGATAACTTTGCACCTGTAGCAAAGTTAAACACAATAAGAATGCTTATTTCTTTAGCTACTAAACATAATTGGGAGCTACACCATCTTGATGTCAAATCTGCATTTTTAAATGGTGAGTTAAAAGTGGAAATTTACTTAGTACAGCCAGAAGGGTTTGTAAATCAGGGGCAGGAACATCTTGTTTGCAGATTGGAAAAGGCTTTATATGGCTTAAAACAAGCACCCAGGTCTTGATACGAAAAGTTTGATTCTTTCTTCTTAGAGTATGGTTTTCATAGAAGTTTAAATGACCCAAATTTGTATACCAAGTATAATAAGCAGGGGCAGATTATTTTGATTTCTTTGTATGTAGATGGCATGATTATAACAAGAGATGTAGATGATTTAATCAAAGGAATCAAAAGGCTTATGGCACAAGTTTTTGAAATGAAAGATCTCGGAAACCTTCATTATTGTCTCGGACTAGAAGTATGGAGAGATACTGGGAAAAATTTTCTTACCCAAGGGAAGTATGCTAGAAATCTGTTGGAAAAGTTTGGCATGCATCAGTGTAGGTCAACAGCAACACCTTTGCAGTAGAATCTGAAGCTGTGCAGTGACGATGGCACTAAGGAGGTTGATGCCACGATGTACAGACAGTTGGTTGGCAGCTTGATATATCTTACAACAACCAGACCTGACTTGGCATACTCTGTTAGTGTATTGAGCCAATTTATGTCAAAACCGCTTGAAAGTCACTGGGTAGCAGCAAAAAGCGTGTTGAGGTATCTTTGTGGTACTGTTAATTATGGCATTTTATACACTGACACATCTGATGTTATTCTAGTAGGTTTTTCAGATTCAGACTGGGCAGGTAACTTGGATGATCGAAGGTCCATCACAGGTTACGCATTCAGCATAGGATCCGGGGTCATAGCATGGAGCAGCAAGAAACAGAGTACTGTAGCACTATCTTCATGTGAAGCTGAGTATAAGGCATTGTGTGCAGCGACGTGTGAAGCGATCTGGTTGAGAAGGCTTCTCAATGATGCAGGAGAAGAACAGAAGAATTTCACTTCCATCAAAAGCGACAACCAGAGCACTATTAAATTGGCATACAATCCAGTGTTCCATAAAAATACCAAACATATAGACACTTAGTTCCATTTTGTCAGAGAGAAACTACAGTCAAAAGAGATTATTGTTGAATATTGTAAAACTTGTGACAATGTGGCTGATATTTTTACAAAGCCTCTTGCACGTGTGAAGTTTGAATTGTTTAGAAGGATGCTAGGAGTTCAAGACAATCCTTTCTCCATTAAGGGGGGGAGTTGAAAATAATTATATTATTTTGTATTAATGGAGAAAAGGTTACACAAGTTGTAACGTATCTCCTTAGTTTAGGATTTGTTCCTAGAGTTTAGGGGTTTGGTTGCAACTTCCTAATTTCTAGTAATGTATTTAATGATGTAATCTTTCATTCATGAATGTAGAGTGTACGAGAGTGATCTCTCAGTTTTGAGTGTAGTCTCCAGGTGCAGGCCTCACCTGTGAGCTACATCTCCTTCTTTTTCAATTTTGTTCATATTTTATCTTATTATTCCATATTTTTTTAATAATTTTTTTGGAATTAAGTTATATGATATAATTTTTGGTATCACAATGATTTTTATGTTTTTTTAAATTCAAGTCATAAGAATTTGATTCAAAAAATTTTTTACAGTATTCATTAGAAATAAAACCATAAAGTCTACCAACAATTTAAAATAAACATTAGTTATATTGGCAATTGGAAAACAAACCTTAACTAGCAAACCCTAACTACTAAGAATCTGAATTCTAGCTTTGTAAAATAAGAATCCAAGATAAACAATCAGTTGTATTACGATTATGCACTTAGCCCTATTCTTCTTACTATGTGTGCAACTAAAAATAAAAGAAAAACTTTAAATCTACCTAAAGTACTCACTAATCGAATCATAACAATGATTTCACTCAAATTTTACATTCAATATTATCTTAAAATCGATGCACTAATTTGAAACCCATTCAAACAAACTAATCTTGTTTTCCATCAATCAAATATTAGGGTCTAAATACAAATCAGTTTTTGTAGATCGATGAAAATATATGAGAAAAAATATTAGATAATTCATTGGGCCTCAAATTATTACTCTAATTCTAACACTTAGAAAAGCTACAGGTTGCTCAAAACTTGCATCGCTATCAAATGAATATTCATCAATAATTAGGGCACATGCATTAAAATACCACTATTAAATACACATATAGTGGAACTCTCGTTTTAGTAATGTAAATATGTCATTATAATGCATTCACGGTTGAAATAAATCTATGTCATGCTTCAAGAGGATACAATAAGCCCAATATGTAAATGAATGCACTTGATACGGTTCATTCCTTGCTCTTGATACACTTCATTCAATTATAAAACCACTAACTTGTCTGGAACATGACAAGATCCTCACATGGTTTTGACGCACAATACTTCTTCATAAACGTTAAATCCTCTCAAACTTCACACCTTTATTAGAAAATAAACTTACGGTCGCTCATAGAGGATGTCATAAAAAAAGAGGTGTTAAAGAAAAAATCTATACTCTTTTTATTTGCATTATATTGCATTGATTGACACACAAACAATTCCCCCCTTCTTCATAGGACGCCAATAAAAGCGCTGCCACAGGGAATTTCATGGCTATAAACCCACAGACCGAGAAGAAAGGAGCCTATTCATATAAGCATGAATGTTGGAAATTAATTCCAACTGCAAAACAGAGCATGAGGATGAAATTCAATGCTGATGGGAACACGAAGGACAGAAGACAGCAAAAAAAATTTCTTGTTTGATCTTACACTCTACCGTGCATTGAAGCCACCTACAAAACCAAATTTTGTTTATGGCCCTAGCCTTGTTTCTGCAGTGAGAACTCTGGTTTAGACCACACCATCCCTCCATTCTTTTCTTCATCTACCACATTAAACGTCAACAAACATTTCATTAACGCGTCGTTTATTTTTTTATTTAAAATCTCCCACGTCAACTCTAGTGGAGCTCACGACTCCACGTTGTACAACCCTCAACCAATAGGAACATGTTCACATAAGTTTAAGCCAACATGAGCCCATCCTTAAATGGATGCGATAAGACCTCGAAGAGTTTTGCATAATGTTTTTGGCGTCCACCACCGTGTCAAGCCTCAACCAATGAGAGGGCTATCACATGCTTTGAAGTCCAGTTAGGCAGACCTTCAAGTGGATGTGATAGTTTATTAAAAGGAGTTTTGTTTTATAGTTTAAAATCCGTGAAATGAAATGAGGTTCTAAACCTTGGTCAAATGTTTGTTTAATGTTTTTGATTTAGTTTTTATTCGCCGCGACATATGTTTTATTTCATATGTTTAAAACTTAGGTTATAAATATTTGATAATATATATTGTAAATATGTTATATTTATAATATATATCAATATTGTAATGGAACGTGAAAATAAATGTATATGTTGTATGCATTGACAATGCATTTTTTTTAAGAAAAAGCGGAGTAAAAAAAAGGCCTGAAGGCAGAAGACAGATTGGTGTGATTGTGTGTATATACTTGAATAGCCAAAGAGCCAAAGACAAAGACAAGCAATGTGTTTTGTAGCAGTCAAAGAAAAATCACATTGGCATTGTAATCCAAAACTGAAGTTCTGAGGAAGTTCTTTTTTTGTAACAGTTCAAGCTTTTAATAGAAGCAAAGTTTTTACTCCATCCATCTCTCTGTCCACATTTTTTTAAATCTCTGTGTTTGTAGAGGAATTTCATTTCCTCTCTGTTGTTCAGAATATTTAGAAATTTCAACAATGAAAGCAATACTGATGTCGAAACTAATTCCCCAGCTGACATTGCTTTGAATATACACAATAACAGTGAGTGATATGACAAGGGCCAAAGAGCTGGAGATGTAATGGCAGTTCAAAAAGCTTTGCACGCGTCTCTTCCCCTTCGTTCCTTCCTACTCGAACTGATCCACTCCGAAGGTCATGCTAGAGGGTTTTATCGTGGAAAAACCGATGACCTTGAATGCGAAAACAAGAACCAAAAGCGCAAATTGCCCGACAAAAGCTCTCTCGCATCTCTTCAATTTCTTCTCGAAGGCACTACAGGCAGACTTCTGTAATCTAGGGATGACAGCCATGGCTGTCAAAATGGACATTCCCTATCAATCATAGACACATAATAAATTTTAGTACAGAGATCCAAAAACCAATGACTGAAATAATTTTATGATAATAAGGCAGTCTCTTCAAACCAGTAGATATGAAAGGCAATCGATGATAATCGCCCCAAATCTGATGAAGTACAAACCTACCAAAAAAGTTATGGGCAGAGACAATGAACGTGCAGAGACATTTTTCCCTGTCATTTCTTCCAATTTCATGGAGTACCTAAAAAAAATTTCTATAACTAATTAATAACAATATTCAATCCTAAGATAAATATTATTTCAATCATCTAACATCAAAATCAATGGTACACAATAGTACAGGTGGCAGTTGAGTGGAGTTGTTTTCAAAGAGAGACACTTTACGACATAATTATAATATAATTTGTTGTTTAAGATACAAGTTCTTAATAATGATTTAAGAGATAGCACTAATTTATTATTATTTTTTAATAACTTATTGTTAATTTTTTATAATTAAATGAATAATAAACATTATTAGGTTAGATATATAAAATAAATTTTTAAAAATAATAATAATTAATATTATTATTGAATTATTCTTATTATTGAAATTATATATATATATATATATATATCTATATCTATATCTATATATATATATATATATATATATATATATATATGATGGATGGTGGTGGTGGTTAGTAATAAACTGATCTCACCTGGTCTATCGGACTTTAACAAAGAGTTATTTAATTTGGATTTAAGATTTTATTCCTATGCTCCAAATCTTGAGAGAAGCTCTCAGAGCTCACTATAATTTTGACATCTTAAAAGGCTAGTAGTTCAAGACAAACAGATTGCAGTCTGAGCTCTAATGTGGTTGTACGCGGGGCACTCTAAGAGAAAGTGATTTTCATCCTCGATGTTCATATTCTCACACAAATGGCAGATCCTTTCCATCCATGGTGTTTTAGGAACTATCCAATGACCTGTTTCACTATGGAGCTCATCCTTTCCATCCATGGTGTTTTAGGAACTGTCCAATGACCTGTTTCACTATGGAGCTCATATATATTATGATGATGATGTGCAGGTGTTAGAATCACTGGTATTCAATCTTATCATCTGACTTAAAGGCAAAAAGAGCATTTAATTTGATTTAAGATTTTATTCCTATGCTCCAAAATCTGGAGAGAAGCCTCTCGATCTCACTACATAATTTTGACATCTTAAAAGGCTAGGAGTGCCTGCATTGCAACAAAGATTATGAAATTGTCAGGTGATTGGCACTCTAAGAGAAAGTGATTTTCATCCTCGATGTTCATATTCTCACACAAATGGCAGATCCTTTCCATCCATGGTGTTTTAGGAACTATCCAATGACCTGTTTCACTATGGAGCTCATCCTTTCCATCCATGGTGTTTTAGGAACTGTCCAATGACCTGTTTCACTATGGAGCTCATGAGAGTTCGTTCTAATCTTGGCTATATTAATTTTCTTCTTTGAGCTAGTTAAAACAAAGAGATACTTTTGATCTTCTAAGGTGGGGTTGATGACCTCCGTATAATACCTTAATTTTCTTTTAGCTGCTAGATCTTTCTCACACCACATTTAAGTACATAGATTTATTTTTATTTTTATTTATCTATGAATGCACTTGGTTACAATGGCATGTTTTTGTTAATACCACATACTTGAAAAATCATAACTCATATTTTTATTGTCCATTAGTTATCTCGTGTGGTTGCCCTAATGATATCATGAACTATATTGTTGTAATGGCTTCCTGGCATGTTTTTGTTAATACCACAAACTTAAAAAATCATAACTCATATGTTTACTGTCCATTAGTGATCTTGTGTGGTTGCCCTAATGATATCATGAACTATATTGTTGTAATGGCTTCCTGTTTATGAATATTATTGTAATCGGTGAGTGCTTAGGAATATTGTTGTGAATTGATCTAGTAAGAACAACTTCACTCTAATCCTCGAGTTAAGAAAAATAATTATTTATTTTTTTTCAAAAAAGGCCAAGAAAAAGAAAAATTTCATATCATCTACCTAATAATTAATAATAACTAAAGTAAAATTCAAATCTACCCAATAATTAATCATAACTAAAATAAAATTCAAACAACATATTCTAAAATAAACAAACCTATGAATATAATTTTTTTATAAGAGAATAAAGTTGTTATTTTTTTATTTAAAAATTATAAAAATTTAATTAATTGAAACAAAAAAAACATATTATAATAATAAATATAATATATTTTTGATTCTTCAAATTTTAAATTTTTTTTTCAACCATTTATCTTGGAAAAACATTTGTTTTCCAGTTTAATAGATAAGAATAAAAAATGTTGAGATTAAAAAGGAGAGAAACACTTTATGAGAAGCTTAACTAAATATTTATTTTAATAGAATTATGAAAAAGTCAAAAAAGCCAATGCAAGGAAGGCAACATTGTAAAGAAAAAGAGAGAAACTGAGTTGTTTTTAGTGCGATTTTTTGAAGTTTCAGGTGCTGGAATCCAGTGAAAATTTTTGAGGTAAAATCTTGGTTTTTGTTATTCAAACAGATTTTTTGACTCTATATATGGATTCAGCACCCTCAAAAACCTCTAGAGCATTTCTATTGTGCAAAATTAGCAATCAAACTTCTCTTTTTAATAAATTCCTGCTGTAAAAGAAATCAAAGTGAATAGAGTAAAGTGCAACATTGTAATGGTAAAAAAGAAACTTTTTCGAAAATTTAACTAAACCGTTATTTTTACAAGGAAGTGATAATCAAACAGAAATTTTATCAAAAACTTAACTAAATCGTTATTTTTACAAGGAAGTGATTCTTTGATCAGAAGATCCTTTTAGGAAGTGATTCTTTTATCTCAATTCATCTTCTTATTGAATTCGTTGGGCCAAGATACTTTTACGAAGTGATTTTTTTATTTAAAATAATATTTTTATGGAATTAACTAGGTAAAAATAGTCTTTTTTTTTATGGAATTAGTTGGGTAAACATTCTTCATCCCAATAATTCAAAACAGGGTTCATCTCAACAATATTTATTTTATTGAATTAGCTAGGCAAAACACTGCTCATCCCAATTCATAACACTATTCATACCAACAAATCTTCAGAATCTTCTTTTAGCCGGAGTAATTTTTTTATAAAATTAGATAGACAAACATGTTATTCCCAACAAATCTTATCCCTCCATTTTCTTCTTCCTTACATTTGGGTAACTAACCAAGCCCTCGATTACATTTCCCTTCGCTTTGGATAGTGTAAGCGGCAAAACCATTGTACGTACCTGACCCCATTCGTCGATTTCCATTCGCTTTGGACAGCGTTAGTGTCAAAACCAATACCTGACCACATTCACTGATTTCCCCTCGTTGTGGATAGCGTGAGAATCAAAACCATAGTACCTGACCCCATTTTAACAGATCCATTTTTTACCTACGGTAATACCTGGCCCCATTTTAACAGATCCATTTTCGACTTTCTGTTATTTCTATACATTAACAGGGCTACGACTCCACAGGCCAAACCCCTGCAATACAAACAAAGTTGTTATTCTAAAACCCCACCCTTGCAATTCAAACAGAGTTGTTAGTCTCAAATCCCTTCTCTGCCCTCGGCTGCTTACCCTTAGTGATTAACCTTAGTGCTCTTGAGCATGCTATGTCTCTTTGAGGAGCTTCGGGGCGGAGTTACTGGCGCTAATCGAGGCCCCGCCGTGAATCAACCTGCCCGACTAGGATGACGACGAGAGGTTTTTGAGCCACGGGATCAATGAGTTCACCTACTACACCGTGCTACACGAACATTAACTGTTCCATCTTCTCGAGCATCGATTATGTTTTATCTCCCAAGTTACCCTGATTACAGGTGCAAATAATTGTATAAACTCATGACTAAATGCTTTACATAAAGCAATTTCGTAAAATTATTCAATCGAAAGAGCTCTTTAGCATTGAACTATTCATAATGTCAAAGCAATTTCTTCCCGAGTCTTGCCGGCAACATAGTTCTTGGGATACTCGAATTTTCCTTGGAGGCCCTTGAGGGCCGACATGGAAACTTCCTTGACACTACCCAATGCAGAAAAGGCAGACTCTACGTTGGAATCTTTGGCAAAATGGGTCATCCATTTTGCAGACACTAAGTTATCAGAGACATTCTCTCGTCTCTCTTCTACCTCTTGGCCTGAAGGTTTTCTCACTTTCTACTGTTTTGAAAATCAAAATTGTCAATTCAAGTATTCCACACAACTTCAAAACACCAATTCAAATGAATCAAATTAATTCCACGAAATGTGTAAAATAAATTTCCTATACGCTGATACTCTGTGGAAATACCCTGCTGACAGGACTTACTGCATATACTGGCAGGAATGTTGATACTCTGTGGAAATACCCTGCTAAAGGGACTTACTACATATACTGCCAGGAATTTGTTTGGCTTGGAAATCAAGTAGTGGACAGAGAGTGGCTTGAACACTTGTCTTTTGCTAGGTGGTGATTCTCTCGAAACGCATTGGATGTTGTTTCGATTAGTGGATGCCCGCCGGATAGAGACAGTGCATGAGCATGGGGCTTTGAATTGTCTAGTAGGGGGCAGTTGTGTAACTGTATGTACTTGATACTTTCGATTCTCAACTGGAAAACCATTTTTTTCATGAGGAAACAAACAAATTGTTTCATTATATTGAGATAAGCATTTTACAAGTAAATCAACATAGTTCCATGTATTTCTAGAATAGAATCCAAGCGGTTGTGAAATTAGTCCTCCATACTGTGAGAATATAAAGAAGGAATAACCAAAAAGTAGAAGGAAAAAATAGCAACTGAGATCATAGGCTCCCAATATTGAGAGAAACCCACATTGTAACAGAACAAAAATAAAAAAAATAGGAGTAATTGAGACATAGCTTCTAAATCAAAACCAAAGTCCATCCCAGATACAGGAATCATAGAAAAAAAGATTTGTTCAAGCATTGTAAATGAAAAAAGACTAAGGAAAGTGGATATGGCCGTGGTCCACCACATGACCCACAATAATGTGGGAAAAGTTTAAGAAACCATCCTCCAAGAGCATGCCTCTCTTGGACAGAAGATCAACCTCGGAGTTTTGTTCCTGAAAAATGTGGTGTATGGCTGCCGAGTGGAAATTTTTAAGGAGATCCTCCATCCTACACCAGTATCTGAGTTGTGGTGGGTCGAACGAATTTTGCCCCGTGAAAGCCTGCACAATGTTTTGGGAGTCCCCATAAATGAAAAGAGGATCAAGATCCAATCTATTGGCAAACCATAACATTCCCCATAGTGCCAACAGCTCTGCCCTGGTATTGGTACCATCCCCCCCACCCTAGATTAAAGAGAATTTGTAATCCAATGCCCTGTAAAAGACAAAACCACATCCAAATATACCGTCTTGTGTTGCACCATACAAAAAAATTGTTGGCATTAAAATAAAATTCCTCTTCATACGATGTGATAGATCTTGAGTCAAAAAAGGTCGTGGAGGTAGAGCAGAAAGCCATGATAGGATCTTTGACACAATCCAGAAAGGGTGAGCAGTATAATTATCAAAATGACTCGATTTCTAGTTTTCTAGATCTCCCACATAATAAATAAAGGTATACTAGAATCCACGCCCCAACATTTGATATCTCATTCGAAGCAGTGGAGAATGGAAAGGAAACGTTGTGCATGTATGTGGAAATGAGAGAAAGTGAGTTCCCATACCTAGATAGAAAAATGGCAGTTGAGAAATAAATGGTCCACATTATCCCCATTAGAACCACAACGAGAAGAGAGCCCTGGTCCATTAAATCCCCTGTGGCATAAGTTATCCCATGTAAGAATTCTATTCTGCCAAACAAGCCAGGAAAATAAAATAATCTTCAATGGAATGCGCATCCCCCATATATGCATGAACCAAAATTGATCGTGCCCCCCGATAGGTGAACAAATATAGAGATATATGTCTTTGACAATGAGAAATTCACCCCGAGTAGGTCCATCCCAAATAATCTCATCCCGGGTCTGACTGCTTGTCACATCGGCCCTGTAGAAATTTGCTAAATAATGAACTTATTCAATGGAGATTAACCCGATTACACATCAATTTCGAATTGCATGCCTAACACATAATCTCATCTACAATTAATTGTCACATGCGGAAAGAATAGAAGCGATCACACATCAAATCATTCACACATTAACTCAGTATGTATGGGGAAAGACTATAGCTGAAAACCCCGCAGCTATATGTGTATATTATAATGGAGAAAACATGCAGCAATATATAGTACAATACTCCTCAGAAGTACGCAGTACTATCTCCAGAAGCTACACACAAACAAGCTTGGTTTTGCCCAAGTCACAAGTTCAAAACACATCCACTAATTGCCTACCTCTATTGCACAATCAAAGCTGATCTAATGTGAGATTCAAGGTTCGAATCTCCTTGGCTTGACAGCGCAATCATCATTGGCAATTGCCTCCAAGTGTGGTGCAAATCTCATGCACAACTGATGTCCAAGTGATAGCTGTACTCACCCTTTCATCTACCTCTTTCACTGGTCTCCACTGAACTATCCATGCACTGTAGTGAACTAATGTGTTCTTGAGTTGAATAATGAGTTACTAATTAATGAATTAAATAATATTTAATTCACTCCACTCATAACTAGTTGATTAGCTAGTTAAACTATTCTCAACCAGTTCAACTAAGTTAAACCGAACACAACTCCACTAGCTGTCTCATTAACTCCACCAAACTTCTGCCACTGAAGTCCTAACTGAAGTCAACCATGCATGAGCTCACCAAACCCTAGGAAAAGCGTATTTTGTTCTGACAGATGCATGAGCCACTTCCAAGGCTCGAACTGAAGTGCGCCAAGAGAGTAAACTAAAGTTTAGAGTCCAAATATTATTAAGGGTAAATAATATTTGACTGTTCTATTTTTAGCCCGACAGTCTAAAAATAGAAACCACCTGAAGTCTAAAAATAGAGGTCCATCTATTTTTACCAACATGACCAATACTCCAAGAATAACATACTGCAACCCCTGGACCATGCTCCATATGTCTAAAAATAGACATAGTCTAAAAATAGACTTTGCGCCAGAATTTGCCTGCGGGCCCACTTAGTGAAGGCGACTTCATTTCACTAAGCTCCATCATCTTGCTGCATTCTCAACACTCCCTCTCCGCAAGATATGGATTATCTGCAATCCCTATCCTGCCTCTGTGGAATTCGAACTTGCTCCTGGTGAGCGCCTTCGTCAGGATGTCGGCATCCTGATCCTCCGTGGGAACATATGAAAGCATCATGATTCTCCACTGAACACAATCTCTGATATGATGGTACCTGATGTCGATGTGTTTGGATCTATCATGAAATACTAGATTAGCCAAGAGTTTAATGCAACTCTGGTTATCACAGTAAATCACTGTAGGCTCCAAATGCAACCCGAATAATCCAACGAGGATCTTCCTCATCCAAATAGCCTCGCATGCAGCCAAGCTAGCTGCCATGTACTCGGCCTCTGCTGAACTGAGTGCCACGGATCTCTGCTTCCTGCTGTACCAGGAAACTGCTGTCGACCCAATGCTGAAAACTCCTCCCGAAGTGCTCTTCCGGTCCGTTGGACTCCCTGCCCAATCTGCATCAGTGAAGCCAGAAAGCTTCACTCCATCCTCCTGTCTGTACCATAGACCATATCCCGATGTGCCTCTGATATAGCGCAATACATGCTTGCCCGCCTTCCAAAAGAGCTTCGTAGGCTTAACCATAGCTTGCGAAAGCTGGTTAACTGCATAGCATATATCGGGTCGAGTATTGACCAGATACATCAACGACCCCACCAACTGTCGATAGACAGTGGCATCCACTACCTCCTCCGAAGTAGCATCTCCCTTCCTCCAACCTCCAGGAAGAGGGGTATCAACAGGCTTGCAGCCTTGCATGTTGACCCTCTCTAGAATCTCCCGGGCATACTTGCCCTGAGAAACAAACAGTCCTCCACTGCGCTGCCAAATCTCCAATCCCAGGAAATAATGAAGGATGCCCAAGTCCTTCATCTCAAACTCTCGTGCAAGATCCTCCTTGCATGAAAGTATCAACCGCTCATCACCCGTCAAAATCATATCATCTACATACAGTACGATGATCAACAGCTTCCCCTCCACCACAATCTGGTACAGGTTAGGATCCGCCTCACTCTTGGAGAATCCAAGCCCGGTGAAGTAGCTGTCTATGCGAGTGTACCAAACACGAGGTGCTTGCTTCAACTCGTATAGTGCTCTCTTGAGTCGGCACACATGTGACTCACTGCTGAAGATCTCGAAACCTTCAGGCTGCTCTATGTACACCTCCTCCTCAATAACTCCATTGAGGAACGCAGTCTTCACATCCATCTGATGGATGTGCCATCCCATCTGCACTGAGAGAGCAAGGATCATCCGTATGGAAGAGTACCTTGCTACAGGTGAAAAGGTCTCCTCATAATCGATCCCCTCGATCTGTGAGAAGCCACGAGCGACAAATCTCGCCTTGTACTTCTCCACACTCCCGTCAGTCGCCTGCTTCACTTTGTAGACCCATCGCGAGCCCACCACTGATTTCCCCTCCGGTCTTGGGACAATCTCCGATGCACTGTTCCTGACGATCGAATCATATTCTTCAATCATGGCATCAACCCATGCGGGTTCCTCCACAGCTTCCTCAAAAGAGGATGGCTCCGTCACAACACATTGACTCACAAGAGCCATGTATCCAGTGTACCGATCCGGTGACTGTCTCTGTCTGCGCTGTGCTGTAGGTGGTCCTACAACCTTCTCTGCATCTCGAGCCAGTCGCTCAGCTTCTGTAGTGCGCATGCGCCCTCGGATGGTTGGCGCTGCATGGGTGGTTTCTTCCACCTCCTGAACTTCCTCTTGTGGCTGATCCACATCCGGAAGCTCCTCCTTAGGAACTAACAGCTCCTCATCTGCATGCAAGTGTGGCTCCCTCTCAAGCGAACACTGCATGGCTTTCTCCTCTTGAAACTTGATATCCCGTCGCACAACAGTCTTGCGACTGTCTGGCACATACACCCGATAGTTGTGAGGTGTATCAGTGTACCCCACAAATATTCCAACCTCTGCGGTCAGATCCAGCTTCTTTCTTGCATCTTTCGTCACATGCATGTAGACAGGAGAACCAAAAATCCCCAAATGGGATATGTCAGGCCTCTTACCAGAATAAGCCTCCTCCGATGTACTCATGCCAAGAACCTTGTGAGGACAACGGTTCTGCACATACACTGTTGTATTGCATGCCTTAGCCCACAAGTGAAGGGGTAGGCCCTGATCATGCAACATCGCCCGTGCAGCACCCACGATTGTTCTGTTCTTCCGCTCAGCCACCCCGTTCTGCTGTGGGTTATGGGGTGCGATGAGCTCTCTCCGAATCCCTTCTGCACTGCAGAACTCCTTGAATTCAGCCGAGATGAATTCACCACCGTTATCACCCCTTAGAGCAATCACCTTCTTCCCCGACTCCTTCTCGACCAGTGCTTTAAACTCACAGAACTTCGCGAATGTATCGCTCTTCTTCTGCATGAAGAAGATCCAGCACTTTCGAGAGAAATCATCAACAAAGATCACGTAATACTTGTGCTTTGTTGTCGAAGCAACTGAGAAAGGACCACACACGTCTGTGTGAACTCTCTCAAGGATCGTCGTGGCGTGACTATCCTTCTCGTGAAAGGTGGCTTTCACATAATTCCCTAAAGTACACCCCTTGCACTGATCTGACTGCGCAAGGGTGCCCTTAGGAAGCCCAGTAGAAATCTGCTGCAGAATCTTCAAAGCTCCATGGTGAAGGTGGCCCAATCTCCTGTGCCACAGTTCGCCCTCATCATCCCGGCTCACCACTTCTCCCGCTTTGCATGCCATAGTTGCGCAGCCATCTACCTGCAACTGATAAAGGTTCTTGGTTCGAACCCCTATCTTCCGGGTCTCTCCAGTAGTCTTACTGCGCAGGAAGGCTTTTCCTTCGCTGAAGACCACATCATACCCTTTATCCTCCAACATCGCCACAGAGATCAAGTTCTTCTTCAATCCAGGTACATGCATGACATCCTTCAACACAAAGGGTTTACCAGACTCCCTCTGAAAGGATATGGTACCGATACCAATCGCACTGTATCTACCATCATCGCCCATCTCGATGTGCACACCCAGATCTTTGTCCTCCAGATCTGAGAACAAATCCCAATCTCCCGTCATATGAAATGACGCACCGCTGTCCAAGAACCACACCGATCCCATCACACTTGAAACCAAGCATGCGATCAGTGAAAAGTCAAGCTCGAACTGCGAAGCCAAAGCTTCTCCATCTGCAGATCTTCCCGCTTGCTTGTTTTTCTTCTTCTTTGGACAATTGGTAGCATAATGTCCGTGATCATGGCAGTGAAAACACTTCACTTTCGCCATATCCTGCTTCTTGCCCTTTGCACCTGAATGAGAAGTTTTCTTACCCTTCCCCTTCTTTGCTTTGGCAACCAAAGCGCAATTTTCTTCATCAGCTCCCTTTGATGAAGATCCATCCCGAGTAGTCCTCCTTATCTCCTCCTGCATGAGATCCGCCCAAAGGCGCTCCCATCCCGACAGCTTCTCCCGACCATTGAAACTATCTTGATATGAGTGCCAAGCCTTCAAAAGACCAAGGAGAGCCAGGTCGACCATGTCCTCGTCTTCGACAGTCACCCCCACACTTCCCAGCTCATCTCTGCATTGAGTGAACTTCGTGAGGTATTTGGCGATACTGTCGCCTTTCTCCATCTTGATGTTCCCGAGCTTATCTTTGAGCGCCAGCTTCCTTTGGTCGCTATTACTTTGGAATAGATCCGTCAAAGCTTTCCACATTAAATATGGAGTAGCCTTTCCATGCAGGCTGGATACAATATGATCCTTGACGCCCTCCAACAGGATCCTTCGACATTTCGCCATCTTCTTTTGCCATGCTTCGACTTCAGCAGCATCAGTGGGCTTTGGGACATCCGTATCCACAAACTCCTTCAGTCCATTATCTTCTAATACTGCCTCCATGCGATCCTTCCATGCAACATAATTCTAACTGCCTTCAAGAGCATATTCGAGTCACAAACTGTTGAAAGACATTTTCAACTCCAGCACCAAGAAAACAAAACTGCTGCAAAATTTGAGTTCCAAACTCCAAGCTCAATCACTTCCGATCTACACTTGAGAACAAATTATTTCCAAATAAGAGATTGACTGCAAGGGGCGTTTACCAGACCTTTCACTTTCCGAAGAAAGATGAATCCGGAGGCTTCCTGGCCCGTATGCAGACTTTGTCCGAGGAAATAAGTTTGCAATCACCGTAATAGATCTCGACAATTAATCTGCTCTGATACCTTGTAGAAATTTGCTGAATAATGAACTTATTCAATGGAGATTAACCCGATTACACATCAATTTCAAATTGCATGCATAACACATAATCTCATATACAATTAATTGTCACATGCGGAAAGAATAGAAGCGATCGCACATCAAATCATTCACACATTAACTCAGTATGTATGGGGAAATCCTATAGCTGAAAACCCCGCAGCTATATGTGTATATTATAATGGAGAAAACATGCAGCAATATATAGTACAATACTCCTCACAAGTACGCAGTACTATCTCCAGAAGCTGCACACAAACTAGCTTGGTTTTGCCCAAGTCACAGGTTCAAAACACATCCATTAATTGCCTGCCTCTATTGCACAATCAAGGCTGATCTAATGTGAGATCCAAGGTTCGAATCTCCTTGGCTTGACAGCGCAATCATCATTGGCAATTTCCTCCAAGTGTGGTGCAAATCTCATGCACAACTGATGTCCAACTGATAGCTGTACTCACCCTTTCATCTACCTCTTTCACTGGTCTCCACTGAACTGTCCATGCACTGTAGTGAACTGATGTGTTCTTGAGTTGAATAATGAGTTACTAATTAATGAATTAAATAATATTTAATTCACTCCACTCATTACTAGTTGATTAGCTAGATAAACTAATCTCAACTAGTTCAACTAAGTTAAACCGAACACAACTCCACCAACTGTCTCATCAACTCCACCAAACTTCTGCCACTGAAGTCCTAACTGAAGTCAACCATGCATGAGCTCACCAAACCCTAGGAATAGCGTAATTCCTCTGTCAGATGCATGAGCCACTTCCAAGGCTCGAACTGAAGTGCGCCAAGAGAGTAAACTGAAGTTTAGAGTCCAAATATTATTAAGGGTAAATAATATTTGACTGTTCTATTTTTAGCCCGGCAGTCTAAAAATAGAAACCACCTGAAGTCTAAAAATAGAGGTCCATCTATTTTTACCAACATGACCAATACTCCAAGAACAACATACTGCAACCCCTGGACCATGCTCCATATGTCTAAAAATAGACATAGTCTAAAAATAGACTTTGCGCCAAAAATAGCCTGCGGGCCCACTTGGTGAAGGCGACTTCATTTCACCAAGCTCCATCATCTTGCTGCAATCTCAACAGGCCCTGCGTAAAGAGGATATAAGAAAATTCTATTCATTAGTAGAATTTCTAGTAATGTGAATTTTTTTAGCATCTGTCGATCTCGGCAAGTTCCCCTCCCAACCATCAATGACATGACCCAGTATAAAGGTACCCATGTGATATAGTGTTGTGACAGTTTCCTTAGAGAAATGAGGGTGATCTAGGATGTAAGGAATACGATCAAACCCGATCATGATTTCATTCCCATGACCAAAAGCCCATTTTTTTTTATTGAGTAGGAGACCTCTGACCTTAAGAAAACTTCTCCAAATGTAAGATCCATGGTTGTAAATAATATTAGGAGATTGAATCAAATTTTCAATTTGATTTCCATGTATATATTTCACAATAATTATCTCACTCCAAATACCATTTTTAAATAGGGCCCTCCACAGAGATTTCATGAGTGGTGAGTATCCAAAACATTGGGTATCCAAGATACCCCAACCACCAGAATGCTTGGGCATGGAGAGCGTCTCCCAAGCTTCCACATGATTCTTATGACCCAATTCCCCATCAGCCCATAGAAAACGAGACATCTTGGTCCGGATCTTAGCAATACTAAGAGAAGGAATGGAAAATAAGTGCATCCAGAATGTGGCCATATGTTGTAACACTGAGGTGATGAGAGTAATTCTACCCGCAAGTGATAGAAATTTGTATACCCGCAAGCAGAGTTTCTGGTAAAAATGAGAAAGGAGACAGTTCCAATCTCTGCCCCTGTATCAGTTTGGCTTCAATCTGCGTTCAAGATAAGAAAAACCATCCCAGAGATGTTTGTGTTGTATCTGAAATAAGTATTTAATATAAGAGAAAACATTTGGGTCTCCATCAGAGTGATAAAGAAAGGTCTTATGGAAATTGATGAGAAGACCTGAAGCCTCCCCATATCTCTTGAAAATATAGTGAATAACCTCCCATTTCTCCCCCTCACCTTCCCCAAATGTAAGGATGTCATCAACAAAAAATAGATGTGTGACAACAGTCAATGGGGTAACTTGAAAGCCCTTAAAAATATCCAGTCCCTTTGCCTTGGAGATCTTCCCCCTAATGACATCCATGACTAAAATAAAAAGCAGTGGGGATAGGGAGCACCCCTGGCAAAGCCCCTTCTCACCACGGAAGAAATCAGTGGGGTGAACATTTACAAGCACCACATACCAGATGTCAGTGACACAGACCATGATCCAATCCATATCCCTGTGGTCAACCCCAACCATCACCAGAATGAGCCAGATAAGTCGCAAATCAACGTAATCATATGCCTTCTTCAAATCAATTTTCATAACCATCGTAGTCCATTCTTTAGTCTGAGAAGAGTGTATGCATTATTGGGTGATGGCCAAAACATCATGATTATATCTACCTTTCAGAAACCAAAATTCTTTAGGAGTAATATGGGTTGATAGAGTCACCTTGAGTTTCTCCACAATGACCTTAGAAATTAGTTTGTATAGGATATTGCATAAAGAAATAGGCCTGGAACCCCTAAAAGTCTCCAGGGCTCCAAATTTTTGGATAAGAGAAATGAAGGTGGATTTAAGAGCACTATAACCGCCTCTCCAATCTAGATTCCTCAACTAAATCACATAAATCCTTCCCCATCAGGTGGAAGAAGTGTAGGAAAAATTCCACCATCTAGCCATCTCGACCAGGACCTTTATCACACTGAAAAGATGTTAGAACAACACAAGTATCTTGGATAGTGACTGGGCGGTAAATAGAATTATTAGCATCCAAGTCAAACATAACCAAATAAGCCTGGATCACCCATAGTTGATCCTCAAAATTTTCAGAATTTATCTCCCTGTAGAAATTTTCAAAATGTCTCTTAGCTTTAGATTTAAGATCAACATCATAACATTTATAATATCCATCCTCCCCCGATATACTCCATATCGCATTTCTATTTCTTATGTGATGCAAAATTTTGGAAAACTTATTTTTTATTCACCCTCCCTAATTCAGGTCACTCTGCTTTTTAATTGCTAAGTCTTTTCCTGTTTGCATAGGATTTGTTTCTTCCTATCTTCAAGGGCCTTGATACAATCAATGGATAGAGTGTTAAGAATTTACGTAGTGAAACATATGCTGAGGTCCTCAGTCTTAGCAGTGACAGTCCTAATCTCGAGCAATGTATAATTTTCTTCCTTCTTTCCCATATTCTCACCCTGGTTTTTAGAGCAACAAGCCAGTGAGAGAGTCTGTCCATCGTCTGCAGCCCTCGTTCATCAAGTCTAGCCCCCCACATATGATAAACCAAGTTATTAAAATATGGATCCTCAAGCCATGTGGAGTTGAACTTAAAAGGGATGCCCTTCCAATGTTCCTCCTTTTTCCTTCTAAAATAATGGGGCAATAATCAAAGATGTTTTCCTGAATAACATATGATCTATAATTTCCCAAAGTCTCCAACAAACTATGGTGGATGAGAAAATGATCTAATCTTTTCCCCACATATGCATCTCCACTTCTGCCATTTCTCCAGGTGGGAACCATAGCCCATGGCACAATATCATGTAAACGATGGTTAGTCCATAGCTATAAAAGATATTCAGAGAGGGGGTCCCCATGGGATGTGATGCCCCAGTGTTGATTAGAAAATAAGATAGCATTAAAATTGGGAGCAATAATAAGAGAGCTTATATTCAAAATTCGAGAGTCCTAGACTCTTTCCCAAAAGTGATGACAATCCGCATATGGTGGATATATGTTCCATATATGGAAACGATCCTTTGAGCCACGAATGTAGCTGGATAACAAAATGCCAGTGAAAAAGACGAAAGCCCTGAAATTGACATATTGGAGATCCCACATGGCAATGAGGCCCCCTATTGATTGTTTGAGTTATAGGCAGACATCGACTAGAAGGGAAGGATGGCACAGAAGTATTCAATGGCGTTGTGGGTCGAAGCCATAGTCTCTTGTAAAAGAATGACGGAAGGGTGATGGGATAAAAATAGTCAACAGAGGGAGTGTCTTTAAGTGGCGTCTCCTAGACCATGAATATTGAAAGAGAGGATACTCATCACATGACATATGTATGGGGGAGATTTGCTCCAAAGGCCCCGGGTAGAGAGGAATATAGCACAGGAATGTCGCATAGACCAAAAGAGTTAAATATGGGTTGTTTTCCATGACTACGTCCTCAAAATTGTCTGCTGCCCCTACCATTTTTCCTACAAGTTGTGATATTCTTGGGAGATCTACGACTAATAATGGGATACGTGATTCCAGGGCCAACTTCGAGGATAGCGAGAGCAACGAAATACAAATTTGGATTGTGTTTTAGGAATCCCAGGTCATTGTTAACAGAGTTGTGGGGGGAGGATGAATTAAACGGTTCCGATGGAGTTTGTGACAATTTCGATGGAGGTCATGGAGTTCCATGAGTTGCAGAGGATGACGGTTCAAATTTGAGAGCAACATACAATGCCATTTCAAGTTGGAGAGAAGTAGAGGATGACGGGTTATGTATGCGAGCAACAGAGGATGATGTGCCATTAAGGAGAGAAGGAGGCATTTCTAAGCGATGACAGGAGTGGCAGAAAGGAGGGAGAGCAGTAAAAGTGGAAATATACGGAGCCATATCCACAATCTGAGAAAACATGGGAATAGTGCCCGAGAAATGATCCTCATGTAGAGAACAAGTATCATCAAAATGAGAAGGAGGCCCCTCATAATCACTATCAATAGTGTCATCAAGATATTTGTAGGTACCTGGTTCTGAGGCAATGTCTCGTCGAGTGTTGTCACGTTCATTTGATATCACGTCAGAGCATCCACTTTGTTGTCGACCGCTCCTAGGAGGTGCATATGCATGTAGTCATGGTGGGAACTATTCTAGACGGTGACCAGTATGATGGCATAATAGACAATGAAATGGCACATTTCAATAGTCTATCCTATGATGGAAGAAAAGAGAAACCCATAGGAGAATGATCTCTTAAGTGAGTCAGTACTCATATCTACCTCCACTAGCAACCAAGAAAGTCATTTGTCCCACGCACCCAAGGATTTTGGGTCCATGTAAACAAATGAACCCAAAGCATTTCCAATTTCCATGAGAGCCTACTTCAACCAAAATTCAAGTGGGAGAACCAGTAGTTTGACCCAAGTCCATTTGTTCCTCGGGTTTTTAGTAATAGGATTAAAAACCATGTACTATTGGTGGAGGAAAATAAAACTCCAGCCCACCACCCATGGCATGAATAGAACCTTCTCAGCGTCCACCTAATGAAGGAAACAAAAACTAAACCAACGATTTAAAAGGATGTTGACCTTCAGGGTGTAATCCAGCAATGGCTTCCATTTCACCTGGACCTATGGCTCCATATCCATGATATTTCCCCCGACAAAATACCATCGTCATATTAATGCCCGATTCTGGAGACTCTGCACCCGATCCCATATAATATCATGTCTAAAACTGAGGAGTTTTGGCTCGAGGGTGGATTTGAAAATATTTTTAGTAGATCTACGTCTGCGAAATTCATGAACCATTGTTTGCCAAGAAGCATGGGAGAGTTGATAGGAAGAAACCCCACTCCTATCCTCCAGTCCATGTTTTGATGTCACCTCATGCATCGGCCCAGTAAAGGAGTGAGGAATGGAAACGTTGTCATTTCCATTCAATGAAGTCATGTGGTTGGGGTGCCCCCCATCTCTAGGAGATGTCCCCATCATATGTGGTCAACCCTCGAGTGTCTCTACTTCCAAGGTGGCATGTAAGAAAAGCTCCTGTGCTAAGGTGTCCCCATCCAAGGATGCCAGATAATCTTCCATATCGACAGTGCGATCAATTGTACAATTTTGTTAACCCCACATGATGTATGTCCCATACTAGTATGCACTTATTGGATAGGAAAATTTCCACGGATCTAGGTGGGCCGCCATCAAAACAAGGAAAAAAGAGGAATAATATAGAAAACCCCCGTGGCAAGAGGTCGCAACAACCCCAAGAGAATAAAAGGACAAGTGGTGTAAATGAAAGGCACCAATCAAAGTAGAATAATATGCCAAGGAATAAAATCCAAAATAGAAAATAGGAATGGTCAAATCCAGAGTCTTCAATCCCAAGATATCCCCCATGTTAATGACAGAAAGTAGGTGGGAAGTAAAGCAAGTATATGGTCAGACAATGGCATGCCTCGTGTCCCCCAGAAAAATAAAGCACAACGGAGAAGAAAATGACAAATCCACAGTATTCCGACAAGGAACCACCTCGCCACCCCAACCTACCTCCAGCCACCGCACCACCCCAACTCCCTGCCACCCAAGAGCGAAAGGGACGAGAAATAACAAAACTATCCAACATGGGGTACCAGAGTGTAAGTAATGGGTTGTTCTTCCCAGATTCAATTTCAGCAAAGGTGCCACCAACAAGAAAATATTTGAAAAAATATGACCAAGGAAGCATAGAAGGATGAAAGAGTGAGGCCAGGGTAAACAGTCAGACTCATAGAAAACAGACCAGATCTTCCTCAGCATAAAAACATTAGAAGGTGGTGAAAATGTGTACACTAGATGTGAAAGAGAATGAAGATGGCGCACACAAAACGAAAGAGGATATGGAAGAGTTCCCACATCATGGTTGAGTATAGTCACTAGGCGTTCATATGAGTGTGATCAAGAGCCCCCACATGAAAAAAATGATAAGAGTACCCAGAAAAAATAGATGATAAGAAGCACTACCCATCGTGTAGAACATGAACCTATGGGTCGCCTCGAAAAATAGAGTAAGGGAGGTCCAAGAGCTCGATGGATATAGGAAGATCAGATATATGATGTGAAGGAGCATCCAAATGAAGAAATACATAACACATAAGAGAAATAGAGCACCACTGAGAGTGCCAAAACTAGCGCTAGGAGAGTTAGAGGAGAGATGCATGGCGGCCTAGAGATGGCCAAGCCATGTGAATAGAAAAAAAAATATCCCGGCAAAGTGGAAAGATATGCAAGAAATACGTAACTCTTACTCGAGTTGTTCAGGTTTCTGAGAGGATTCAAACCAGATCACCATGTATCCAGTCCTGCTCCAAAAGTGGCACAAAAGAAGCACCAACAAAGTTTGAGTCCCTCCAATGACTCGACTTGCTATGATGTGTATAAAACATAAAAAAAAAAATTAATTTAATTTTTAATAAATTTGAAGTTATTTTTTGCTTTTCGAAGAATAGTAAAGTTTATAACAATCGAGATTAATGAGAATAGTTATTAGGGGTTGTTAGGTTACCATGCCACTTCCAATTATTTGCAGTGATTCATAGTGATTTTTAAATACACAGTGATAAAACTATTGGCATGGAAGGATTTTTCACTCGGGTCAAATACTTTTACATTTGGTAATGAGGTTTTGGGAAAATTTATTTATTGTTAGGATGATATTGAGATGGTTTTATACTAGTGTGTTCTTTTCATCATAAGTAGTTTATATATATATATATTATTTTTCTTTTATTTTTATTTATTTTTAATTTTTAATTTTAAATTATTATTATTATTATTATTATTTAATAATTTATGGTTTTTATTTAATTATTTTTTTTAAGTATTTTTTTTTTAATTATTTTTTTTCTTTTATTCTTTAGATTCTAAATTGTTTATTTTTTAATATGTTTTTTTATTTTTTATTTTTTTATTTAATAATAAAAAATGTTTTAATATTTTTTTTTTTTTCTAATTTTCAATGTTTCTAATTATTTTTTTTCATTGTTTTTAATTATTATTTTCAATATTTTTAATTATTATTATTATTTTTTTAATGCTTTTTAGATATTTTTTATTTTTCTTCTTTTTTTTTATCTTTTGTTTTCATTTTTTTAATGTTTTTAAAGTTATTTTATTTTTAAATGTTTTTTTTTTAATTATTTCTTTTGAAGTTTTTTCTTTAATTGTTTTTATTCTATTTTTTTTGAATTTTTTTTTGTTTGTTTATTTATTTAACTCATCATTATTTTTATGTTTCTCTTTTTTTTTCAAAATTTTAAATTCATTTCTTAAATTTTTTTTTTAAATGTTTTTTTTTTATGTTTTTATTTTTTCTTTTTCCCTTTATTTTTTTTTATTTTTGTTTTGATTTTAATAAGTTAATTTTGCTTTTTTTACCCCCCTTTTTTTATGTTAAAATATATAGTTTTATTTACTTCCTATTATTTTATTAAATTTTTTATGTTTTTATTTTTTCAAATTTTTCATATTCTCAGTATATTTGATTAGATATATATGTCAAAATAAAAAATATATAGAAGTAATAAGTCTAGGAGAATAATTTTTTGTTGATGGTATACTTCCTTGGTGGTGGATAGAAACGACAATTGTGTATTTTTTTGCATAGTCTTTAATATGTTTATTGATTTTGATTTATTAAATTCAAAAGAAATATAATTTTAATATATTATTATTATTATTATTATTATTATTATTATTATTATATATGAAAATATAATCAAAATATATATAGTAGATAAATGTATTTCGGATTAACTATATCATTAGAATTTGTTCGACGTTTCAAACCAACTAATGTGGTTCATCTCAGGATCAGACTTTTTCATCATTACGATTTGGTCGATAAGTCTCGTCATTTTGAGCGAGCTTGATTACAAGTGGCTAAGAAAAAGTCTGATCCTGAAGATGAACCACATTAGTTGGTCCAAAACGTCGACCAAATCCTAATGACGTGATTAATTTGAAAGACATTTATCTACTTTATGGATCACAAAATTCTTAGATCTAACATTATTACCCTACACGGAAGGGAAATCGCTGATAAGGCTCGTCATTTAGAGTAAAATCCATTACAGGTGGCTAAGAAAAAGTATGATCTTGAAGATGAACCACATTAGTTGGTTTGAATCGTCGATTAAATCCTAATGTTGTGATTAATCCGAAAGACATTTATCTACTTTATGGATCACAAAAGTCTTGGATCTAACATTATTACCCTACACTGAAAGGAAATGGCCGAAAAGGCTCGTCATCTTGAACGAGCTCGATTACAAGTGATTGAGAAAAATTTTGATTTTGAGAATGGACCACATTAGTTGGTTCAAAACATCGACCAAATCCGAATTATGTGGTTAATCCGAAAGACATTTATCTACTTTATGGATCACAAAAGTGTTAGATATAACATTATATATATATATATATATATATATATATATATATATATATATATATATATTTCTCAATATTGAAATATAGTTTTTAAAAAATAATTTGCAAATTTCAAAATATTAAAATTATTCAAAAATGAAATATTGACACAAATTTACAAAAAAATGAATGTTTTAACTAAAAGAGCATCAAAAACTCCAAAATCACATATAAATTTTTTTTTTTGTAAAGTTGTTCATTCATCACTATCCAATGATTTCAATACATTATATGAAAAAAACATTATATTTAATACAAATCTTATTAATATGATAAACTTAAAATAAAAATAAATTAATATAAATTAAATGGTAATAATTTTTTAAAATAGTATTAACACCATGGCTGAAAATTGTTGGAACTTTAGTATTTTCATTGAGGTGATGTTTTACATTTAATGTCATCCTTGGAATTTTAAGGCTTGTCAGAGACATGATATTTTATCTTTAATACCATGCTTAAAAATCATTGTAATTTTAAGACTTTTGATATTTTACCTTTAATGTCATGTCTATCGTTGGAATTTTAAGTTTTTTCAGAGTCATGATATTTTATCTTTAACGTCTTTATTAAAAAAAATTGACAATTTACCCCGAAAAAAAAAATACGTTATTCCAACATCAATACTTTTCTTTTCATGGTGTTTTTTGCACACAAAAATTGGTGACGTTATACTAGTGTGTGACAATTTTTGTTTTCAGACAATTTTTGGAAACAAAAAATTTAGCTTTTACTTCCATTTCTAAAAAATGTTGAAAATTTACCCCGAGAAAAAAAAATAATAATATAAAAAAAAAAAAAAAAAAAAAAAAAAAAAAAATAAAAAAAAAAAAAAAATAAATAAATAAATAAATCCAGAATAACACTTTTCATTTTCAGGTTGTTTTTTCATGGTTTTTTGATGTGTTTTTTTTGTTAGCGTTTTCGTTTTGAAGTGGTAGTTCTCATTTGATCGGTAAATTTGTTCCAAGAGATTAGAAGGAGAACATTGACATTCGGTGTAGATTTGTTATCTCAAGACACTTTGTTGAGATACATTGGAGGTTTGTGTAGCTATTTAAGTCACACTATTCTTATGTTTGACCCTACAATTTTATATGAAGTTTTTATTACAGGCCACACATCTACAAGAAAGAGGGAAACATGTCTCTCATGTAAAATGTGAGAACACCTTTGAGTTTGGAGAAAAAGGAAAGGAAAATGAAAGAAGAATGTTTCCATCAAGATGGCGAAAGAAAAACACACATGCAAACATTGTTTAAGGATGGCCACGATGAAGATCATTGTTGGAAACTTCATCTAGAGATGACACCCAAAAAGTTTAAAAACAAGGAGAAGGAGAACACAACTACAACTACAAAACATGACTTAAGTTATGATTCTAGCTATGAAACAAAGATCACAACCATGGGTTTTAAATGTAAGGACATTGTAGGTACTAGTTCTTCAAGTTGTCGCAATGATACTCAAGATGAAAAAACAAGAATTGAGCTTGTCCATATTAGAGTTATTTCAAAGCATACAAAGATAGACGCACTGTTTGATAGTGGTTCACAAGAAAATATTATCTCTAAAGACATTGTCAAGAAGTGAAATTTAGAGACTAGACCTCATCCTTTAGGTTGGGTATTCCTCATCCTAGACCTTATTCTTTAGGTTGGGTATGTGAGAATAAAAAATTGTAGGTGAAAAGGAAGTGTACTTAGATTTGCAATCACTACAAACTATCTTGATGAAGTTGAGATCGATGTAGTTGTGCTTGATATATGTGGTATAACTTTGGGAAGCCCATGCCTTTATGATAGGAGATCCATTTTTCATCTCCATGAGAAAAAATATCACTTCTTAAAGAATGGGATTGAGTACATTATTAGAGTGCATAGTATGAAAATGAGTTTATCTCTTATGAATGTTGGACAAATGAAGAGAATTGTTAATGCTAGTCAGAATTTTGCATTGTTAATGCTCAAGCATAAAGATGTTGAGAATAAAGCCTTTCAAGGATATGATTCAAATTTGAAATGTGATTTAATTGAGGTTTCTAATGAATGTGATGAGATGTTTCAGCAATTTAACGTGTTTCCTTCTAAAATAGGTAGACAAAATGAAGTAAATTTGTAGCATGATGCGTCATTGTTGAACATTTGTGCGAACAAGATGTGAATGCTAAAGAATGAAAAGGTCAAAGAGAAAATTCAAAAGAAATTTGACAAATAGGAAACTGGTTCCAAGACTTGTTCTTATGGTTTTTATAATGTTTTGGATTTCAAAACGGATGGTGCATGGCGATGGTGATCACATTTGGTCAAGAGTCGAGCGAAGTGCAAGGCTAGACATGGTAAGCGCCATCATGATGACAGTGTTCAAGGTGAGAAGAATTTGAAATTGCATAAGTTCCCTTTGATTGACGACCGAGGAGGGAATATGTATATTACTTAAAAAAAAGTTCGTTGTTCTACATTTTATGGGAAATTGAAGCAAGATGTAATCAATGAAAACAAGAAAAGGATTCCAAAATAAGGGAAAATGATGTACTTTCATGAAAAACTCAAAGAGACAAATTTAAGCAAAGTTCAGTGGATTGAGACTAGAAGGGTGAAAGAGTTTTACGCTCATATATTTTTTAAATAATAAAGATATTTTAGAGGTCCAAAAGCTTCTAGTGGGGAGAAATGATCAAGTGGATCAATTTAATGCTCAAAATTCAAAGTTCTCGAATTAGCTCGAAAACAACACCAAAGCGTATATCTGGTCACGCTGAATCTAACGCAACCCTTTTCACTAAAATTTAACATCGGATGCTCCTGATATCACGTTTTGTTCGATTTAGGAAACACCTAAAAATTTTAAAATGAGTTTGGAGGGATTCTGAGTCAGTAGTCCATACGTTGAGTAGGTCCTCCATTGGCCTATGAGTGATCTACACTTAACATGTTGTGACTAGTTCAAATTTCATTGGTTTTCATTGGTTTGTTTGATATTGGGTGGACCAATTAGGAGGAGCCATGTGGGCCAATCCTTGGCTTACATATGGCCTCCTAATGGGCAATACAAATTTTATTGAAGGTTGAGCAATGCTCGTGGGAATCGAACATATGACCAACCACATGCCAACTAAACCTTCCACCATATCAGCTACATTGGTTCTTAATCTACATGTTATAAAGTTTATATTTAAAATTTAATGGTTCACAAGTTAGGAGGTGGGGACCAGGGTTAACCCTAAACCTTAGTCCACCAACCATGGTCAGGGGTTAACACTGGCCCCAAATTTTATATATATTACAACATATCCAAAGTTTAAAACCCATGTTACGATGGGCAATGGATATATATATTAAACCCCAAAACTTTATGTTATGCATTATGCAAATTTTGATGGTGGATAATGGTCGGCACACATGTGGTTAAGTCTTACATGGGGCACATGCAGTGGCTAATGTGATGGGTTAAGTTTTATGCCACAATTTGAATACACCAATGGTTAGTTTTTATACATAGCACATGTCATGGTCTACAAACATTATGTACCACAATCACGCCGACAGGAGGGGAGTAGAACCTACCTTGGGCAGGGTTCCCTCTAAGCCCAAACCATGCCAATATTCAACCATAGTCAACTGACCGGACTTCCAAAAACTAACAGTAAAAAAAAACTCTGCATCCAATGCTTGGGAAAAAGCCACTTGGCGCCATTTTAACGAGTTTAAGGCCGACCGAGGAAATTTAAAGAGGTGAAAATTTGCACCGGATGAGGTGAGATTCTTGTCAGCGCGGGGCGAATTTATTGCTCCACTTGGCCGCAAAAGGCATAAATTGTAGAACATATTGCACATAAGTGCGAATTGTAGGATAGTTAGTAGAAAACTTCATTGGAGCATAACTCAATCAATTTTTGACCTTTTTTAGTGTGGGAAGAGCCGTGGTAGGGGTTTTTGAATGTTCTTGCTCCATTGGAAATTTTTTTTTAGCGTTCTAAGAATTTTAACTTGATGTTAGCACATATTTTTGAGCATAACAAAAAATGACCAACATTGGAAGCTGGACTAGGAGATGTATCCCAGGAGGGGTGAACTCCTTCATCATTTTTTATCTTGTGTATACTGTTATGGTACTGATGTCTTCTTTATTTTATGAAAAAATTAGTTTTAAATCATGTCAATGTGTTATTGAAATTGAAATAAGTGTTGAAAAACTATAATCATTTCACTTGCAAATTTTCAACATAAACTCTGAAGCTTTCAAATATAGATCAAACAAGGAGAGTATTTAACTCTTTTGCTTCCTTCTTAAACTCTAAAAATTCAGGATTAACACTCAATTGCTCAATCCTTCCCTGTAATTCTTGTATCTGAATGTCTGGTGCCTACAAAATAGTATCATATTGAACTTTAAGGGCATCAAAGATTTTTTTAAGTTCAGTAACTTGTCTTTTCCACTGATCAACAATACTTCTCAAGATTGTATTCTAACTGCACAATTCTTTCTTCCTTTTCCTTCAACAATCATTTTACTCTAGTGGCTTTATCTATGGTTGTTGAGGAATATGCTCCCGTGAATTGAGTGAGTCTTCCCAACTAATTTGTAGGAGTAGTCAAATAGCCTTTCCATACTACATCGAAGGATGCATTTCAAGGAACTAAAGCATGGGACTGGTCGATTTTCCTTTTCTTTCTCTATCTTTTGAGAACAAATTTATGCTCAGGAATGTAAAGTATATCAAGGTTGGGAATTTATTCAACCCTTAATATGACCTTAAAGGTTGGAAATGTCGGTATAACTTAAATATCTTCAGTTTCTAAAGGCTTGTTAGAAGCTTTTGGTTTCTTTTCCAAACTTTTAAAAGTATCGAGAAATTTTTTTTGTTTAGGAGTCTTAAAATATTGAGGCTATGGTTAAACTTCTCTCATATCTTATTAATCTTAGTATCAAGAAAAAAATCTCCAACGTGAGAAGAGAAGGAAGTACCTGTTTCTTTTGTCTGGGGCATATCAGTAGTTTGTGTTGAGCTAGTAACTACAACGTCATCTTTCTTTGTGATTTCTTGAGGAAGCTTTGATAAATCCATGGGAAGCTTAGCAAGCCTTTTATCTATATATAGGTTGAATGGAATTATCTCGTCTGGAGTCAACTGTGCTACCGCCAGTTTCATAACCAGTGAATAGGAAGAATATTTTTTGAACAAGTCATCGAACTTGTCTGGCTCATGAGAGAATTTCCTAATGCTTTATTTTGTACTTTCCATTTTTGCAATTTGATTGGGATCATACTTCCTATTCGGAATTGTGGGGAAGTTGAAATTTTGGATAGCATCAATTTAAGTACACACATACTTGTAATTATCTAAAGCATATACACTAAACTAAATAGGAAAAATAGGCGACATTTTCTTATTGGGCTCTTTTAAGACTTTTGAAAGACCATTTCCTACAGTCAGGTATGCTATTTCTCAGGAAATAAGCTTGTCGAGAACATATAGGGGCAAGAAATGGGGGCTTGAAAGACTATCAATGACTCAAACATAAGTAAATGACTGTTCACCAAACTAGTTTCCAATTGGTAGTATGTTGCTTTTAGCTTCTAGAGAAGCCTTAGGAGATTTCTTATAAAACATTCTTTGGTGAATTTAAAACATTACTCCAAGACATATTTTATAGAAATGAAGATGATACTTTTAGTCCCAAAGAATATCGTGAGAAATGTGGATAGCGGTCGGGTATTCTAAGGTCCATTTCCATCCCATAGAGGTGAAATTTGTTGTAAAACATAGGGCATACATTATGTAGGCACTCATATAAAATAGAGGAACAATATTTTGTGAAATGTTAAGTTTACTCCTATAATTAAAGATGTGAGTGGTTATGCTATCAGATATTCTATTTCCCCGATCCATGATATAACCTTTAGAAGTAGCATCAATGAGTGTTTACCATTGGTCATCAAATTTATGTGTATTAGGATAAGCGTAGATTTTATATATCATAATAGTTATTTGACAATATGGACCAGCAAGGGAATCAAATGCATACATACCCTTATCCTCTCCCTTATGCTAGTTATGGTATCTTCTCCATGCCCTAATAGGCTCTGATGCATGGTCATACTTACTCATGAATTTCTCCACAAATATTCTGTCATATTTGCATTGAGGCTATGGAAAATTGTACATTGTGCTTAAATCACTGCTGGTGAATGAACCGATGACTGCTCAATTTCGTGTCCTGAAATTACTTTATGAAATGTTCACATTATCAACAACCCATCGAATTATATCTGTATAAGGAAGGATTATGGGCCAAGTTTCAATCCTATAAAAGAATGAATTGGTCACATCACTGTAAGTAGTATTAGTGACTGGGGTAGAGTCATCAACTGTAGTTTTTCTTTGTGTCTCCCTGGGTCCCTTATTTTCAAATAGTTTATATATAGCTTCCCAAGAGGCATTTCTAGCATCGAAAGAACAAAATATTCCAAAAAATAATCCAGGCATATCAGCATTTTTAGTTGGAGGAGAAACAGGTTGTTGTTGAGCAACATGTTTCCTCTTTGATTTTGCTACCTTAGACATTTATTCTTCAGAATTTTTCTTTTTGGGACTATCCTGTAATGGAAAACAGAGGTCTAGGTGGTAACTAATTTAGATAAATCTTAGCACAAATATCGAATTTCATACAAATCAATTCTCAACAGTTCAAGATTAAATCATGGTAAAAATCAAATTTTAATGAATTAAAATGGTTATAATCTCGAAACCATAAATTTTCCACTTGTGCATATTGATTTCCAAACATGAGTCCACGTGGATTTTCCAATATCACTTTATCAAGAAAAATATATCAGAGATATCATTTGGAGTAGCTTTAGAAAATTATGATATGGAAATCTCTTGATAAATCACATTTGAAACTTAAATGGTTACAAGCATAGGTGGGAAATCATATTGAGGATTCTATATCCGCAATGGCATATTAAGGTTTCAAAGTAGAAGCTCTCGATATTAAATTACCACTAATATGTGTAAGTGGGGATATTAGAGGTATATGGGTATCGAAGGGGCTGATATCGGCAATAAACAGATATCGTAGCTGAGAGGTATTGGGATAACGAAAGTGGAAAAGTATCAGAGATATTGGAAATATGAGTTGGGAGATATCAACGATATCAGATATAAAAATTTGTAAGGATGACACAGTTTAAAAGTTACGATATTTTGAGGGACCGACATATCGGCTGGTAGTTGTGGGTTTGACGGCTATTACAATTACTTCATTCAAAAGGCACACATGACTTACCCTTTGAAAAAAATCCATTTCTAAAGAAAACATTTGGGAAGTTTTATCGAAGAGTTTCTTTATCGTAAATTTCTCATCCATATTTCCTCGAAAGTGATCTTCCATGTTCTTATTGCATGCATTAAAACTTGATGGTATATGGATGTCGAATCCATATTTGTGAAGAAGAAATCCCATTGTAAGTGGACAAACAAATCATCAATTCGGGGTATGGGATAATAGTTTTTAATGATAGCCCTATTAAGGGAAAGATGATGTATCACTAGATGCCACATTGAATCATCATTTTTTTGAATAACGAAGGTGGGACATGCACATGGGGAGAATGAAGATTGAATATGGCTTGAAGTCATCAATTGTGCAAGTTGGTATTCTATCTCAATGACCTCTCTAGGAGTGAGGCGATATAATGTGGCATTGGGTAAATAATCATTGTAAACAAGATCAATTGTGTGTTCAATATAGTGTGATAGAGGCAGACCCATGGGTTGTGTGAATACATATATGTATTGTTGAAGTTGTTATCACTAAATTTAAGCTGATGGATTGCTCAACTATAAATTCATATTAACTCTTTCAAACCACTTTTGGTTGGAACATAGCCTTTCCAACTTGAGAGGGCTCTCTCAAGAATTTGTACGATACTCAATAGACAATGCTTTGAACAAATATGGCTAACTCTTCAGTGTGTTTTGAATGATTTTTATGAAGGTTAAGGATGTGAATTAATAGATACCATTATACATGGAGTCAGAGTGGAACTCAATTACATGAAAAACATTTAACATGGATGTTGCGTCATGTGTGTTCTCTCATCAAAACATAACTTGAACAACAAATTGTATGCATAAAGGAAGTTGGAACATGTTTAATCATGAATTACAAGTGATTTCACATAAAGCTAAATGAATAAAATTTAAAAAGGTAGATAAGAAAAACACATATAAGAGCACATGATTAATCTCAGGCCCAAGAGAAGCTTTCTGCAACTTTATATTACTGACTGAAAAAATACTACAAAATTAGCATATAGCATAACATCAATCAACCCTTTCTTACTCTAAAACCCTCTCATTTATAGAGTGAGGACTCATACAAATTATTTTCCACCTTGCTACCTTCAAATTCCCACATCAGATATCTATTTAAAATAATATTACATCACTTAGAGACTTCTTAGGGATATTTTTGTTTTACAGAGTTTGAATACAAAAAAGACTCTTATTTCATTAAATAACTCAACAAATCCATTTAATAACCCTTATCAACTGCAAAAAACTAATTTTCTTAGTGTAATGGAGTGGTGATGTGTCATTATGCCATGTGGATGCTGAGCTCAACCTCCTCCAAGTCAAATTTTACAATTTTTTTCATAAATATCGTTAGTGAAAATTCTGAAAAATAGGCCTAAAGATGAGTGCATAATGTCCAAATCATGATGGATTTCCAGAAACTGAGAGAGGTTTTTATATATGGGAATGTGATAAATAAAATAATCTTTCATATTTCCAAATTTCTTTCTCATTTGGTCATAAATGAAACTTGAAGTTGACTGCGAAAACATTCATGTACAGGAAATTTCAAGAGAGTTCGTAGCGTTTTCAATTTGGTGATTTTTGCAACCATTTTGACTTCTATGACTATTGAAGGATATTCCTTGGGTCTAAGAAGCTAAATACATGCCTCTATCACCCTCTGCCATGTATGTTTTGAAGGATTTTTTGCTTAAGGAAACCTACAGCAAGTTCGTAGCGGAAACTCAACCTCAAGCCTAGAGCACGCTACGAAATCACCTAGTTTGGTAAATTTTTTGTAATTTCTTATTATTTTCACCTCAAAAACACTAGTAAAGATTTTCCATCCCTGGTATTATAGTATCACATATAATATGGTCCAAATATGTGTTGAATTACCATATTTCAACATCATCATCTTGCATAATCATTTTAAGACCCTTTTCTTAAATTCTTCTTGTACCATCTCCATCGAAAAAAAATAATCATGCTGAGGTGTTAGCCAACCAATACAATAGAGTTAAGACCTTGTAAAACTGAATTTAGATGGTAAGCTATCCAATGGTGAGGTGGAAAAAATTATGTGTTGTTATTCTTGATGATGTGTCTACCACGATGAGCTGGCAGCCTAATCTTCCTCTACGATGAGTGTTCTCACTAACCAAAGACTCCATTGATACACTTTAACCATACCAGCTGACTGATGTGCTTCAAGAAGACATTTAATGCTTGAAAATTTTTAAAATTGTCTCTCGCTACAAAAACAGAGTTTTTAGGCAAGTTCGTAGCGAATTCTAATTATTTTACATTGATTTCGTTACAAACTTTGGTATTCTTGCCAAATTCTCTCTAATGACCAAAGTTGCTAATGCATGAGATATTTTGGATTTTTATTATGACAAGACTTTAATGACATGGCATAGGAACACTTTGAACCCTTAGGACTATAGACAAATTCATGAAATATTTCAAACCACTTTTGGTTGGAACTTAGCCTTTCCAAATTTAGAGGGCTCTCTCAAGAATTTGTATGATATTGAATAGAAAATGCTTTGAACAAAGATGGATAACTCTTGAGTGTGTTTTGAATGGTTTTTATGTAGGTGAAGGATTTGAATTAATATCTATCATTGGGCATTGGCTTAGAGTGGAATTCAATTACATGAAATTTTTTTATCATGGAAGCTGAGGCATGTGCGTACTCTCATCAAAACATATCTTGAACAATAAACTATATGCATAAGGGAATTTGAAGCATGTTTAAGCATGAAATACAAGTGATTACACATAAATCAAACTAAATAAACAATAAAAAGGTAGATAAGACAAACACATATAAGAGCACATGATGAATCTCAGGTTTGAGAGAATATTTCTGCAGCTCTATATTACTAATTGAAAATATATTACAAAAGTAGCATATAACATAACATAAATCAACCCTTTCTAACTCTAAAACCCTCTCATTTATAGAGCGAGGACTCATACAAATTAATTTTCACCTTGGTAGCTTCGAATTCCCAAATTAGAGACCTATTTAAAATAGGATTACATCACTTGGAGACTTCCTAAGAATATTTCTGTTTGCAGAGTTTGAATACAAAAAGGACTCTTCTTCCATTACATAACTCAAAAAATCCATTTAATAACCCTTATAAATGACAATTAACTAATTTTTTGAGTGTATTAGATTGCTGATGTGTCATTATGACACATGGATTCAGAGTTGGACCTCCTACAAGTCTAATTTTACAATTTTTTCATAAATCTGGTTAGTGAAAATTCTGAAAAATAGGCATCAAAGATTAGTGCATAATTTCGAAACACTGATGCATTTGCAGAAAGAAGAGAGGTTCTTGTATACAGACTTGTTATGAAGAAAAATGTCTTTCATATTTTCAAAATTCCTTTTAATTTATTCATAAAATAAACTTTGAGTTCACTGCTAAAACAATCATGTATAGGAAATTTCAGGAGAGTTTGTAGTGAAGAGGTCACAGTGTTTTCCATTTGGAAACTTATGCAACCATTTTGACTTCTTTGATTGTTGGAGGGTATTAATTGGGTCTAATAAGATAAATACATTCTTTTAGCACCCTCTGCCATGTATTTTTTGAAGGGCTTTTAGCTTAAGGAAACTTACAGCAAGTTCGTAGTGAAAACTCCGCATCAAGCCTAGAGCACGCTACGAACTCACCTAGTTTGGTAGATTTTTTGTAATTTCTTCTCCTTTTCACATCAAAAACACTAGTAAAGCTTGCACATGCTTGGTATGATATAATTAGACATAATATTGTCAAAATATGTGTTTCCTTACCATATTTCAACATCATCATCTTGCATAATCCTTTTAAGTCCATTTTCTTCAATTCTTCGTGTACCATCTACATCGATCCAAACTAATCATGCTGAGGTGTTAGCCAACTGATACACTAAAGTTAAGATCGTGTAAATATGAATTTATATTGTGAGCTATCCAATGGTGAGGTGGAAAAAGTGCTGTGTTGTTATTCTTGATGATGTGTCTACCATGATGAGATGGCAGCCTAATATTCCTCTATGATGAGTGTTCTCACTAAACAAAGACTCCATAGATACTCTTTGACCATCCCGGATGACTGATGTGCTTCAAAAATACATTTAATGCTTGAAAATTTATAAAATTATCTCTCGCTCCAAAAACAGAGTTTTTTGGCAAGTTCGTAGCAGGTTTTGATGGTTTTACACTGATTTCGCTACAAAATTTGGTATTCTTGTCAAATTCACTGTAATGACTAGATTTTCTCATGCATGAGATATTTTGGATTTTTTTTATGAAAGAACTTTAATGACATGGCATAGGAGAAATTTGAACCTTTAGGAATATAGACAAATTCATGAAATTTTATCTATTCTCATGAATTTATTTGATAAACACACTAAACCTAAAGCAAAATGACCTTCCTAACCAACCTAATTTTTATTGATGATAACACTGGCTCCACTTGGGATGATGTGCCCGTGAGGTACATCAAAGAACATGTAGCTCTAGTGCCTTATCCATTGGCCTCATCTCAAACCTGCAAACTTACCTTTATTCTGAAACCAAACCACTTATACAAACTCAAAATTGAATAGTGCCTACATGCAAAGTGAAAATTGGATAGTGAAACTAACCATACTGAAAACTGAAATGTTGATTTAGATGAATTTTTTATGTATAGAGATACTCTAACAACTGAAGACCAAACTTTCAATTCAAGCAATATGAAACCTCTAATATAACCAGTAAAAGGGTTGATCCAACACCTGGGATTCTTGAGTGTTCTTCAGTGAACCATATATTAGCAAATCAGAATAAAAATGGAATCCATAATGAGAACTTATAAATGAAAGAAACTCCACCTTCAATGATGACTAAAATAGGCTTACCAAAGGATCTTGATAATCATGAAAAATTTCCTCTTTTGATGAAATCAGTAAATCAACAATAGGATCCTTGAAAACACTAAAAAGTATCCTGTCTTGATGACCCAAAGGATAATTTTCCTTCATAACTGCAATTTATCTCTATTTTATGTCTTCATTATCAGCATCGTTCTTGAGACAAGGCTCTCACTATTCATTAAAATATTCAATGGGAGGAACCATATCATGTGCTACATGGATGTTTAGAAATGAATTTTCATGCATTATAATTAGAACTTCATGTATATCATCATGCACAAAAAAAAAAAAATTATCATTTAAATTTGTAGCAGGACATTTGGTACATCACCTTATAGATCAAAAACTTGATGGTTATTCTCCACTAGTGCTTCCTCATGACATCCTTTAAGCATAGTCAAGGAATCAACCTCCTCCTGATGATAGAAAGAAACATGTTTCACATAAGCTTCTCCTTGATCCTTTAAATTTTCATGTTGCTCAAAATTCAATGGTTCAGAAAATGAACAAAGTGAATAGCCTTGTAACTGAACATATTTATGTTCCTCTTTATCACCTAAACATTGGGAACATTACTGCAAATTTTCACAAATTTCATAGGAAATAACTTGGTTGTCAAAGTGTTTATCCATTTCATCTTCAAGAAAAAATACACATTTTTTTGTTGGAAACCTTATCGATTATCGTGACAAATAACATGAGAAGTGAAATCATAAAGTGCCTCTAAAATATCCTCATCCATGCACTGTCCATTTTCCGAATGATGTTTGGACAACCTTGGTGAATTTATTTGGAAAGTAGGATGAGATACGGACCCATATTCTTGAAAATGAGCTAAATTCCTTACATCCAAATATATTTGAGAAAATTCAAGGTTTCTTTACGAAATTAAAATCATTACTTCTTCAATTACAGGATTGCGGGATTGATAAATCCAAGCATGGCTCAGGGGTGAAAATGTGAAGTTGGGTTACACCTTTTGCCCCTTTTTGAGAAAAAAACATTTTTTTTTTGCTTTTCAACTTTCTACAAGCCAAAACAATTTTTCTATTTAGAATTTCATTTTGCGTTAAAAAAAAATGTTTTTAGAAATTCTATTAGCTTTCTATTACTAATTTTTTGGAATTTTTTTATACACATTTGATATTTCAACTTAGTGTTTCTTTCAGTGTATGTTTTTTAACAATCAAAGGATTCATAAGAAGTCATGTTAATACGCACGATTGTATTCTTTGAAACTTTGTATTTTTGAGAAACAAAATGTGTTACAACAATTTAGACAGAGTCTACTTCGGTTTCGTCATATTTACAAAGCCAATAGATGCATATCATAATTACTAGAATTTTTTGAACTGGTCCATTATGAAAAAACTGCATATTTTGAATATGTTTTGCGACGCAAGAAATTTCTTAGCATATAAGTTATAAACTAAAAATATAAAAAATACCCATTATAGACGACGGACCAATGTAATGCACCATAATTTTTTCATTTTTTTTATAATGTATTTTGGACGATACAGAATTATGATTTCACTGAATCATAATGACCTTCAAAAATTGTTTGCACCCGTTTTATTACGAAATTAATTAAAATTAGTAAATATTTATAAAATTCCATAAAATTTATATTTACTAAAAGTAGATTGAATTCTAAAAATGCTTGTCTTAGTTCCGACAGCTAATTCAGAATGTTTCATGGAGTTTAACCAGTCCAAAGTTGAAGATATGTATTCAGAGCTTGGCTCTGCATAATCGTTGACATGCTAGTTCATCTAAACTCTTAAAAAAGTTCGGTTGAATTATTTTTTGCGCAGATGGCCTGTTAAGTCTAATGACATAAAAGTTTGGCCAAATTTTTTATAAAAGTTCAGATGAAATTTTACCCAAATTTCTGTCGAACAAAAAATACCATGAAGCCCCTCCAAAAAAACATTTCACGGCAATATAAATTTCCGCAGAATCATTCATAATTTTTGCATATTTTCACACATTTGGTCTGATTTTACGAAGGTCTTGGTCTAATTTTGCAAAGAATTGTTTTGGGTTTAAGGAATTTTCTTGGAGGTACATTTAAAGGACATTACATTCAAAGGACATTTCTTGGAGGTATGTGATACATTTTTTGGATGTTTTTTGGGCTTCATTTTTTTTGAAGGTATGGATTTGGGCTTAATTTTCATGGTTTTTGAAGGTATGGATTTGGACTTAATTTTCAAAATACTCTTTTTAGGCTTAATATTCAAAGGAAAATTTTTGGACATTTTTTGGAAGTATTTTTTAAAGTGATATTTTTTAGAGGCTTTTTTGAAGTATTTATTGCAAATTTTTTAAAATGAGTTTTTTTTTTTAAGTTAAATCTTTTGTGATGTTTTTTTTAATTGAGTTTTTGTCTAAATTTTTGAATTTCATACTCTATTATGATGGAAAATCAAAGGAATTGTACGAGAAAATATGATTGAAAAAGAGACCCTGAGGAACGTAGAGAAGAGACGAGACAATATTGCAAAAGAAAGATAGAAGCACACTCAAATATTGAAGGGAAAAATCAACCTCAACTATAAGTTGAAGTAGGTATGTAAATGTAAATATTATGAATTTGATATATTTAAAATTTTCCTAGTGTAAAATGTGAAGCTTAATTTTTATTTAATGAACTGATTTGAAAAATATTTTGCAATGTAAACAGAAAGAGATATTCGTCAAAACATTGGTGATGAGATACAAAATTTTAAAAGAGAAAGTGAAAGAGATATTGAACCAATGATTGAAGATGGTGAAAATGTTGAAAGAAATTCAAGTGAAGAAATTGAATCACAAGGTAAGACTTGCAATTCAAAAAATCCCGTGAAGTTTTTCCACCAAGGACCATTTTGTCAATAATTGATTTTGCAAAAAACTGCACATTTGTTCTACAAAAATAAATTCAGAGTGAATACTATCATTCTAACCAAGTCTCCATGCTCGTCCATATTCTATATAGACATGTTGAACAAAACGTCGATCATATAGAAAGCACCAGTGAAAATCGACATGTTATTAAAGACTATCACTTTTATATCAGTGACGATCGTACACATGATACCTATTTTGTACAACACTGTTTTGGAAAGATTTATGACTCCTTGAAAAGTCATGGAATAACATTCAATGAACATTGGATATGGTCAGATGGATGTGCATGTCAACTCAAATCTGCACAATCATTCTTTTGGTTGTGTTGTCTTCATAAGAAAGCCTGCATTAAACATTGATGGAATTTATTTGAGACTGGCCATGGAAAAGGAGAACATGACAGTGCAGGTACATGCATAAAATGAGCACTTCGAAGATATCAAATGAACCCCTCTGCAAACCGACTTGTGGACACTAAAGAAGTTGTTCAATGGTGCATCGCTACTCTAAGCCAAGAGACTAACCGATTAAGGGAAGTGCGAAGGTACATTCAATTTAATTTTTATTGGATATTTAATTTTAAACAGTGTACATTTATCAAAAATTGATTCTCTTTGATTGCATTTTGATATCATATTTACATTCTTCTTTGAATTTTCCATATAAAGTTTTTTTTGGCATATTGGGATCAAAGATGTAGATAGATCAATTGGAAATGACGTTGAAACAATAAAAGGGACTCGAAAATTGCATTCAATTAGAACAAATTTGTCCAGAAATGTTTTTACATTGGATAAAAGAAAATATTTTTGTTTTTGTCATGTTTGCATAGACAACACAGAATCCAATGACGTTTGTGAAAAAAAAATGTATGTAAAATATTGGAAACATATAGAGCTAAATACAAAGGGAAAAATATCTGTTGCAATATTTGAAGAAATGTAATCAGAGGAAACTACAATATCATTGGATGGTGATCGAGTTTCTGATCTTGTTAGCGAAGGTAACATTTGAATTGATTTCAAATGATAAATATTTAGAAATAAATTAAATTACATAAGTTTGTTAAGTTTGTTTTATTGTGTAGGAGATGTTTTTTCTATAATTACACCCACTAACAATGATGAAAATGTGAAGTATTATTTGATGCGTTGCACTAAACAAAAAATGAAATTATTAGAAAAATATAATGATCACGGGTTTCCATATGAAAGAGGAACTATTATACTGAAAGGTTATTTTTTTCAGACAAACTAATCAAAGTGGGGATTTTGTTTACTTTGAAGACTATGAACCTGATGTCATAAGTTGTCAATATAGTCACTTGGTGTGTGCAGCACGCATAAAGTTGATAGAAGTTCAATCAAAGAAAGAAACAAAAATTAAGAAATGGAAAATATCAAAATCCAATCATGAACGGATCATTGAAGATGGCATTCCATTGGAATTTTTTTGATTGAACTGCCAAAAAATTTCTTCTCTTTCGATTATGTTTTAGAACTTCCATAACTAAACTAAAAATTGAGCTACCTTGATATGTTATCTGTGCAAGTGTTTGCACATGTACAAATTGTTTTGGTACATGCACACTAGTATCAACTGAAAGTATCTTTTCTATACATGCATTGATGAAAAATGTTGCTTGTATTGGATATATATGTGTGTGTGTGTGTGTGTGTGTGTGTGTGTGTGTGTGTGTGTTCTAGAATGCAATTAAATATTCAATTAGTTTTACTATGTGCATTGATGAAAAATGTCTCACGTACTGAATATATATGTTCTAGAATGCAATTAACTGAAAGTAGTTTTTCTATGTGCATTGATGAAAAATGTTGCACGTACTAGATATATACATGGACTGAATGTGACCAGTTTTTCTCGTGTGCTTTTCTAGTAAAAAGTATCCACAATGTAAATAAATCATCCACAGTAGAGTTTTGTAGGAAGATTCATTTTAGACAAGAGACTTGGAGCACTTTTTCGACTTTTGGTGGGATTTGACCCACATCTCTATTCCTGAAAGAAAATCTAGTACAAGATTTGTCTGTCCAATGGTCAGATATATTCTAGAGGAAATTAATTGATAGTAGCTTTTCTATGTGCATTGATGAAAAATACTAGATATATATACATTATAGATTGCATTTTTTTTTTTAAATTTTATGATTGTTTTCAACACATCTAACAAGACCTAGAATCTTATGATTGTTTATATATATATATATATATATATATATATATATATATATATATATATGTATGTATGTATGTATGTATGTATGTATGTATGTATGTATGTATTGTATTGTACTTCAATCGTTTTAACATATATATTCAAACATGTGTAGTTCAAACTTGAGTTTTAAAAACTTTTTGATTATATCACAACATTACTTCACATGCCATGCCAATTGTAGTTCAACTATCCAATAAAAACATTTAACATTATATAACATGCCAAATGTAGGTCAACCATCCAAAACTTAAAATTTAATTTAACAAAAAATTATAGATCACATCATTAATTCACATGCCAAATGTACTTCAACCATCCAAAACTTGAGCTTTAATTTTTTTTTGATTATATCACAACATTACTTCACTTGCCATGCCAATTGTAGTTCAACTATCCAATAAAAACATTTAACATTATATCACATGCCAAATGTAGATCAACCATCCAAAACTTAAGTTTTAATTTAAAAAACCATTATATATCACAACATTACTTCACGTGCCAAATGTACTTATCCAAAACTTTTAAACTTCAAACTTAAGTTTTGGATAAGTGTTATAATTATAGATCACAACTTTTAAACTTCAATTTATAAAATATAAATTAAAAACATATATATATATAAAAGTGAAAAATAGAATACTTTTGTAGGTGGATTTGGCACATCTCCTAAGAGAGGCTCCAAAAGATAATCTCCAAAAACCTGAAATTTAAAAAATTTAAAATAACTCAAGATATAGATATATCTAATTTTTTAATGGAACTTTTTGAGGTGGAATATATAACTTAAAAACATAAATTTTAAAAGGGAAAAATTGTCCATACTTGTTGTGAATCTAGCACATCTCCTAAGGAAGTAGAAGGTACATATCCCAAGGAAGAATAACATATCACCATCCCCAAAACATTGGACGAAATTGGAATCTGTTAAAACATTTTATTCTATATACAAAAAAATGTACGTGTGCACAATTATTTATTTTAAAAATATCAAGTTTAAAAAACACTAATGTTTTCCAACATATCTTGATGGTGAGACCCATCTTTATTGTTTGAACCATAGGCTCTGAACGTGATATTAACATTTTTGTCATTCATCAAGCGTGACAATTGGAAATGATGTTAACATATAATGATAATTTTTTGTTATATTATTTTATACAAATACATGTATGTATATATGTATTTATTACAAATTGTATGTATGTGTTAAAATAATTGAACCCTAACCATTAACACATACCGTTCCCATGCCCTCTTCCTCATGAATAATTAGGTCATGCCAACCATTGCGACAATTATTTTCATATGTTTTGAGATCTTCAACACTGATGTTGTCAATCTCTTCATCTGTATAATACACAAAATTAGTGCGTGCATTCTCATGTTCTCTTTGTCAATTCAGACAAACATCGACTCCACCCAATCCACTGTGAACATTGTTGATTATGGCATCCCTTGCTTCTCGACTAATTTGAGAAGTGGCTTCCATATTTGATCGCAAAGTTTCAAAACGAACAGGTTGACTAACTAATCGTGGCTTAGGACGATGCAACCCAGCATCACGCCTAGTGCCCCTACAGTCACACAATCGACCTTTCCCAAGACCAAAAAATTTGGATGGAATGCCATTGTAATTGGGTTTCATTTGCAAAAAGAATTCTACATAAAATTATTTTACAAAATAAAGCGGAACCTCTTCGTTCCATGGGAGTCTTCCATAAGCCGCAAGGTCTCTATCATACAAATAGTGAGCTGTATCAGTGTACCTGAAATATTGCACCTTCAACATCTTTCTTTTTGTCCCTTGTTTGAAATTAAACATAGATTTTTCCATTGTTGTTGTAACTCTTTCTTTAACAACCTCCCATTTATCGAGACCCATCACTGTGTCCTTTTGTTTTCTCATGACATGCACAAATGTATCTGTGGTTGGCCCAAGATTTTCATACACATATACTAGTTGGTCTAAAGAATGTGAAACTATTTCCAATATTTGTCGACTCTCAGCAGGTAGAGTCAAAGACACGAGATCTCTCTGCAATTTTGCATGAAGATGTTGACACCTTTCTAAGGTGCATTGCTACATGTTTCTTTCCCACTGTATATCAGAAATGTTGGTTGGATAAGTCGTGGTGGGTGGACAACCTTATTCTTGAATGAACCATTCTGTCCTACATCTTTTTTTACCAACATTTGGAGCATTTTCAGCCTCTGCATCAATATACAAATTTTTTTATACTAGAAAAAACACATGTAAACAAATTTGCACAAATTAAATGAAAGAAATATTCAAATTGATGGCAACCTTGATGTGGTTGGCTAGCATCTTGCCCACCCTGAAACTGTTGAGAACCAGAATGACCTTGGTGAGAAACAACACCACCATCCATTTATTGGCCTCTTGGGGAATAAATATCACCACCTTCATGCAACCTGCTAACACATATTGATGGCCCTCTAAGGGTATTTGAACCACCATCAACCTCTCGAGACGAGAGAGAAGCTTCATAAACAAATACAAATTTATAAACAATTGAAAAAAACATTCATACATAAAAATACACATGCATATTCACTGATTATATTGCGTGAACCATACCATGACTAGGTGAACCATGGGCATGCTCCACTGATGGAGTAGAGACCCTTCTCCTCTTAGCTCCTAAAAAATAAAAAATGAAATTTATTAACAACTAATTTAACTCACAAAGTTGATAAAAAATAAATTCCATATGTACACACATGTATGTATATATATGGAGATTTAAGATTATATTTAAATGCCATGAGCATCCCTCGATCCCTGATCCCCCTCTCTCATAGAGATATGAGATTTTGTTGATCTTCGTCGTTCATCCTCCATGATATATATATCTACGATGGACATTTACAAATTTTTTTTAAATGACTAATTTAAAATAAATTCTAAATAAATTTCAGAAAATTAATGTAATTTAGTGTACACAAATTATGTAAAACACAACTTTCAAAGCACTAATTGATGTGTGAAACTCAATTTATGCAAAAAAATTTATATAAATGTTAAGTTCACCAAATTGCGCTTTACATGGTGGGAGCACACTTGGTATAACATTAAAAAAAACACATTGTCATTAAAAAAGAAATGAAACTCCATTTAAAAAAAGATTTGTTGAAGTCCCCACATTTTAATTTTATAAAAATGTGAATTTCACCACTTGTTGCAAATGTGAAGTTCACCAAGTTGCACTTTACATGGTGTGGTGGGAGCACACTTGGTATATAATTGAAAAAAGCACATGGTCATTAAAAAAGATGCATTTATAAGTACAAAGCACACACATATCCAAGATATGTTACAATCTTCATCAATAAATTTTAAAGGAGAGCATATCAACACTAATTCATCTTTGAGAGATGAATCTTGAATTTTTGAAGAAGAGCGTCTCAAAACTAATTCATCTTTGAGAGATGAATCTTGAATTTTTGAAGAAGATTGTCTCAAAACTAATTCATCTTTGAGAGATTAATCTTGCATTGGCATTGCCCCGTATAATTCTAATTCATTTATTAATTCATCTTTGATAGATGAATCTTGAATTGGCATTACCCCACGCAATAGATAAACATACATCTTATTCACGTTTGTACAATGTCTTATACTAAAAATTTGAAATTGGCTAACAATATTGTTTGCTATTCCATGCAGTTATTTTAGACTCTGCTTCTTAACTTGGTACATGCCATTCATCTGGTTGCACACAAGTTCAGAATTGGTGAAAACTATAATTCCATTTGATCCGTACTCCATAGATGTTCACAAGCCTTCTATCAATTCAATATAATATGTCTCGTTGTTTGTTGTTCTTCCCGGTATATTCATTTTCCTTTAGATGAATTTTCTAGTCACACTATTGGAAAGCACATATGTAATCACTACTTTACTTGGATTAGGATAGCAAGAAACATCTATGCATAATTTCCATTTTTCAACCATATTTAGTGGTTTTTTATACTTGAAAAAAAAAGCAAATTCAATACAAATATATATTAAATTGACATTTATTGCAAATGCATGGGAGAAATGACACATGTACATGAGATAAATGACATGTGCATGGTTTATCTTAAAGTTTGACTTAAAATGTTTATGGTAGAATTCACATCTAGAATTAATGGGAGGAAGCCTTTAGTTTGTTGGAGAAATGAATTTTATGCACTTAGTTTGGGGTAGAAATTACACATGTACATATTTTTGTTACAGAGATTGACTCTAGGGGTATTTAGTGGATATGTCACCTTTGATAAAAGATGAGATCTAGAGGCTACCTGGCCCTTTATAGACACTACCTTTAGAACTTGTAGAATTTAATTCTCAATAGACAGACTAAAATCCTATGAGAGTTCAGCCACTTTAGGTTCAATTTTTAGGCCCTAAAGTTTGAGAGAAATGAAATTTACATGGTTTGAAAAATTATTTTATGCACTTAAAAAAAAATGCTTTAAAGTTAATGGGAGAAAGCCAACATGACATGTATGCTTTAAAAAATTTTCCTTAGAATTTATGGGAGGAATGACACATGTACACAGTTTGCCTTAAAGTGGTTGAGGTTTATGGATATTAAATTGAAGAACTTCTATTTAGATCTATTATAGAGATTGACTTTTGGGGAATTTACTGGATATGCCACCTTTGAGAAAAGATGAGATCCAGAGGCTACCTGGCCCTTTACAGACTCTACCTTTAGAACTTGTAGAAGTTAACCCTCAATAGATAGAGAAAAATCCTTTGGAATTTCAAAATCCTATGAGAGTTCAGCTACTTTAGGTTCAATTTTTAGGCCTTAAAGTTTAAGAGAAATGACATTTACATGGTTTGCAAAATTATTTTATGCACTTACAAAAAACATGCTTTAAAGTTAAAGGGAGAAAGCCAACATGACATGTATGCTTTAAAAACTTTTCCTAAGAATTTATGGGAGAAATAACACATGTACATAGTTTGCCTTAAAGTGGTTCAGGTTAATGGATATTAAAATGAATAACTTCTATTTAGATCTGTTACAGAGATTGACTGTAGGGGCATTTACTGGATATGTCACCTTTGAGAAAAGATGAGATCCAGAGGCTACTTGACCCTTTACAGACTCTACCTTTAGAACTTGTAGAAGCTAACCCTCAACCGACAGACTAAAATCTTATGGAAGTTCAAAATCCTATGAGAGTTCAGCCACTTTAGGTTCAATTTTTAGGCCTTAAAGTTTGAGAGAAATGATATTTACATAGTTTGCAAAATTATTTTATGCACTTACAAAAAACATTCTTTACAGTTAATGGGAGAAAGCAAACATGACATGTATGCTTTAAAAAAATTTCCTAAGAATTTATGGGAGAAATGACACGTGTACACAGTTTGCCTTAAAGTGGTTGAGGTTTATGGATATTAAAATGAAGAACTTCTATTTAGATCTGTTATAGAGATTGAAAGTTGGGGCATTTACTGGATATTTCACCTTTGAGAAAAGATGAGATCCAGAGGCTACCTGGCCCTTTACAGACTCTGCCTTTAGATCTTGTAGAAGTTAACCCTCAACAAACAGACTAAAATCCTATGGAAATTCAAAATCCTATGAGAGTTAAGCCACTTTAGGTTCAATTTTTAGGCCTTAAAGTTTGAGAGAAATGAAATTTACATGGTTTGCAAAATTATTTTATGCACTTACAAAAAACATGCTTTAAAGTTAATGGAAGAAAGCCAACATGACATGTATGCTTTAAAAACTTTGCCTAAGACTTTATGGGAAAAATCAAACGTACACAATTTTCCTTAAAGTGTTTGAGGTTAATGGATATTAAAATGAACTTCTATTTAGATCTGTTATAGAGATTGACTATAGGGGCATTTACTAGATATGTTACCTTTGAGAAAAGATGAGATCCAGAGGCTACCTAGCCCTTTACAGACTCTGCCTTTAGAACTTGTAGAAGTTAACACTCAACTGACGAACCAAAATCCTATGGAAGTTCAAAATTCTATGAGAGTTCAGCTACTTTAGGTTCAATTTTTAGGCCTTAAAGCTTGAGAGAAATGGCATTTACATGGTTTGCAAAATTATTTTATGCAATTACAAAAAACATTCTTTGAAGTTAATGGGAGAAAGCCAACATGACATGTACGCTTTAAAAACTTTGCCTAAGAATTTATGGGAGAAATGACACATGTACATAGTTTGCCTTAAAGTGGTTGTGTTTTATGGATATTAAACTGAAGAACTTCTATTTAAATCTATTCCAGAGATTGACTGTAGGGGCATTTACTGGATATAGATGCATAAATTCAATGAGAATAGTTTTGAGATATATAAGTCCAAAATGGAATAGTTGTTGGTGAAAAAATATCAGTGGATCACTATGGATATATTTGCTTCATTAAAAGGGATTTTTCTAGAAGAATGGACTAAGTTGGAAGAAGCGAAAATATCACAATTATATGTTAATGTGCATGTGTTTTACAATGCATATTTTTCATTTTATTAAGAACCTATTTGAAACAATTAACCATATAAGGTTAAAACCTAGATGTTTTGTATCAAATTACTTTTTGTTTCAATGGGAAAATTTATGGCTAATGTATTTTTCTCGAAATGTGATAGACCCCATTAAAATGGGAGATATATCGAAATGATTCCTATGGTTTAATAAAACAGTTGAGTAGTTTAAAGATATAGATGCATAAATTCAATGAGCATAGTTTTGAGATATACAAGTCCAAAACGCAATAGTTGATGTTGAACAAATATCAGTGGATCACTATGGATATATCTGCTTCATTAAAAGAGATTTTTCTAGAAGGATGTCCACTAAGTTGGAAAGAAGGGAAAGTATCACAATTATATGTTAATTCATGTGTTTTACATTGAATATTTTTCATTTTTTTAAGAATCTATTTGAAACAATTAAATATATAAGGTTAAAAGAGAGATTGAAACCAAAAGTGATTTGATACAAAATATAGGTTTTGAGAGATTGTCTAATGTTGCAGATTGACATTTTTTATACTCAACATGGATCAACTTCAAGAGAGAGAGAATAAAATAAATTGTTGTCAGTTATATTTTACTATTCCATAAACTGTTATAATCCATTAGCAGGGAATAACATGCCATTTAGATGGAAATAATGGATTTTGAGAAATAGTCTAATGCTGCAGATTGACATTTTTTATACTCAACATGGATCAACTTCGAGAGAGAGGGAATAACATAAACTATTGTCAGTTATACTTTACTATTCCATAAACTGTTATAATCTATCAGCAGGGAATAACATGCCATTTAGATGGAAATAATAGATTTTAAGAGATTCTCTAATGCTGTAGATTGACATTTTGTATACTCAACATGGATCAACTTCGAGAGAGAGGGAATAACATAAACTGTTGTCAGTTATACTTTACTGTTCCATAAACTATGATAATTCATCAGTAGGGAATAGCATGCCATTTAGATGGAAATAATAGATTTTGAGAGATTGTCTAATGCTACAGATTGACATTTTTTATACTCAACATGCGCACTATTATTAAATGAATGGACAAGGAGTACTAGTATGTTTCAATAAGCTCTATACAACCCTATTTAATGAGTAACCATTGCACATAATATTCTTCTAATACGATCATTGTACTACCTGGGCTTCATACAATAAGTAAACCCATTAAAGCTTTGAAGATAACTAATCATTATAGCTCTGATAAGCAGGGACTGTGATATGTCTCATTTACCTAATCATGATATGCATTATCCAAGATAGTACCCATGCGTATGAACATAAAGGTGATAGAGTCTGAATAGAACGTATAGACTAAGCCAGTAGAAAACACAATGAAAAGGACTGTAAACGAACATAATATGAAATGTATTTTTTAGGCAATGTTTTTTTTAAGATCCAATTTGGAAAATAAAAATGAGTGTCTTCACAAACTTCTAAATGTAATGATTAAGAACTCTGTTTTTGAAACAGTATTTTGATATCAATGTAATAGGTGAAAATGCAAGTGAAAATTTTGTAAATTCTTAGATTTCTATAAGTGATATGCCCTGGTATATAATAAATCATGGTATGCATTATCATGATAGTACCCATGCTTATGAACACAAATGTGAAAGAGCCTGAATAGAACATATAGACTAAACTAGCGGAAAACACAACGAAAAGGACTGTAAATGAAGAGGATATGAAATGTATATTTTAGGTAATGTTTTTTTTCAGATCCAATTTGGAAAAGAAAAATGAGAGTGTCTTCACAGACTTCTAAATGTAATGATTAAAAACTATGTTTTTGAAACAATATTTTGATATCAATGTAATAGGTGAAAATGCAAGTGAAAATTTTGCAAATGCTTAGATTTCGATAAGTGATTTGCCCTGGTATATAATAAATCATGATATGCATTATCCAAGATAGTACCCATGCTTATGAACACAAAGGTGATAGAGTCTGAATAAAACGTATAGACTAAGCTGACAAAAAATGCAATGAAAAGGACTGTAAATGGACATGATATGAAATTTATTTTCCAGGCAGTGTTTTTTTAAAATATAACATTCACCACAAAATATATATTCATTCACCACAATTTAAAATATAAAAATTGTACATAAATTTTTTAGGCCAAATCACATTGCACATTTTGAATTTTCAAAACATTGAGTTTAATTCTCCTGTGAAATTTACAAAATTTTCAGCTCTGTTGTATAGATATGCATATACTTACCTGGAAATTCGTAGAAAGTTGTCGCGATGCAACTCCAAATCACAATAGAGTAGCAACATAGCTCACCAAAGTGCAACACAACAGCAACAAAGCACAATAGAGCTCACAAAAGCAGAACAGAGTAGCAATAGATCGCAACAGAGCACAAAAAAACAACAAAAGCCACATAGAATCAAAAAAGAAATGCGCGAGAGAGATGTGAAACCTATAAAAGTTCGCGGGTGATATATTTATAAAATATGAGTTTGGCCGAACTTTTGTTGCCTGTTTTCCCATCTCTGGCCAAAAATCTGTTTTCCCACATCGTTATTACACTGTTAATGCAAACGGTAGAATAGGTTCGGCCGAACTATTTCGAAAGTTCGGCTGAACTCTCTAATAGTTCGACCGAACTTTCTCATCAAAAGTTCGGCCAAACTATTGAGAAAAAAAATTGCCCACCCCTGATTCTCACAAAAGTGTAACCCAACTTCACATTTTCACCCGAAGGTCAATTCATCCATTATATTTTCCCTAAATTGGGTACTGAATATTATTTTTTTGTTTCTACATTCCATAGAATTAGACTTGCGACTAGACATAAATGGAAAATTCCCAAACTTGATGCATTTATTGGGTCTCTAAGTTGTGAGTAGGATAAGCTCATCAAGATGTGTTCATTAAAGTATTCAAATGCACATGCACTTGCCATGCATGAGAAATTAAAGCCCAACTCAAAACCAAATGAACAATCCAAAGGCAAAGGAAAGGTAAGAGATATAGATCCAAGAAAGGGAGTAAATCCAAAACCTCCAAATGAATCTTTAAACTCTAAGGGTAAAAAGGGAAAGAAAGGAAACTCCAAGTGACCTCATTCTAACAAAGACTATCATCCAGAATCGTCTTGCCTGTATAATATTATTGATCTGATGGAAAAGACACTTCAACAAAATAATCTTGGTCATCACATTTCAAAAAGTTCCAAGAGGAAGGAGGAAAAGCAATTAGAAACAAGGAGTAATGTTCATGCTTTGATTTCCCTTAATTCTACACCTCAAGGATGGATCCTTGATTCAGAAGCTTCTCATCATACTTTTTCCTGAAAGGAATATTTTTCTTCTCTACATGCATGCTCGGTCCCCATATTCTCATGGGGGGGAAATCTATAGTTCAAGCAACTGGACAAGGAAAAGTGTAATTCGAATATGGAAATTTTGAGAATGTATTGCATATTTTGAGGCTTTCTGTGAATATTTTTTTAGTGTATCTTATGATACACACTCGCACCAGAAGGAAAGTTGAATTTACCCCATATTCCATGAGAATTTATGATATATCAACCAACTCAAAGATTGCATCTGGAAAGGTAAATGATCAATCTCGTCTATATACATTTTCTAATTTTGTCCCTTAGTCAAATTCTATTTTGGTACTTACGCATGCAAATGAAGAAAGTAGGATTTGGTACCAGAGGTTTCGACACTTGAATTTCTGATATATGAAACAACTTAGTAAGCAAAGGACGGTTAAATTATTGCCAACCATTAAATTTTCCAACAGTGTTTGTAATGGATGTGCTCTTGGAAACCATCCACAAGACAAGTTCAAGAAGGGGCGTGCATGGAGAACCTATTCACCTTTGGAGATTGTACATAATGATCTCATGGATCCATTTCTAGTACCTTAAATTAGAAAATCAAGATATTTGTTTTAATTTATAGATTATTACATGAGATTCACTTGGGTTTACTTCTTAAAAATCAATTCTAAATTTTTTCAACATCTAACTATTTTCAAAGCACATGCTTAAAATTAGTCTGGAAAATGGATCAAGATCCTCCAAAAAGATAATGGGAAGGAATATTTCAAAAAACATATACAAAATATTTGTAATGAAGCAGGCATATAGTTTCATCATACAATTCCTTACACTCTGCAACAAAATGGGGTAGCCGAAAGGAAGAATACTTCTTTGAAAGAGATGGCTAGTTGTATGTTTCATGCAATATATATTCCATCAAAATTGTGGGCTGAAGCTATCAATTGTGCCTCACACATTGAGAATATATCTCATCATAAATTTTTTACTGGAAAAACACCTTTTTAGGCTTTGACTGGTATGCAACCTGAGGTCACTCATTTCTGCATTTTCGAATCTCAAGCTTGGGCATGCATTCCTACAAAGAAGAGAAATAATTTGGCTCCTTAGAGAAAGGAATGCATGTTTTTGGATATTATGATGAGGTAAACATGTACACATCGATTTATATCAATAATGAAGATCAATTTATTGAAAGGGGTGTAAGTTTTTAATAATATACTTTGCCTGCACAACTAGATGAACCTATTGCAAAATTTCCCTCACCGCTAATTGATGAGTATCCAGATGATACATCAGATAAAAATTATGATCTAGATTATCCTTTTCCTATGAGACCTGTTGGACCACTATTTTTTGAACATCAAGATAATACTTCCTCATGTAGTTTTTAAGATTCTCGACCACATTCAACACAAAATGGTGTAGCATGAGTGATCTCTTAGATGATCCTACCACTATACCTTAATTTGGGAATGCTCCCCAAGAACTCTTATATATGGAGACATGCATTCCCATCCATGCTTATATGATGCATGCATATGATCCACGGACTTATGAAAAAGCAATTTTGCATCCTAAATGGGAAGAAAATGTGCATGAGGACATAACTCTCTCATTTAGACCAGATTTAGTACCTAGTTCCGCTACCTTATAATCGTAAACTTGTAAGGTACAAGTGGGTTTACTGGAAGAAGAAAGTAGCAGATGACAAAGTTAGTGCATATAAGGCACGATTGGTAGAAAAATTTTTTCAGAAGGTACATGGTGTTTATTATGATGAAACTTTTTCTCAAGTGGGAAAAATGGATTCCATTCGACTAGCTCTCTCTATTACAGCAGGAAGAGGATGGGAGGTGCATCATATGGATGTGAAGATTTCATTTCTTCATGGTGATATTCAGGAGGAAATTTACATGGAGTAGTCGCAGGGATATGTGCAATATTGATCTCTATTATGCAAACTAAATAATTCTCTCTATGGCCTTAAGAAGGAACCTAGAGCGTCGTATGCAAAGATGGATTCTTATTTTTTATCTAAAATTTTGTATGCTATGAATCTGATTCCAATGATTATTTTTTGAAGAAAATTGACTCCTTGTTGATTATACTACTCTACGTAGATAATCTTTTGATAAGAAGTAGTTTAACTTCTACCATTTATATGTTTAAAATTGCATTGCATAAGATATTTTCTGTGAAAAATATGGGCTTCTTAATTTCTTTCGTTGGACTAGAGATCAATAAAAGTGGTTATAGGATTACCATTTCTTAACCAAAGTATGCTAGAGATCATTTCATACAATTTCACAAGAGTGATTACAATCCAACAACCACACCTTTCTTATTAGGGATAAAGCTTGAGAATGGAAAAGATAGAACATTGGTTGATTGCACATTGTACCACAATCTTGCGTGGAGTCTACTTTATCTCACACACTCTCATCTTGATATCTCATATTCTATAAGAGAAGTTTCTAGATACATTCAGGATCCACATGCATTACATTGAAATGTTGTAAAGTGCATACTTTAATATGTATAGCAGACAATCACTTATGGGATTCATTATGCAAGAAAATATACTTTATATTTCATTAGATTCACAGATTCATATTGGGCTCACGAAAACCTTTATTGCAAGTCCACCTCTGGTTATTTACTTACTTTAGCATCCATCCCAATTTGTTGGGCAAGAAATAAGCATGATGTCATTTCTTTATTATCATCAGAGACTAATTACAGGGGAGTAGTCAATACCACTATTCAAAAATTTGGCTATAATATTTTATTTATGATCTTGGAATCAGTGTCCATCCTCCAACTGTCATATGGTGTGATAATCAAATTACACTAAATTTTTGTAGGGATACATTGCAAGGACAATGAACCAAGTACATCGAGATCCACATGCACTTCATTAGAGAACTGATTCATGATAAGATCATCGATCTGCAATATTTTTCGAGTTCTGAGAAGTTTGGTGACATGTTCACCAAGACATTCACTGTGTAGAAGTTTAAATTTCTATGAGATTGTCTCAGAGTGAAGGACACAATTACGTAGTAGTTGTATTTTCTATACCTTTTGAATTATATTTTGTGTGGGGTCTTATTCCCACTTGATTTTCCCTATTTCCTCTTTTTCATACATTATAAATGGGTAACTAAAATGGCCTTGTTGTCGAGACCCATTCATTTTGGATCACACTCACCTAAGTTATGCTTAAAGGGGAATGTTGGGGTACATGCACCTAGTTAGAATTAATTAGCTTCAATTCAACTTGAGTGCTTACATGTGGTGTTGTAACACCCCAAGTTTCTATGCTTTTTAATTTGACAATTGAATAAGTCCAAAGGGGAAGTGGACCCCAATGGAGAACTAATGTGTGAGTTTATTTTATTTATTAATAGAAAATAATGGAAAAGTGATGTGTGCAATGACTAGATTGAGAATTGAGATCTGAAACCTATATCCATGAGGATGTTGATAAGGTGATGAGACTTTCCCACACCTTCCAGAAATCCTTGGAAGGAATATTAACAAAATTAGATTTGGAGATAGACATCTAATTTCCGTAATGAAGAGGAAGAAAAGCTGGAAAAGTGGAAAAGATATCTTTAAAGTACCTCAATGAGGGAAATCCTAGGCAAAACAGGAAGAAAGCATCATGAAATTTCTAGACATAGAAATTGGAAACATGCTTGGGAAAGCACATCTTAAATAAGCTGCTCCAGGATAGAAAAAGAGTTTTCTATCACTGGGAGATAAGGTCTCAGCTCGGGGGTGAGTTACGGAGAGAGAACTCTAAGGTTGTGAGGAACTAGTTAGAGCAATTGGTATGCATACTTAACTAGTATATTTCTGATTTACATGAATTTATCATAGTGGTAACTCAACATATGATTAGAAATTGGGTAAGAAAAAGAAAAGGTGAATGTGCTTAATTGTACCTGGTAGATTTATAGTTAGTTAATTTTGAATAAACTGAATTATCAATATCCATACATTTAACAGATTTTGATTTGGTAGAAATACTACAATCTGTATTGTTGTATGTGAATGGTCTGTTGAGACCCATCTTCCAGAATTTCTAAACCTCATAATAGGTTTAAATCTAGAGATCAATATCTCACATAGAAATTGTTATTTTTTTTAGTAAGTGGAAATGTCACTTCCAACTGATTTTATTATCTGTATATCTCCATGTGAAATCTAAATTTAGCTTCAGAAAAGAAGTAAATAATTTGAAAGTTACAACAGAGTTCCATGTCTTATTATACTACTGTATTTCTTTCAATAGCGAACTTAGAATTAAATAATTGAAGTACATTTATAATCTACTACAGTACACCAATAGTGCATAGATATTTGGAATAGTAACGAAATTTCAAAGTAGTATGGTGCTAGAACATTAAGGAATATACTCTGTATGTATGATAGAAGAAAGAAGTAGTGAAAACCAGATACTAAATTTTATTCCTGAATAGCTATTAACGGTGGTGAGTTAAAAAGAAAAATTACATGGAATAATATTCTAAATTCTTTAGCTGATGTCAAAAGAGAAATTTTAGAGAGCATATTTATAAAATGATACATTTATGTATTCAGTACTAAACTGTGAAAAAGAGCATGCAAAGATTAAAAATCCTGTATACTTCAAAGAAAATTTTGAATATCATTTACAAACCGAAAATGAAAAAGTAGGTACATGGAAGAAATTAGTGATTTTCTTCAATTCAAAAAATAATTCCAAATAGATTTAAAAATCTAATTGTGTGTGTGTGTGTGTGTGTGTGTGTGTGTGTGTGTGTATATATATATATATATATATATTAGACAGATACAATAGTACAATAATATCACATTCTTATCAATATATTCTAGCTACAGAAATTAACTCATCATAATGAAATTGCAAGTAAACATGATTTTGTATATACTTTTAATCTGAAACTTTTAAAAACAAAAACAGGAATTTATACATTCCATTTCATTACAGTCAAAAATACTAGCATGGAGGTTGAATAAATTTACATATCTTAAAATTTAGGATAGGATCAACAATATAGTCTAATGGGCTGGAAACCGAGTTCGAATACAAATAAAATCAACCCAAGCGGAAACTTAAAATAAGATTCCATATTCTGGGAACACTGAATTCTTCATGATAACGAAGAACCATCCTGTAGGAATAAGAATAATTGATCAATCCCAGTCGAAAAATAAAGAGACCAAGGGGTAAATCGAACTGGAAGTAACAACAAAACTTCTTACCTACACATATAAACACCATAGGTTAGCCCCAATCATAAATAATATTTGAGAATAGGTAATTACAAATCATGATAAAACGTGTCGTAAAATAGTGAAACAAAAAATTGAATTCGGAAAACATATTGTAAGTACCTACAGAAATTAAGTTTGAAGAAATGGAGACCTCCAAGCTCGAAGCTATTCTAGTTTCGAAGACATTCCTCCAGATACAGGCCTACATTCCACCTTAGCCTCAACATATTGAAATTTGGAAATTTAATGAAGCAAAATTTCTAATATAAAGTAAATTTAAACCAGAGATAGAAATTGGAGACTGTCACAAAAATTGCAAAGCTTTGAAATCAGAAAAATGGTGACGGGATAGATGGGTCGTATTACCTCACAACTACACTATGAAAAAAACCACTGCCCAACGTTTCTATTCACAAAAAATCTGAAATAGAGTATGCCGAAGACAACAGAGGGAAAAATTAGAATAACGAAAATTCGAATTCAATCATGGATGCAAGGGAACTACAACCTATTGCAAACGATACTAATTCATCTGCATGGCTGAAGGTATGGAATAACCGTGAGATTATTAACCATAGAAATAAAATCAAACATTGTATAGCCAGGAAACAAGAAGTTGCAATTTTATAGAGAACGAAAACAAAAATATAGCTTACCAGTTTCAAAATCCGATAGGAAGATGGGTTAAGAAGTATGGTGGTAATCCCAGCATATTGAAACCATAGCCGCCATGCGGAATGATCTTGAGGATAGAACAGAGCTCTCGGTAGCAGAGCATGCAAAGAATGCTACCCAAGGAGAAAATCTCCATTTAATAACCAAAACCATGAAAAAACCCTAATCCATCTCGGCCGTACAAGTGTCGCATGATCTACGCACATCCTTCGGATCGACGTTTCAAGGGTGAGAAATCCGAGAAACTGCCAAAAAATATGATACGAAATGGGTTAAGATATTTCCAGTCACATAAATGCGATGAACGTTGCAGAGTACCGTCAAATCCACTTAGGATTGCACTGGTCTCAAGGAACGATTTCGTAAGTTGGCCTCATTACTACCTTCCAAAGCTGAAAGGAGTTTAGGTATACATTAAATTTCATTAGGACGAATTAGGTGAACGATGTAATTGCCATCAAAGTACTATACATTTTATTTCTATTGGGATATGTATTCCAAACCAGTCCTAATATTTCAAAATAATATCCTTGGTTCGAGTTAAGGTCTAGGTCATGGATTAATAAAAGAGAACCCATTTTGAATGGTTTGGTATTAGGAAATGGAAAAGATTTTAGATGAACATTAATAATAGCACCATAAGAGAAAATTTATTAGATTGCATTCATATACCTAATGAGTAATGATGCACATCCTCATGATAAATTTCAATTATGTATGTGTATAGAAGTGGATTTTAGTGTTATGTAAAATGTATGGTGAGGGTTGTGTTGGAACGAGGGGATTTGATTTAAGGAAACTATGATATCTATATATATATATATATATATATATATATATATATATATATATGCATTTATATAGATAACAAAGTGAAGAAATAAACAAAAAGAAAGAATTAGTTAATATAAAATATTAAGTTGTATTAGCTTTAGTGGTGGTATAAAATAGAGGCGTAAGAGTAGTGTGATTTTACAAACCTGAAAAGAGAAAACTAATAATGTTAGTGGTAAGGAAAGCATGGTTTCCATTGTGAGGAAAAGATAGTATAAGTGTGAATACATAAATTCATCAAATAGTGATGAACAAGTCTAAGAGATGGGAATAATAAGAAAAAAATAAAAAATAAAAATTTTGGTGTGGATGAGAGACATTACAAATGGTATCAGAGCATTAGCTAAAATACTGGGCAAATTATGTGCTCACACATAAAATATATGCTGTTGAATTATGTGCTCACATAGAAAATATATACTGCTGAAAATAAATAAATAAAATAAAATAAAGCAAATTATGAATTTTAAATTTGATTAACTTTATTTTCCTGTACAGTGAACAGTACTGAAGAATACAACTACTAACCATGACTGATGGGGACGAGCTGTATGTAGATCTAGGTGGTGGAGAAAACACAACAGATCCGAATGCTTCGTTGATGGCCATGTTTCATAGAATGCAACGAGAAATGGCACAGCTTCAAAGCCACAATGAAAGGCTATCTTTAGCCAGTGAGGAGCAAGATAGATTAATAAGGGAATTGACTTCCCAGAAAAACCAAGAGGGGGAAGGTTCCAGAAGGAAGAGAAAAGGACGGGTCAATTTCTCAAAAGATTCTGAGGAAGATGATGCCTCTAGACAACAGTCTAGACAAAGGAAGGAATTACAGGGTGAATTCTAGAAAATTAAACCTCCCTCTTATGATGGAGAAAAAGAAGAAGATGTTGAGGCATGGCTTCTGAATATGATAAATTACTTTCAGGTTTATGAATATGAATGTAACTTAAGAGCTCGACTTTCTATTTATCAGCTGCAAGGTAAGGCTACCTTATGATGGGAAGAAACAAATATGGTTCATGCCATTGATGATAAAGTGGTGACTTGGGAGGATTTCCAAGTCAAGTTTAAAATTCGGTACTTGAATGAACGCTACTATGACGATAAGGCAAAAGATTTTCATGAACTCAGATTGGGACAACTCACAATTGATATGTTTTTAACCAAGTTCACAAATTTGTTACGGTATGTACCTAATATCAGAGAGGAGAAGGCAAAGGTACAGAGATTTATAAACTGTTTGCCCACTGTTTATAAATAAAAAATAGGGTTTCATAACCCTAAGAAAATGGGTGAGGTAGTGCAGAAGGCAAAACTATATTATCAACAGTTCAAGTGTAAGAGTGAACAAGGAAAGAATAGGTCAAAAAAAGTGATTTCGGTGGGAAGAAACCAAAACCAGCATATTTGAAAAAATTTGTGAGAAAACACTAAAGAAATAAGTTTAGTAAAGTAGGTGAAAATCAAACTACTCAATCTCAAACTAGATCCAAAACGATGAATGGAAATAACAAGAGGGAAGGGATTGTTAAAATGAAAGAACCTTTGAAGTGTTGGTGTTGTGGAGAACCTCATTTATTGAGGGACAAAAATATCGAGACAGTATAAGTGCTGAAAGAGGCCACTATAGTTAATGATGTAGCCAGGAATATCCCCAAAATTAGCGCGACATTAGAAGATCATCAAGTAGAGCAACAGTCCACCATGGTTGACATGGAAGGTATGATTGCTGACCAATCTGTTATAGTTTTGATAGATCTCGGTGCATCTTTGAGTTATATTATCCCTCAAATGGTAGAAAAATGTAAATTAAAGTCAGAGAAGTTTCAACAGTCTTGGTTAGTCCAGTTAACCACTGGTACCAAATGAAAAGTAACTCATAAGTTACCTTAGACATCCATAAATATGAATGGATACCAAACATAATTAAATTTAAATATTCTGCCATTAGGGTCCTATGATATACTTATAGGAATGGACTGGTTAGAGAAACAAAAAGCTATGTTGAATTGTTTAGACAAAACTTTACACTACATTGACAAGGAGGGAAAACTTGTCATAATAAAAGGAAAACCTAAACCCATATCTATGAGGAAAATCTCAGCACTTCAGTTAAAGAGAATTGCTAGAAAAGGGTATCAGGTGTATTTTGTGCATGTAGAAGAGTTAGGACAACAGATAACAGAAAATCTGTTAGAAACATTACCAGTTTTAAGAGAATTTAAAGATGTTTTTCTAGATGAAATCCCTAATATTCCCCCCAAAAGAGAAATTGATTTTTCAATTGATTTAGTGTTGAGAGCAACTCTAGTTTCTAGAGCCCCATACAGAATGAACACTCCTAAATTAATGGAGTTAAAAAATTAGTTACAAGAGTTGTTAGACAAAGGTTATATCAGATCGATTGTATCCCCTTGGGGAGCACCAGTGCTATTTGTGAAAAAGAAATATGGTACTTTTTGTATGTGTATTGATTACCGTCAATTGAACAAACTGACAATTAAAAATAGATACCCGTTGCCTAGGATAGATGATCTCTTTGACCAAGTTAGAGGAGCAACGGTGTTTTCCAAGATTGATTTAAGGCCTGGTTACCATCAGTTAAGGATTAAAGATGAAGATATCATCAAAACAAAATTTAGAATCCGGTATAGACATTATGAATTTATGGTCCTACCATTTGGGTTGACTAATGCACCCACTACTTTTATGTGTTTAAAGAATAGTGTCTTGAATAAGTACTTAGACAAGTTTGTACTAGCATTGATTGACGACATTTTAATATATTCAAAAAGGGAAGCAGAGCATGAAGAACACCTCAGCATTGTTTTGCAAACTCTCAGAGAAAACCAATTATATGCTAAGTTTAGCAAATGTGAATTCTTCAAAGATGAAATTCAATACCTAGGACATATTATTCTAGAACAAGGGTTGGTTGTAGATCTCGAAAAGATAAAAGCAATTAGAGAGTGGCCTGTACCTACTGATGTATTGGCTTAAGATCCTTTATGGGAATTGCAGGATACTACAGGAGGTTTGTAGAGAGGTTTTCAGCCTTAGCCTACCCCATTACTTCCTTGCAAAGGGAAGGAGTAAAATTTGAATGGACTAAAAAATGTCAAAATAGCTTTGAGTAGCTAAAACTGAAACTTACTATAACAACTATTCTAAAGATTGCTGATCCATATCAAGAGTTTGTAGTATGCACAGATTCCTGTGGAGAATGATTAGAGGGAGTGTTATTACAAGAAAATTCTGTTATAGCTTATGAATCTAGAAAACTTAAGAAGCATGAACAGAATTATAGTGTTTATGATTTTGAGTTAGCTGTTGTAATACACACTCTCAAGATGTGGAGACATTACCTTTTAGGAAAAAGGTTCGTGCTGATGACAGATCACATCAACCTAAACCACTTCTTCACTCAAACAGACTTTAATGCTAGGCAAGTTAGGTGGTTGTCTTTCATGAGTGGATTTGACATGGAAATAAAACACATCAACGGTAAAGAAAACAAAAATGTGTATGCCTTAAGCATAAATGCTTGGCAAGGTGTAAGTAATATTGGAAGTAGTGTCAACTTTGACTTGGAAGGACTGGTTGAAAGGGTATTGGATCAAGACCAAGACTATGAAAAACTTCAAACTCAAATGTTGAAAAAAGAAATGAAAGGGTATACACAAAATCAGAATGAGTTGATTTGCTACAAAGATAGATTGTACATCTCTAATGTAGACTCTTTAAAGAAATAAATTTTAGATGAATATCATAAACAACCCTATTCTGGACATCTTGGATACCAGAAATTACTCACATCTTTGAGAAAGAATTTATCTTGGCCTGGGATGTGTTAGGGTCCTATAAATATAGGATTCATAATTTTGAATTGACTTATGATAGTCTTGTAAATATGTACATACTTTGATTTCTGCAAGTTTTTTTCCCATATTTAAAAAAATAAAAAAAATAAAAAAGAAATCAAAAAAAGGGTAAAAGTCCTAAAATAAAAATCAAAGGACTTAGAAAAAATGATATATCCCAAAAGGAAAAAGATGAATAAAACATGAAAGTGTGGAAGTCTAAATGCCACTACTTTTTACTTTTTGCAGCTGATTATGGCAAAGTGTCAATAAATACCGTAATCCTTGATGAGTTGAACTGCTTAATCTTTAATTTTCATGTTTCAATTTACTTGTTTTAAATAGAGAATAAAGAGTTGTCAGACAATTGAATCCTGACAATTCAGTAGAGAGGTATAGATAAAAAGGAACCCAACAGTTTAATCTGGGTCTTAGATGAAATAAGGTAGAATTAGATAGTTTTTACTGCTTTCAAAAGAATAAAATGTTCAAGGTTGCTAGCTCAAATGCATGTGCACAAATGGAAGAAAAAATGTTAGATTAAAGATTGGGTAGGTAGAAGAAGGTGGGAAATTCATTGTAAATATTTGTCACTGGGCAACATTCATTAATTTCCCCTCCCCTATAGCTATTTGACATTATAAACTTTTAGTCAAAGAGACTCAGAGCATTTTTTTTACTTCTATTGGGACCGGACCCAAGGCTCAATGACTGGCTAGTTGAAAGTGTTAAATTTCTATGTTAATCCCAAAATTTTCATCATCTACCATTCACGCATTCATCACCATGCAATTTCATGAGTAAAGACTCCATTTTTACTTAATGATACATAAAGCCCCCATTTGATTAAATGCCTACATCTTATAAAGCATAAAAACCCTCAAAAGGACATTATATCCTAAGTTAAAGTGATAAAATTATGATAATAAAGCTTTGCTTTAATTTTCACTTTCCTTAGTCATAATTGTGTATTTTGAGTATTCACTTTCCCCTTTGTCTTATTAATTTCTTACTTATTTTATTAATTCCCTTTAAAATAACATTCTCGTATTTATATAATTCCCCTTTAACTAAATATCCCCAAAAAACCCACTATTTTAAATCTTTAGCCAAAGTTTATTATCCCACATGTTTTAAATAAATGCCCACAATAAACCCCCTTTGGCTAAACTAGCACTATATAAATATTCCCTCTCCTATAGTAAATAGAAATATACATTAGTCTATTACTATATAATAAAAGTAAAATACAAAAAACTTTAAACATGTTTTATATATGTTTAAAATCAAAAAATATATTCCCCGAGCTTTGTCTAAATTTTAATCTAAGCTAAACTCTAGAACCCCCAAACCTTTGTAAATACATCATTATTTTCCTGCATGAGACTTAACCCTAACCTAACATGACCTTTCCCCTTTTCTCGTTGTATAAAACCTCAAGTTTAATATTAAAATTAACCCTGGTTAACCCTTATATCACCCTGCCTCATATGCATTTTACTTTGTATCTAAACCTTTGATACATATGCCCCTCATATATATATAATCACTATTACAAGGTTTTGATATATGTTACCGCTCATATTTCCTTTTGCAACCATATAACCCTGCCCATATATGATTTTAGACCTTTACCTAGTTGATATATTTTGAAAGGTTTAAATTATATATTAACCAACCATGTATATGAAGTCACTTGGCCCCACATTTTTTTACACCGTAACTTTTAAATCCATTCAACCATTCTCTTGATCAAATCAAATCCAACAGTGCACGTTCACTTTCGTGCTCTGAAAGTGATCGCTCGATGTTTGTCCAAATTCACGTGATAAAAGTTGTATTCTAAAACCACCCGATGCAACGTGGCGTATTTTCATTTGATCGCATTTGAATGGGTAAAAATAGCTTACTACCCAAGTTGAATGTAAAAACCCACTTCCTATTTCGCATTTGAAAAATCAAACGACCTATGGTCTTTGACAAGATCTGTATCTAAAATATCAAAGTTTCTAACTTATGATATACTATTCCAACTGTTTAAACTGCGCATGTGCATTGTAAAAGAGTTATGCCCACTATATTAAGCCGCCTGATTGTATTCAAAGCCCCTGTCTATCAATTTCTTGTCCCAAACTCAAATTTGACCATAGATCCCCTATTTTAAAGACTAGTAAGCCATTCTCTGCACCAATGATTCAGACCCATCCACAAGAACAATCTCAAAAGTTGGAAAACCCTATCAAAGCTGCAAATACTTATTATTTGAGGTATTTTTCGATAAACAGACCTGCAAATTTCAAGGTTAAACCATCTATAAGTAAAGTGAAGTTTGTTAATGAGAAAAATCCACTAGATAAATTGCCCAAAACAGGCCAAACCATGGCCAATTTTTTCCCAGAAGTTTCCTCAGTTTCTAAGCCAATTTCCTCAGTTTAAAATCTCTAAAGATCAATTCCAAGACAAAAAGGTTTTTCAGGCCTACCGAACTCCTTTTTACAGTCTCAAATCATTCAGGAAACCCTTCTTTCTTGTCTTATCCCAGTATCAATCCTCAGATAAACCTAACTGAGAAAAAATCCCGAAAGAAGATATCTTTAGCCTAAATTGCTCAGTTGCCCCTCTGTTTAAAATAAATTACTTATAGACCAAACCAAGATGAATTTTGCAAAATTGTAGGAGGTTTATGTTATTAAAGTGTCCAACTACAAAAACCTCTCTTAATTTTCTAACAACTATTATGGATTGGGAAATATTAAACAATATTTGAAAGCTCTCTTTGTAGAAAATTCCTGTTAAGTCATCGTTTTTCAGAGAAGAGTGTGGCCAATCAGAAATACATCTTACAAAATGGAAGGAGGTTTTTGTTTCTAAGAGACCCATGTACGAAAACATATTTCAAGTTTTCCATAGGTATTACAGAATGAGAGATACATTCACATATTTACAGCCTATTTTTCAAACTCTGTAAAACTCTGTTTTACACATATCTTTGCAGAGCCTATTGTGAAACGCTAGAGATGAATTTTAGGAAACGGAAAGAGGTTTATCTCACCAACATATTCATCCAAAATAACCTCTTTCATTATTTACATATCTATTTCAAATTGAAAAATACAAAGGTATAATTGGACCCCAAGTTTGCAGAATTGTTGGAGCAGAATGCACAAAGAAAGGAAACAGTTAGTGCATGATGTGTTTCATGTCTCTTTATTAAAAAAATATGTACATGATTCTGCTCACGTTATTGATTGGAATGTGATTCAAGTGGATCCAGAAGGGGAATTCCTTGCAGAGCCGCTTCAAATCTTATAACGGGAAGAAATTGAACTACGAAACCGGACAATAGCCAGAGTAAAAGCGCAATGGAGGCACTTTACACCCGAAGAGGATACTTGGGAATCAGAAGCTGAGATGATAAAAAATATCCATTACTATTTATACAGTGAATTATTCAAGTTTCTCTTGTCAACACCAAGGATGGTGTTTGTTTTTAGAGGGGGAATATGTAACACCCCAAGTTTTTATACTTTTTAATTTGAAAATTGAATAAGTCCAAAGGGGAAGTGTACCCCAATGGAGAACTAATTTGTGGATTTATTTTATTTATTAATAAAAATAAATGGAAAAGTGATGTGTGCAATGACTAGATTGAGAATTGAGATCTGCAACCTATATCCATGAGGATGTGGAAAGGTGATGAGACTTTCCCACACCTTCTTGAAATCCTTGGAAGGAATATTAACAAAATTAGATTTGAAGATAAACATCTAATTTCCCCAATGAAGAGGAAAGTAATTGGGAAGAGGAAGAAAAGATGGAAAAGCAGAAAAGACAGCTTTAAAGTATCTCAATGAGGGAAAGCCTAGGCAACACAGGAAGAAAGCATCCTGAAATTTCTGGATGTAGAAATTGGAAACAGGCTTGGGAAAGCACAACTTAAATAAGCTGCTCCAGGATATACAAAGGGTTGTATATCATTGGGAGCTAAGGTCTCGACTCGAGGGTGAGTTACGGAGAAAGAACTCTAAGGTTTGGAAGAACTAGTCAGAGTAATTGGTATGCATACTTAACTAGTATATTTTTTATTTACATGAATTTATCATAGTGGTAACTCAACATCTGATTAGAAATTGGGTAAGAAAAAGAAAAGGTGAATGTGCTTAAGTGTACCTGGTAGATTTACAGTTAGTTAATTTTGAATACACTGAATTATCAAATACCCATACATTTAACATATTTTGATTTGGTAGAAACACTACAATCTGTATTGTTGTATGGGAATAGTCTATTGAGACCCATCTTCTAGAATGTTTAAGCCTCATAATAGGTTTAAATCTGGAGATCAGTATCTCATAGAGAAATTGTTATTTTGGTTAGTAAACGGAAAATTCACTTCCAACTGATTTTATTATTTGTATTTCTCCATGTAAAATCTAAATTCAGCTTAAAAAAAGAAGTAAATAATCTGAAAGTTACAACTAGAGTTCCATGTCTTATTTTACTAATGTACTGCTTCCAGCAGAGAACTCAGAATTAAATAATTGAAGTACATTTATAATCTACTACAGTACACCAATAGTGAATATATATCTGGAATAGTAACGAAATTTCAAACTAGTATGGTACTGGAACATTAAGGAATATACTATGTATGTATGATAGAAGAAACTAGTACTAAAAACCAAAAACTAAATTTTATTCCTAAATAGCTACTAACCGTGGTGAGTTAAAAAGAAAAATTACATGGAATAATATGCTAAATTCTTTAGCTGATGTCAAAAGGGAAATTTTAAAGAGTAGATTTATAAAACGATACATTTATGTATTCAGTACTAAACTATGAAAAAGAGCATGCAAAGATTAAGAATATTGTATATTCCAAAGAAAATTTTGAATATCATTTACAAACTGAAAATGCACAAGTAGGTACATGGAAGAAATTAGTGATTTTCTTCAATTCAGAAAATAATTCCAAACAGATTTAAAAAGTTGACTGTGTATATATATATATATATATATATATATATATATATATATATATGTTAGACGTATACAATAGTACAAGAATATCACATTCTTATCAATATATTCCAGCTACAAAAATTAACTCATCATTATGAAATTGCAAGTAAACAGGATTTTGTATATACTTTTAATCTGGAACTTTTAAAAACAAAAGAGGAATTTATATAGTCCATTTCATTACATTCAAAAATACTAGCCCAGAGGTTGAATAAATTTACATATCTTAAAATTTAGGATAGGATAAATAATATAGTTTGGTGGCCTGGAAACCGAGTTTGAATACAAATAAAATCAACCCAAGAGGAAACTTAAAATAAGATTCCCTATTTCAAGAACACCAAATTATTCATGATAACGAAGAACCAACCTGTACGAACAAGAATAATTGATCAATCCCAGTCGAAAAATCAAGAGACGAAGGGGTAAATCGAATTGGAAGTAACAACAGAACTTCTTACCTACACATATAAGCACCATAGGTTAGCCCCAATCCTAAATCCTATTTGAGAATAGGTAGTTACAAATCATGATAAAACGTGTGGTAAAATATTGAAACGAGAAATTGAATTCAGAAAACATATTGTAAGTACCTATAGAAATTAAGATTGATGAAATGGAGACCTCGGAGCTCGAAGCTATTCCAGTTCCAAAGACATTCCTCCAGATGTCGGCCTACGTTCCACCTTAGCCTCAACATATTGAAATTCGGAAATTTAATGAAGCATAATTTCTAGTATAAAGCAAATTTAAACCAGAGATAGAGGTTGGAGACTGTCACGAAAATTGCAAAGCTTTGAAATCAGAAAAATAGTGACGGGATAGATGGGTCGTATTACCTCACAACTACACTACGAAAAAAACCATTGCCGAACATTTCTTTTCACAAACAATTTGAAATAGAGTATGCCAGAGACAACAAAGGGAAAAATTAGAATAACAAAAATTTGAATTCAGTCACGAATGCAAGGGAACTACAACCTATTGCAAATGATACTAATTCATCTGCATGGCTGAAGGTATGGAATAGCTGTGACATTATTAACCATAGAAAGAAAATCAAACATTGTATAGCCAGGAAACAAGAAGTTGCAATTTTATAAAGAAAAAAAACAAAAATATAGCTTTCCAGTTTCGAAATCCAACAGGAAGATGTGTTGAGAAGTATGGTGGTAATCCCAGCATATTGAAACCATAGCCGCCATGTGAAATCCTCTTGAGGATGGAACGGAGCTCTCGGTAGCATAGAATGAAAAGAATGCTACCCAGGGAGAAAATCTCCATTTAATAACCAAAACCATGAAAAAACCTTAATCCATCTCGGCCCTACAAGTGTCGCATGATCAGGGCACATCCTTCGGATCAAGGTTTTAAGGGTGAGAAATCTGAGAAACTGCCAAACAATACGATACGAAATAGGTTAAGATATTGGAAGTCACATAAATGTGATGAACGTTGCAGAGTATAGTCAAATCCACTTAGGATTGCACTGGGCTCAACAAACGATTTCATAAGTTGGCCTCATTACTACCTACCAAAGCTGAAAGGAGTTTAGGTATACATTAAATTTCATTAGGACAAATTAGGTGAATGATGTATTTTCCATCAAAGGACTGTACATTCAATTTCTATTGGGATATGTATTCCAAACTAATCCTATGGTGTCAAAATAATATCCTTGGTTCGAGTTAAGGTCTAGGTCATGGATTAATAAAAGAGAGCCCATTTCGAATTGTTTGGTATTAGGAAATGGAAAAGAATTTAGGTGAACATTAATAATATCACCATAATAGAAAAGCTATTAGATTGCATTCATATACCTAATGAGTAATGATGCGCGTCCTCATGATAAATTTCGATTATGTATGTGTATAGAAGTGGATTTCAGTGCATATAAAATGTAGGGTGAGGGTTGTGTTGGAACGAGGGGATTTGATTTAAGGAAACTATGATATGTATATATATACGTAGATAGATGCATTTATATAAATAACAAAGTTAAGAAATAAACAAAAAGAAAGAATTAGTTATTGTAAAATATTAAGTTGTATTTGCTTTAGTGGTGGTATAAAATAAAGGCATAAGAGTACTGTGATTTTACAAACCTGAAAGGAGAAAACTAATAATGTTAGTGGTAAGGTAAGCATGGTTTCCATTGTGAGGAAAAGATAATATAAGTGTGAATACAGAAATTCGTCAAACAGTGACGAACAAGTCTAAGAGATGGGATATATATATATATATATATATATATATATATATATATATATATATATATATTGGTGCGGATGAGAGACATTACAAGTGTGCACTTGGCTTTAGTTAGTTAACTTGAGTTCTTACATGTGGTGTGCACTTTCCTTTAGTTAGTTAACTATTGAGCTTTCATGTGGTGCATGTGCACAATAACACAACATAAAGCACACTTCTCTTCAGTTAGCTTTAACTATGTGTATTTATCACATGTACAACTAAGCTTAGCTTAGTTTCTTTATGTATTGATTCTCAAATCAATATTCTTTAATAAAATTCATTATCCATACCAATTTTATTTTGAATTATTGCGAGTTTGTATAATTATTCTTCATCTAGATCCGAATTTGTGCTCTAATAATCTTACAAAATTATAATTCGATGTCGATACCTTGTTTTTCTTTCTTTATAGTTGGATATTTAAACCTTGTTTTTCTTTCTTTATGAAAATATAAAATAATAAAAATATTTTATATATAATATTTTATTGAAAATAAACACTTCTTTTTTCGAAAATTTAACATTTTAATGTAGAAAAAATACAATTTACTTTAGTAAAGTTCAATGAAAATTTACAATTTTCTTTTATAAAAATCATCATTTAATATAGAAATTTTTATTTCAAAATCATGTTTTTTATTTTCCTAATATTTTTTAAACTTAAAAAATAATAATAAACATCAATATTAAAATGTAAATCAAGTACTGATTTGTTTTATATATGAATTATAGTTTATTTTTATACTTCACCTTTCCTTTCTTTCCTTTAGCTTTAAGACTTTTAAGAGGAAATAAAAAACCGAATTCTTTTATGCAATGATGGATTCTTATTTGTTATCTAAAATTTTTTTACGCTACGAATCTGATTGCAATGCTTATTTGTCGAAGAAAATTGAATCCTTGATAATTATAGTACTCTACATAGATGATATTTTGATAAGAAGTAGTTCAACTTCTTCCATTTCTAAGTTTAAAATTGAATTGCATAAGCGATTTTCTATGAAAAATATGGGTTTGTTAAATTTTTTCCTTGGACTAGAGATCAATGAGATGGTTGTGGGATTACCATTTCTCAACCAAAGTATGCTAGATATCATTTGGCACAATTTCAAAAGATTGATTGCAAACCAAGAACCACACCATTCTTATCAGGGATAAAGCTTGAGAACGACAAAGAAACATCATTGGTTGTTTGCACATTATACCATAATCTTGTGTGGTCTCTTCTTTATCTCACTCACTTTCATTGTGATCTCTCATATTCCATAGGAGCAGTTTCCAGATACATGCAGGATCCACATGAGTTACATTGGAAAGTTGTAAACCACATCCTTTAATATGTCTAGGGTAGAATCACTTATGGGATTCATTATGAAGCCAATTGTTCTTTAGATATTATTGGGTTCATAGATTCAGATTGGGCTCATGAGAACATTTATCACAATTCCACCTCCAGTTATTTACTTAGTTTTGGATCCGTCCCAATTTGTTGGTCAAGAAAGAAGCATGTTGCCATTTCCTTATCGTCACCAGAGACTAATTACAAGGGAGCCATCAATACCACTATTTAGAACATTTGGCAATAAAACCTTCTTTTTTATCTTGGAATCAGTGTCCATTGTCCAACTATCATATGGTATGAAAATCAGAGTACACCAAAGTTTTGCAAAGATCTAGTGCAACAACAACGAACCAAGTATATATAGATCCACATTTACGTCATTAAAGAACTGATTCATGATGGGATCATCTAGCTACAATATTGTCCCAGTTCTTAGCAGTTTGCTAACATGTTCACCAAGACTTTCATTGAGTAGAAGTTTCAATTTCTACGAGATTGTCTCAGAGTCAAGGACACAAATTCCTAGTAGTTGTATTTTCTCTACTTTTTGCATTATATTTTGAGGGGGGTTTTCTTCACACTTGGTTTTCCCTCTTTCCTCCTTTTCATGCATTGTAAATGGGTACCTAAAATGGCCTTGTTGTCGGGACCCATTCATTTTTTATCACACTCACCTAAGTTATGCTTAAAGTGGGGTGTTGGTGTACATGCACCTAGTTAGCATTAATTAGCTTTAGTTCAACTTGAGTGATTACATGTGGTGTGCACTTGGCTTTAGTTAGTTAACTTGAGTGCTTACATGTGTTGTGCACTTGGCTTTAGTTAGTTAACTTGAGTGCTTACATGTGGTGTGCACTTGCCTTTAGTTAGTTTACCCTAGAGCTTGTATGTGTTGCATGTGCACATTAACATAACATAAAGCACACTTCGTTTTAGTTAGCTTTAATTATGCGCAGTTATTGTATGTACAACTAAGCTTAAATTTGTTGCTTTATGCATTGATTCTCAAATCAATATTGTTTAATCAAATTCATTCTCTATTCAAAATTTCTTTTGAATTCTTGCGAGTCTATACAATTATTCTTCAGCTCAATCTGTAAATGTGGTCTAATAATCTCACAAAAATATAATTAGATAGTAATGTCGTGTTTTTCTTTCTTTATAAAAATATAAAATAAAAAATATGTTTTATATAATTTGTTTAAAAAAAAAAATCATAATAATTGAATGTAGAAAATAAACACTTTGTTTTATGAAAATTTAACATTTTAATTTAGAAAAAATACAATTCAGTTTACGAAAGTTCAACAAAAATGTACAATTTACTTTAGAAAATTCATCATTGAATATAGAAATTTTTCTTTCAAAGTCATGTGATGTGTTTTATTTTCTTAATAATTTTTAAACTTAAAAATATAAGAAAAACCAATGTAAAAAGGTAAATCAAGTACTACTTTGAAGAGGAAAGAAAAAGAAGATTTCCTTGCGGAAATACAGGAATATTCAAAAACGCTAATGCTAATACATGTGAATAAAGGTTTGATGTGAATATAGTTTTTTTTTTTCTTTCACTTCACTTTGAGAAATAAGTGGAAAAACAAAAAAAAAAATGAAATTGATATATGTAAATTAAGGTACTGATTTTACTGATTTGTTTGAATGCGAATGGGTGGTTGATGATAATACCACCCATCATCATCAAACCTGAATCCTTTTTTATAAGCGAGACGTCAATTTTCAAACGTGTTAATTAATTCCTTGATTTGTTTATATATATAAATCTGTATTAACTTATAATTTATTAAAATTATTTTTAAAATTTAAAATTTTAATTTTAAAAAATATATAAATCTTTATTAACTTATAATTTATTAAAATTATTTTTAAAATGTAATATTTTAATTTTAAAAAATTGTTTCAATTATATTATAAAGAAATTTATTTATTATCTTATTAATTAAAAATAATAAAATAATTTTCAATAATATATTTTAAAGATAATTTAATAAAAAAAAATTAATAATTTTTTTCAATTTAATTTAATTTTTAATCATTTTATCACCACCAGGTCACTTAATGACTACACAATCAAACATAATTGTGTATTTAATTATTATCTCAATTCAATTGTTCAATTTCTCAAATCCTTATCGTGTCTTTAAATTGCAAACTCATACGCAACAAGTGAATATACATTATTTCCGTAATATTCTAAAATTTGGGCGAAGTCGTGGATCGACATTATTTCCATAATATTCTAAAATTTAGGCGAAGTCATGGATCGAAGGATTCCATGTTTCTACAGTTTTGGGAATCTTTATTTTCTTCCTCATCTACGGTATTTTGTACTAGATGTCTTTGAGCAAGTGAGGTGCATGAGTTAATTTATTTAGCTCTCGAAAATATTTGACATAACAATGAATAAGAGTTAACTAGTTAAGTGTTTGAAAATATTTTATGGGTTAAAAGATAAGCTAATGAGTTTTCATGAAAAAGTTTCATGAAATAACTATGTGCATATAGAGATAAGAACTTAGATTAGTTTCCTAAAAAAATAAATATATTTGATTATTTTGCTAGTCATTTGAAAGAAATCTTGGAAAAGAATATATGGAAAATTTGAACATAAAAAGATAGAAATACATCTCATATCTTAAAAAGGAAATATGGATTATATGTAGAAGAGAATAGTTGTTGTTTTAGTTTTCTCTTGGATGTGTTCATATGATGTAAGAAGCATTCCTTGATAATATCTAGGTAGTTTACCTTATGCACGTTGGAATTTGAATAGTTAGGCATGGTTCATAACCATCTGCATGCATGGATAACAAGAATATTTTTTAGTTATGTACTTTTGATTAATGCACCTGTAGAGTTGTCAAAATAGGCATGTCTAGATACTTGGATTTTTATTTATTTATGCACATGAAAAGATGTTTGAAATATCATTATTAAATATTATTTATCGAAACTAATCATGATATCAAAGGAATGGCATGGCAGGGAAGGATGTTGAATTATGCAAATGATAGATTGTGTTTAATATTACGGAAGACAAAGAACTATGGTCCATATAGATTAAGGAATGTCAATTGAAAGATAATCTATTGATGGGAATAATCAAGTAGCAAAGACATGATGTTCGAGGATTTGTGGGTAAATGATCATGATTGATGTAAAAGCTTCTAGCTAGTTATGTTGTATTGAAGATGATATTTATTTGTAATATCATGATATGGTTAAGGGATGAACTTCCTTACAAACATTGAGTGAGGGGTGAACACCCTCATGAGCATTTAATAAAAATTAAACATTTGTTGGTTTTCACCCTACAAGGTTTCTAGGGTATATTAGTGTCTAATAATGTAGTTTCATGTTATGCAATTTATATGATGTTGATTCCTTGAATGGTGAAACATTTATATTATCAAGTATGTGATTTACTAACCTCATTAAATAAGCGATGAAAATGATACAAGATTACATAAGGGAGTTTATGTTAATATTCTACAATAATGGTTGTTAATGTTGATGTAACTTATTATTCCTCTAGATATTGATATTTATGTGGTGTGGGGAAATCGAAACCCTAGCTATGAGGATGGGATGAGCATGGGATAGCAGATGCCAAGGGTTTGCTATAGTCTATAGGCAGCTCTCGCCAAGCGGGGTCCTTGGAGGAGGGTGGATGGCTGCATGGACAGGGAACAGGTGGCGAAAATAGAAGAATTTGGGACGTGTGTCGTCACGACTACGGCCGCAGGTCTCTTTCACGCTCATGGTTAAGTACTCTACCTCAGTTAGAACCTGAATTTTTTACTTTCTCGGGTTTTTTATCCTCTACATTGTTTTTGTCGAAGAGTTCTTTGATGGAGGATGCAGGTAGTGACTAGTGGGGAGGCAGTAGATTAAGACCTGTCTTTTTTTACCATCTTCTAGGTTAAGAAAGGATGGTCAATGGGTCAGAGCGCATAGAGGTAGACCCCAAGCCAAAGGACCTACTAACCATGTGGGGAATGGAGATTACCAAGTTGAATCTGAAGGGTTTTTTTGGAGATGAGGGAGGCAAGGATAGTAAGCCTAGAGGCTTGGGTTTGGGTAAAAAGCAGTTATGTGTCCCAATGCAACCCGTGAGCCCTGTAACGACCATGTATTTAGCCTCTAACCGCATGCAAGCAGTCACTATGCCAGGAAACGAGTATTTCTGGATAGGCGGTGCAGATCTGTGTCTACAATGGAGAGAGGGGAGTTTAAATGATGTTTAAATATTTTTTTTCAATATCGAGGCCTGGAGGACATCCTGGAAAGCTGTAGGTTGCTGAAAAATGAAGCTTCAAGGAAGGAGCTAAAGAGGGTTGGTTATGGCTTCATGATCAGAGGAAGACCTGTGTTAGGGTTGCTGGGGTTCTCAGGGTCCTTGTAATGAGAGTCGAGAACTTAGTCAGTCCTTGCAATAGAAGAGGGGTTGGTGCATATAGAGGAACAAGTTTTAGCAAAGGGAAGGAAAAGTTCGTCAGTTTTGAGAAGGGGAGCTAGCCCTCTCTCAGGCGAAAATCAGTGTCAAGGTGTAGTTACACAAGGCGAAAGCCCTAGCAGAAAAGGTGTGGGGGATTCTAGGCGGGCAAGTCGAGGAAAGGAGGTCTCTCAGAGTGGTAAGGTGGCTAGAAGGTTGAAGGAGAAATGAGCAGCTCTGGAAGTCGAAGGGGCCAAATCAGACCTAGAACAGGGTGTTTGTGATAGTATTACTGACAGTGAGCCAGAACTCCCTGACCTTTTGTGGAAGAAAGCCAGGGTGGTGAGGAGGAAAGACCAGGTCTTGAACTTAGTTTTGGGAATATATCTATCCATTGATGAGGCAATGGATACAATGGAGCTAACTTTGGTCGGCAAAGAATAAGGGAAGAAAGTCACAACTCCCTTCTTGAAGGACTAGGCAAGAAAACCTAGAAGGAAGGGCCTAATCTGAGGTTTGAAGTGCGCATCTTGGCTAACATATGGTTCATGGTTCGGTTTAAGAGCAAGGAAATGGCCTCTTGGGTTGTGGAGCAGAACTGGGGATTTAGATGGGATCTAATCCTTTTCAAGAGATGGTACCCTCTTTTTGATGTACAGAGGGAGAAGCTAGCTGATCTCCCTATTTGGGTCAAGCTTCCAGGGCTCCCACAGATGCACTGGACCTTAAATTTTTTCAGGGACATAGGGAATGTGTTAGGACATTTTATGGAAATGGACATGTCTTTTATTCAAACATGTGAGCAGGGGACTGCTAGGATTATAATTCATCTTAACCTCAGAGAGGGTTTATCGTAAGGCATTCAACTTCACTATTGGAATTGGTCATTCATCCAGACCTTGGACTATGAACAAGTTCTGTTCATGTGCCATAGATGCCATCAATATGGGCACTTGGCCAAAGAGTGTTCTCTGGGGATCAGGTGAAAGAAGAAACCCTTCAAAGGGAAAGCTCAGCAAACCTCTGGAGGGAAAGCGGGGGAAGGGAATCGAGGTCCTGGCTCGGGCATGAAGGAAGGATCTCAGCATTCTTAGCAATATTTGGGTGGCTAGGGTGCTGAGGTGGGTGGCGACGTAACTATGGGGGAAGCAGGAGTAGAAGGAAAGGTGGAAGTGGTAGCCTCCCCAGTCGTGGAACCCTCGCCTGCTGCCGAAGCTACTGTGGAGCCTCTTCAGGCGCATACTACTCCTCTTTCCCTCTCTTCTATTTCTTTTTCATTTTCGGATATTTTTGCTGCTTGCTCTGGGTCTGGTCCCTCCAGGCTTGATCCATTTCAAATGACTATTGGAATACCTGTACACGTGGAACCAGCCCTTGATAGTGTCATAAATTCCATCCCTATCGTCTCAATAGCTCCTTTTCCTTTCCCCCCCATTGATTCTTTTGATACCCTTTCACTGATGAAGTGCATCGGCACTATAATCTTAGGCCGCAGGGGGGGGGAGCTCGAAAATATTCTAGAAATTATGGGAGGACTGGGAAATTGTTTTGTCTCAAATCCTAGTCCTAAGCTGAGAGGGCACAAATCTAATCTGTCAAAAGCTCAGCTGAAAGAAAAATTGGACATTGTTGACGGGAAGCAAAGATCCATCACGGGGGCACTTAGAGCAGTGAATGCCCTAGGCCAAGTTATGAACTAATTGTTTTATCTTTCAATTGCAGGGGTTTAGCTAGTAAGCCCAAAAAACTAGCTATTTGTGCCCTGTTCTCTGGTTATGTGCTAGATATTATACTCCTTACATGAAACTTTGGGAGCTGGAGAAGAGGTCTCTGTGTTGTTATAGGGCCTATGTCTAGGATGGTTTTTTATAGGGTTGGATGTGTGTGGAAGATTTGGGGGGCTAGCAGTGGGCTATAATTCCAATAAAATTAAAATATTAAACTTCTGGGGCATGTATCATGTATTGGTTGTTGGGTTTTATTCACTAGATTTGTGTTCCTCTTTTATGATCCTGAATGTTTATGGCCCTTATCTGGAGAGGTAAAGATTCTGGAGAAATCTCTAGTCGGGGCACTTCATGAACAATCCCAACCTTATCATTAGTGGGGACCTGAATTTTTCTTTGGGTCAAGAAGAATTTTGGGGACCGACTGCAGGGGAAGATCCCCTATCAGAATTTTTTCTCTAAAAAATTACTGGAGGGGCACTTGATTGACATGAATCTTGTCAAAATTTCATGGAGGAGCATGAGTATTGGAGATGCCAGGGTGTCTAAGTGGTTAGATATATTTTTGATCAAGGAAGACTTGGTGGAAAGGTTTTAGTCTTTTAGGCAGTGGGTGGGGGAGGGAGGGGACTATGACCATCACCCTATTCTCCTCGAAATAAAAGGAAGTCTTAACGAACTTGCGGCGCCATTCAAATTTAACACGGGGTGGCTCAAAGATGAATTTTTTAATTCTCTTTTCAAGGGAACTTGGAGGTCTTGGCGGGCTTCTGAGCCTTCTAATAAAATGGCCCACTTCTGGGAAAACCTCAAAAAATATGAAGAAACCAACAATCGAATGGGAAAAAAAAATAAGGGAAGAGCATGAGGAAAGACTAAAGTGGCTGGGAGCAGAATTGGATAGATTGGAAAGCCATGAGTATGATAGATATGAATCGGGACAGAAGAGGGATAAAATTCTTTCGTTGGAAGGGGAAAGAAGAAATATCCTTCTGGAAATGGAGGAACAATGGAGGTTAAAAGGTTGAGCCATTTGGCTCACTACATGCGATGAAAATACAAAAAAAAATCCACAACTATGCAAAAGGAAAAAGGAATGCTAATAAAATCTGGGGGATGGGGAAAGAGCATGATGGGGTGGAAAAGTCCTTCCCAGAACTGGCCAACATGGGCAAGGAACATTTAGCAGGATCTTCAAGGCCCCTTCGGCAGTAACCATAGCAGAGGTGGTGAGGGTGGCCCAACTCTTTCTAGGCTATGTGGATATAGAGGACAATGCGTTGTTGACCATACAGGTGACTAGGGAGGAAGTGGACATGGTTCTTAAGTCAATGCAGAAGGAAAAAGGCATGAGGTTGGATGGGTGGATTTTTGAGTTCTACCAACACTTCTTTAAAGAGCTGGGAGATGAGCTCACAACTGTGGTGGAGGAATCCAGATGGAAAGGGGCTATCTTTGAACCACTGAACTCTACCTTCATTGCTCTTATTCTAAAATGAGATGATCCAGACTCGTTTGATGATCATTTCAGGCCAATATCCCTGTGAAATAGTATTTATAAGATCATCTCGAAAGTGATTGCAATCAAATTGAATCTAGTCCTCTCTAAGAATGTTTTGAAGGAACAATTTGGTTTCTTAGGTGGGAGGCAGATCCATGAAGCAATAGGAGTGGCTCAAGAGACTCTCCATAGCATTAAAAGGGATATACGAAAGTGGTTGATCATAAAGATAGGCATGTCCAAATCCTACAACAAGATCATCTTGATGTATCTTAGATTTCCCTTAACTCATCTGGGGTTTGACATTTGCTTCATTAACTCGATGATGAGTTGTATAACAAATATCAGTTTTGTGATCCTCATAAACGGGGTAGCTTCTCCCTCTTCCAAGAGAGAGAGGGGGTTGAGACAAGGATGCCCCTTGTCACCTCTACTCTTTCTCTTAGTAGCAAAAGGCCTGAGTCAGCTGATTTCTGATGCAAAAAGGAGGGTAGATATCAAAGGTATATAGGTATTCTTCAACCTTCATATTGCCCACCTACTATTCGTCGATGATATCCTCCTTTCTAGACGTGGTAGTAGAAGTGAGATTGGGACCCTAAAATAGATTATTGACCTCTTTCTGACAGAAACTGAGATTAGTATCAATTTCGGTAAATATGTCATCATTGCAAAAGGTCTCTTGAGCGATGATATCAGAATAATAATGGAGGAGCTCCCTTTTCGGGTGAAAGGCCTTGAAGACAGCCTGAAAAATCTCGGTTTTACTCTTAAGCCAAATTCATATAAATCTGTGGACTGGCTTTGGTTGGTAACTAAAATTGAGAAGAGAATTTCTCACTGGAGCTTCCATTGGCTATCGAGGGCTGGAAGATTGGTCCTGATTAAATCTGTTCATTTGGAAATCCCTATATACTGGGCCCCTGCTTGCATGGGTCCCAAGAAACATTCTCCTGAAGGTCAATAAGGTATGCAGCAAATTCCTATGGGCAGGTTAGAAGGAGTATAAGGTTACGCCTTGGGTGGCTTGGGACAGGATCGCAAGGCCAAAAGAATGGGGAGGGTGGGGAATAAAATACCTCCCATATTTTGTGACTTCTCTGGCTACCAAAATAGGTTGGAGCATTTTACACAAGGACTCCTTATGGTCATAGGTTATGAAGCGACCATACATTGATCCAATGGAGATTACTAATTGGCTTAGAGAAACTCGAAAAAAACCTTTTAAGTCATATGTGGTTTGGAAAGAAATCCTTAGATATATTAATATAATGGATGAAGGGTTGATCTAGCAAGTTGGGAATGGGGAGAAGGTAAGGGTTGAGCTTGATCCATGGGTAGGATGCAAGGATTTTTTTGCCCTGCCAGTGGAATTGAGGAATATTCTTAAGGATAAAGGGATCCAGTTCTTAAATCAAATTTCGAGTGAGGTGTCCTCATTGCACTGGGCTCAGGGCTGGAAGAATGGGGAGGAGCTACGACTTGAGCCCGAATGGCATGAAGTATGGCATAAGTACATTGGTGAGCTGGAACATACCCATGTGTGCATTAGGGATAGGGAGGATGATTTCATATGGGTTCCTAGTCCTTCTGGTAAATACACTCCCAAGTTTGGTTATGCCTTCCTTATGTCTAAAAAGGGATGGGAAGCTCACCCTTGGTGGGAAAACTGGCATTGGAAACTGAAATTTCCAGAAAAAAGTTGGATTTTCTTCTGGTGTATCCTCAACAATAAAGTTCCAACATGGGATAATATGCTAAAATGAAATAAAATTGGTTCGGGGTGTTTCCCCCTCTACAAACAAGAATAAGAAAGAGTTCTACACTTGTTCATCGATTGTCATTTCCGTAGAGCACTCTGGGGGGAAGCCTTGTCCATTTCTGGCAAAATCCAAATATTGGAAGGGAGATCGGTTGTGGATGCTTAGGAGGTTTGGTGGCAGGAGAGTTCAGAGGAAAAATAGAGGGCCCTACCTCTAATTATCTTATGGGGGATCTAGCTTGCAAGGAACCGAGTTATTTTTAAGGAACAAGAGACTCGGATATAGAGTATAGCCGCGGAAAGTATGGCCATATATGCACAAATGCCGGAACCAAATCAACTTCTCATACGAGGGTTGTTGTCTAGGAAGAAATGAGAGGAGATATGCCATGGGCTTATTTCAATGGTGCGTCAAGTGATGAGGACAAATGTGGGGCTGGAATTGTGATCCATCTCAGTTCAGACAGTCGAAAAGAAGCCTTGTTGCACCTGGGGATTGGGACAAACAATTTATCTGAACTTAAATCCTTGCGGCTACTTCTGTGTTGGCTGATTCAGTTGGGCATTCAAACTATTTAGTTTTTTTGGGATTCTTTGAACATTGTCAAGTGGTTGAATAAATATTTCATGTGCCAAAGTTATCTATTAATTCCAATCCTCGAAAAAATTTGGATACTAAAAAATTCTCTTACTTACATTTCTATCTGTCAAATTTATAGGGAGCAGAACATTGCAACAGACCTCCTTTCTAAAGAGGGCCTACAGCAAGTTCTGAGCAGTTGGAAAATAAAATAAATAGGTTTAGAGGGTCTGGTTGAGATGGTTCGAGCCCCTTATCTATGATCTCTTTTTGAGATTATGGACAGTCTTTAGTTGTTTTTACTATTAACATAATCCATTATATTTATCATCCTACTATTATGTTTCATTCCAAACATTACTGTTCTTTCGTACTTTTATATGGTGATGTCTCGCCGCGGGACTTGTTTTGAGCTCGTTTTCCTCATAAAAGGGAGCTCAGATTCCGCTGGAAGGTGATATGTGTTTTGGCTCACACCGTGGGGTGTTTTCCTCTTTTGAGTAGCCCTTTCTTCGTTCGGGTGTGGTTGAGCATAGATTGATTTCTCCTTTGAGTAAGCTTTAGGTAGAGATCAGGTATTTCTACATTTCTTGAGATTTTGGCTATGATGAAAATAACTGTATGGATCTATTTCAGTGCTCTCCCGCGAGACAAAACATATAGAATGCACTTAGCATGTACGTTGTAAAATTTTTATGCTTAATGAAAATTTTCGATTTTTTCCTTGGAAAAAAAAAAACTTATTATTCCTCTACTAAAGTTACTATATATAATGATGATCGTTTTAACTATTAGTCAATGAACATTATGTAATATTAATTTAGATTGTTACATGCCAATAATTCTGTAAATTTTACAAATTTCACATATAAATATATATAAATAAAGGAAGTAAAAAAAACAATCATTTTAATGTTGAGCAAATGAAATATTTCAATATCCATTCTTAACATAAAGTAGTTAGTATGTGACATATAAAAGTATTCATAATAAAGAAAATTTTTATCATTAGTTAATGTTTAAGGTTAAGAAATATTTTCATATATTTGAAAATAAATAACAAGAAAAACATATTAATGTGGACAATGTAGTCAATAAATAAAATATATGAAAGTCCATGTTAAATAAAATATTTGAATATCAAGTGTCTACATATTATCTATGGTTATAAAATCTATGTGTATATTATATAAAACAATTGAAATAAATATATTTTCATGGTTAAAATATTTCAAATAGCTTCACTATTCAACATTTTAGCCCCTTTTATTTATATTTTTGATTAATTTTGTCTTAATTTCATGTTTATGTTGTGTAGTAAGGGGATTTTCAAAAATACACTTTCATATATATATATATATATATATATATTAAACAATGGATTTATCAAGCAAGGAGAGGGACCAAATCTCCTGAGATGGAAACCTTTCATAAAACTTTGACCCCTCTCAATACTTGCTAGATCCAAGATTAAAATTTATCTATACTAGGATAATTAATTAAGAGTGTATTAAATAATTTATCGTAGTTAGATATTTTTATGTTAAATTTAATTTTATTTCATTATAAATATTTTTAGATTAAAAATAACGATCGTAATTTTTATGTTAAATTTAATTTTATTTCATTATAAATATTTTTAGAGATGTACATATGCTACGTAGTTCAACAAAAAAGTTAATGTTTACAGTGCACCATATGTACACGTCACCACAGATATAAAATGTACACAACACCCTATGTACACAATACTACATATCAAACATGTACAAAATACCATATGTACACAACACTAGATACATGTAACACCTTCCTCTCACAATTACCCAAGCTAACTAATCCACAGGGGTAAACATGTGATAAGAGACTACTATTATGTGATTCAACCCCATGTACAATTAAAGAGGTGGAATTGACAAACAAAACCAATATCACCTTCCTCTAGTGTTTTTGTGGATTAAGATTATGCACCAAAAAATTGAAGTAATGATTCTAAATTGAAAATTTTAAAAATATATAAAATTCTTGAAAAAACATGTGACTTCAATGTGATTGAAAATTTTATGAAAGTTTTATGAAATTTGTCTAACAAAAATATTAAAATAACATGTACCATAATACGAACATTAATAACAAATAATAAATAATTTACAGGATAGTGAGACTCTTATGATGTTTTAGAATAAAAGTGGATCTCATCACATCCGTCTTAAAACTTACCTTTAAAAGATGAGTGAACATATATGAAAAATACATATAATTTATTTTAATAGCATTCTTCATTATTCACGTGAAGAATAGATTTAGTATTTCAGATTATTGGTATACTCAGCGAATCATCAAATAATTAAATCCATCTCTTTATTTTTCGCAATCTTTATTTTGCTTTAGCATTGAAAAGAAAATATTGAGATATTTTTGTATGCCATATTGTAGATTGAGTTGTATTTTACAACTTTTTTATGTTTAAATATTATTTTTACAAATTTTAGTTTTTTTATCTGGAATCTTCATTACTTTGGCATTTTCATTTCATTATCGAAATAACTTTTAATTCTTAATTTGATGAGTATTTCTAACTTAAATTTAAAATCGTCATTTTAACCTTATTTGTTCTTAAATTTATTTAAATATATAAATAGAATTTTACACACTATAATTGTAGATTCAACTTTCTTTTATTGATAGTTTTTTAATCAATAGTAGACATATCAAAGAGTCGATTATATTTATCAATTTTAATTTGTAAATTAATATAATTCCACTCTCATATAAAATGTTAAGGATGGTGCCAAGGGATTTACATGACAAACAACTATATTGTGTCTTGCATGACAAACAACTATATTTTTTGCTAGTTTAAAAATGACTTAAATTGATTTTGAAAATAATAGATTTTTTATAAGATTTTGTAAAATTTAGCAACATAAATTTGGAAATACAAGGTACAATGGTCAAGTTTCAAGATTTTAGGTCCCTTTGGGGGTTTTGATGGTGTTCAATCCATTTCCACCATCAAAAACAAGATTCAAGCACTCCTACCAATTTACTCTTTAGGTAGACAACTTCTAATTTTTTGTACTAATTTTAATTAGTTGAAAATACACGAGAAAACCACACAAAAGAACTTACCAGTAATGTGAAAAAGGTTTACAAGAAAAATGGCTTTTGTTAACATGAACATGGATTCATGCTCTTTATTGGCCACTTTAACCTTGGTACCAAAGTTGAACATTCTTTGTTGACTTTTGGAACTTTAGTGATGATTGTAATGTCATTAATATGACTTCACTTTGATGAATGTTTTTCTTCAGTGTAAACACTTTATGTTTATGTGTGAATTAATCTTTGATGGTGATATCATTTCATTTTCCTGTTTCGATAGTTTTTCTAATAAGCAGAAAAGTAAAAGATGAATTTTGTAGGGGAAGACAAGAAATTAAAAAAATGAGTTCCTTATGGATATACACAAATGTTTCAAAATGCGAATTAAAATTTGTTTGCATATAAATTATAGTTTGATGTAAATTTGTTGTTGTACATGTACCTAGTTAGCCTTAATTAGCTTCAGTTCAACTCAAGTGCTTACACGTGGTGTTCACTTGGCTTGAGTTAGTTAACTCAAGTGCTTACATGTAGTGTGCACTTGGCTTTAATTAGTTAACTCTAGTGCTTTCATCTAGTGCATGTGCACATTAACATAACATAAAGCACACTTAGCTTCAATTAGAATTAATTATTTGTAGTTATTGCATGTACAATTAATATTAACTTAGTTTCTTTATGTATTGATTCTCAAATCAATATTTTTTTATCAAAATCATTCTCCATTCAAATTTTATTTTCAATTCTTCTGAGTTTGTCCAGTTATTCTTTAACTAGATCTATTCTTTAGCTAGATATAATTTTACATAGTATCAGACTCGAGAAGGTTCATGAAGAAAATTTTGCAGGTTTGAAGATCTAAAATCATAAATTGTTTAGAGATTTTATTCGTAAAACATAATATTGGAGAATTGTCGTATTTGTTGCTACAATTACAAACTGAAATAATGGACTTCCCATATTCATATTTTATTCCTTTCTATAACCGCTTCCAATGAAATGCATAGATTTTTTTCACCTTAGAGGCAAAGGCTTATATCAAATATTTATGAATGCGAAAGCTGGACCTAATTTTGGAATTCAAAAATCCAAATACTTCAGCAAGATGGATGAGGATTTTTGGTATTATATTTTTGACCATATGTCCAACATTGTGTTTCCATATGGACACATGCACCACTCCGATGGTTGGACAACCTTGGAGAATTTATTTGGAAAGGAGGATGAGATGCGAGCCCATATTCTCTAAAATGAGCTAAATTCCTTAGATCCAAATATATTTGAGAAAATTTAGGATTTATTTATGAAATTCGAATCATTACTTCTTTATTTACAAGATTGATGGATCGATAAATCTAAACGGGAAGGTCAATTGATGCTTTCTTTTTTCCCTAAATTGGGTCCTGAATATGTTGTTTTTGTTTCTACATTTTATACAATTAGACTTGCAACTAGATATAAATGTAAAATTCCCAAACCTGGTGCATTTATTGGGTCTCTAATTCGTGGATAGGATAAGCTCATGAGTATGTGTTCATTAAAGTATTCAAATGCATGTGCACTTGGCATGCACGAGAAAGTAAATTCCAACTCGAAACCAAATCAACAATCCAAAGGCAAGAGATCTATATCCAAGAAAGGGAGGAAATCCAAAACCTCTAAATGACTCTTTCAGCTCCAAGGGAAAGAATAGAAAGAAAGGAAAATCCAAGTGACTTCATTGTAATGAATAGTATTATCTAGAATCCTCTTGCATGTAGAAGACTATTGATCAGATGGAAAAGACTTTCCAACCAAATAATATTGGTCATCACATTTTAGAAAGTACCAAGAGGAAGAAGGAGGAAACGTCATTAGAAACAAGGAGTAATGGTGATGCCTTGATCTCCCTTAATTCTACACCGCGAGAATGGATCATCAATTCAAGAATTTCTCATCATATTATTTCCTCAAAGGAATATTTTTCTCCTCTACATGCATATTTGGGTCCCCATATTATCATGGGGGACATCTCTACAGTTGAAGCAACTGTACAAAGAAAAGTGTAATTCGAAGATGGAATTTTTGAGAATGCCTTGCATATTCCAAGTTTTTCTATGAATATTTTTTCAATGCATCATATGACACACACTGGCACCAGAAGGAAAGTGGAATTTAGGAAAGATTACGTGAGAATTTATGATATGCAAACCAGCTTAAATATTTATTATGGAAAGTTAAATGATCAATCTCATCTGTATACATTTTCTGATTTTGTTCCTCAATCAAATTCTATTTTGCCACTTATGAATGAAAATGAAGAAAGTAGGATTTTGCATAAGAGATTTGAGAACTTGAATTTCAGATATATGAAACAACTTAGCAAGCAAGGGATGGATAAATTATTTCCATAAAATACATTTTCAAATGGTGTTTGTAATGGATGTGCTCTTGGAAAGCATCCACAAGACAAGTTCGAGAAGGGGCATGCATGGAGAACCTCTTCACCTTTGGAGATTGTACATAATGATCTCATGGGTCCATTTCTAGTACCTTAAATTATAAAAAGCAATATATGTGTTTTCATTTATATATTATTACATGAGATTCACTTGGGTTTACTTCTTGAAACTCAATTCTGAAGTTTTTCAAAATCTAAATATTTTCCAAGTGCATGCAGAAAATCAGTCTGGAAAATTCATTAAGATCCCTCACAAAGATAATGGGAAGGAATATGTCGACAAATATATCCAAAATATTTGTAATGAAGCAGGTAAATAGTTTCATCATACAATGCCTTACACTCTGCATCCAAATGGGGTGGCCGAAAAGAAGAATAGATATTTGAAAGAGATGGTCAATTGCATGTTGCATACAAGATCTCTTCCATCAAAATTGTGGGTTGAAGCTATCAATTGTGCCTCATACATCCAAAATATATCTCATCATAAATATGTTATTGGAAAAACAAATTTTGACACTTCGACTGGAATGCAACCTGAGGTCACTCATTTGCACATTTTTGGATCTCAAGATTGGACCCACATTCCTATAGAGAAGAGAAATAATTTGGCTCCTCGGATAAAGGAATGCATTTTGTTGGATATTATGATGAATTAAAAGAGTACACATTTCTTTATATCAATAATGAATAACTATTTATTGAAAGGATTTTAAAGTTTAAAGAAAATACATTTTCTGCACAACTAGATGAACTTCTTGCAAAATTACCCTCACCACTAATTGATGAGTATGCAAATGATACTTCAGATAAAAAATATGATCTAAATGATCCTTTTCCTATGACACCTATTGGACCACTACTTGTTTAACATCATGATAATAATTATTCATGTATTTTGTAAGATTCTCGACCACATTCAACAAAAAAATGGTGCAACATTAGTGATCTCTTAGATGATCCTGCAGCTATACCTTAATTTGGAAATGCTCCACAAGAAATATTATCTATGGAGACACGCATTCCCATGAATTCTTGTATGATGCATGCATATGATCCACATACTTATGCAGAAGCAGTTAGGAATCCTGAATGGGAAACAACTACGGATGATGAACACAACTCTCTCATTTAGAACCAGATTTAGTACCTAGTTTCGCTACTTATAATCATAAACTTGTTAGGTGCAAGTGGGTTACTGGACCAAGAAAGAAGAAAATGAAAAATTTAGTCGATATAAGTCACGATTGGTGGAAAAAATGTTTCAATAGGTAAATGGTGTTGACTATGATTAGACTTTTTATCCAGTGGCAAAAATTGATTCCATTCGACTAGCTCTCTGCATTACAACAAGAAGAGGATGGGAGGTGCATCATATGGATGTGAAGAATACATTTATTCATGGTGATATTGAGGAGTAAATCTACATGGAGCATCTGCAGGGATATGTGAAATATTAATCTCTGGTATGCAAATTAAATAATTCTCTCTATGGCCTCAAGAAGGAGCTTAGAGCATGCTAAGCAGAGATGGATTCTTATTTATTATCTAAAAATTTTGTATGATGTGAATCTAATTCCAGTGCCTATTTGTTGAAGAAAATTGACTCCTTGTTGATTATATTACTCTTCATAGATGATATTTTGATAAGAAATAGATCAACTTTTTCCATTTTCTAAGTTCAAAATTGCATTTCATAAGCGATTTTCTATGAAAAATATGGGCTTATTAAATTTTTTCCTTGGACTAGAGATCAATCAGAGTGGTTATGGAATTACCATTTCTCAATCAAAGTATGATATATATAATTTGGCACGATTTCACAAGAGTGATTGCAAACCAACAACCGCACCTTTCTTATCAAGGATAAAGCTTGAGAACGACAAAGACACAACATTTGTTGACTGCACATTATACCATAATCTAGTGTGGAGTCTTCTTTATCTCACTCACTCTCGTCTTGATCTCTAATATTCCATAGGAGCAGTGTCCAGATACATTCATGATCCACATGAGTTGCATTGGAAATTTGTAAATTTAATCCTTTAATATGTCTAGGGGACAATCACTTATGGGATTCATAATGCAACCAACTATTCTTTAGATATTGTTGGGTTCACAGATTCATATTGGGCTCACAAAAACCTTTATCGCAAGCCCACCTCCAATTATTTATTTAGTTTAGGATCCATACCATTTTTTTGGTCAAGAAATAAGCATGATGTCATTTATTTATCATAATCAGAGACTAATTATAGGGGAGAAGTCAATACTAGTTTTCAAAAAAAATGGCTGTAATATTTTCTTTCTGATGTCTGAATCAGTGTCCATCCTCCAACTGTCATATGGTGTGACAATGAAAGTACGCTCAATTTTTGTTGAGATCCAGTGCAAGGATAATGAAACAAGTACATCGAGATCGACATGCACTTCAATACATTCACTAAGTAGAAGTTTCAATTTAACGATATTGTCTCAGAGTGAAGGAGACAACTTCGTAGCAGTTATATTTTCTCTACTTTTTGCATTATATCTTGAGGGAGGCTTTTTTCCCACTTGATTTTCCCTATTTCCTATTTTTCATGCATTGTAAATGGGTACCTAAAATGGCCTTATTTTCGGGACCCATTCATTTGGCATCACACTCACCTAAGTTATGCTTAAAGGGGGGTATTGGTGTACATGCACCTGTTTAGCACTAATTAGCTACATTTAAACTTGAGTGGTTACATGTGGTGTGCACTTGGCTTTAGTTAGTTAACTTCAGTGCTTACATGTGGTGTGCACTTGCCTTTAGTTAGTTAAATCTAGAACTTTCATGCGGTGCATGCGCTAGGGAAAATTTTAGGGGCGAATTTTAGCCCAAAGGAAAATTTTAAGGGATTTTAAATTTTAATAGGGTGAATTTTTAATATAAAACCCATTTTCTATAGTTTTATAAAGTTAGTCCAATAATTATTTTAAAAATAATTAATTATTAAATATTAGCCAACCATAGTAAATGCGCATAAAACTGAAAAAATCAAATTCGCCCTCTATTTTCTTTGTTGGAGCAAATTTCAATCGCATTCGCCTAGATTTACAGGGTCGGAGGGAGGGGTTGGAGTGATTCACCCCAATTTTTTACTGGTTCGCCGAAATTTACTGGGTATTTACGGGGTCAGAGAGGTGGTTGGGGCTTGGAAGGGGCATGGAAGTTGGAAGGGGCGTGGAACAATTGAATGTTGGTCCTTGGATGTGCAAACCTACTAGATTGATGGAGGTTAGAGCGATGGAGGTGGAGATCGATGGAGATGGAAACGATCTGGATGCATTGATCGATAACAGCTGCACGGACAACTAGTTCTGGGAGACTGACCACGATAGTTGGATTTAGAGCTCCAACGTTCAAGATAGCCCATTTCCCCAATGCCATGGAGCTAAACCCATTCGCGAGGAGGAGTTTGGGGCCTTTAGGCAGTGGTGTTGGCCCTTGGGTTGCAACTGTAATTATATTTTTTTCTATAAATTTGTTGAGTCCGAAATTCGAATGCTTCAAGTGTGCAGCGTGCTGTGATTGTTTCCAATCTCCAGTGCTCTTTTTCGGTGCTCACTTCTGACACAGAGCGACCTTCTCGGCCCTCTGGCTTCTTCCATGGGAGGTGCCACGACACCGGCATTCTTCTGAAGAACAAGTTCCTGTTTGGAGACAGAAGCCTATCCAGTTTTGCTCGTTGGGAAACCATTTCACGAGCTGCTATGAGAAATAGTGGTAGTGTGTTTACTAGAGCAGAGGTTAGCACAGGGAATCGGGATTTAGGAGCCGTTCTTGAAGACATTCCTCATCTCTCGGACTGGTTTCCCAATTTACCTGTAAGAAAATCTTTGCTTAGTATCATGTCATTAGAAATCGTATCTCCAGGGCAAGTTTTTGGGTCATCTATTTTATTTTACAGTAATTTTAATAAGGTTTCTTTCAATTTGGATGGATTCATTAGCTGCACATACTATTTATTTTTTCTGATAAGTTTGCTTTTCATTGCTCTCACTTAAGTTATGAATCCCAACTCCATGGCAAACAATAAACACCAAGCAGTGATGCAGTGAATGCCCCATATCCAGTTTAACATGGCAACTAGTAATCAGAGGCAGTGCTACATTTATAGTAGTATATTATTTAAGTATTATAGTCCAATCTGAAGTTACAGTATCCTAGATACAATATATCAATTCATACCCAAGAAAATCTTTGCTTTAACATAATTTCATTATAATTCAGATCTCTATTGCAAGCTTTTGGGTTTTTTCTTTTATTTTACAATAATTTCAATAAGTTCACTTTCAATTGGGTTGGATTCATTAGTGTACATATTATTTACTTCTTAAATTTCCTCTGATAATTCTGCTTTTGATTGCTCTGTCTCGAGTCATGAGTCCAGTTGCACATTAACTCGGTACAATGCCCACTAAAAAGCACTCGATAGTCCTTCATTCATTTCAATCCAGGATACATATGGTCCAATCTGAGAAGTCTAAGATACATCGCATCTAATTTTAGATGCACAATGCTCACATTTTAACATTAGAGCTAGAGATTTGCAATGACTTGAGATAAAAAGTAGATATCAAAGCAAAATTTTCCACATTATTATAGAGAATATAATATTCATTGACATTGAGATGCAGGGAAAGAATTATACATTGAGGCAAAATTTGAAACCTGTTTTTCTTTATAAGCTTATACCAGTTTTCCCATCACATTTGACATAGAAAAATAAATCTTTCACTAGAATTAACAAGGAGAAACTAATCCAGAAAGGGAAAAAATGGAAGTAGACGGATGATTGCTTTGTTAAAAAAAATAATGATCTATTCTCAATTTTGACATGGTTAATTTTGGATGGAACAGATGATTGCCCATAGCAACAGTAGCCAAAGTGTGTCTATGCTGACAAAAACAACTTGAGCATGTGTCTAAGGCAGTTGAAAACTACTAAAAAATAGACCTATTTGATTGTGCAACCCCTAATATCTGGGTGGGTAGAAGAACATTTTAGAATGATGATTGTTGAACTGAAAAATATTTTCATCCCAAGGGAAGGTAGGCTAAGAGTTTCTCTAGGGAGGCATCTACAACAACTATGTAATTGACATAAATTAGTCCAGGAGTGTGCAAGTGTTCAAGTTCGAGTCTTCAAAGTTCCTCATCTATACAGTGAAATGTCTCGAACCAATGTAGGTTGTCCTTTGATGTATATGAGACCCAAATAGGAGCATGCATTTTAGAAAGGTAGGCTAAGCTCAAAATGCAAATAACATAACTCTTGCTATAGATACGATTAATTCATTGTTAAGCAATTTCTTCGTTATAAGAGGATAACAAACTCCTATAGGTAGCACTATGCCATTATAGTGAACAAGGAAGGGTAGTTGTGATATCCTTATTTGAGGCCCTTGGTGGCCTTGAAGATTTAATAAAGACATTGTCCTCCTGTTGACCATAGTTTTAATGCAGGGTCCTATGTAGGCCTTAGCCCACATAATGAAGTTCTCAGCAAAGCAAAATTTCTTCACAGCTGAGAAGAAGAAATTATACCTCACTCTATCCAAGGCATTCACCATATCGATTTTTATGACTCATGTACTTCTTTCCAAATGGGTGGCTACTGTGAGAAGCTTCCTGAACTCTTATGCTGGCTTTACAAATAAGTCTGCCCTGAACAAAGCAAGTTTGTTTCTCTGAGATAACACATTGCATCAATGGTTTAAATCTAGAAAAGGTAGTCTTACCTAGAATATTTTAGTTTCTGACGTTAGGGATGAGGGTGAAGTAGAAGGAATTTATTTGTTCTTTAAATCTGCATTGCTTCCTTGATTCTTCCACATAGCTTAAGAGGTCGCTATTGATATATTTCCCTGCTTACTAAAAATATGTTGAGAACTTGTATGGACTCTAGACTAGGGACTTTGTTAAGTTTCGTATTCCATATTGTTTCTTGGACTTCCTTGCTTGATATGGGTCATAGGAGTTTCTCATTATCCAATTCTTGTAAAAGACATGGATCTTGTCCAACATTTCCACCCGAGCACTTCCAGCATCTACTCTTATTCTGAAAACAGGTTCCTAAAGTGAGAGAAGGCTGCTACTTTGATTTCATTAAACCATATATTTTCAATCTGTCTAAGAGTTACCTCAAAGATGAAATTTTAAATTCTTCTTGAGTGTTCTTGGTAATGGAAAAATTGAATGCTCATGTTCCCTGCTTTCAGCCACAAGCTCTTTGATTTCAATCTCCAGATTTCTTCTTCGACGATCTAAGCTTTGAATAGTTGAGCACTTACTTCCTTTTCCCCTTACCCGAATCTGTTCAGAGAGCCCTTATTCTTCAATTTGGGACTTGACTTCTTCAAGGATTCCCATCTTTCCAGAATGGGACGATCTTCCTTGTGGGATTTAGCACATTCTTTCATTTCAATTTTAATCTCTTTATTTTTTTCTCCCAGATGTAGGAGGCAAATCCATGAACTGGGAAAGATCGAGAATTTCTCACCATTTCTTTAAATTCTAGCTGTGAGAACCATACAGGGCTATATTTTAAATGACCTGGACCAAATGCTTGAGAGTTTGATACTGAGAGCATAATCGTCTTGTGATTGGATAGAGAACTTGGGATAGTTGCAAAATTTAGAAATACTCAGAGAAAAAGGAGATTTATAAGAGAAACATATCAAGTCTTTCCACAATGAACCCTGGCCCTAGCTTTGTATTGCTCCAATTGAATTTTCCATTAAAAGGGTCTTATTCTGAAATCAGGTCTTCAATGGTCCTAATGGTTAAGAACATGTTGGTTTTTTTTTCCATTTCACTTATTAAACCTATAGAAAGGGTCCATTTTATTGATTAAACAAGTGTAAAGATACCATTCCATTGATTTACCCTGCAAAGGATCCATTCCGCTGATCAAACCCACTAGATGATTTAACGCTTGCAATTTCTTTTGCCCATGCTTATTCCATGCATGTAAACCCAAATCATTGGCCCACCTAGCAATGTGGCCCACTTGGTATCTTAGTGTAAGAACACTCTTAAGAATCCTTAATAGCACCTCGTCAAACTCATGAAATATTACTTGCAACCATTCCAAATTGTTTTGACAATTGTTCATCTAGGAAAATTAAAGGAATTTGCACCTATGATTAAATCATAAATCATTAGGGACTTGGATGTTGTGTATATGTGAAGTTGTTTCTAGCTTATGCTTGACAACTACCTCGTAAGGAGCTTCTCCTTCATTTGTCCTTGCAAGCTATTTAGTCGCTAAAACCGTCCTTGGAGCATGGCTGTTAATTAGCCCAAGTCCTCCGTCTTCTCTATGGAGGGTGTAAATGTCACTAGTAACTGAATAGTTGCCTTCCTCCTCACTTTTATCATGGAAAATGACAGAGGATATGTTTCAACTTCTTATAACCAATTCATCAAGGGAAAGATAAGTAAAAGAATCACTAGTAACTGACTAGTTTCCTTCCTCACTTTTATCATGGAAAATGATAGAGGATATGTTTCAACTTCTTATAACCAATGCTTTACAAATTAAGGGAGAGGTGTTTTGCAAAGGATGATTAAAGTTATTGTAATATTTCGTTGTTTTGTTTAAAGCTTTCAAGTGTTCATTAGGTGATTTGGAGATATGAATTAATTCAGTGGAAATTTTTATATATTTTACATTTGAATGATGTTCTTTGTTTTATAGATGATGAATCATGATGTTATTGTTTTTTGTATCATGATTTATTTTTTCTTTTGGGCTTGGGCCTTGGCACAACATTTTAATAAGAAATTGCATAATGGTTTTTGTGAACATTACACTTATTTTACTTTGAAAGCTACTTGCAAATCTAGTAATTCTCAACTCTTGGAAACTATTGATGCAGGTTTCTAGATCGAGGAATATTCAGTGAGATGTCAAAAGCTAATCCTGGGAAGAAAATATCAAGGAAAATTGATGTATTATCATACTTTGAAAAGTCTCAATCCAAAAATATAGATTCTCTTCATGCTTCAAGCTCCTTTGAACAATCTGTTACTGAGAGAGATGTTAAATCTTGTGAAAATGCATCTGATATCCATATGATGGATGAAATAATAGGTTCCTCAAGTGATCAGGGTGAGACAAATGTAGTTTCAATAGAAATTAGTGATGAAAATTTTAAATATATTTCCTTCGAAGGTGACACAAACCATTCACGAAAAAGGAAAAAAGGCCAGTGGACCGTAGGGAGAAAATTCCAAGATTATTGGGTCTCAAGTTTTCCATTTATTGAAGAAATACCTCCTACAAATGAGGATTTACGAGAAGTTAAATGTATTGCGTGTAGTTGGAAAAGTTGCAAGGTAGTGAAATTTTAGATGAAGCTAGATACAGTACAAAAGCATGCAGGAAAGGTTTATGAAAAGAAAATTGTAAATGGTAAAGAGAAATCTATTGTCAGATGGAAATATTTGGAGGAATGTCAACTTAGCCAATGTGTGGAAGAATACAAAAAATATTTAATAAGTAAGAAGAAACTTGAGGCAAGTGGAGGAACCATCATATCTCAATTTGAAAAGACGATGGAAAGAAGTTTTTTATCCAAGATGATACAATTGAGCACTATATTTCACATCTTATGTAAAGGTCGTCCTATGAAAAATTATCCAGATCAAATGAAATTTCTATCTTTTCTTCACGTGCCAGACTTTCCATCTTCTCAACGGTCCTTAGCTAGTGGCTGGGAATGGGCAAGATATCTAGCTCAAGTATAAAACGATGATTTGAAACAGGAGATTACAAATGCTAGGTTTTTGGCATTGTCTTTGGATGAGGTTACGGCTATTGATAATACTTCATGGATATGCATGAGAATTTATATGGTTAATGACCATATTAGGCATTCTTATCTACTTGGGATTAAAAATATGAGAGAGACTTCTAGAGCTGGAACTATTTATGAAATTGTTCTTAATACTTTGAAGGAAAGTGGTATGGATCATTTAATGATTGCAAAAACGTTGGTTTGTGTTGGAGTAGATGGAGCATTAGTAATGCAAGGACAAAGGAATGGTCTTTGTGTTAGACTACAACTATCAGCTTCGCCATAAATGATTAATATTAATTGTATGGCTCATAGGATGAATCTTGCATTTAAAATAGTAAGCAAGTTTCCATCAGTTTCAAAAGTTGAAGATCTTGTACGTGAGACTCATGCATACTTTTCTCGTAGTCCAAAACGATATTTAGAGTTTCAACAATTTGAAGATGTTGTTATGGATGGAAAAAAACTATTGAAAGACGTTGATACAAGATGGATCTCATTAAATGGACTAGCTCAAAGACTATTTAGTGAGTTCAAATCTTTGGTAGGGTTGATGTATGAAAATCACTACAATGTAGACAAAGCTCAAGATCTTCTTTTTCAACTAACTGATATAGAAACATTATTAACATTGGCCGAAATTCTTCCTATGCTACATGAAATGAATGTCCTCATGAAAATGTCTCAGAATTGCACAATGTATATCGTCGAAGACACAAATGCGAGAAAGTCAGCATGCCTTGCATTGGATAATTTGTATATGATGCCGGACTCTTTTACTGGTCCAGAGTTTACAAGTTGGAATAAGATCATCAATATAGAAAATACTGAAAATTTTTTGACGTTTGATGAAAAAAAGATACTATGTATCACAGTGCATGGGTATATGGTCCCCTTTCATTATATTAGTAAGACAGGACGAATCACCAAAGATTGCCTCGTGTCAAGAGACCAATTTGATAATATTGTGATCTCAGTGAGACAAAATTTGATAGAAATTGCAAGATCACTATCATCAGAGATAAGAGAACAATTTCCTCAAGATGAATTTTTGGAGGCCATGTGTGTGGTATACCCTCACTATTCGAACAATTGTCAATGTCCAAGAAATTTAAAAGCTAATTTTCAAAAGAGATTAAAATGTTTAGTAGACCACTTTTGCAACAAAGTCTCGATACATGGAGAATAGATTGAAGGTATTTTAGATTCATCAAAATTGTATCAACAAGGTGGATGCTTTGCTGAAACAATGTGGAAGTAATATCATTTTTGGAGAATCCTAATGAAAACGGTGTTATAACAAGATTATGGAATACTTTAAGTTCTAGCCAATACTTGCAAGAAAACATATCAGAATATTTCAAATTAGTAGATTTGTGTCAAACCATGATTTTGGGATCAGTGGAGGATGAGAGAATGTTTAGTGCAGTATCATTTTTGAAGTCAAAGTTGAGGAAAAAGCTTGATAAACATGTGGATACATGTTTAAGATTATATGTAACAAAGTATGATGTTGACAATTTTCCATATGAAAGAGCACTAACGCTTTGGCGATCAGATTGTGATAGAAGGGGAGAAAACAATATAATAAATTTATCTAATTAACTTGATACAAAAAATAATGTTTTGGAGGCTCATAATGACAGTACATCTGGAGAAGATCATGTTCACAATGTAGAAAATGATGACCAAGATGAGAACTAGGAAATTGAAATACCCTAGGACTCTTATTTTGGTATACATGTTCCATTGATTATGCAAGATTACTACATGTCAAATTCAAGTAAAAAAGGGTTCTATATTTTGTATTTTTCATTGTAACATTGAAGCTACATTTCTTTCATGCGTGTTATTTTAAGATTGATGTTTCATATTTAATCCTTACATTGTTTGTTTCTTATTTGTGACAGGAAATGAAACTGGATTTGATGATTCTGGGACCTATTTCTTTTCACATAGATAGTGTCTGACTAGTATTAAATGATAAATAAATAATTTAACAAGACTAACGCAAAGCATCAATGGGCTCATCCAAGTACATGAAACTACCTTGACGTCTAGCTCTGACATCTTGGAAAATTTTAATGGTATATATGTTGCTTGTGTTTGGGGAATTTTGCTGAGTTTCGAGTTTTATATTTTCTTGGAAAATTGGAAAATGTGTGATTTTATATTTGTATTGGAAACGAAGCTGGTTTTGATCTTTGATTGGAAATGAAGTCGGATTTGATGAAGTTGGGACCTATTTCTTTTCACATAGATAGTGTCCTAGTATTAAATGATAAATAACTAATTTAAGAAGTCTAACGCTAAGCAACAATGGGCTTATTCAAGTACATGAAATTGTGTTCATGTCTAGCTTTGATATCTTTGAAAATTTTAGTGGTTTGTTTGTTGCTTGTTTAGAGGATTTTGTTGAGTTTGAAATTTTTGGTTTTTTTTGGTCATATATTTTTAGTCCTTTGAATGCTTATGGGTCTCATATCATGCATAGATTGATAAATCTAGTTTTATTATTATAATCATTATTGTTTTCTTTCTATATTTGGTGGTTTGAGGAAAGATATTTTATTTCCTTGCACTTTGTGGCATCATTTCAACATCTTCACCTTTTAGAATACATTAAAATATTTTTCTTATTATAAAATTTTCTTGGAAAATAATTATTGATATTTGGAAAGGGAAATAAGCCTTCGGTAGCTAAGCGAAGAGAAAAATTGTCTATGTACTAGGTTCCTGCGCATTCATCGCAAGAGACCTATTGGCATGAGACAAACATTCCTTTTATGCAATTACACTTTTGATGCCAAGGCGGATTTGAGTTCGTTGACCTGGGAAGAACAATGGCAATTGATCATAATGATATGGAGATTAGAATGCTCGTTTCATAAATAGCTGATCATGCCACCAATGCTGGTGGAACCAAAGGAACCGCATCAGCTTATTATGATTATTTTGAGATTGTTCAGGGTGAAACTTAGGCTGATTTGGGAAGCATGGAAGGTAGTTGTGGTTGCCTAACATTTAGTAGCAAGGTATTCTTATGTTGATTGCAGATTCATGGAATCTCTTGAATCTGATGGTTATAAGAGGGTCAATTGTTTGACCTTTCTAGTGACAATCAGATTCCTAGATATTCCTGGAATCTGCAATCCTCATAAGTTCATCAATCAGTACAATAGCATGTGTTTAGTTTTAAGAGGTAACATGTTTAAATGCAAAAGCATTGAATACCCCTTCCTAAATTCACATATGTATTCCTTAATAGATTTTAATATTCATAGTTCAACTACCTCTTTATTATTGTAATTAACTACAAGGAGACTTTTTTGGGTAGTTTGATTGTCTACTGGGTGTTCTATGTAAATGATTGATTATATTAATGTTGTTTGTGTGCAGGAGTTCTTGATATCAAATGTGCACTCTCTTCAGGAATACAAAGGGCATGCAGACAATTTTATTTGCTATCTTCTATCTGGAACACCCTATTCACATGCTCAATATACTCCAGGCGATCTCTTAGATTTTACTGGCATTGAAATATAGTACACTTGCTCTCTCTTATTCTAAATTTAACACTATATGTCGTTGTGTAAGCAGGAGGTCTTCTTTACACATTGCAGGATACTAATTTGCAATATGCTTACAATTTTTGCTTCCTTTTGGGAGTCTATGCTTAGCTTTTCTTTTTTGAGGAGTCTAAATTGGATGTAAAAATTATGGCTATTGATGATGAATGCAGTTACCTCAAAGGTGACAGTAACTAGGACTAGTCTGAAGCAAAGCCAAGTTGTATATTAGATTAGACATGAGCGTAGGTGAGGTCCAAAGAGTTTTTCTTCAACAGTCTCACCTGACTCAGGAGCATATTGTGTAGAATAATTTGGACCAAGTCGAGTATACTTATATTACATTTGTGTCTCTGTAAGATGTATAAATATCCAGACTCGTTAACCTCGTATAGCTTTTCCTCCAATGAGTGCTAAAGAGCGAGTGATCTTTTTAATGGACAGAAAATTTCAATTTTTTGAAGTATTTTTCTTGTTACTTTGCATTGGAGGCGTAAGAGCAAGGGCATCAAAAATTTTGTTGCTTGCTCTTCTTGTTACGATTCATAAAAGCTTTCTTATGCTCATTATCATTAGGTCTCCTATAATTGAAATTGAGCTCTATGTTTTGAAGCAACCTTGTCTTTCATGCTATATGATGTAAGTTTAGAATGGCAACAATAATTCTGATAGTATAAGACAAATGCATCCGAATGGCCAGTCCCTGACTAAGACATGTTTAGTTGTATTCTATCACTAGTAATATCCTGTCTATAATAGAATTTGACATTGATGCTTTTATTAATTCTTTTTATATTTCAATCCACTAGACTTGGATTTGTAGGAAAACAGAATGATCACAAATATGGCTGAATTAATTTTTCTTTTTAGTATACTAATGGCCTCCAAATTACATTACATCAGACCAATATTTGTCTCCACACAATCCTAATGAGGGGCCATCTCTAACTAGTTGGAGGGTGTAGTGGTGGGAAAGTTCACGTTAGCAGGTTGCACTACGTCCCCTTTTTTAAAATTCTAATACAAATTTTGGTGGACTAGCACCAATGACAACAATTTGGACCACCAAAGTAAATAAGAGCATATCTGATGGCGGGTACCCCCTTTAAACCTAGAGTTAACAACTTTCATGCATATAAAAATGCATCCCAATTTCTCATGCCTCCAACAAACTCACAATCTGGCAAACTCACAATGTTCTAATTTCTTGAACTAGAAATTTAAATAAATAATGAAAAAGCTTTAATATCTCAAATCTGAGATTTGAGATATTAAATTAACACTCTCTTATGGTTATAGAACCACCTCTCACTTCATATACCTTTTCCAAAACTATGATTAAATCATAGTCTAACCCACTTCATGGATTCATCAAAAAGACACGCCCCAGTTCTATTCTCAAGTGCAGAAGCTCTCCCTCTTTTCAACTTCTAGTTGAAAACCTTATTATAAATCCCAAATATCAACCTTAATTCTAAGGCTCATATGCCAGTATACCATAGGATTGTTAACGGCCTAAAATTCATCTCAGACTTTAATAAAACTCAAATTTCAAGTGATTAACATGGTCGCATAGCAACTTAACTTGTCACCACATATATCTCAATTCACACCCTCTTTGCACAATTTTTGCTTCTTTACTTTCATTAGCCCCATATTTCGATTAAAACCCAAGTTAATAAGGATCCACAGCCTTCATAGTTCGCCTTTAACAGCTTAATGGTGACTACCCTCATCAAGACTTCGCTTACCCTTTATCACCTCATCTTAGCCATAATATATTAATATATATTGCCCTCCATTCAATGTTAAGAATCATTTATAAAATAAGACCTTGGCCTTGGATCTATATCTCAACGCTAATGCATGCGAATCATACGAACATAGAAAATTAACATTCGATTTTTGTTTAATGCTCAATCACCAGTACTTAATGAAATCTTTGGGCCCACAACATGCCATTAACTTACCTCATTAAAATGTGTGTAGCTTCACGATGCGACCAATGTTGATCTCCCCAAGCTCATGATCGGATGTAAGTCACATTTTTTTTTTCACTAATCTTTAATGCCCAAAAATAATGAAAAATGGGCGGTATTTTAAAACCACCACAACCCACGTGTCAACCAAGGAGCACTATCGCATTTTTTGTGGGCATTCCATTTACCACTTATAAATAATGTGAAACTGCCGGTTTTCTACCTCTGAAATCGCCTTCTCTGTTTACGCTTCACGGTTCCATTTCTTTCAATTCGGCTCACTGTCCCTTCAACATTAACCAGCCTTCTTACTTATTTGTTATCGGTCTCAATCTGCATTCCAATTCAATTCTTTCTCATGGCTCCTACAAGCGTAGAACACACAGAACCTCCGCATCGCAATTACTATTTCACAATGCTATTAACGCATAGCAACCTCGCATTGCCTCTTTAATTTCTACAAACTGAGAATCGATTTCACCGATCTCCCACTTGTCAATCTGCAACTATGTCCCTAATAATCTATTGCATCACCATTCTCTGTTCATGATTTCGCTGGTTGCTCACAATTCGTCTTAATTTCTTAACCCAGGATTTTCACCATCCATTAGCCTGGGATTCCACCCTAGTTCTTCAATTGTGTCATAGTTCTTCAATCCTCCCTTCTTGCTTCGGTTCTATTAGACAGAATGTCAAGTTCAAGGTTATATCTATTCAAAGGCATTGATATATGCCGTGGCTAATGACCAATATTAATAAAACGATCCACACAGGATTCGGTTCATAATACCCAACCTTGGCAATTCCATTAATTTATTAGGGCTGGCAAAAACACCATTAAACCCAATTTTAGTAATTTACACCACTGGTTCTTACACAGTTACTTATGAACCAAACATTGACATTAACCCTTAACACAGAGTCATAAGTTTAATCAACCATCGATTGTATTTCTAAAACTCCAGACCTTAGTTCTGTATATGTGAATTAACATTGCCACTTAGAATAAAATCTGATCTATAACCCTCAGCCAACACACTTATGGATGTTGAATCGACACTCGACCTTAGCATTCTAAAATCGAAGTATGAACTTCAGTTTTCACCACATGAATTAACATATATCGATTCCAAAGTTCGACCTTGTTTAATACACAATCACCAGCCTAATTTTAATATGCACTTTCGAGCTTCATACAACTCACTCTAAATGTGCCATGGATTACCATCCACATATCAAACATAATATACATCAACATCTCCACTCAAATGTTATAAAACATTTAATAAGCTTTGACTTAGATTTAAAACCCGAGCAATAACATATGTAAATGTACTCAAGCCCCATAGCATAATCCCAACATACCTTGCCATTAATCTTCACGTAGCTTGATGATGCGACTAGCGTTGACCCTCCGATGGACATCATTAGACCGATATTGCAATTTTTTAAGCCTTGTGATTTATCACCCAAAAATAATGTGAAAATCGTGGTTTTTGGAAACCACTCTAAGACACGCGTCACTCAAAGAGTGATATCGCGTTTTTTTTCTCAAAACAACTTACCGCTCAAAAGATCGTGCGATACTGCCCCTTTGATCCTTCAAAACCGCCTTCACTGTTACCATTCCATTTCTTCTTTCACACATATCTTCAATTGAACATTCGAATGGGTTTTAAAACCCTCGCACCATTTCAAACTCGGCTTTCCACTTAATTTTGTGGATCGACCTTACTGATGCCGATTCAAACAACCAGAGTCCCAAAACACGCTCAATTATGAATCTCAAGTTCCGACTGTATTGAAACTTGAAGTTCTGACTTTGACCACGTTCAATACGAAATGGGTATCACAGATTTGATTTAGACCCTGTTTATAACTTGATTCTCTGTATTAGTGGTATAATTTCAATCCGATTTCAATTAAGAAACAATTGAATTGGATCCTCTCGGAACTTTTCACAACGAGTTAAATATTCCTCGGATTTACTGTAATTTGGCTCAAACCCATATTCGGTATCGATTTATAACGGAGTTCTACAAGTTTAGGTACCTAGCCTTTGATATACTCAATGTTCAAATTCATGTATCCCTCTTTGCCACTTGTAAGGTCGCCTTAGCGCTGCTTATGGCATGAAACAGATATACTGCAAATTGCTATGTAGTGGCATTACTGTAAGAATTCATGGTAACCACTGAGTTTTTTGGTACTACTCTACAGTTGTTAACATCATAACAAAATTGATGCAATGTGCCCACTTAAACAAAGACCACAAGAAGGGAATTCTTTATCCTACAGATCTCACACCACGACAAAACAAGTAACGAATTCTGTCTTTTTGCACATCTGCAGACCATGAATTACAATGGATTGAAGTTACAATGGATTGAAGGTCTCTTTTTCTGTATGTGACTTAGTCTAACTAGATACATGCATGACTTAATTTCCTATGAAATGAAGATGTATTTTCCCTTTTGGAATGGCATGTTATTTCTCAAGCAATTGATTAGATTACCGTTTTCATTTTTTGTCTAGTGCTTGTTGAAATATTTTATTCGGTTGCACTGAGAGAAGAATGCAAATAAATTTGAATGTGATTCTCTTAAGAGAGAACGTTTAAAGAAACCAGATAAATCCATCTTAAGCTAAGTTCTGTTAAGTCTTTTTAAAAGAAAGAACGGTAAAAGAAAGAACAATGAAAGATAAATCCATCTCATGCCAGGATCTGATAACCAATGAGAGGTTTATACATGGATTACAAACATTTATTTATGAATGACTATAAAAATAGTAACAAAGATCCATTATAATAACAATTCATCAGTGAATAATATCTTACCATTTTTTTATCCATCTCAAGCTATGATCTTTAAAGCAGTGAGAGCTATGAAAATTGTAATGGAAATTCATTACTGAAGAATAATATGGCATGAAAAAGCAATGGTTATAGAATTATAAAAAATTCTATATTGGTGGATGAAATCAGGGTAAGTATTTTTTTTTGGGGTTACTGGATTCTTTCGTAAGTAAATCTAAATTTATCACTTACCTAAATTGGAAAATCATTTAATTTCTTGTTAGGCATACTGCCTCAAGCAATACTGCATGATAATGACTCAAGCAATAGTGCATGGCAATGGCCGGTGCTTTGGCACCGTTTTTTGTTTATATTTATACCATCCTTTACAACAATCAAAATTAGACTCCCTTTCCACTTCGGTGCCATGTATGGAATTTGCAGGTATTTGTAAATTCTCCCATGAGCTGAGTTGGTTTGGATGTGCGTAGCAGACAGTGAGACACAACTGTCGGTTTGGAGGTGTGTTGGGATTGTCGTATTGACTCTGCTCATTATTTATTAGCGTTTTAATTTTTGTTCGACTTTTTCTGCTCATTGAAGAAATTGGCAAAGGCATGGGCCTTTGTGTTGCAGGATTTTTGAAACAAAATGATCTGCAAAGATCCCAATTTGTTGAAACTCCTCTCCAACCTCAATATCAGTGCTAGTAGTAGTATGAGCAACAACACTACACTTAGCAGAACTAGAAGAATGCATTTTCCAAACTGCACGAGAACTACTTCCCTCACGAGTCACCATGTGCCATGCTTGGTCTCGGTGGTTCTCTTCCTTCTACTCCTGGTTCAACTACCATATCTTCATTGGAACCAACACCCCAAACTCTAGTAGACAATGATTCACCATTTTGTAGTGGTGATTCGCCATTTGTACTAGTGATTCGCCATGATTTTACAAGATAATATAATCTCGTGAGAGATTCGCCAAAAAATTATATATGCATATTATATTATTAATAAAATTGCCTTCCATTTTTCCTATGTATCATGGGGATTCGCCCATTTATTATATATATAAATTTAGGGGGGTTCTTAAAATTTTTCCTGGCATCCACACATTAACAGAACATTAATTACACTTCTCTTCAGTTAGCTTTAATTATGTGTATTTATTGCATGTACAAATAAGCTTAACTTAGTTGCTTTATGTATTGATTCTCAAATCAGTATTATTTCATCAATTTTTATTTTGAATTATTGCGAGTTTGTACAATTATTGTTCATCTAGATCTGTAAATTCTAAAAGAACTTTTGGTGAAGTGGATGGAAAGATTCCATGTTGCTACGGTTTTGGAAATCATGATTTTCTTCCTCATCTATGGTATTTTGTACCAGATGACTTTGAGCACGTGAGATGCATGAGTTAATTTGTTTAACTCTTGAAAAGATTTGTCATAAGTTCTTAAGAATGAATAAGAGTTAAGTAGGTAATTGCTTGAAAATATTTTATTGGTTCAAAGATAAGTTATTGAGTTTCCATGAAAAAGTTTCATGAAATAATTATGTTCATATAGAGATAAGAACATAGATTAGTTTTCTTGAAAAAAAAAAAAAAATATATATATATATATATATATATATATATATATATATATATATATATATAGTCATTTGAAAGGCATCTTGGAAAAGAATATATGGAAACTTTGAACATAAAAATATAAAAATAGATCTCATATATTAAAAAGGAAATATGGATTAAATGTAGAAGAGAATAGTTGTTTTATTAGTTTTCTCTTGGAAATTTTTTTTTTTTGAAAAAAACATGTGTTCATATGCAGTAGAAGGACAAGAAGTCTTGTTATTTTAGTAATAAAGAACATGTGTTCTTATGTCGTAAAAGGTTTAAAAAGTCATATTATGTTATTAAGAAATAATATGTATTATATGTATAGAAAGGAACAATTATTGAGTTATTTCATGGAAAATAAATATATGTTGCATTCAAATAAGAATAATTAAGGTGTTAGCCTTATTTAGGGAAAATAATATGTAGTTGAAAGCATGAATTATAGACATTGTGTTACCTTCCTTCTAGAAATAGTCTTCTCAAATTTATTTTATTTTATTTTCATGTGTAGTCGTATTAACTTTATTTTGGAAAATATTTTGTAATTGCATGCAAGATTGTGATGGATTTTCATTTGATAAAATATTATCTTTTGCATGCAAGAAGAATAGTTATTATGTGAGTTTTCCTTTGAGGAAAAATCATGTATTTGGATGCAAATATTATGTTATTTTCATTTGGAAAAGATTATGTTTTTGTATGCAATGTTGTGTAGTTTTATATCTTGAGAAGATTATTTTTCTTAAAGAAATGATAGCTATGGTGTAAGCTTCCTTTGAAAATAATATGAATAGTTAAGGTGGTTCTCCTTAGGTAAATAATGTGCCTCATGAAAGGAAATGATAGTTAATGTTGTATTCTTCTTGGAAATATTTTCCCTCTCCTTATGCAAAGAGAGGGTAATAAAATTGGATTTTATTTTAATCATTATTGTTTTTATGTCGTCATAAATAGAGTTTAAGTAATTCCCTTTTCATAATACATGTAAAGTTAGGATTAAGAAGCACACCTTGATAATATCTAGGTAGTTTACCTTATGCATGTGGGAATTTGAATGGTTAGGCATGGTTCATATCCATATACGTGCATGGATAACAAGCATTTTTTTTAGTTATGTACTTTTGATTAATGCACGTGTAGAGTTGTCAAAATAGGCATGTCCATATACTTGGATTTTTATTTATTTATGCACATGAAAAGTTTTTTGAATTATCACCAATAAATATTATTTATCAAAACTAATCATGATACCAAAGCAATGTCAGGGAAGGATGTTGAATTTTTCAAAGGATAGATTGTGTTTAATATTGCAGCAGACAAAGAACTATGGTCCATATAGATTAAGGAATTCCAACTACAAGATAATCTACTTGTGGGAAAAACCAAGTAACAAAGACATGATTTTCGAGGATTTGTGGGTAAGTGATATCATGATTGATGTACAAGCCTCTAGCGAGTTATGTTGTATTGAATATGATATTTCTTTGTAATATTTCATGATATGTGTAAGGGATGAACTTCCTTACAACCATTGAATGAGGGGTGAACACCCTGATGAGATTTTAGTAAAATTAAATGTTTTTTGGTTTTCATCCTATGAGGTTTCTAGGGTATATTAGTGTCTAATGATGTAGTTTCATGTTGTGCCATTTGGATGACATTGATTCCTTTAATGGGGATACATCTATATTATCAAGTATGTGATTAACTAACCCCATTAAATCAATCCTGAAAATGGAAAGGTTACATGAGGAAGTTTATGTTATTATTCTACAATAATGGGTGTTAATGTTTATGTAACTTACTATTCCTCTACTAAACTTACTCTATATAATTATGATAATTTTATTTGATAGTCAATGAACATTATGAAATAGTAATTCAGATTGTTACATGCCATTAATTCTGTAAATGTTACAAATTTCACATATAGATATATATAAATAAAAGAAGTAAAAAAAAAACAATCATTTTAATGCTGAGAAAATGAAATATTTCAATATCCATCCTTAACATAAAGTAGTTAGTATGTGACATATAAAAATATTCATAATAAAGAATAAATTTATCGTCAGTTAATATTTAAGGTTAAGAAATATTGGCATATATTTTAAAATATATAACAAGAAAAACATGTTAATGTGGACAATGTAGTCGATAAATAAAATATATGGAAGTCCATGTTAAGTAAAATATTTGAATGTCAAGTATCTATATATTATCTATGGTTAAAAAAATAATGTGTATATTATATAAAACAATTGAAAGAAATATATTTTCATGGTTAAAATATTTCAAATAGTTTCAATATTCGACATCTTAGCCCTTTTTATTTATATTTTTGATTAACTTTGTTTTAATTTCATGTTTATGTTGTGTAATAAGGGGATTTTCAAATACACACACACACACACACACACATGTAATCATGGATTTAAGTATGGAGAGGGATCAAATTTCATGAGATGCAAACCTTTCATAAAGCTTTGAAATGTAAAAAATGTTTCACCTAAAGAGATTTGATCCCTCTCTAGACTTGCTAGATCAAAGATTAAAATTGATCTATACTAGTATAATTAATTAAGAGTGTATAAAATAATTTGTTGTGGTTTAAAATATTAATAATAATTTAATTTAAATGTTATATTTAAGTTTGACTCCAAACTAGTGGACATGATCCACTTATTTATAGTGTGTGAAATATCTCTCTACAACAATGTGATTACCATTATTTTTAAAGATACAAATATTCTACATAGTTTCACAAAAAATTTATAGTCTATTTCATCAAATTGGATTTTATCATGTATCATTTAAAACAAATTTATATATAGGGATAGAGATAAGATCCTTTAACATATGTGAGATTAAATATTTGAGATGACGTTGGGTTAGATATTTTTTATTAAAAATAATGATCATAATATTTCTATTAAATTTTATTTTATTTGATTATCAATAATTTTAGAGATGTTTATCTTCTATAAAGTTCAACAAGAACATTAATGTGTACACTACACGATGTGTACACATCACCACATATATAACATGTACACAACATCATATGCAAAAAACACCACCTGCACAGCATTTACACAACATCATATGTAAACAACACTATATATACAACATGTACAAAATACCATATGTACACAACACTAGATACATGTAACACCTTCCTTCCACAATTACCCAAAATAACTGGTCCACTAAGGTAAACATGTGATGAGAGACTACTACTATGTGCTTCAACCCCATGTACAATTAAGGAAGTGGAACTCACAAAACAAAACCAACGTCACTTTCCTCAAATACTTTTGTAGATTAACATTATGTGTCACAAAATTGAAATAATAATTCTAAATTGAAAATTTTAAAGATATATACAATTCTAAAAAAAAACATATAACTTCAATATTATTCAAAAAAAATTATTAAAATTTTATAAAATTTATTTAATAAAAACATTAAAATAATATGTAATATCATACCTAAATTAATAATAAATAATAAATAATTTACCAAGCATGATATTGAGACTCTAGATGTTGTTTTACAATAAAAAAGATATCATCACATCAGTCTTAAAACTTACCTTTAAAAGATGAGTAAACATATATGAAAAATACATATAATTTAGTTTTACTAGAATAATTCTTCATTATTCACGTGAAGAATAGATTTAGTATTTATTATTTGAGGTTATTGGTATACTTACCAAAGTATCAAATAAGTAAATCCATCTCTTTATATTTCTCAATCTTTATTTTTCCTTAGCATTGAAAAGGCAATATTGAGATTTTTTTTTAATACCATATTGTCGATCGAGATGTATTTTACGATTTTTTTATGTTTAAGTATTATTTTAACATATTTTACCTTTACATTTTTTTTTATACCATAATCTTTATTTTTCGGAAGAATTGAAAAGGAAATATTGAGATATTGTTTTATACCATATTGTAGATCCAGTTGTATTTTGAGATTTTTTGAGATTTTTAAAGTATAAGTATTATTTTTACATATTGTAAGCGTACATATTTTTTAATATCATATTGGAGATCGAGTTGTATTTTACGATTTTTTTATGTTTTAAATATTATTTTTACATATTTTAGCTTTCCACTCGGAATCTTCATTACTTTGGCATTTTCATTTTATTATCAAAATAACTTTTAATTCCTAATTTTAATTCTTAATTTGATTAGTATTTTTTAATTTAAATATAAAATTGTTCAATTTTTCCTTAAATTTATTGAAATATTTAAATAAATTTTTATTTAAATATATAAATAAAATTTTATACACTACAATTGTAGCTTCAACTTTTTTTATTTATTGTTTATATGACCAACAACGATATTGTGTCTTTCATGAAACGATCATAATTAAAATCATATATTATGTCTTGTATGAAACGATCATAATTAAAATCATATATTATGTCTTGTATGAAACGATCATAATTAAAATCATGTTCATTTTTTTACAGTGCACATAAAATTCATTAATGTGTTATTAGTGAAATTTGACTAGCTTGGTTGTATTGAAGTGTTTGTTTTGTAAGACAATTAGGAAAAAAGGCAACTATATATAATAAGAAAAAAACAAACTATATTAAATATTAGTATAATTTAAATAATTTTTTGGCAGTTTAAAAATGAAGTAAATTGGTCTTGAAGATAATATTTATTTCGTAAGATTTTCGTAAAATCTAGCAAAATTGTTTTGGAAATACTAAGTACAATGGTCAAGTTTCAAGATTTTAGGTCGCTTTGGGGTTTTTGATGGTGATCAATCCATTTCTACAATCAAAAACATGATTCAAGCACTCCAATCATCACATTTTTTACGAAGAAAAATCGTCGGATTTTTGTCTCCTAGCCAATTTACTCCTTTGGTAGACAACTTCTATTTTTTTTACCAATTTTAATGATTTGAAAATACACCAGAAAACCACACAAAAAAACTTACCACTAATGTGAAAAAGGGTTACAAGAAAATAGGTTTTTGTTGACATGAAGAGGGATTCGTGCTCTTTATTGGCCAATTTAACCCAGGTACCAAATTTGAACTTTCTTTGTTGACTTGCGGAACTTCATTGATGATTGTAATGTCGCTAAGATGATTGCACTTCGATGGCATTTTTCTTCAATGTATACATTTTTTTTTGCATGCGAATTAAGATATGACAGTGATATGATTTCATTTTCCCTTTTCGATACTTTTTCTAATAAGCATAAAAGTAAAAGATTAATTTTGTAGGGGAAGATAAGAAATAAAATAAAAATGAGTTTGTTATGAGCTCTAATAATTTTACATGGTATTAGAGTGATATGTGTCTCGAAAAGGTTCATGAAGAATATTTTGCATGTTTGAAGATCAAGAATCAGAAATTGTATAGAGATTTGATTCACAAATAAAAATATTGGAGAATTGTCGCAATTGTTGCTAGAACTACAAGGTGAAATAATGGATTTCCCATATTTAGCTTTTCTTTCTCCATGTAACTACTTCCAATGAAATCCATAGATTTTTCTTCCCCTTAGAGGTGAATGCCTACATCAAATATTTAGGAATACGGAAGATGAACCTAATTTCATCATTGAAAAATCCAAATACTTCAGCAAGATGGAAGAGGATTTTGGTATTATATTGTTGACTATATATCCAACATTTTGTTTCCATATGGACACATGCGCCACTTTGAATGATGTTTGGACAACCTTGGAGAATTTATTTGGAAAGCACGATAAGATGTGGGCCCATATTCTTGAAAATGAGTTAAATTCCTTAGATCCAAATAGCTCTGAGAAAATTCAGGATTTATTTACGAAATTCAAATCATTACTTCTTGAATTACACGATTGTGGGATCGATAATTCCAAACAGGAAGGTCAATTGATCCTTTCCTTTTTCTCTAAATTTGGTCCTGAATATGTTTTTTTTGTTTCTACATTTCATACAGTTAGACTTGCAACTAGATATAAATGGAAAATTCGCAAACCTGATGCATTTATTGGGTCTCTAATTCTTTAGTAGGATAATCTCATAAATATGTGTTCATCAAAGTATTCAAATTCACATGCAATTTTCATGCCCGAGAAAGTAAATTCCAAATCAAAACCAAATAAACAATCCAAAGGAGAAGGAAAGGCAAGAGATGTAGATCCAAGAAAGGGAGGAAATCCAAAACCTCTAGATGACTCTTTTAGCTCCAAGGTTTAGAAGGGAAAGAAAGGAAACTCCAAGTGACCTTATTCTAACAAATACTATCATCTAGAATCCTCTTTGATGTAGAATACTATTGATCTCACGAAGAATATTATTCAAGAAAATAATCTTGGTCATCACAATTCAAAAAGTGACAAGAGGAAGAAGGAGGGAAAACCGTTAGAAACAAGGAGTAATGGTCATGCTTTGATTTTTATTAATTCTACACTGCAAGAATGGATCATCGATTAATGAGATTCTCATCATATTGTTTCCTCAAAGGAATATTTTTCTTCTATACATGCATACTCGGGTCCCCATATTCTCATGGGGAATAAATCTACAGTTGAAGCAACTGGACAAGGAAAAGTGTAATTCGAAGATGGAAGTTTTGAGAATGTCTTGTATATTTTGAGGCTTTCTCTGAATATTTTTTTAGTGTATCATATGACACACACTAGCACCAGAAGGAAAATGGAGTTTACCCCAGATTCCATGAGAATTTTTTATATGCAAACCATTTTAAATATTTCATCTGGAAAGGTAAATTGATCAATCTTATCTCTATACATTTTCTCATTTTGTTCCTCATTCAATTTCTATTTTTATACTTACAAATGAAAATGAAGAAAGTAGGATTTGGCACAAGATATTTGGGCACTTGAATTTTAGATATATGCAATGACTTAGCAAGCAAGGAATGGTTAAAGAATTCCCATCCATTAAATTTTCAAATGGGGTTTGTAATGGATGCACTCTTGCAAAGCATCCACATGACAAGTTTGATAAGAGGCATGCATGGAGAACCTATTAACCTTTGGATATTATACATAATGATCTCATGGGCCCATTTCAAATACCTAAACTAGAAAAGAAAGATATGTGTTTTCATTTATGGATTATTACATGAGATTCACTTGGGTTTACTTCTTAAAACTCAACTCTAAAGTTTTTCAACATCTTAATATCTTCAAAGCGCATGCAGAAAATCAATCTAGAAAATGCATCAAGATCCTCCACAAAGATAATGCGAAGGAATATGTCAACAAAGATATCAAAAATATTTGTAACGAAGTAGGAATATAGTTGTATCATATAGTTCCTTTCATTCCGCAAGAAAACGGGGTGGCCAAAATGAAGAATCGCTCTTTGAAAGAGATGGCCAATTGCATGTTTCATGCAAGATCTCTTCCATCAAAATTGTGGGTTGAAGCTATGAATCGTGCCTCATACATCCATAATAGAGCTCATCATAAAACTGTTACTGGAAAAATTCATTTTGAGGCTTTGATTGGCATGCAACCCGAGGTTAGTCATTTCCAAATTTTCAGATCTCAAGCTTGGGCATGCATTCCTACAGAGAAGAGAAATAATTTGGCTCCTTAGTGGAAGGAATGTATGTTGTTGGATATTATGATAAAGTCAAAGGGTACACATTTCTTTATATCAATAATTAAAAGCTCTTTATTGAAAGGAGTGTAATATTTGAAGCATGAGGGGAACTTTGAGGTCTAAAATGGGTCTCCTAAGGAAATTGTAAAATAATAGTGGAAGTAATAAAATAGAATTACTTCACATCATCAAATTTTAGAGGGAAGAAAAGAAAAAACTAATTTTTCAAGTTGTATTTTCAATTTATCTCCCTATGATTTTAACCAAATTTTGAGCCGAAACACTCGTTGGATGCATAATTTGATTCCTCATCCAATGAGTACCCATGTTGTGTACTTTCGATGGATCCTGCTACAGGAAAAATGAGAAATACATGAAAAATGTGATTGCAATCACGTTTTTCATGTATTTCTCATTTTTCGTGTAGCAGGATCCATCAAAAGTATACAACATGGGTACTCCTTGGATGACGAATTAAATTTTGCATCCAACGATTACTCTTGCTCTAAATTTTAATAAAAACACTAGGAGATAAGTTAAAAATAGGAGTTGAAAAATGGTTTTATTATTTTAATAATTTTTATTATTTTTACATTTTTACTTAAAAAATGGTGAATCATCCCCCATGGTTGACATCATCACCTTGAATCTTATTGGTTCTTATAAAGTTTATTTTGGTTGTACATTTTTCTTAGGAGGCCCATTTTAGGCCTCAAAATTCCCCTAATGAAGATACTTTTCCTGCACAACTAGATGAGCTTATTGCAAAATTTTCCTCACCAATAATTTATGAGTATGCAGATGATACTTCAGATAAAAATTACGATCGAGATGATCCTTTTACTATGAAACCTGTTAGAACACTATTTGTTAAACATCAAGATAATACTTCCTCATGTAGTTCGTAAGATTCTCGACCACATTCAACACAAAAATGATGCATCATGGGTGGTCTCTTAGATGATCCTGCCACTATACCTTAATTTTGGAATGATCCACAAGAGCCCTTATCTATGGCGACATGTATGCCCACTTATGCTTATATGATGCATGCATATGATCCACAGACTTATGCAGAAGCAGTTAAGAATATTGAATGGAAAGCATCTATGGATGAGGAACACAACTCTCTAATTTATAATGAGACTTAGTACATAGTTCTGTTGCCTTATAATCATAAAATTTCTAGGTGCAAGTGGGTTTACTAGACCAAGAAAGCAGAAGATGAAAAAGTTAGTAGATATAAGGCATGATTGGTGGAAAAATGTTTTCGGTAGGTATGTGGTGTTGACTATGATGATAATTTTTCTCCAGTGGAAAAAATGGATTACATTCGACTAGATCTCTTCATTACAGTAGGAAGAGGATGGGAGGTGTATCATATGGATGTGAAGGATGCATTTATTCATGGTGATATTGAGGAGGAACTCTACATGGAGCAGCCAAAGGGATATGTGCAATATTCATCTTTGGTATGCAAACTAAATAATTCTTTTTATGGCCTCAAGAAGGAAACTAGAGCGTGGCATGCAAAGATGGATTCTTATTTGTTATCTAAAATTTTTTTGTGCTATGAATCTAATTCCAATGCTCTTTTGTCAAATAAAATTGACTCCATGTTGATTATAGTACTCTACGTAGATGATCTTTTGATTAGAAGTAGTTTAAATTCTGCCATTTCTATGTTTAAAATTACATTGCATAAGAGATTTTCTATGACAAATATGGGGTTGTTAAATATCAATCAAAATGGCTATGGGATTACCATTTCTCAACAAAATTATTTTATTGATCATTTGGAACGATTTCACAAGAGTGATTGCAAGCGAACAACCACACCTTTCTTATCAGGGAGAAAGCTTAAGAACGACAAAGACACAACATTATTTCATGAAAAATTGTACCGTAATATTGTGTGGAGTCTTATTTATCACATTCACTCTTGTTTTGATCTCTCATATTCTATAGGAGAAGTTTCTAGATACATGCAGGATCCACATGAGTTACATAGGAAAGTTGTAAAATGCATCCTTTAATATGTCTAGGGGACAGTCACTTATGGGATTCATTATGCAGCCAATTATTCTTTAGATCTCATTGGGTTCACAGATTCATACTGGGCTTGCAAAACCCTTATCACAAGTCCACCTCTAGTTATTTACTTAGTTTAGGTTCCATCCCAATTTGTTGGTCAAGAAAGAAGAATGACACCATTTCTTTATCATCATCAGAGACTAATTACATGTGAGAAATCAATACCATTATTTGAAACATTTGGTTATAACATTTTATTTCTGATCTTGGAATTAGTGTCCATCTTCCAATTGTCATATGGTGTGAAAATCAAAGTACACTAATTTATTACAGAGATCCAGTGCACGGACAAAGAACCAAGTACATCAAGATCCAAATTCACTTCATTAGAGAATTGATTCATGATGCAATTATAGATATGCAATATTGTCTGAGTTCTGAGCAGTTTGTTGACATATTCACCAAGCCATTCACTGAGCAGAAGCTTCAATTTCTACGAGATTGCCTCAGAGTGAAGGACACAACATCCTAGCAGTTGCATTTTATCTACTTTTTGAATTATATTTTGAGTGGGTTTTTATTCCCACTTGTTTTTCCCTCTTTCCTCTTTTTCATGCATTGTAAATGGGTACCTAGAATCTCCTTGTTGTTAGGACCCAATCATTTCGCATCACACTCACCTAATTTATGCTTAAAGGGGGGTGTTGGTGTACATGCACCTAGTTAGCATTAATTATCTTCAATTCAACTTGAGTGCTTCAATGTGGTGTGCACTTGGCTTTAGTTAGTTAACTTCAGTTCTTACATGTAGTGTGCATTTGCCTTTAGTTAGTTAACTCTAGAGCTTGGATGTGGTGCATGTGCACATTAATAGAACATAAAGCAGTTCGCTTCAATTAGCTTTAATTATGTGTAGTTATTGCATGTACAACTAAACTTAACTTAGTTGCTTTATGTATTGATTCTCAAAGCAATATTGTTTAATCAAATTCATTCTCAATTCCAATTTTATTTTGAATTCTTGCAAGTTTGTACAATTATTTTTCAGCTAGATTAGATTTTGTGCTCTAACAATCTTACAAAATTATAATTGGATGTTGATACCTTGTTTATCTTTCTTTATAGTTGGATATCGATACCTTGTTTTTATTTCTTTATAAAAATATAAAATAATAAAAATATTTTCTATAATTTGTTTTTAAAAAATTAATAATGATTAAACGTAGAAAATAAACACTTTGTTTTTTGAAAATTTAACAATACAATTTAATGTAGAAAAGTTCAACGAAAATGTACAATTTCCTTTAGAAAATTCATCATTGAATTCAAAATCTTGTGTTTTATTTTCCTGATAATTTCTAAACTAAAAAAATAAAAAATAAACAGGGGTCTAAAAAAGTAAATCAAGTACTCATTTGCTTTGTATATGAATTATAGTTTATTTTGATACTTCACCTTTACTTACTTACCTTTAGCTTTAAGATTTTGAAGGGGAAAGAAAAAAAACGATTTCCTTGTGGAAATACACGATTGGGGAAGTTGCTGGGGATTGAACCGGCGACACCTTGGGAGCTTCTGCAATAGGGGATGGTGCTGGTGTTCGTGCAGGAGAAGCTGAGATTATTAATCCGAACACGAAAAGGAAGCAGAAAAGTGTATTGAATCCAGCCATATTTTGAAAAGTAGTGGATGGAGTCGATCTATTCGCTTCCTCAGAAATGATGTGATACTCGTGCAAATTTGTGAGTCGCTTCCTCAGAAATGAAGTGAAGAGGTATGTCGAAGAAGATAAGTGTCACAGAAGTTGAAAGCATCGAGGTGGGAGGATTTCGTCTTCCATGCAATGATAGTGCGGGTGCTGGTTTATATTCGATGCCTGGGGGTTAAGGCCTGAAATAAGGTAGAAATCCCTCACATTTGGGTCTCTGTGTGAGTCTGAGTCAGTTAGTCAGTCTGGGTAGGGATTCTGGGATGGAACGTGTGGCGTTCATGAATCATATAGCTGGAACCCATGGTGGACAATTTGTTGTAGCTTTTGGTGGCTATTGCTGAATCATAAAGCTGGTACCCAAAGAGAACAATTGTGGTGGCTTTTGGTGGCTATTGCTGAATCATAAATAGCTGGAACCCAACGAGGACAATTGTTTCACTGCTTTTGGTGGCTATTGCTGATTCATAAAGCTGGAACCCAATGAGGAAAATTTGTTGTGGCCTTTGGTGGCTATTGCTGAATCATGAGTGTTGCAGTTTCTATCGTTAGCGGAGTGACAGAGTGTGTGGGCTGTGAGGATGTGAGTTGTGAGGCGACTGAGCTGGTAGGCGTTTGGGGGATGTGATTGAGCTTGGAGATGTCTATGGTTTGTGAGCGGTTGTGTGAGTGTTATGAGGTGACTGAGAGGAGGATGTGAGGTTGAGTGGGAAGACTGTAAGGCGCATGTTGTGGACCAGCTGCGTGGGATGCTCTTCACACAGGGTATGCTTTCGCTTCGAGACTGGATGATGGCAGTATATTGTCTTCCGAGCATTGATAGTGCGGCTGCTGGTTTCGCTTCCTAATATCTTTTGATGGATGTGTGGTGGCTCACGGCATGAAGATGTTTGTGACATATTTTAAGAATTTTCATTGGGTAGTATTTTTGGTGCAATTTTGTCGCTGGAATTTCTGAAGCTGATGATGGGCTCTCCTAGGATGTCTACACTGTTGTAGCTGCCAATCTGTGAGCTACCTGGTTTTTCCGATTAGCCGTTTCTTTTTCCGGTTAATTTTGAATTGGTTTCCATGGCATTGATTCATTTATTGGCCCTGTCGTGGAAGGTTAACACATTTATTTGTATGCATCGTGTAATGTGGACCTATTTATGATTTTGGGTAGATGTCCATTTCTATGGATCTTTACGCCTATCAGGATCTCGAATTGGGTGTCTTTATTATAGTGATGTGGTATGTAGCCGTTATTTTTCGGTGATCCTCCATATGTAATCTGCTTGCCGGTCGATTTTCTGGATTTTTCTGTACTTGCTTCGGGTATCTGGATCATAGCTTTTCGGCCTCATATGGATCGTTTTTACAGCTGGTCTTTTCCCGATTTCAATCTTTATTATCTTCTGTAGCTGTCTGACATCCTGTTGTCAGAGCACATGATCTATGTGTGGTTGTCATTAATCCGAAGCATCCAGATTTCATGAAGGTCCTTGATAAGAAAATGGTGATGGGTGGCTGGCGTCTGGCATTGATTGCTGTGATTTTGATGGGGGTCCTTTACGCTCTTTTCATGTGGATGTTGTATGGGGTCCTGCATTTCAATTGATTCCGTTTTTTATCGAGCTGGGGAGCCAGATCTCCCCCAATCATGGGGATCAGAAATTCATCGTTATCGGGCGCCATTTTGTTTTCAGGACAGTCTTTCTTTCATCAAGCGAGCCTGTTTTATATTTTTTTGGAGTGCAGGGTTTTTGGTTTTGTCCAGGGCTGGTTTTCTTCTACAAGCGAGTCTAACAATATTCATCAAGCGAGCCGGAATTCCATATGTCAAGCGAGCATGATGATTTACAAGCGAGCAAGTTCTATAATACAAGGGTTGCGCACAACAAGTGGGATATCGAAGTCGCTCAATGTTTTCAAGTGAGCCTGATTTGGTGTTTGCACAAGCGAGCCTGCCTCTTGTCAGTCATGGAAGACACTATGGAACACACCTTTTTGTTAGCCTTCTTTTTATGCAGTTATCTTTTATTTCCTCATTGTCATGAATATGATGCTTCTGTATTTTCTTTGAATGTCTTTTCAATGTATACAGGGATGATCTCATGGGTTTGTTTTATACTACTCGTAATATTGTTGGCCATGAACATCGAATTACTTCTCTTCAGAAGTGTATTCTGGATGTATTTGGGAATATGGAGTTTTCTCGTTGTTTTTATATAACAGTTTGAGAATGTATTGATGATCATGTACTGTCATATATTTCTCTTAATATATACAGCATTTTTTCTTCTGAAAAATATTCAAACACGCTAATACATGTGATTTCCACAAATATTCAAACACACTAATACATCTGAATAAAAGTTTGATGTGAATATCACCTTTTTTTTCTCACCTCACTTTGAGAAATAAGTGGAAAAGCAAAAAATGAAATTGATATATGTAAATTAAGGTACTGATTTGTTTGAATGCGAATGGGTGGTTGATGATGATGCCACCCATCATCACTAAACATGAATCCTTTTTTAACAAACTTTGAGATTATAAGCGAGACGCGAATCTTCAAACTTGTTAATTAATTTCTTGATTTGTTTGTATATATAAATCTATATTAATTTATAATTTATTAAAATTATTTTTAAAATTTAATTTTTTTATTTAAAATTTATTATTTCAATTATATTATAAAAGAATTTATTTATTATTTTATTAATTAAAATTAATAAAATAATTTTTAATAATATGTTTTAAACATAATAATTTTTTTTTTTTTAAATATAACTTAATAAAATAGTTTTTTAATTTAATTTTTAATTTTTTAATCATTTTATCACTACCCTATTACTTAATGACTTCACAATCAAACATTATTATGTAAATAATTATTATCCCAATTCAATCATTTAATTTCTCAAATCTTCATCGCGTCTCTAAATTCTAGAGGGGCATGCAACAAGTTAATATATATCATTCCCTAAAAGGAATTGGAGTGGAGATTTCCGTAATATTCTAAAAGAACTTTGGGTGAAGTCGTGGATGGAAGGATTCCCGGTTGCTACAGTTTTGGAAATCATTATTTTCTTCCTCATCTATGGTATTTTGTACCCGATGTCTTTGAGCACGTGAGGTGCATGAGTTAATTTGTTTAACTCTCGAAAATATTTCCCATAAGTTCTTAAGAATGAATAATAGTTAAGTATTTTAAGTACTTGAAAATATTTATGGGTTCAAAGATAAGTTAATGAGTTTCAATGAAAATGTTTCATGAAATAATTATGTGCATATAGAGATCAGAACATAGATTAGTTTTTTTTAGGAAAAGAAATAAATATATATGATTATTTTGTTAGACATCTCAAAGAGCTCTTGGAAAAGAATTTATGGAAACTTTGAACATAAAAAGATAGAACTACATTTCACTGTCTTAAAAAGGAACTATGGATTATATGCAGAAGAAAATAGTTGTTGTATTAATTTTCTCTTGGAAATTTTTTCTTTAGCAAAAAAAGTGCTCATATGGAGTAAAAGGAAACGAATTTTTGTTATTTTATTAAGAAAGAACATGTATCATATGTACAGAAAGAAACATTTATTGTGTTAGTTCTTGGAAAATAAATGTACGTTGCATAGAAATAAAAATAATTATTGTGTTAGCCTTATTTTGGGAAAAGAATATGTAGTTTCACACATGAATGATAGTCATTGCGTTGTCTTCCTTTTGTAAATATTCTTCTCGAAAATATTATGCATTTGCATGTCAGATCGTATTAACTTTCTTTCAGAAAATATTTCGTAATTGCATGCAATATTGTGATGCCTTTTCATTTGATAAAAGATTATCTTTTGAATACAAGAAAAATAGTTATTATGTGAGTTTTATTTTGGGGAAAAATCATGTATTTGCATGAAAAAATTGTGTTAGTTTCATTTGGAAAATATTATGTATTTGCATGCAAGATTGTGTAGTTTTATATATTGAGAAGATTATTGTGAAGTTTTATATATTGAGAAGATTATTTTGCTTAAAGAAATGATAGCTATGATGTAAACTTCCTTTGAAAATAATATGTATATTTTCGGTGGTTCTCTTTAGGTAAGTAGTGTGCTTCGGGAAAGCAAATGATAGTTATTGTGACATTCATCTTGGAAATATTTTCCCAATCCTTATGCAAAGACGGTAACAAAGTTGGAGGTTATTTTAATTATCATTGTGTTTATGTTGTCAGAAATAGAGTTTAAGTAATTCCATTTTCATAATACATGTAAAGTCAAGATTAAGAAGCATGACTTGATAATCTCTAGGTAGTATACCCTATGCATGTGGGAATTTGAATGGTTAGACATGGTTCATAACCATATGCATGCATGTATAACAAGCATATTTTTTTAGTTATGTATGTTCAATTAATGTACGTGTAGAGTTGTCAAAATAGGCATGTCCAAATACTTGGATTTTTATTTATTTATGCACATGAAAAGATGTTTGAAGTATCACTAGTAAATATTATTTATCGAAACTAATCATGATATTAAGGCAATGGCAGGGAAGGATGTTGACTTACGCAAATGATAGATTGTGTTTAATATTGTGGAAGACAAAAAAATATATTTTATATAGATGAAGGAATGTCAACTATAGGATAATCTACTTATGGGAATAATCAAGTAACAAAGAAATGATGTTTGAGGATTTGTGGGTAAATGATATCATGATTGATGTAAAAGCTTCTAGCTAGTTATGTTGTATTGAAGATGATATATCTTTGTAATATTTCACAGTATGGTTAAGGGATGAACTTCCTTACAACCATTGAGTGAGGGGTGAACACCCTTTAATAAAATTAAACGTCTGTTGGTTTTCATCCTATGAGGTTTCTAGGGTATATTAGTGTCTAATGATGTAGTTTCATGTTATTCCATTTATATGTTATTGATTCCTTAAAAGGTGAGAGATTTATATTATAAAGTATTTTTTTAACTAACCTCATTAAAGGAAGCATGAAAATGATACAAGGTTATAAGAGGAGGTTTATGTTAATATTCTACAATAATGGTTATTAAGTTTCATGTAACTTACTATTCCTCTACTAAAGTTACTCTATATAATGATGATGATTTTATCTGATAGTCAATGAATGTCATTTCATAATAGTAATTCAGATTGTTACATTCTCGTAGATCTGTAAAGGTTACAAATTTCACATATAAATATATGTAAGAAAGGAAGTAAAAACATAACCAGTTTAATGTTGAGAAAATGAAATATTTTAATATCCATTCTTAACATAATGTAGTTAGTATGTGACATATAAAAATATTCATAATAACAATAAACTTATCATGGGTTAATATTTAAGGTTAAGAAATATTTTCATATAATTGAAAATTTATAACAAGAAAAACATGTTAATGTGGACAATGTAGTCAATAAATAAAATACTTGAAAGTCGATGTTAACTAAAATATGAATGTCAAGTGTCTATATATTATCTATGGTTAAAATAACTATGTGTATATTAAATAAAACAATTGAAAGAATTATATTTTCATGGTTAAAATATTTCAAATAGTTTCGTTATTCAACATTCTAGACCTTTTTATTTATATTTTTTATTATCTCTTGAGATGAAAATATTTCATAAAGCTTTAGAATGTAAAAAATGTTTCACCTAAAGAGATTTGATCTATCTCTAGACTTTCTATATCCAAGATCAAAATTGGTCTATACTAGTATAATTAATTAAGAGTGTATTAAATAATTTATCGTGCTTTAAAGTCTTACTAATAATGTAATTTAAATGTTATATTTAAGATATAATTGAGGTTCTAAATAATGAGGTTCTAAATAATGATTTAAGAGAAAGCACTGATTTATTATTATTATTATTAACTTATTATTAATTTTTTATAATTAATATATATAATAAATTTCTAAACTCGGTAAAATAATAATAATAATTATTATTATTGAATTATTCTGTGTGTATATATATATATATATATATATATATATATATATATATATATATATATATATATATATATATATATATATATATACATATATATATATATATATATATATATATTAAGATTTTTAAGTATGTAGTTTTATTTTATTTTTATTTATCTATCAATGCACTTAGTTACAATGGCATGTTTGGTTAATGATAGCAGGCTACCTGCTTATACCCACATTATCCTTTATCCTATGCATATAATAATGCATCCCAAATTCATGCCCCAAATAAATCTCAATCTGGGCAAACTCAACAATTTAATGTGGAAGCTTATAAATTAAATCTTCAAGGAAGATTTCTTCAACTTTTAATGCATGGTTATAAAACCACAACCCAGATTACATATCTATACTTATGCGGAAGCTTAACTTCAATCAATGGTTATGAAACCATATATACATAAGACTCAACAATCAACTTTACATGCGGAAGTTTATTTCAATCTCTGTTTTGAAGTCTTTGATTAACACTCAGATGGTTATAAAAACCAACACCACAACCATACACTTTATGGTCCAAACCCATCCTATGAAATTGATTCAACATTTCAATTTGGCATAAATATCAAACAAAACTTTCGACCAATACATATATAAATATATGTACCCAAGGCTCTCATTAACCACACTTGTTTCAATTTGATATTATTCTTTACATAACCCAATTGTCACCCATTTCCTTTGTAAAAAAATAAATACAACCACATCCACAACTTGGGCAACTTACCTCTCCAATGACGATGAGACACGTCATGCCATCTCCTTGAATATTCAATGCTCGTTGTTCAATAAACTTGCACCAATCCTTTATTAATCGAATGGTCTTCGCATTATCATTCCCAATCCAATGATAATCGCACAACCAAGTTGCACGGGTTTTACTTCTTCATTTCCACATGAGAAAAGTTGTTTCTAATTTACCATACTTGCCATGCATCCTCCAATGGATGCTATCGCATTTTAAAACAAAATCTACTTACCATTTAAGAGGTAGTGCGATACTACTGGTTTGATCTTCGAAACCACTTTCCACAACTCCATCTTCTGGTTCCAAATACCTCATGGTTCCGCCTCAAAACTACACTATTAACCAACGTGTTTCCTTTGAAGGTCCACCTTCATCTTTTCGCTATGGCTTCATAATCCGAACAAAGTCTAAACAATACCATCCATCATTCATCTCTGCATTTTATTTGCCTTCGACCACATGTAGCATATACGTATCAGTGCCATCATTCCGATACCATCTCTACGAAATGAGGTTGCGTCATTCTATCTTAATTATGTCCTTACTACTAAACACACACTTTCAACTCTGTCTCTCAAGCAGGTTTAAATCCTTATGCTATCTAAGTAATTCACGATTGTGAATAGACCAATCTTCACCAACGCATTCACTCTATTGTGTTATATGTCCTCAATGTATCGCTCTTATCAAATATACATGAAGCCTTCCTTCCACGATCTCGATGGCTTTCGAATTATCATTAAGCTCTCAGCCACTTCAATGTATCAATTGTTGAGTTAAAACTCTTCTCTGACCAATTCAATTAACAAACATAATATCGATATTAACTAATATCAATTTCTCTTTATACCCAGCAATACATTCAGGCAATTTTGTGCTTCACGTTAAATGTCCACAACAATTTCTTTAAATAGCATCGATATTCTCTCTGAGATCAATGCTAAATTGCTAAATCACACAGCACTCAATTAATTGAATATTCACACAATCAAACATGTAAATTGAATACTAATGGACAGGATTCTTCTCTGTTTCATCAATCCCATTTGCACGCACAGACTTATACAGTAAATATGCACATAATATGATTCATAATTGAAATACAACTCAAGGATCGAGTTCCCTTACATTAAACCAATATCTACATGGAATTCTCTGCCTAATCTTCTGTATTAGTGGCCCTTTTTACATTTTCCCATAGGCTTAACAAACAAAACTTTGTTTGTCCTATTCTAATTCCTGTATACTACCCTCCTATCTTCTGCCTTTAAGGCTTGATAATTTATACAATTTAGGATGAACCAATTTAGGTTCAATCCCTTCAATCTCTCAACAAAATCCTCAAAATCTGCAAACTCCTAAAATCTAGATTCTATCCCTAAAATCTTGAAACTGAATCTAACTTAGGATTTAAAATCAATTCCTAAATATCTCAAATCTAAACTATCTGATTTCCCTCATGTTCTCCAATCATTTGGGAACATTTAAAAAATCCTCCCAATACTTAATATCTCTCATTAATTAATTAAAATCACTCAAAATCCCATTAATATTTACATAAAAATCAATATTCTTTCAAAAACATGAGACCCCCTATGTTTAATAAAATACAAGGTATTTTCTGAATCTAATGCCCCTGCATCAGACTCCCAAGGTTAAAAATGATCATGATCTCTTGATCATGTGTTTTAAGTCTTTGTCCTCCTGGATCCCACACTTTGTTCTGCAACTTTTTATTAATTTCTTCTGTTGTTTGTTGCTTTTCTCCAAGTCTCCATACTTTATGTTGTCTTGCTCCACTAGCTACACTTTCACAATCTGTCATTGTCTTTCTTCTGTTGTTGCTGCTTCTTCTCTTTCCTTTTGATGTCTTCCTCTCAGACACTTTTATCATTATTCTTCTGATTAATTCAATTTTTTTTTCCAATAATTCTTCTAATTGTTGATTTCTTACTCCTCTTGATTGCTAAACTTTCATTCTTACTTGCTCAGTTCTTACTGCCAACTGCTGATCTCTTGCTTTCTGAGTTCTTACTCTTGCTTCTACTTTTCCTCCTGCTCTTGCTTCCACCCTATCATCCATACCCTCTTGTTTTCTGAAACTAAAAACTTCTTCTAAATTGTCACTTAAGACAATTTCTTTGCCTTCTCCTATCAGCAATTTACTGGACTAGTACATTGTGTACTCTCTTCTACTATCTTCATCTCTTTGCATTTGCAATTCCTAATTATGAAATTGAGATTTCTCTTCCTGCACTGAATTATGATTATTCAGCATAATTTCCAGCAACTTAATTTCTTCATTCCATGGATTAAATAATTCCACAGAATTTTCTTCCTCTTCCTTCATTTGACTGCTCAACCGTGTCAAATGTTCTCCACTACCTGCAACAACACTTGCATTCATAAAACAATTATTAAAAAAAAATCATAAGGCCTCAGTGCCTTTCTTTCCTTTGTCAGCATTTCGGTATGTTGTCCTAAAATTTCCTCCTCTATTATCACATCAGTATGCTGATTCATTTTCCCCAAAGAATTCTCTGAAGAATTCTCAAGACCGTCAACAATTCTTTCTTTCACACCATTTTCTTCCATGATGTTTTCCTGTTCACTGTAATGAACTCTATCTTCTGCAATCTCTCTATCATACTCTGAGTTTTCCAACAAATATTCCAGCAATGCAATTTCTTTGTGGCATTGCTGAAGTATTTCATCATAATTTACAGTCCCTGCATTCATACATAAATTTTTAGTTTGAAAATCACAACGTTGAACAGTATCAACTGTTTTTTCATATATCAGCTCTTCAGACTGAACCACTTCTTCCTCATTCAGAAGAATTTCTTCCTGTACTGTAACAACTTCAAATGTATCATTGCTTCCTTTATTCAAGGGATATTCCTCATCTTTGCTTTCTGCTTCAGAGTATTTATCTACGGAAATATTATTTCCCATACTCGTGACAACTTCACAAGATTGCTCATCCTCCTCTGCAAAACCTGTAATCACATTAAAATCATTAGATTCAAAAACACAGGGTTTTACATCATCCAGCTGATCTGGGTTTTCCCAATAGTTTAGGAAATAATTAATGATTCCCTCTTCTGTTTCACCAATCGAAACTTCCACTTTCAACTCAGCTACTCTGAGTTCTGTACATCCCAACTGTACACTCATCCTCCGTTCAAGCTTTCTTAGCTTTTCTGCAAACTGCATGTTCATTTTTTGATCTCTCTTCTGTTGTAATCTCTGCCACTTTACTCTCTTCTTCATGAGCCAATCAACTCTCTGGATTTCCTCTATCCTCAATTTCACTTTATTAAACTGTTCCCTGATCTCAGCTAATTCTTTGTCATATTTTGCATCAGCTAACTACTGCCTTATGCCATTTGTCTTGGAATCTTCTTTCTCCTTTCTTCTGATGTGATCTCTCTCTGAACCTCTACTTCATCTTCTATGACTATCAGTAGTCATCTTCTTCAACATGATTTTCTCACCCATGAGTTGCATTAAAGCCTATGCAATAACAAGTTCTCCTTGTTACAATTGACCTCACCAATCCCTTCCTCCGGATTTGGTCTTTTGGTAAATATTGGTCCTCTATCTGCTGGAACCTTTTGAGCATTCTTCACTTCTCCTTCTAGGCTTTCACTCATCTGCAACTTCTAAGAACACACTTGTCCTTTTAATCCAACCTCTGTTGAATTTCTTCAAGGTTCTGCCACATTTCTTCTTCACTTTAGAATCCTCTGCTAAACTCCTTCATCACTGCTCTCAAAGCTGTAACCTTCCTTCTGCTGAGATTTCCCTCAACTGCTTGCAACCTGAATTTTGCAAACAGATTTTTCAAACCAGAGTTAAATAATACATGTCAACTCATGTTCAAGATTATTGTTGATCTTGCTTTACCTCTCAACTGCACTGCATCTTTGTATGCTGCAATCTTTATCAGTTTCATAATCTGATCTATTTTCATCACACATGTAATTAATTCAATTAAAAACTTGAACCTTCAAAAAGAGTTATTCCTGATCTAGTACCACTTGATAGCAGGCTACCCTGCTTATACCCACATTATCCTTTATCCTGTGCATATAATAATACATCCCAAATTCATGCCCCAAATAAATCTCAATCTGGGAAAACTCAACAATTTAATGTGAAAGCTTATAAACTAAATCTTCAAGGAAGATTTATTCAACTTTTAATACAAGGTTATAAAACCACAACCCAGATTACATATCTATACTTATGTAGAAGCTTAACTTCAATCAATGGTTATGAAACCATATATACATAAGACTCAAAAATCAACTTTACATGCGGAAGTTTATTTCAATCTCTATTTTGAAGTCTTCAATTAACACTTAGATGGTTATAAAAACCAACACCACGACCATACACTTTATGGTCCAAACCCATCTTATGAAATTGAATCAACATTTCAATTTGGCGTTAATATCAAATAAAACTTTTGACCAATACATATGTAAATATATGTACCCAAGGCTCTCATTAACCACACTTGTTTCAATTTGATATTATTCTTTACATAACCCAATTCTCACCCATTTCCTTTGTAAACAAATAAATACAATCACGTCCACAACTTAGGCAACTTACCTCTCCAATGACGATGAGACACGTCATAACATCTCGTTGAATATTCAATGCTCGTGGTTCAATAAACCTGCACCAATCCTTTATTAATCGAATGGTCTTCGCATTATCGTTCCCAATTCAACGATAATCGCACAACCAAGTTGCACGGGTTTTACTTCTTCATTTCCACATGAGAAAATTTGTTTCTAATCTACCATACTTACCACGCGTCCTCCAATGGATGCTATCGCATTCTAAAAAAAATCTACTTACCATTTGAGAGGCAGTGCGATAATGTTGGTTTGATCTTCAAAACCGCTTTCCACAACTCCATCTTCTGGTTCCAAATACCTCATGGTTCCACGTCAAAACTGCGCTATTAACCAACGTGTTTCCTTTGAAGGTCCCCCTTCATCTTTTCGCTATCGCTTCATAATCCAAATAGAGTCTAAAAAAGACCATCCATCATTCATCTCTGCATTTTATTTTCCTTCGACCACCTGTAGCATATACGTATTAGTGCCATCATTCTGATACCGTCTCTGCGAAATGAGGTTCCGTCCTTCTATCTTAATTTTTTCCTTACTTTTGAGCACACACCTTCAACTCTGTCTCTCGAGCAGGTTTAAATCCTTAGGCAGTATAATAAATTCATGATTTTGAATAGACTAATCTTCACCAACGCATTCACTCTGCTGTGTTATACGTCCTCAATGGATTTCTCTTATCAAATATACATGAAGCCTTCCTTCCACGATTTCGATGACTTTCGAATTGTCATTAAGCTCTCGGCCACTTCGATGTATCAATTGTTGAGTTAAAACTCTTCTCTGACCAATTCAATTAACAAACATAATATCGATATTAACTAATATTGATTTCTCTTTATACCCAGCAATACATTCAGGCAATTTTTTGCTTCACGATAGATGTCCACAACAATTTCTTTAAATAGCATCGATCTTCTCTCTAAGATCATTGCTAAATTTCTAAATCACACAACACTCAATTAATTGAATATTCACACAACCAAACATGTAATTGAATACTAATGGATAGGATTCTTCTCTGTTTCATCAATCCCATTTGCACACACAGACTTATACAGTAAATTTTCACATAATATTATTCATAATTGAAATACAACTCAAGGATCGAGTTCCCTTACATTAAACCAATATCTGCATGGAATTCCTAGCCTAATCTTCTGTATCAGTGGCCCTTTTTACATCTGCCCGTAGGCTTAACAAACAAAACTCTATTTGTCCTATTCTAATTCATGTCTACTACCCTCCTATCTTTTGCCTTTAAGGCTTGATAATTTATACAATTTAGGATGAACCAATTTAGGTTCAATCCCTTCAATCTCTCAACAAAATCCCCAAAATATGCAAACTCCTAAAATCTAGATTCTATCCCTAAAAAATTGAAACTGAATCTAACTTAGGATTTAAAATCAATTCCTAAATATCTCAAATCTAAACTATCTGAATTCCCTCATGTTCTCCAATCATTCAGGAACATTTACAAAATTCTCACAGTACTTAATCTCTCTCATTAATTAATTAAAATCACTCAAAAGCCCATTAATATTTACATAAAAATCAATATTCTTTAAAAAACATAAGACCCCCTATGTTTAATAAAATACAAGGTATTTTCCGAATCTAATGCCCCTGCATCAGTTAACAGCATATACCCAACAAATCATAACTCATATTTTTATTGTCCATTAGTTATCTCGTGTGGTTGGGCTAATGATATCATGAACTATATTGTTGTAATGGCTTCATGTTTATGAATATTGTTGTAATGGCTGAATGCTTATGAATATTGTTGTGAATTGGCCTAGTAAGAACAACCTCACTCTAACCCTCAAGCTAAGAAAAAGACTTATTTTTTTCTTTTCAAAAAAGACAAAAAAAAAAAGTTTCATATCATCTACCTAATAATTAATAATAACTAAAATAAAATTCAAATCTACCTCATAATTATTCATAACTAGAATTAAATTCAAAAAACTTATTCTAAAATAAACAAACTTATGGATATAATATTTTTATAAAAGAATAAAGTTGTCTTTTTTTATTTAAAAATTATAAAAATTTAATTAACTAGAAAAACATATATTATAATAATTAATATAATATATTTTTATTCTTTGAATTTGATTTATTTTTTCAACAATTTATCTTGGAGAAACATTTTTTTTTCCACTTTAATAGGAAGGAATTAAAAATGCCGAGATTAAAAAAAGAGAAACACTTTATGAGAAGATTAACTAAATTCGAAAAATTCGAAAAAAGCCAAGGCAAGGAAGGCAACCTTGTAAAGAAAAAGTGAGAAACACTATGAAATGCTTAATTAAATGGTCATTTTATAATATATATATATATAACAACATTGTAATGGTAAAAGAGAAACTTTATCAAAAATTTAACTAAATCTTTATTTTTACAAGTGATCAAATAGAAACTTTATCAAAAACTTAACTAAATCGTTATTTTTACAAGGAAGTGATTCTTTGATGAGAAGATCCTTTTAAGAAGTGATTATTTTATCTAAAATACTATTTTTATGGTATTAGTCAGGCCAAGACACTTTTACGAAGTGTTTTTTTTATTCAAGATACTCGACAAACATCGCTTATTTCAATAATTCAAAACATTGTTCATCTCAATAATATTTATTTGATAAAATTAACTAAGAAAAACATTGTTGATCCTAATTTATAATATTATTCATATTTTATAAAAAAATCTTTTGATAATAATCACATTACAATGAACAATATCGACACGATCCATGAGTATAGTTTATCATGAGTATAGTTTATCATCAGGGCTATTCATACTAATAAATTTTCAAAATCTTCTTTCGAATTTTTTTTATAGAATTAGATAGACAAACATTGTTATTCCGAACAAATCTTATCCTTCCATTTTCGTCTTCCTTACATTTGGATAACTAACCAAGCCCTCGATTACATTTCCCTTGGCTTTCGGTAGTGTAAGCAGCAAAACCATTGTACGTACATGACCCCGTTGATCGATTTCCCTTCGTTGTGGTCAACGTAAGTGCAAAACCGTCGTACTTGACTCCATTCACCGATTTCCCCTCGTCGTGGATAGCGTGAGCAGCAAAACCATCGTACCTGACCCCATTTTAACAGATCCATTTTTGACCTTCGGTAATACCTGGCCCATTTTAACAGATCCATTTCCGACTTTCAGTTATTTCTATACATTAACAGGGCTACGACCCCACAGGCCAAACCCCTGCAATACAAACAAAGTTGTTATTCTAAAACCCCACCCTTGCAATTCAAACAGAGTTGTTACTCTCAAATCCCTTCTCTGCCCTCGGCTGCTTACCCTTAATGATTAACCTTAGTGCTCTTGAGCATGCTATGTCTCTTTGAGGAGCTTAGGGGCGGAGTTAGTGGCTCTGATCGAGGCCCCGCCGTGAATCAACCTGCCCGACTAGGATGACGACGAGAGGTTTTTGAGCCACGGCATCAAAGAGTTCGCCTACTCCACCGTGCTACTCGAACCGAGCATCGATTATGTTTTATCTCCCAAGTTACCCTGATTACAGGTGCAAATAATTGTATAAACTCATGACTAAATCCTTTACATAAAACAATTTCGTAAAATTATTAAATTGAAAGAGCTCTTTGGCATTGAACTATTCATAATGTCAAAACAATTTCTTCCCGAGTCTTGCCTGCAACATAGTTCTTGGGATACTAAAGCTTGCCTTGGAGGCCCTTGAGGGACGACATGGAACCTTCCTTGACACTACCCAATGCAGAAAAGGCAGACTCTTCGTTGGAATCTTTGGCAAAATGTGTCATCCATTTTGCAGACGCTATGCTATCAGAGACATTCTCTCATCTCTCTTCTACCTCTTGCCCTGAAGGTTTTCTCACTTTCTACTATTTTGAAAATCAAAATTGTCACTTCAGGTATTCCGCACAACTTCAAAACACGAATTAAAATGAATCAAAATAATTTCACAAAATGAGTAAAAATAAATTCCCTATACGATGATACTCTGTGGAAATACCCTGCTGACGGGACTTACTATATATACTGGGAGGAATGTTGATACTCTGATGAAATACCCTGCTGAAGGGACTTACTACATATACTGGCAAGAATTTTCTTGGCTTGGAAATCAAGTAGTGGACAGAGAGTGTCTTGAACACTTGTCTTTTGTTAGGTGGCGATTCTCTCGAAAAGCGTTGGATGTTATTTTGATTAGTGGATGCGAGTCAGATAGAGACCGTGCATGGTTTCGAGTACGGGGCTTTGAATTGTCTAGTAGGGGGCAGTTGTGTAACGATATGCACTTATACTTTTGATTCTCAATTGAAATTTTTTTTTTTCATGAGGAAACAAAATCATTGTTTCTTTATATTGAGATAAACAGTTTACAAGTAAATAAGCATAGTTCCATATATTTCTGGAATAGAATCCAAGTGGTTGTGAAATTAGTCCTCCATACTGTGAGCATATAAAGAAGGAATAATCAAAATTAGAAGGAAAACGTAGCAACTGAGATCATAGGCTCCCAATACTGAGAGAAAACCACATTGTAACATAATGAAAATAGAAAACATAGGAGTAATTGAGACATATCTACCAAATAAAAACCAAAGTCTAGCACAGATACAGTAATCATAGAAAAAAATATTTGTTCAAGCATTGTAAGTGAAAAAAGACTAAGGAAAGTGGCTATGACCCTTGTCCACCATATGTCCCACTCATGTCTCCCTCGGAGTGATATAGAAAGGTCTTATAGAAATTGATGAGAAGGCCTGAAGCCTCCCCATATCTCTTGAAATATAGTGAATAACCTCCCATTCCTCCCCCTCACCTTCCCCGAATGTAAGGATGTCATAAAAAAAAAACTAGGTGTGTGACAACAGTCAATGGGGTAACTTGAAATCCCTTGAAAAGATCAAGTCCCCTTGCCTCAGAGATCTTCTTGCTAATCTCATCTATGACTAAAATAAAAAGTAGTGGGGAGAGGGAGCAACCCTAGCAGAGCCCCCTCTCACCACGGAAGAAATAAATGTGGTGAAAATTTACAAGCCAAGCATACCAAATGTTAGTGACACAGTCCATGATCCAATCCATATTCCTGTGGTCATCCCCAACCATCACCAGAATGAGCCAGATAAGTCGCCAATTAACGTAATCATATGCCTTCTTCAAATCAATTCTTCCAACCATCGTAGTTTGTTCTTCAGTCTGAGCAGAGTGTATGCATTCTTGGTTGATGGCCACAACATCATGAATATATCTACCTTTCAAAAACAAAAATTGTTCAGGAGTAATATGGGTCGATAGAGTCACATTGTGTCTCTCCGCAATGACCTTGGAAATTAGTTTGTATAGGATATTGCATAAAGAAATAGGCCTGGAATCCCTAAAAGTCTCCGCAGCTGTAAATTTTGAGATAAGAGAAATGAAGGTGGATTTAAGAGCACCAAAAATCCGCCCCTCCAATCCAGATTCTTCAACTAAATCACATAAATCCTTGCCCATCAAGCGGAAGAAGTGTAGGAAAAATTCCACCATCTAGCCGTTTGGACCAAGACCTTTATCTCTATGAAAAGATGTTAGAACAACACGGGTCTCTTGGATAGTGACTTGGCGGTAAATAAAATTATTAGCATCCAAGTCAAGCATAACGAGATAAGCCTAGATCACACATAGCTGATCGTCAAAATTGTTAGAATTGATCTCCCTATAGCAATTTTCAAAATGTCTCTTGGCTTCAGATTTAAGATCAACATCAGAAAATTCATAAGATCCATCCTCCCCCAATATACTCCATATTGCATTTCTATTTCTTATGTGATGCAAAATTTTGGAAAAACTTAGTGTTTTAGTCACCCTCCCTGATCCAGGTCACTCTGCTTTTTAATTGCCAAGTCTTCTCCTGGTTGCATACGATTTATTTCTTCCTGTCTTCAAGGGCCTTGATACGATCAATGGATAGAGTGTTAAGAATTTCCATAGTGAAACATGTGTTGAGGTCCTCAGTCTCAGCAAGGATAGTCCTTATCTCCAGAATTAGGACAATTTTCTTCCTTCTTTCCAGTATTCTCACCTTTTTTTTTAGAGCAGTGAGCCAGTGAGAGAGTATGACCATAGTTTTCACCCCTCATTCATCTATTCTAACCCCCCACATATCATAGAAAAAGTTATTAAAATATGCATCCTCAAGCCAAGTGGAGTTGAATTTAAAATGGATGCCCTTCCAATGTTCCTCATTTCTCCATCTAAAATAATGGGGAAATGATCAAATATGTTTTCCTGAATAACATATGATTTGCAATTTCCCAAAGTCTCCAACAAACTATGGTGGATGAGAAAATGATCTAGCCTTTTCCCCACATATGCATCTCCACTTCTGCCATTTCTCCAAGTGGGAACCATAGGCCATGGCACAACATCATGTAAATGATGGTCAGTCCATAAATGTAAAAGGTAATCAGAGAGAGGGTCCATGTGGGATGTGATTTCCCAGTCTTGATTAGAAAATAAGATAGCATTAAAATCGGGAGCAATAATAAGATAGATTATCTTCAGAATTCCAGAGTCCTGGACTTTGTCCCAAAAGTGATGACGATCTACATATGGTGCATATATGTTCCATATATGGAAACAATCCTTCCAGCCACGAATGTAGTTAGATAGCATAATTCCAGTGAAAACCTCGAAGGAGATGAAATTGACATATTGGGGAGCCCACATGGCATTGAGACCCCCCTATTGATTGTTTGAGTCAAGAGGCAGACATGGACCAGAAGGGAATGATGGAACGGAAGTATTCAATGTTCTTGTGGGTCAGCGCCATAGTCTTCTGTACAAGAATGATGGAAGGGTGATGGGATAAAAATAGTCGGCAGAGAGAGTGTGTTTTAGTGGCGTCTCCCAAACCACGAATATGGAAGGAGAGGATGGTCATCATGTGACAAATGTATGGGGGAGATCTGCTCCAAGGGCCCCAGGTAGAGAGGAATATAGCACAGGAATGTCATGCAAACCACTAGAGTTAAATATGAGTTGTTTTCCATGAATACATTCTCGAAAATGTCTGCTGCCCCTACCATTTTTCCTACAAGTTGTGATATTATTGCCAAATCTAGGGCTAATAATGGGATACGTGATTCCAGGGCCAGCTTTGGGGATAGTGAGGGTAGTGAAATCCAAATTTGAATTTTGTTTCAGGAATCCCGGGTCATTGTCAACAGAGTTATGGGAGGGAGGATAAATTAAACAGTTCTGATGGAGGTTGCGATAGTTCTTATGGAGGTCATGGAGTTCCATGAGTAGTAGAGGATGACAGTTCAAATTCGAGAGCAACATACGATGGCGGTTCAAATTGGAGAGAATCAAAGGAGGACGAGTCATATAGCCAAGCAATAGAGGATGATGGACCATTAACGAGAGAAGGAGGCATGTCTAAGGGATGACATGAGTGGTGGGAAGGAGGGAGAGTAGTAAAAGTGGAAGTATATGGAGCCATATCCACAGTCTGAGAAAACATGGGAATATTGCCTGAGCAATGATCCTCGTGTAGAGAAGAAGGATCATCAAAATGAGAAGGAGGCACTTCATAATCAGTATCAACAGTGTCATCAAAATATTTGTAGGTACCTGGTTCTGAGGCAGTGTCCCGTTCAGTGTTGTCGCGTTCATCCGATATCGTGTCGGAGCATCCACTGTGTTGTCAACTACTCCTATGAGGTGCATATGCATGTAGTCATGGCGGGCACTACTCCAGAAGGTGACCAATATGATGACATAACAGACAATGAAATGGCACATTCCAATAATCTACCCTTTGATGAAAGCAAAGAGATCCCCACAGGAGGATTATCTATTCAGTGAGTTCACTAGTCATATCTACCTCCACGAGAAACCAAGCAAGTCATTTGCGCCACACTTTTGGGTCCATGTAAACAAATGAGCCCAAAGCATTTCCAATTTCCATGAGAGCCTGTTTCAACCAAAATTTAAGTGGGAGACCCAGTATTTTGACCTAGGTCCATCTGTTCCTTGGGGTTTTAGTAATAGGATTAAAGCCCATGTACCATTGGTGGAGGAAAACAAAATTGTGGCCCCACACCCATGGCATGCCTAAAACCTTCTCAGTGTATGCATAATGGAGGAAATAAAAATTGAACCAACGATTTAAAATGATGTTGACCTTCAGGGTGTAACCCAAAAATGGCTTCCATTTCGCCTGGACCCATTCCTCCATATCCATGATATTTCCCCCAAAAAAATATCATCATCCTATCAATGCTCGATTCTAGAGACTCTGCACCCAATTGCATATAATATCATGTCCAAAACTGAGGAGTTTTGGCTCAAGGGTGAAATTGAAAATAATTTTCGCAGGTCTACATCTGTAAGATTCATGAGCCATTGTCTGCCGGGAAGCATGGGAGAGCTGATCAGATGAAACCCCACTCCCATCTTCCAGTCCATGTTTTGATGTCACCTCATGCATCGGCCCAGTGAAGGAGTGTGGAACGAAAACGTCATCATTTCCATGCAGTGAAGTCACATGGTTGCAGTGCCCCTCATCTCCAGGACACATCCTCATCATATGTGGTCGACCCCCGAGTATCTCTACTTCCAAGGTGGCATGTAAGAAAATCTCATGCGGTGAGGTGTCCACATCCAGGGATTCTAGATAATATTCCATCTCGACAGTGTGATCAATTGTACAATTTTGTTGACCCCACATGATGTATGTCCCATACCATTATGCACCTATTAGATAGATAAATGCCCACAGATCCAGGTGGGTCATCATCAAAACGAGGAAAAAAAGAGGAATAATATAGAAAACCCCAGTGGCAGGAGGTCGCAACATCCCCAAGAGAATAAAAGGACAAGTGGAATAAATGAAAGGTGCCAATCAAAGTAGAATAATATGACAAGGAATAAAACTTGAAATAGAAAATAGGAATGGCCAAATCCGGAGTCTTCGATCCCAGGCTATCCCCCATGTTAAGGACAAAAAGTAGGTGGGAAGTAAAGTAAGTAGGTGGTTAGACAATGGTGTGCCCCGCGTTCCCTAGAAAACTAAATCACGATGGAGAAGAAAATGAAAAATTCATTGTATTCCAACAAGGAACCACCCCACTGCCCCAACCCACCTCCAGCCATCGCACCACCCCAACTCCCTGCCACCCAAGAGCCACCTGCAAACCAAGTAAGAAGAGAAATGATAACAAAATCACCAATAGTAACATAAACATTCCCAAAGAGGAAAGGAACATAATGTAGGAGGAAAATGACGGTCCTATAAACAGCAGTAGCCCTAGATATCACACCAACGGTGACACAACCTGAAACTAATGTCGTGAAAGGGATGAGAAATAATGAAATTATCCAACTACGGGTGGAAGAGAGTAGGAAATGACTTGTCCTTCCCAGATTCAATGTCAGCAAAGGAGCCACCAGCAAGAAAACATTTGAAAACATATGGCCAAGGAAGTATAGATGGATGAAAGAGTGAGGCCAGGGTAAACATTCAAAAAAATGGACCAGATCTTCCTTAGCAAAAAAACATTAGAATGTGGCGAAAATGTGTACACCAGATGCGAAAGAGAATGCAGATGGCGCACATGAAATAAAAGAGGATATGAAATAGGTCCCACATCATGGTGGAGTAAAGTCACCAGGTGTTCAGATGAGTGTGACAAGGAGCCCCCACATGAAATAACTTATAAGAATAGCTGGAACAAATAGATGATAAGCAACACTACCTACTGCTTAGAACATGAACCTATGGGCTACCTCAAAAAACAAAGTAAGGGAGGTCCAATAGCTCGATGGATATATGAAGGTCAGATAGATGATGTGAAGGAGCATCCAAATGAGTAAATACATAACGCATAAGAGAAATAGAGCACCAGTGAGAGTGCCAAAACTAGCACCGGGAGAGTTAGAGGAGAGATGCATGGCGACCCAGAGATGGACAAGACATGTGAATAGAAAAACAAATAGCCCAGCAAAGCCGAAAGATATGCATGAAAGACATAACTCTTACTCTAGTTTTTCAGGTTTTCGAGAGGATTCAAACCAAATCGCCATGTATCCAATCCTGCTCCAGAAGTGGTGCATCAGAAGCATGAACAAAGTTTGAGTCCCTCCAACAACTCAAATTGCTATGATGTGTATGAAACATAAAAAAATTAAAATTTAATTTTTAATAAATTTGAAGTTATTTTTTACTTTTCGAATAATAGTAAAGTTTATAACAATCGAGATTAATGAGAATAGTTGTTAGGGATTGTTAGGTTACCATGCCACTTCCAATTATTTGCAGTGATCCATAGTGATTTTTAAATCCAAATTCATAAAACTATTGGCATGGAAGAATTTCTCACGCGAGTCAAATACTTTTACATTTGGTAACAGGTTTTGGGAAAATTTATTTATTGTTAGGATGATATTGAGATGGTTTTATACTAGTGTGTTGTTTTCATCATAAGTAGTTTATATATATATATATATATATATATATATATATATATATATATATATATATATATATATATATATTTTTTTTTTTTTTTTTTTTTCTTTTATTTTTAATTTTTTTTTAAATTTAAGTTTTTAAATTTTATTTTTTTTAATTATTATTATTATTTAATAAATTATGGTTTTTTTAATTATTTTTTTTAAATTATTATTTTCTTTTATTCTTTAGATTTTAAGTTTTTTATTTTTTAATATGTTTTTCGTTTTTCATTTTTTTCCATTTTTTTTATTTAATAATAAAAAAATGGTTTTAATATTTATTTTTTAAATTTTCAATGTTTTTAATTATTTTTTTTCCACAAAAAAAAATCAGCAACTTTTTATTTATAAAATGAAAAATTACATGTAGGATATGCTTTTAAGAATTTCATAAAAGTGCCCTTAGGGCTCATGTGCTCTCGCACAAAATGAATAGTAGCAAGGCTACCATTACATTCAGTAAAAAGATAAAAAATAAAAATGAAAAAGATGAGTCGATAGAGGGAAGAGAGAAAAAAACTAAACTGACGGCCCCAAAAAGAAACTACTTCTGTTAGAGAGTAGGTAGATGTCCCACAACTCAGGTTTTCCTCCCTTTCTTCTTCTCAACCTTGCGCCACTCACCCTCAGATGGCTCAACAGTTGCAAGGACAATCTGATTTTCTGCTGTCTAGGTTCTTGTGTCCTTGTCTAAGTCTGAAGTATCTGATGGATGGTGTCGTTTGATCCCTCCATTACCCATGTCCTCAATAGTCCTTTTTGACTGGTTCGGTTGGGGTTGTGAATCCATGTGTGCTGGTATGTCCTTCCCTTGTATCTCTGGTCCATGTGTAAGATCATTGTCTCCCTTGAGAACTGTTTCCTCCTCTGCTTCTAACTCATCCTCCTTTGAATCTGGAGGGGGATATTGCCAACCTTTTCTTTGTTTCCCTTTCTGTTTCTTTTTATTGTTTGCTTTCTTAGCTTCTGGGCATGTATTTTGTAGGTGTCCTGTCATCCTATAGATTCTGCATCTGAATGTAGTGTTTTCATAATCTAATGGTTGCAGCCAGTTCTGTTGCTTGTAAATCATCATAATGTTTTCGGGTAATCCTTTGCTTAGATCTACTTCCACATAGATTCGTGCAAAAGTGTAGATCCTCTCCTCTATTCTCTCCATGTTTGTTTTAATGTATCGCCCGATGCTATTTGCAATACCCTCTAAGACCTGGTCACTCCAAAAATGAAGGGGAAGGTTATATAATCTAACCCATACTGGCATTCGAGAGACTGTCATAGTATTGGCATCAAAATCTGTAAACCATGTGGTAATGAAGAGCCTCGTGGTTCCCCAGAACCAAGGCCGCGCTCTGATGATACGATCTCTGTCCTCCGAGGATTTAAATTTAACGATAAAAAACCCCTTGGAACAGAGATGAATTTCACATTCCATAGTCCATCGAGTGAATATCCAATGGAAGAGGTCCATTGGTTTTGGCCAGAAGTAGTCGAATCGGCAGAATAATGCCTGAGTTTCATATGTCTTGACGTACTCCTCTGTTTCTGGGGTATCGATCTTTAGTGCAGGAGTTTGTCCAAGCTGTTCTACTATGTAAGGCCTTGAGACATTTCCTGCTTGATTTGGAGGTGATCCTACAACTTTTTTCCCCTGTAAGACATTTTTGTATGATGGGCCTCCGTTTGGTTGTTGCTGATTTATGGGTTTTTTCCCTTTTTCTTCCCCTAGAAATCTTGATGTGCCCTGGTTCACAGCGCCCCCTCTCAAGAAAATATTTAGGGAGATAGTCATTTCTGTGCTTATAGCATAGTCCTTCAAAGCTTTGTTATCCTGAAGAGAGCGGCATCCGCTGAACAGATATTGTAACGAAATTGGGTACCTCAGTTGTCCCCATATTTTTTGTTTTAGCTGCAGAATAGTGTTGTTTTCTTGTGCCCAAATTAACAGAGTTTTACCCACAGGGGGTCTCATAAAAATCTGAAAATGATTGGGAATTACCTGTTGTGAAGGGTTATCATTAGCCAGAGAGTAACTGAATGAGCGATGGGCTAAAAAAGTAGCCTAAGAACTGCCCTTTTGTTTCCCATCTCGCTCCGACCTTGCCTCCCCTACCTTCCGCACCGCTTGGATAGTCCTCTGATCAAGCCCTAGCACCACCCTTCGCATCCGACCTAGATGAAAGTCCTCATTCTCCATCCCCACTTTGCAAGGGCTGCGAGCCGGATTGTTGGCAGCATCCCCTTTGCCCCAAATCAATTGTTCAGGGCAGAAAAAACACCTATATGCCCTTTTTCGAAACCCAACAAGGTTCGTGGGTTCCAGATCTATGTTCGTAGATTTTGGCAGATATTTGTCTGCTCCTTTATCATAGAAAAAATGATTGAGAACATCGCCTCCTACATGTATAGATGTGTCTCTGTGCATCATGCCATTGGGCGGGAAGCCATGCTCAAAGCAGTGGAACTCCCAATGCACGATCCCGACCTCCACGCTGAGTATGGTTCGCCCCTTCCAATAATCGATCACCAGATGATTCGAGGTTGTGTGCCAAGGCTCAAAGCCTGAGAAAAATTCCAAAACAGTCGCTCGTCCGGTAAGGAACTTGGAGAAGATGACACCCTCTGATGCATCATGATCAATAGCATAGACGATGACGACTGTGCCGAGGGAAACCCCCCTTGGATTGGAATCCACGGGGTCAGCGCCGATGGTAGCAACGAAAACTCCCCTCAAAACCCTAACAGAAGGCATCTCTGGACCTTCGCACATCCCTCTTCCTTTATACTTACTGATGTTAGTAAATCGTTTTCACTCAATGTTTTTAATTATTATTTTAAATATTTTTAATTATTATTTTTAGTTTTTTTTATTGTTTTTTATATCATTTTTTTATTTTTTTCCATTTCTTCATTTTTTTTTAATCTTTTTTTTCATTTTTTTTATGTTTTTTTAAAAGTTGTTTTTAAATGTTTTTTTTTAATTATTTATTTTAAAAAAATTTCTTTAATTTGTTTTTATTCTTTTTTTTGAAATGTGTTTTTTTCTTTGTTTGTTTTTTTGTTTTTTTATTTATTTATCTCATCATTATTTTTTATGTTTCTTTTTTTTTGTCAAATTTAAAAATTATTTTCATAGATTATGTTTTTTTTTAAATGTTTTTTTTTAATTAATTTTTTTATGTTGTTATTTTTTTTCTTAAATTTTTGTTTTGATTTTTATAAGTTAATTTTTCTTCCTTTGTTTTACATTTTTTTTTGTCTTTTTTATATAATTTATATATTTTTTTTCATGTTTTTTAATATTTTTTTGTTATAATATATAGTTTTATTTACTTGTTATTATTTTATTAAATTTTTGTGTTTTTGTTTTTGTTTTTGTTTTATTTTTTCAATATTTTCATATTCTCAATATATTTGATTGGATATATATGTCAAAATAAAAAATATGTAGAAATAAGAAGTCTACGAGAACAATTTTTTTTGATGGTATACTTCCTTAGTGGTGGATAGAAACGACAATTGTTTTTTTTTTGCATAATATTTAATATGTTTATTAGTTTTGATTTATTAAATTCAAAAGAAATATAATTTTAATATTAGATTATTATTATTATAATATATGAAAATATAATTAAAATATATATAGTAGATAAATGTATTTCGGATTAATCACATCATTAGAAGTTTGTCGACGTTTCGAACCAACGAATGTGGTTCATGCTTAGGATCAGACATTTTCTTAGCCACTTGTAATTGAGCTTGCTCAAAATGGAGAGCCTTACCAGTCATTTCCCTTTCATATAGGGTAATAATGTTAGATCTAAGACTTCTCTGATCCATAAAGTAGATAAATGTCTTTCGGATTAATCACATAATTAGGATTTGGTTGATGTTTCGAACCAACTAATGTGGTTCATCGTCAGGATCAGACTTTTTCATCATTAGGATTTGGTCGATAAGGCTTGTCATTTTGAGCGAGCTCGATTACAAGTGGCTAAGAAAAAGTCTGATCCTAAGGATGAACCACATTACTTGGTTCGAAATGTCGACCAAATCCTAATGAAGTGATTAATCCAAAAGACACTTATCTACTTTATGGATCACAAAAGTATTAGATCTAACATTATTACGCTACACGGAAGGGAAATGGCTGATAAGACTCGTCATTTTGAGCGCAATCGATTGCGAGTGGCTAAGAAAAAGTTTGATCCTGAGGATGAACCAAATTAGTTGGTTTGAAACGTCGACCAAATCCTAATGATGTGATTAATCCGAAATACATTTATTTACTTTATGGATCACAAAATTCTTAGATCTAACATTATTACCCTACACGGAAAGCAAATGGCCAATAAGGCTCCTCATATTGCGCGAGCTCGATTACAAGTGGCTGAGAAAAAGTATGATTCTAGGGATGAACCACATTAGTTGCTTTGAAACGTCAACCAAATATGAATGATTTGATTAATCCTAAAGACATTTATCTACTTTATGGACCACAAAAGTATTAGATCCAACATAATATATATATATATTTCTCAATAATGACATATAGTTTTAAAAAACAATTTGCAAACTTCAAAATCTTAAAATTATTTTAAAATGAAATATTAACTCAAATTTACAAAAAAATGATTTTTTTAATTAAGAGAGTATCAAAAACTCCAAAATCACATATAAATTCATGTGTTTTGTAAAGTTGTTCATTCATCACTATCCAATGATTTCAATACATTATATGAAAAAAAAACATTATATTTAATAAATTGTTCTTAATATGATAAACTTAAAATAAAAATAAATTAATATAAATTAAATGGTAATAATTTTTTTAAATATTATTAACACCATGGCTAATTTTTTTTGGAAATTTAGGATTTTCATAGAGGCAATATTTTATATTTAATGTCATCCTTGGAATTTTAAGGCTTTTCAGAGACATGATATTTGATCTTTAATACCATGCTTAAAAATCGTTGTAATTTTGAGACTTTTGATATTTTGTCTTTAATGTCATGTCTATCGTTGGAATTTTAAGTTTTTTTAGAGTCATGATATTTTATCTTTAACTTCATTATTACAGAAATTTGAAAATTTACCCCGAAAAAGAAAATACGTTATTCCAGCATCAACACTATTGGGGCCTTTGTTTTTGGGATAGAACAATTTTGAGTTGCAGAAAGCTAGAGGATAGGTGGCAGAACACAATCAAGGTAGACAGGGAGCTATCATGGTTGTGGAAGGCTAAGAGATAGGTGGTGCGTCATTGGAAAAGAACAGTGCAAATGACAGAGATGGGAGACAAAGAAAAACAATAGAACTCCCAATGAAAGGAAGAAGCGGAAGGCAGCAGAGCCAAGAAAAAGGAAAGGAATGACAATGTCTATCGAGGAGAAAAAAATAGGCAGGAAGGTAGTTAGCAGCAATTAGTTAGTTAGTCCAGGGAGAGGCTGAGGCGAAGCAGAGCCTTAGGAGAGCTCTATGTGAAGTCTTTTGTACTGATCTAGACTCTAATAGACTCTGTGGAGCACATGTATGTTTTTTTCATATTGTTAATGAAATTGACCTATTGTTGTGTGTGTGATATTGCGAGTTGATTGATGTTTAAATGCTTATGGTGAACATATGCCTAGATTAATTTTTTAATTCAACCTTCTGAATATGTCCTGATGAATGATAACTCCTTCTTAGAGTTAAGATATATATGTGGCTTCTAAATCTCCATAGCTGTTATATGTGCTCATATTTTTCTTCTACATGATCTAGCTTCTAATCTTATTAAGGTCATGACATGCCTCGGGTGAGATTCCCTACTCCCTTGAGTAGGGTGAAAATGTCAACGTTGTTCTAGAATACTGCAGAAACCTTATTGGCCTCAAACCTGAACTTGGGTCTTGCCCTGAGACCTCCTTTTTTGCCAACAAATGGTTCTGTTACTGGGACCTGAAAACTCTTTTAGAAGTTAGATCATAGTATAATGGATCTCCGAGAAGGAACTACGAAATTGGTGGTATAATCACTTAGATCAGTTCACATTGCAACAAGCAGAATTTCCGAAATAGAGGGAAAATATTGTCAAAGATCAGGCTTGTTTTCTGAAGCTGCGAATGACCTGTATGAAATTTTTTGCGGAAATTTTTCCGAAGAGGATTAGAATTGGTTGCGAAGACTTCAAATCAAGTCACTCCCAGGAGGATCGCAAAGAGTCTGTTGCAATTAGATGCACACAAATCTAGTAGCACTCCATCGGTTAGACATGGATCTAACTCGAGCAGTAGATTTTTGGGTACAATCTACCTTGGAGGGGTACATTTTGGAATTTGTAGCCAAGTGTTACCAATATTTTACAAAATCCAAAGACATATTTAGATCTGGGTTGTCGGGAGAACTGTTGAAAGAAATCCCATTGTGGATTAAAGCTCTAATGGTGGACGAGGGATTGATGTCACTCCAAAGTCCTGATATGGAGACCTAAACCTCTAGTACTGGGGGAAGGAGTTGAGGGAAAGATGCTACAAGAAAGTAAAATGAGGGAATAGGGATATGGATGACGTAACATCTAGTAGCTTGAGAGAGCGGAGAGCACATCGGAGGGCACAGATTGTTGAGAAGTGGCAGGAAATGGAAATGAAAGAGTTTGAAAAGTAGGAGAAGAATCGACAAAACAAGGAAAAGGCGCTTTAGATGGCAGAGGAAAGAGAAGGTCAGATGAGATCCAAAGGAATGGGAGGGACCATCAAGAAAGTAAGGCAAGTTTGTAGGAGCCCAACCTGAAGAGAAAAGGGAGAGAAGTCCAATGAGGAGGACAGGCACCTCAAGGAGGAGTTTGATGTGGAACTGCATGTTGCAATGGAGCAACTATTCCAAGAGAGGCAAGCACCCATAGCACAAGGTAATTCTATTTCCCAAGTTTCAAGTATCACTAGTCCTAACCTTCCCGTGGTACTCTGTCATCCACCTCATAAGTTTTTTGTTTAGTTACGAGAGTTTAGAAAGTTGAGTAGTACTAAATACACAATATAGATATCTACTAGAAACAGTGTTGGTAGTAAAATCTCTCATCCGGGAAGTAGAGGTTTTGTTTTAGTACCACCAACATAAGGAAAGATGGCGGGATTGTTCACTCGACACCTAGAATTTTCTAGAAAAGGTAACGACAATGTGGAGGAGCAATGGTATCTCTGTGAAGCAATTTGGAGAGCTAGACAGACACCGGATGCAGTCAAGAAAACTGAGTTCCAAACCACACTAAGAGAAAGAGCATTGTGCTGGTTCATTAAATGGTTAGAAGCACACCAAAACGTAGCAATAGATGATGTGAAGAAAGAATTTTTCCAAGAATTCAAATTTCCTCAAAAGAATCAGCAGGGATTGTCTGAGCTATTGGAAATCAAACAGCGGGAAGGAGAAACCGCCTAGGATTTAATGAGAAGATTTAAGGACGTGATTGGAAAGATAAGTTACCCAATCAATCTAAATCACCCGTGGGATTGGTTCATCAAAGCACTCTTACCGTTGACAAGGACACTGCCAACACAACAGAATATTGATACCCTTCATGATGCTCTTGAGCAAGCCATGAAAATAGAAGCTATGGTGGGTTACCTGCAGGATTTCAGAGGAGGAGCAACAATACAATATCCTTCCATACTAGGACTACAACATCAAATAGCTAGTTTAACAGAGAGGTCGAAAGACATTCAACTGGTGCAACCTAGAAGGCCCAACGTGTGGTGCACACATTGTTTGATGGAAGGACACGTTGCCACAAAATGCCCGAGGTTGTGAGGAGAAAATGTTGGAACTTCGATGCCCGTAACACATGTGGCTCCACCAGTCAAAGGAGTTGTGCACATAAATACTCAAGGACTATACCAACCACAACCCCACTTCCCGGGGTTCCCCAACCAAGAGTTACAAATAGAAACCGAGTGCTGTGAAATATGCAAAGGTATTGGTTATCCTCCATGACTATGTCCAATTCTGCAAAAATATTCTAATCTTACAAAAAATATATACTGTGAATTTTGTGCTTCTACAACACATAATACAAAGAAATGTACAGCCTCAGATGCATTGGAAGAATGATTGGACAGGCCGTCTTATAGAGTGAATGAAACTCCAAGGGGGGGAGGAGGAGGAATGAGAGGTAGAAAAACTAGAGGAAGACTACTAGTAATATGTCATAATTGTGATCAGGAAGGGCATGTAGCAAGGGAATGTCTACTGCCTAGGAGACCATGGTTCTCTCAATCCAGAGTTAACTTGCATGCAACTAAAGACTGCCTAGAGTTGATTAAAAGATGGGAAGAAAGAGGCAGACAAAAGGGAGCTAACCTGGTTAATGCAGAACCAAGAATAACAGAAGCTCAACCCATGCAAAGTGTAGGAATAGTAACGTGGGGAGGGAAGAAAAATGGAGAGGATACTCGAGACATGGACTCGATAAAGTTAATCAAATTGGCATCCCCAAAGAAAGATTTCAGCCCAGACCGACAAAAACAGTATTTTAAAGAAGCACTAGAAACATTTTCCTGGATAGGGAGACATCAGAGTATGGAAATTCCACAACCGTCCAACTGAAAAGAGAAGGAAATCCCTACAAGTACATTGATCAAGGAATGGTTCCGATTCTTGCTGAAGATAGAAAACAATGGACCAATTCTGGAGCAACTAAAGCAAAATCTAGAACTGGTCGTGCAAATCCAGAACCTGGAGACTCAGGGAATTCAATGGTGAAAAGAAATAAGAGAAGAACTTGAAAGGAGGTCCGTGTGAACACTCAGGTCACGGGATTTCAAATCAAAGATACAATGCTTGATCTCAGATCAGATGTCAACATTCTACCCTGGAAGACGTGGGAAGCGCTGTGGAAACCAAACCTAACATATTCACCAATACAACTCAGAATGGAAAATCAATACTGTATTGTACCAATAGGAAGGCTGGAGGAAGTCGAAGTTGATGTTGCAAGAGTAAAAAACTATATAGACTTTGAAGTAATAGACATCATGGGAGACAAGGATCCATATCCTCCTTTGCTAGGAATAGATTGGGCCTTTTAGAATTATGCAGTGATTGATTTAAATAAGGAATTAATGATTTTCAAAGATGGAGAAGTCTGAGTAGTTCAACCATTGGACCCATATCAAGGACCCTGATACATCAAAACAGTTGAGAATGGAGAGGACACTAAGCTTCTAGATCAACTCTACTAGATCATGATAGGAGGGAGAGAAGATTATATCAATCCTACAGTAGGAGGGACCATAAGCTAGAGAATTGTTCAGAGTTTTGACTTGGGATCAGAAGTAGCATGGGAGATTGTCAATAGGGAGGATATGAAATTAACACCAGAAGATGCACCAACATTCACGGAGTCAACTAGATTGGTATAGAGGTAAGAGGATATCCAACTCTTTCAGATATGCATGCCATAAATAATTTCATTACTAAAATGGAAGAAAAAGCACTAGTAGAACATAGAGTCCCTCTTATGGACATATCACTACAATCCATGTCAGCAAAGTGGTGGACTACCCATCACAACTCTCTTTCGTAATGGGAAGATGTTACCAGAGCATTAAGAACTAGATTCCACGAAGCTTCAGGACCGCAATTCAAAGAGAAGTATCAAGGGGATTCTAACCCCCTAGAACATATACTTAGATGCGAGTATAAGTGGAGGAAAGAGGGGTATCCAGAATATTTTTGGGTGCACAACTTTATACATTCACTAGACACCATTCCATAGGCTTGGTACCTCACAGAAGAGAAGAAGAGAGGAATTGATACATGGGAAACAGTTGCGGAAACATTTACGTAAAGTTTTTCGTTGAAAGGAGATACACAACAAATCACATACGCTCTCCAAGAAACTAAAAGAGTGTTGTTCTTTCCAGAGCTTCAGGAAGATGAAGAGATACCATTATCAGAGTAGAAATTCAAAGAATCAGTAGCATGTAAAAGGATAGACTGGGAGATAGATGATGATAACTTAGAGAATCTCCAACATCTATACTTTGAAGAGAGAGAAGGAGAGCAGTAAATGCAAGAAGAACCAACTATAGAGGGACTACACCTATTACCTTTGAAGACGATGAAGAAAAATATTGGAAGCACAAAGAAACCCAAGGTTGTATCTATCGAATATTATTGGGATATAGAGACAACAAAGAAAATCTTTGACTTGTTACGGGAATATGAAGACTTGTTCCCATCTTCAATGACGAAGCTCAAAGGGATTAAAGGGGATTTGGGAGAAATGCGCATAGTCTTAAAACCAGATGTGAGGCCAGTAAATCATAGGCCTTACCACCTAAATCCGAGAGTAAAAGAAAATGTTAAAGCAAAGATAGATAAAATGCTGAAGGAAGGATTTATTTTTCAAGTTGAGGAAGCAGAATGGGTCAGTCCCGTTGTAATACAAAGTAAAAAGGAGAAATTAGCAATTATAATATGTGTATACTACAAAAGTATCAACAACACATGCATTCATGATCCATTTCCAACTCCATTTAGCAATGAGGTTCTTGAAAATGTAGCAGGAAATGAAGCATACTCATTCATAGATGGCTTCTCAAGGTATCATCAGGTGAGAATAGCAGAAGAAGACAAAAGGAAAACTACTTTCACAACAGAGTGGGTATCATTTTCATACCATGTCATGCCTTTTGGATTAAAGAATGCACCGAATGTATTTTCATGGATAGTAATAGCAGCATTCAGGGACTATATCCATAAATTCCTGGAAGTATACATCAATGATTGGAAAGTTTACAATCTACTAAAGAACCATGCAAATATGCTCAGAATGATGTTTGATAGGTGTAGACAACTTCAAATTTCTCTCAACCTTAAGAAGTGCATCTTTGCAGTACCTTTTGGAACACTTTTGGGACATATCGTTTGTAAGCAAGGTGTATATGTGGACCCAACAAAGGTAGAAGTCATTGTGAGCATGGAAGCACCAAATACCATAAAACAATTGAGGTCACTACTGGGACACACAAGGTATTACAGAATATTTATCTGTAACTATGCAAAGCTAACAACACCATTAGAAAAATTGTTGCGAAATTCAGAACAATTTATGTGGAATGATGAATGCACAAAGGCACTAGACACATTGAAAGAGAAACAAGCAAGCGCACTGATTTTGGCCCATCCCAATTAGGATAAATAGTTTCATGTCCACATTGATGCCTCAAGAATTGCTTTAGGAGTGGTGTTAGCTCAGCAAGGAGAAACCTCCATAGATCATCCAGTGTACTTCGCAAGTAGAAAGTTGTCCATAGCTTAAATAAATTATACAACCAAAGAAAGCGAGGCTCTTGCTATGATATACTCTCTACAGAAATTTTGTCACTACCTATTGGGAAGTACGTTCAAGTCCTTCACAGATCACTCAGCAGTGAAATATCTAGTAAAAAAACCTGTGCTTGAAGGTAGAATCTACAGATGGCTCCTACTATTCCAGGAGTTCACTTTTGAGGTAATAGTAAAACCAAGAAGGCTAAACGTTGGTCCTGACCACTTATCAAGTTTGGAGAATAAGGAAAACAGGGGATCCCTTAATTATCAGCTGCCGGATGTTGATCTCTTCAGAGTAGAAGCCATCCCAGATTATCTAGAGCAAATAACGTTGTATCTAGCCATAGGGCAATGCCCAGTAGAATACAGGACAACCCAAAAGAGACATTTAGTACTAAAAGCAACCAAATATCAACTAATAGTAGGACAATTATACAAATTGGAGTTGGATCATATCTTGCAAAGATGTGTCCTAGATCATGAAAGAGAAGATATCTTGTGGGAGTGTCACAGTGGAGTTGCGGGAGGCCATGTCACTGCAAAACCCACCACAAGGAAAACACTACATGCAGGGTTATGGTGGCCCACAGTGCACAAAGATAGCAAGGCATATGTGAAAAAGTGCGATGTCTACAAAAGAACAGGATGACCGTCACACTGAGATGAGTTATTGTTGCATCCTATGAGGGTTATGCAGGCATTTGAGAAATGTGTCGTCAACTTCATAGGACCAATTGCACTAATGGGATGACACTCATAGTTAAGGTATATAATTACCACAATAGATTATCTCACAAGATGGGTAGAAGCGGCCCCTGTTAGAGACTGCACATCATATACAATAGCCATATTTATTTTCCAGAACATAATTAGCAGATTCGACTATCCCAGGAGCCTAAAAATTTATCAAGGCACGCATTTCATAAATGCTACAATTAAATCACTACTAGAAAAAATTCTAGTACAACACCACAAAAGAATCCTGGACCACCCTTAGGTGAATGGAATCATTGAGGCATTCAACAAAATCCTGGAAAAAGGACTAACAAAGATATGCAATGCCAACTGTGATGATTGGGATGAAAGGATACCAACCACATTATGGGCATACATGACAACCATGAAGATACTACACAATCAGACTCCATTCCAGTTGGTATACATAAAAGAGGCAGTAATACCAGCGATATTTATCATACCAAGCCTGTTAATTACTTCAACTACACATATGACAGATGAAGACTCCATCACTGAATGCTTCCATGACCTGTAGGAGCTTGAAGAAGATAGATTTCTGGCAGATTTTCATGAGACAATACAAAAAGAAAGATAGAAATCCTGGCACGACTTTCACATCAAGCACAAAACATTCACTATTGGAGGAAAATTCATGTTATTCGATAGCAAATTACAGAAGTTCCCAGGGAAACTCAGAATGCATTGGATGGGACCGTATCATGTCATAGAGATTAAATAATCAGGTGTGGTCAGACTCATGGAACTAGATGAACAAATACTACAAGGATGGGTGAATGGTGCATGCTTTAAACCCTATCATGAGTAAGCTCCACAATTTTTTTTTAATAACTATGGTACCCGAGAGCAGTCAATAGGGTAGAATAGCATATATAGAGTCAATAACTCTCTCTCAATTGAGATGATACATACAATAGGAATCCTTAAGAAAAGCCCACACAGTGGCGAAGAACATCAATCAGCCCTGTTACGATGCCGAGACCGCATTGCAACCAATTATGGTCGGGGGGGAGAGTCTATAGTATCAGATAGCCTAAGCGTGTCAAATATCATTCCCTCATAATGACCTAGCACACCTTTTTTAGTCCGTAGGATAACCCGAATTCGAAAAATAATGTTTGTAATTAGTAACCCATTTGTAATTAGTAACCCCCATACCATAATAAAATTTTCATATTAAGCCATAATTATTACCCATAATGTCTACCCCTACTCTCGAAGCTAGCATTAACAATGTCAAAATACACCTCATCACGATAACTAATCACACAATTATAGCTGTGGGAAACAAAACGAGAATTAATTAGTTATGGGTTCATATCAACCTCATTCATGTTGGTAACATTACTTAACCTGCGTGAAGGAAAAAAGGCACCAAAAAGCCAAAAAAGTCTGAGTTAGTAGAAACATAAACAGCTACAACAACAAGCACAATTTCAGCAGCAAAAGTTCAAAGCAGCCGATCAATAGCAGAAGTTCAAAGAAGCAGACCAGTAGTAGAATTTCAAAGTAATAGACCAGCAACAGCAATTCAAGTGTACAACAGAAGAAAGAAGATGACAAATTTAGAAACCTTAGTCATCGAGCCTGAGCTCAATTCAAGAATTCAAAGGATGGAGTCGTTAATAGGAAAATAGGATAATGCCTAATTGATATATACAGACTTCACCGACTCGTACTAGTTCCCAGCCATGAAAAGGCAAGCATACACCAAAAACTATGCAATGGAGGGAGGAGATGAAGCAGCAAAGATGAACCCAAATTTCAGAGGCATTTAGAGGTTGACTATCCTGCAACTTAGGAGTCGCCTTGTGTTTGGGACGATGGGAGCAATAATGGAATGCACAAAGTTCCTGATGAGAAGAATTCAAAACATATCATTATGGCTTGGGAGGGAGATCCCAATTGATGTAGAGGAAATACATAGACTCACAAGATTATCAGCGAGGGGTGGCGATGTCTCAACGGCCTTCCAGAATGTGTCCAAGAGAGCTAAAAAGATAGGGGATTTTGATTACTACAAAATGTATGAGTCAAGAAGAGGTGGAAAGGGAACAAAAATTGACCTCTTCAACAACCCATCGATGAATTTTGTCTGCTATTTGATAGTTGGGAAGACAATGAGGCACTACACCAAAGGAGAATGCACCCTAGACACAATGTCAGTCGCGGAACACTGAATTCAAGGAGTACAGTTGAACTAGTGCTCATTTTTGTTGAATGAATTGTTTGAGGCTTGCGAGGACAACTACAGGTGAGCCACAAGATTCATCTATGGGTATCTGATCATCGCCTTTACAATTTGGAAGTGGACTCACCAAGGGATCAAATAGCTCACAGAAATTTTTCACGACTGACCCATGGCACTAAGGTTCATGCCCTAGAGAGTATCAGGAGATCCAAGTACCAAAGAAGTCAATGAAGAAGATTTTACATTCTAGTACGAACAAATGGTCGACATGGTTGGGAGCGAGAAAAGGGTTCCAAGGGACATATTGGATAGATACTCTCCATAAATATGGTTTGGGGTAACCCATAACAAGACTTATATTTGACCAATTTGGGTGGGTGAAACCAATTTCCAAATGCGGCCACTGAAGTTCCAAGTGGAGGAGGAAGCCTCCCATAGATAAGATTGTTCATGGTTAGGAGTGGAGATGGAAGTCAGAAGCGAGATCCCACATTACTCATTTGAGAAAATTCTACCCAAATCCTCCCAGGAGAGACGCCAAAAGAAGCAGCACAGAGGATCTCACAACTGCAACTATGACCACTATTGGACCAGATTGAGACATAGGTAAAAGGCTTCAACCTGGTAATAGAAACTCTTACAAGCACATCTACTATATTTCCTACTTTTTCTCAGTTTCAGACATTGAAATATGCATCCCCATCCACAACCAACCCCATCATTACTGCCCTACCATCCACCACATTCAATTCCCCTTCGCTAACCAGAATCAACCCAATTCTCAAGACCAAGGCAATGAAGCCGCCAGTACTTGCACCCAAACCAAGGAAATCACAAACTATGGCACCCAAACAATTAGTTGATCTCACAGGGGAAGACCAGCCCCAGCTTATAGCTACAGACATACTAATTCAAGAAGATCTATAGGTTTCCACACAAACAACCTCTGCGCTACCTGTGTTCAATCCATCCTCAGTCCTAAACATTCATATATCAACTCCCATTCAAACACACAATTCATCACCACACACTTCATTCACATCCAAGGACCACCCCACCCGCACTCTGTCCACCTCAACAACCATTTTAGATCCAATAAAACTAGGGACCAAAACAAATGGTGATACTGAGGCAGAAGTTAACTCAAGTACAGCTAGAGTACCCGATGTTGACCAAACCATAGTAGGGTAGGGCACCTTTCTAGAGCTATCAGTCCAAGGAGGGTCTTTCACTTCTGATACAATGCCCACCCCACCAGAGCTAAACCCTTTCCAGCAAACAAATCTAATATTGCAATAGTTCATGCCATCCACTAGTATGAACGTTCCAAAACATCAACTACCACAACAGAATCAGCCAACACCTCCACAGGGACATTCAGAGAAATCAATTTCCAATGGGAAACCACTCAGAGAAAGACAACCAACCTAGGAGATGTCGGGCATGGAGAACTTACAGAGTTGGGGAGCTAGCCAACTATACATTTTTATCTATATGGTAGCACAACAGGTAGAAGGACTCCACAATAATTGTTGGACACCTAATCCTCTATGGGTAGGTGTGGAAGGCGAACAGTCACAAAGCAGTCCAAGTGACCTTGGAAGATGAATCCAAGAGTCACTTTAATGTAATATAAATGTACATCTGTGAGTAATAGAAATGCAACAAATTCTTATATTTCTATGTGTGTGTTTAGTTTCTTCATCCACCATGTGTGTGTTTAACATGGTATCAGAGATGGAAGTGAGGTCTTGGCATTTTTAGATTTTTCTAGGTCCATTTTAGCTTTTATGCTCTTGTAAGCCCTGCCCATTTTTCACAGCCATGATGTGTGGAATTCTCAGCGTTTATTAGAATAGAGGTGCATGGCTGCCTCCCTCTGGTGGCCTATGAAGGTCTACGCTCGGAATTCTTGGCATTCTATCCCACTCTTTCTATTCTCGACATTCTTTAGCAGTAAAAAAACTAGAGGTCGAGCATTCACTTTTGAAGCTTGAATTCCATCGAATATAAAAATTTGAAGTTGAATAGAGTGTATTTTATTATGATATATGCAATGTGTTGAAGTCTGTGATGGCCCTTCATCATCTATATTGTCTGATTTGGTAGGAGATATAGGGTCCAACCTGCAATTTTTGATCTCTCTGTGTATAAAAACGTTGAGGGAATAGCCCAACTCCTGCTCCCACACCTAACAAACTATTCTATTGCATCCATAAACAACTCAATAATCTCTCAAATCCTTTTCCTGCAGTCTGGAGTTGTTTAACCTTATCTATCATAGGCCCAAAATTTAATGACCACGTCTGGTCATGTAACTCTAGCGGATCTCCATTTCTAGTTATAATTTTGTGTAGCACTAGGCGTACCCTGGCCAGAGTCAAGACCGGATCCTCTGCACTTTTGGAAACATTTTTATTTAATTTTTTCTTTGTATTGGCTCAGCTCAAAGCCAAAGCTAAAGCTCTCTTATCAACTTGTATGACATGTCTTTGTTGCCTATAACCATCATCATGCTCATCTGCCTTCTGCCTCTGCGTGGGTTGGGGTGATTGTGATGGCTCAGGTCGATCTTCATCTCCCCTCCTCATGGCCAATACAATACAATATTGGAATGACTCGTGGGAAATGAATTCCAGTGAAGACTTTTTTCTTCCACAAAGAATTGAATAGCTCAGCGCACTCCAGGAGAGAACTTCGACAGAATTGAGGAGCTAAGTGCACACCTCCCTGCCGGCTTCTTCCATCTCCCTCACGAGAATTTGATGTCTCAGAAATAAAATAGGTATTTATGACAATTGGTTTGATTACTTGGTTGGTTTAGCTCTTCTATGGTTGAAGGAACTCTGAGAAGCAAATTTTTGTTCAATTTGGATTGTCTTGGTGAACACCTTTTGTTGTTTTTGTGTGGAGCATTCCCTCGATCTACTTGTAGAAGAAGACATCATCGATGGTGATGTTCTCTTCCCAGTGCACCGAAGGAGGGAAATGAAGAATGTAGCCTAAGACCAAGCAAGAGGGGCTACACCTGGCTGTGAAGCACTATTGTTGCACCAAGATAGGAGCTATTAGGCTTCCACCTGCATCGAGCCTCCACCTCTCAACTCGTGCAGTCAGCCTCCATACACATCGCAACGCCGGCTCCCTGTCCACCTCTGGTTCGTCCCTTCGACTCCCTATCCATGCAACGCTGGAAAATTATGGTGAGGAAACAATGGGTGGAATTGGTATCTTCGATGCACTGGAGAGACTGAGTTTTCAGTGCCCAGAAAATAGAGTTTTGAATTACTGAGGACTCCTCCAAATATTTTTTTTGCCAAAGATAACCCAGCAGAGCCGCACTCCAAAATCTATAGGTTTTAGGAGGGTTGAGAAGGATGATGTGTTAAGGAAGGTTGCAAGCTTAGAAACTATAAGGTATTTGTAACTTTATTAATATGCATTGCAGCAGTGGGTATGAATATTGAATAATGAAAATCTGAGCATTAACAATTGAATATACCATAGCCCTCAGCAACCATAATCTATGTGTTGCCTCTTATTCTAATTGTTACATTATGTTGAAAATTATCGAGAAACTGTTCAAATGGTTACAACTTCATTTGATGGTGTAAATAGACCTACCAACACCTATTTCTGCGCTCAATCTGTTCTTGAATATTTATGCTCAAAGAAGAGTGGATTAACTAGTACTCTTGAAACATAAGGTGGAGTTGCAATAGAACTCTTTGAAGTTTTAAATGGCTAAGATTGACAATTTATTAAAGTTATTGAGAACTATAATCATGTATGATGTTGAAAGCACGGTTAAAGTTTGCAAAGACACTCTCTTTGATATTCAGACTTTCTTGCATCATGCACAAGAGAAGATTGATTTTTTACAGTTGGAGTCTCAGCTCCAGCAAGATGAACTTCAGCAAAAGAGTCATCATTCTGAACCTGTTTCTGTTTAGAAAATTGAAAGAGACTCCCATAAGCAGCAAGCCAATAATGTTGCAGTTGATTCACATTCAGTGCCTAGTTCAAAAGCAGATTTGTATGTAGATGTAGAAGCTCACGCTTCACCTCCCAAGCCCATCATCAGACCTTGGGAATATCTTGTCCATAACAAGCATAGAACAGGTCTTGGATATGAAAAGGAGTTGTCCTTTCATATTCCGAACTACTCCAAGCCCATCAAATTTCAGAGTGTCGGATTTCTTTATGAAAGTTCACCTTCAGTTGTTTCAGATCCTGCTCCTCTTCCACAGCAGCAACAACAAATTTTGAAATGCTAACAATGTGATCGAGTTGGCCATATGAAATATCATTGTTTCGATCTTCACCCATGCAAGCATTGTGGTCAGCACACCCATTCTTCACACAGATGCTTCAGAAACAAGCCTCCTGCAAGAACAAAGATTCATCTTAGATGGATCGCTTCTTGGAAATGGGCATCAACAACCAAGAAGATGTTTAAGTCACATGTAAGAACTTGTTCTCGAATACTAAACAATATTACAGTTGAGTTTTCGCCATCATCTCCACTTGTACCTGACGGGGGGGAAAATGGTGGTCATCTACAAGCTTCGATGCCACATCAAGCAAGCCTGAGCCACAATCTCTCATTCCAGATTCAGAGTTGTAGCCAGAGACACAGCAGTTCAAGCGAGCCCAAGCCACAATTCGTCATTCCAGATTCAGAGTTGTAGCCAAAGACACGGATGCCCATGAGCATGCCTTTGGTTGGTGGACAACCTTAAACCATCCATGTAATGTTTGTATTCTTACTCTTCAAAGAATTCGGAGCACTTCCTCTAGCAGAAGACTTTAGCTTCTTGCCAGCTTTGGTAAAGTTCCGGGAGATGCATTAAGCATTCCAGTGTTGGCAGTCATCCTTAAACCATCACATGTTGTAGAATTCCCTTCTTTTAGGTCAAAGATCTCCCTCTTCAGATATGAGGGACACTTCCTCTAGCATAAGCCCTCAACTTCTTGCCACTTTTGGAACAGTTCTAAGAACTGCAATAAGCGTTGCGTTCCAGTGTTGGTGGTCATCCTTAAACCACCTCTTTATGCCAACATTTCAGAGAGCCGATTCAGCCTAGGTGCTGTAATGCATACTTTGCAGATTTGTATTACAACTCTCTTCTTGGACTCATACATACCCCTTCAGATTAAGCGGGGGAATGTTGGACACCTAATCCTCTACGGGTAGGTGTGGAAGGTGAACAGTCACAAAGGAGTCCAAGTGACCTTGGAAGATGAATCCAAGAGTCACATTAATGTAATATAAATGTACATCTATGAGTAATAGAAATGCAATGAATGCTTATGTTTCTATATGTGTGTTTAGTTTCTTCATCTACCATGTGTTTGTTTAACAAAAACCTCCAACATAGGTTCGAGCAACAATAATAGCAAGTTATTGCACTTACTAATGAGTGCAATCAACTCATAAGTGAGAATAATACCCTACAAGGGAAATTGGAAAAAGTGACAAAGGTTTTTAAAGACAAATGGCCGACCATCATTGCTCAGTATAGCAAACAACTAAAGGATATTTCAGCATGCTCAGTGGTTGAAAGATCCATTTGAGTGAAGATGGCGTGCACGAGTTCGAGCAGCGCAAACCAGGAACTCAAAGAAGCACTTAGAGCCAGGACAAATTTTCTAGATCCATCCACAGTATATGCCGAGAAGGTCAAAAAGAGAGAGAGGTAGATAAATGGAATAAGGGAAACCCTCGAGATCATGATAGTTAAAGAGGCTTATAGCCTGTTGGAGCAGTTATGCAAATGCTCCAACTCATTGACGATGAAAGCACAACCAATTTCAGCGCAGCTTCAAAAAATTTTCTAGGAATTCAAAGAAGCAAGAGATCTGGTCATCAAAACACAACTGTATGACCAGGAAGATGCACTTGAAACCAAAATTCAAAAAATTTAAGAACACTTAGCAGCCACAAAACAGCGTCTCAGGGAGCTAAGGCAACTGGTAAAACAAAAGGCTGAGGCAATAGAATAGATGTTGGTCGAAGCCGAGCCAAAGATACAGGAGGTGTTCAGCAAGATGTTGCCCGTGGCGTTAGAAATAGAGGTCAAAAGAGTCGTCACCCAAATGGATCATTTTCTTAAAGAATGGCAACATGCAATAGCTGAGTTCATAGAATTCAAGACATCATCATTGAGCAAGGTTCCTGAGTTGGGGCCTTTGTTGGGATAGGATGAAGCAATAGGAGAAACAAGGCCAGCCTCGGAAGACAACAGACCATCGGAAGCTGCAAAAGTAGGGAAATATTGACTCGAGACGAGTCAATAGCGTGTGGTCGGGGCCTGTCGTGGCCTTTTTTTTTTGGATAGAATAGTTTTGAGTTGCAGAAAGCTGGAGGATAGGTGGCAGAATGAAATCAAGGTATATAGGGAGCTGTCACAACTGCGGAAGGCTAAGATACAGGTGGTGCAAAATTTGCAGAGAATAATGCAAATGGCAGAGATGGGATACAAAGACAATCAGTAGAACTCCCAGTGAAAGGAAGAAGCAGAAGGAATTGGAGCGGGGAAAAAGGCAAGGACTGATAGTGTCTATCGAGGAGAAACAAATAGGCAAGCAGTCATTCACCAACAGGTAGTTAGTCATTCCGATGAGAGGCCGAGGGGAAGCAGAGCCTCAGGAGAGCTCTATGTGAAGTATTTTTTACTGATCTAGATTTTAATAGACTCCACAGAGCACATGTATGATGTTTTGATATTGTTAATGAAATTGACTTGTTGTTGTGTGTGTGATATTGCAAGTTGATAGATGGTTAAATGCTTATGGTGAATATATTCCTAGATTAAATTTTTAATTCAGCCTTCTAAATATCTCCTGATGAATGATATCTCCTTCATAGAGTTAAGATATATATGTGGCTTCTAAATCTCCATAACTATTATCTGTGTTCATATTTGTCTTCTACATGATCTAGCTTATAATCTTATTAAGGTCACGGCATGCCTCGGGTGAGACTTCTTACTCCGTTGAGTAGGGTGAAAATGCCGGTGTTGTTCTAGACTACTGTGAAAACCTTGTTGGCCTCAAACCTGAACTTGGGTCTTGCCCTGAGACCTCCTTTTTTGCCAACAAACACTGTTCTTTTCACGGTGTTTTTTGCACACAGAAAATTAGCGATGTTATTCCAGTGTCAACAATTTTCATTTTCATGCTATTTTTGGACACAAAAAAAATAACTTTTACTTCCATTTCTAAAAAATGTTGAATATTTATCCCGAAAAAAAAATGTATTCCAGAATAACACTTTTCATTTTTGGGTTGTATTTTCATTGTTTTTTGATGTTTTCTTGTTAGAGTTCTCATTTTGAAGTAATAGTTCTCGTTTGATCGGTATCTTTATTCCAAGAGATTATAAGGAGAACATTGACATTGGGTGTAGATTTGTCATCTCAAGACACTTTGTTGAGAGGGAATGAGAAACATGTGAGAACACCTTTGAGTCTAGAGAAAAAGGAAAGGAAAATGAAAGAAGAATTCTTTCATCAAGATGGTGAAAGAAAAATGCACATGAAAACATTGTTCCAAGGATGGCCATGATGAAGATCATTGTTGGAAACTTCATCAAGAGATGAGACCCAAAAATATTAAAAACAAGGAGAAGGAGAACACAGCTACAACTACAAAACATGATTTAAGTTCTAATTCTGGATATGAAACAAAGATCACAACCATGGGTTTGAAAGGTAAGGACATTGCAAGTACTATTTCTTCAAGTTTTCGCAATGATACTCAAGATGAAAAAACAATAATTGAGCTTTTCCATATTAGAGTTATTTCAAAGCATACCAAGATAGACACACTGTTTGATAGTGGTTCACGAGAAAATCTTAACTCTAACGACATTGTCAAGAAGTTTAATTTAGAGACCATCCCTCATCCTAAAGCTTATCCTTTACGTTGGGTATGTGAGAATGAGAAATTGCAAGTGACAAGGAAGTCTACTTAGATGCAATCACTACAAACTATCTTGATGAAGTTGAGCTTAATGTATTTGTGCTTGATATATGTGGTATAACTTTGGGAAGCCCATACCTTATTGATAGGAGAGCCATTTTTCATCGCCGTGAGAAAAATATCACTTGTTAAAGAATTGGATTGAGTACATTATTAGAGTTCATAGTAGGAAAATGAGTTTATCTCTTATGAGTGTTGGACAAATGAAGAGAATTGTTAATGCTAGTCAAAATTTTGCATTGTTAATGTTGAAGCATAAAGATGTTTAGAATAAAGCCTTTCAAGGATATGATTCAAATTTGAAATCTGATTTCATTGAGGTTTCTAATGAATGTGATAAGATGTTTCAGGAGCTTAACATGTTTCCTCCTAATAGAGGAAACAAAATGAATTAAATTTGCAGCAGGATGCATCATTGTTGAACATTGGTGTGAACAAGATGCGAGTGTTAAAGAATGCAGGGGTCAAAGAGAAAATTCAAAAGAAATTTGACAAATAGGAAACTGGTTCCAAAAATTTTACTTATGGTTTTTATAATGTGTTGTATTTGAAAAGGGATGGTGCATGGCGATGGTAATGACATTTGGTCAAGAGTTGAGCCAAGTGCAAGGCTAGACATGGTAAGCATTGTTATGATGACAGTGTTCAAGGTGAGAAGAATTTGAAATTGCATAATTTTCCTTTGATTGAAGACCGGGGAGGGAATATGTATATTACTTCAAATAATGTTTGTTGTTCTACATATTATGGGAAATTGCAGCAATATGTCATCTATGACAATAAGACAAGGATTCCAAAATCAGGGAAAATGATGTACTTTCATGAAAAGCTCAAAGAGACAAATTCAAGCAAAGCTTAGTGGATTGAGACTGGAAGGGTGAAAGAGTTATAACCTCATATATTTTTTGAATAATAAAGAGATTTTATAGGTCCAAAAGATTCTAGTGGGGAGAAATGATCCAATGGATCAATTTAATAGTCAAAATTCAAAGTTCTCAAATTGGCTCGAAACCAGCACCAAAGCGTAGATATCATCGCCCTAAATCCAATGCAACTTGTTTCACTAAAATTTGACATCGGATTCTCCCGATATCGCATTTTGTTTGATTTGGGAAAGAACTAAAAATTTTAAAATGAGTTTGGAAGGATTCCCAAACAGAAGTCTATATGCTGACTAGGTCCTCCATCGGCCTATGGGTGATCTACACTTAACATGTTGTGACTAGTTCGAATTTCATTGGTTTTTACTGGTTTGTTTGATATTGGGTGGACCAATTAGGAGGTGCCATGTAGGCCAATCCTTGGCTTCCACATGACCTCCTAATGGGCAATACAAATTTTATTGGAGGTTGAGCAGCCCCCACGGGAATCGAATGATTGACCAACTACATGCCAACTAAACCTTCCACCATATCAGCTACATTGGTTCTTAATCTATATGTTATAAATTTTATATTTAAACTTTAATCCTTGACAAGTTAGGAGGTGGGGAACAACGTTAACCCTAGACCTTAGTCCACCAACCACGGTCAGGGGTTAACCCCGACCCCAAATTTCATATATATTGAGACATATCCAAAGTTTAAAACCCATGTTACAATGGGCGGTGGAAATATATATTAAACCCCAAAACTTTATGTTATGCATTATGAAAAGTTTGATGGTGGATGATGGTTGGCACACATATGGTTAAGTCCTGTATAGGGCACATCCAATGGTTAATGTTATGGGTTAAGTTTTATGCCACAACTTCAATATCCCAATGGTTTGTGTTTATACTTAGCACATGTCGTGGTCTACAAACATTGTGTACCACAGTCAAGCGCACAGGAGGGGAGCAGAACCTACCTTGTGCAGGGTTCCCTCTAACCCCAACCCATGCCAATATCAACCATAGTCAAATGACCCGACTTCCAAAAACCAGCGGTAAAAAAAAACTCTGCATCTAATGGTTGGGAAAAATCCACTTGGTGCCATTTTAACGGGTTTAAGGCTGACTGAGGAAATTTAAAGAGATGACAATTTTCACCCGATGTGGTGGGAATCTCATCGGCGCGAGGCAAATTTTTCACTCCACTCAGCCGCAAAAGGCATAAATTGTAAAACAGATTGCAGAGAAGTGAAAATTGTAGGACATTTAGAAGAAAACTTCATTCTAGCATAACTCAATCAGTTTTTGACCTCTTTGAGTGCAGGAACAGCTGAGTTAGGGGTTTTTAAATGTTCTAGATCAAATGAATGTGCTAAGCATTGTAACTTGGTGTAAACACATATTTTTGAGCCTAACAAAAAAGGCCAAACATTGGAAGCTAGACCATGAAATGTAGCCCAAGATGGGTGAACTCCTTCATCATCTGTTGTCTTGTGTATATTGTTATGGTACTGATGTCTTCTTTATTTTCTGCAAAACTCAGTTTTAAAACATGTTAATGTGTTATTGAAATCGACATAACTATTTAAAAACCATAATCATTTCCTTCTCAAATTTTCAACATAAATTCTTAAGATTTCAAATATAGATCAAGCAAGGAGATTATTTAACTCTTTTGCTTCCTTCTTAAACTCTGACAATTCATGATTAGCACTCAGTTGTTTAATCCTTCCCTGTAATTCTTGTATCTAAATTTCTCATGCCTGCAAATCAGTATCATATTGAACGTTAAGGGCATCAAAGCTTTTCAAAGTTCAGTAACTTGTCTTTTCCACTGGTCGAGATTCTATTCTAGCTACACAATTATGTCTTCCTTTTCCCTCAACAATCATTGTACTTCAGTGGCTTTATATATGGTGGTTGAGGAATATTCTCTTGTGAATTGAGTGAGTCTTCCCAACTCATCTATAGGAGTAGTTAAATATCCTTTCCATACTACATCGAAGGATGCATTTCGAGGAACTAAAGCATGGGACTAATCGATTTTCCTTTTTCTCTCTGTATTTTGGCAACAAATTTATGCTCAAGAATGTAAAATAAATCAAGGTGGGGAATTTATTCAACCATTAATACAACCTGAGAGGTTGGAAATGTTAGTATAACTTCAATATCTTTAGTTTCTAAAGGCTTGTTAGAAGCTTTTGGTTTCTTTTCCAAACTTTTAGAAGTATCGGGAACTTTCTTTTTTTTTCAGGATTCTTCAAATATTGAATCTATGGTTAAACTTCTCCCATATCTCATTAAGCTTAGTATCAGGAAAAATATCTTTACCATGAGAAGAGGAGGAAGTACCTGTTTCTTTTGTTTGGGGAATATCAGTAATCTGTTTGGAGCTAGCGACTACAACGTCATCTTTATGAGTGGTTATATTATATTTCCCCAATCCATGATATAACCTTTAGAAGTAGCATCAATGAGTGTTTACCATTTGTTAGGAAATTTCTGTGTATTAGGATAAGCATAGATTATACATATCATACTAGTTATTTGACAATATGGACCAGCAAGGGAATCAAACGCATACATACCCTTATCCTCTTGTGTATGCTTGTTATGATATATTCTCCATTCCCTAATAGGCTTTGATGCATGGTAGTACTTTCTCATGAATTTCTCCACAAACTTTCTATCATATTTGTGTTGAGGTTGTGGCAAATTGTACATTGCGCTCAAATCAATGCTGCTAAATGAACCAATGACTGTTTGATTTCGTGTCATGAAATTACTTTATGAAATGTTCACATTTTCAACAACCCATCGAATCATATCTGTATAAGGAAGAATTTTGGGTCGAGCTGCAATCCTATGCAAGAATTAATTGGCCACATCACTGTAAGTAGTATTAGAGACTGGGGTAAGGTCATCGACTGTAATTTTTATTTGTGTCTCCCTAGGTCCCTCATTTTCAAAGTGTATAGATAGCTTTTGAAGAGGCGCTTCTAGCATCTAAAGAACAAACTGTGCTGGAAAATAATCCAGGCATATCAACGTTTTTAGTTGGAGGAGAATCAGGTTGTTGTGAACAATATGTTTCCTCTTTGCTTTTGCTACCTTAGACATTTATTTTTTAGAATTTTTCTTGTTGGGACTATCTTGTAATGGAAAAAAGAGGTCCAGGCAGTAACTACTTTAGATAAAACTTAGCACAAATATTGAATTTTGTACAAATCAATTCTTTGCATTTCAAGAGTAAATCATGATAAAATAAAACTGTAATGAATAAAAATGGTTATAATCTCGAAACCATGAATTTTCCACTTGCGCATCTTAATTTCCAAACGTGAGTCCATGTGGGTTTTCCAATATCACTTTATCAGGAAAAATCTATCAGAGATATCATTTGGAGTAACTTTAGAAATTTATGATATGGACATATATCGATAAATCACATTTGAAACTTAAATGGTTACAAGCATAGGTGGGAAATCATATTGAGGATTCTATATCTGCGATGGCATATCAAGGTTTCAAAATGGAAGCTCTCGATATGAAAGTACCATGAATACGTGTAAATGGGGATATTAGATATATATGGGTATCGAAGGGGCCCACATCAGAAATGAAAAAATATCATAGCTGAGAGGTATTGTGATAATGGAAGTGGAAAAGTATCAGTGATATTGGGAGATATCGTAGATATCGGATATCGAATTTTGTAAGGATGGCACACTTTAAAAGTTATGATATTTTTAGGGACCGATATACTAGCTGGTAGTTGTGGGTTCGGCGGCTATTACAATTATTTAATTCAAAAGGCATGCATGACTTACCCTTTTAAAAAATCCATTTCTAAAGAAAACATTGGGGAATTTTTATCGAAGAGTTGCTTTATCGTAACTTTCTTGGAAGGAAGGTTACGATATAATGAAACTACGATAAATTTTTTTGATAATGCGTGAATTTTTGAATAAGAGGACATATCAGGCTTTTTGAGTTATGGGGAAATTATAAAGGTTAAGCCTCTGGTATTTGAGTTCTGCTATGAGAAAATTTCAAGCTTAATAGGTTTCATAAAAAACTTAAAAATGTCCCATTTTATTGAAAATAAACAAGTTTTATTAGCATGAAATAAGGTTCACCATTATTTATTATATAACTAAAAAAAGAAAATGGGGAGTTTTTGAGTACTACAACAAGTCCCAATGTGTATAATATGAAAAATTAAAGGTATTGTAGTAAAGAAGCAAGGTTTTACCCCTAAAAAATATCATTTGACGCCTCAATCTTCTCCAAGAAGGTTTCAAACCCCAATTTGCCAAGCTGGGTCATGTTGGTAAAAATTGTCCCATGATCTTATTCCTCTAGTTTTTCCACTTTAAAAACATCGAGATTGATGAAAAAAAACACAATGACCCTATCTCAATAATGAATTTATGGTTTTACAAAATAACATTTCTTCTCTTTTACCTAAAGTTTATGTGCCCATAGTAACTTAAGTGTTCTACAAGCATGTCGTAGATATTTTAACCAAAATTTATTGAATACCAAAGTATCATCAAGATAAATGACCGCAAAATTGCCTACGTGTGGCCTAAAAATATCATTTATTAATCTAATAAAATTTCCAATGCATTTTCCAACATAAATGGCATTACTTTCCATTTAAATAGACAAATCATTTCGTTGAAAGCGATCTTCCATGTGCTTATTTCATGCATTCAAACTTTATGGTATATGGATGTCAAATCCATATTTGTGAAGAATGAATCCCATTATAAGTGGTCAAACAAATCATCAATTCGGGGTAGGGGATAATAGTTTTTAATGGTAACCTTATTAAGGGAAAGATGATATATCACTAGATGCCACATTGAATCATCCTTTTTTTGAATAATGAAAGTGGCACATGCACATGGGGAGAATGAAAGTTGAATATGGCTTGAAGTCACAATTGTGCAAGTTGGTATTCTATCTCAATGAACTCTCTAGGAGTGAGGCAATATAATGTGTCATTGGGTAAATAATCATTGGCAACAAGATCAATTGTGTGTTCGATATAGTGTGATAGAGGCAGCCCCATGGGTTGTGTGAATACATCTATGAATTCTTGAAGCTATTATTGCTAAATTAAAGCTGATGGACTGCTCAACAATCAATTCATAGTAACTTATTCAAACCACTTTTGGTTGGAACTTAGCCTTTCCAAGTTGAGAGGGCTCTCTCAAGAATTTGTATGATATTCAATAGACAATTCTTTGATCAAAGATGGCTCACTCTTGAGTATGTTTTGAAGGGTTTTTATGAAGGTTTAAGGATGTTAATTAATATCTACCATTGGGCATGGAGTCAGAGTGGAACTCAATTACATGAAAAACATTTGTCATGGAAGCTGAGTCATGTGTGTTCTCTCATCAAAACATAACTTGAATAGTAATCTATATGAATAAAGGAAGTTGGAGCATGTTTAACCATGAATTACAAGTGATTACAGATAGATCAAAATGAATAAACATTAAAAAGGTAGATAATACAAACACATATAAGAGCACATGATTAATCTCAGGTCTGAGAGAAGCTTTTTGCCACTTTATATTACTGACTGAAAAAATATTACAAAAGTAGTGTATAGCATAACATCAATCAACCCTTTCTAGCTCAAAAACCCTCTCATTTATAAAGTGAGGACTCATACAAATGATTTTACACCTTGTGAGCTTCAAATTACCACATGACAAATCTATTTAAAATAGGATTACATCACTTGGAGACTTCCTAGGGATATTTCTGTTTTGCAGAGTTTGAATACGAAAAGGACTCTTCTTCCATTAAATAACTCAAAAAATCCATTTAATAAACCTTATCAAGTGCAACCAACTAAATTTCTGAGTGTAATGGAGTTTTGATGTGTCATTATGCCATGTGGATGCTGAGTTGGACCTCCGCCAAGTCGAATTTTACAATTTTTTCATAAATCTAGTTAGTGAACATTATGAAAAATAGGCCTCAAAGATGAGTGAATAATGTCCAAACCGTGATGGATTTCTAGAAAATGAGAGAGGTTTTTGTAGATGGGCTTGTGCTGAAGAAAAATGTCTTTCATATTTCCAAAATTATTTTTCATTTTTTCATAAATGAAACTTGAATTTGACTGCTAAAACAGTCATTTCCACGAAATTTCAAGAGAGTTCGTAGTGAAGAGTTCATAGAGTTTTCCATTTGGAAATTTTTGCAACCATTTTGACTTCTATGACTATTGTAGGGTATTCCTTGGGTCTAAGAACCTAAATACATGCCTCTATCACCCTCTTCCATGTAATTTTTGAAGGATTTTTAGCTTAAGGAAACATACAGCAAGTTTGTAGCGAAAACTCAGCCTCAAGTCTAGAGCACGCTACGAACTCACCTAGTTTGGCAGATTTTTTGTAATTTTTTATTCTTTTCACCTAAAAAACACTAGTAAACATTTTACATGCTTGCTATGAGAGTATTAAATATAATATGGTCCAAATATGTGTTGCCTTACCATATTTCAACATCATCATCTGGCATAATCATTTTAAGACAACTTTCTTCAATTCTTCTTGTACCATCTCCATCGAACAAAAATAATCATGTTGAGGTGTTAGCCAACTGATACACTAGAGGTAAGACCTTGTAAACCATAATTTAAGTGGTGAGATATCCAATGGTGAGGTTGAAAAAGTGTTGCGTTGTTAAGCTTGATGATGTGTCTACCATGATGAGTTGGCAGCCTAATCTTTCTCTATGATGAGTGTTTTCACTAGAAAAAGACTCCATTGATACACTTTGACCATCCCAGTTGAATTATGTGCTTCAAGGATAAATTTAATGCTTAAGTAACTTTAAAATTCTCTCTCACTAAAAAAACAGAGGTTTTAGGCAAGTTCGTAGCGAATTCAAATTGATTTACACTGATTTCAATACGAACTTTGGTATTCTTCTCAAATTCACTGTAATGACCAAATTTTCTCATGCATGAGATATTTTCAAATTTTATTATGACAATACCTTAATCACATGGAATAGGAACACTTTGAACCCTTAGGACTATAGACAAATTCATGAAATATTTCAAAATACTTTTCGTTGGAACTTAGCCTTTCCAACTTGAGAGGGATCTCTCAAGAATTTGTATAATATTCAATAGACAATGCTTTGAACAAATATGGTTAAATATTGAGTGTGTCTTGAATGGTTTTGATGCAGGTGAGGGATGTGAATTAATAGCTACCGTTGGGCATGGAGTGATAGTGGAACTCAATTACATGAAAAACATTTGTCATGGAAGCTAAGGCATGTGTGTATTCTCATCAAAATATAGCTTGAACAATAAACTATATGCATAAAGGAAGTTGGGGCATGTTTAACCATGAATTACAAGTGATTACACATAAATAAAATGAAATAAATAATAAAAAGGTAGATAATACAAACACATATAAGAGCACATGATGAATCTCAGGTCTAAGAGAATATTTTTGCAACTGTATATTACTGACTGAAAAAAATATTACAAAAGTAGCATATAGCATAACATCAATCAACCCTTTATAACTCTAAAACCCTCTCATTTATAGAGTGAGGACTCATAAAAAATATTTTTCACCTTGCTAGCTTTGAATTCCCAGATCAGATACCTATTTGAAATAGGATTACATCACTTGGAGACTTCCTAGGGATATTTCTATTTTGCAGAGTTTGAATACAAAAGGGACTCTTCTTCCATTAAATAGCTCAACAAATCCATTTAATAACACTTATAAACTGCAACCAACTAATTCTTTGAGTGTAATGGATTTCTGATGTGTCATTATGACACGAGGATGCTGAGTTGGACCTCCTCCAAGTCAAATTTTACAATTTTTTCATATATTTGGTTTGTGAAAATTCTGAAAAATAGGCCTCAACTATTAGTGCATAATGTCCAAACCTTGATGGATTTGTAGAAATGAAGAGAGGTTTTTGTAGATGGGTATGTGCTGAAGAAAAAACTCTTTCATATTTCCAATTTTTTTTGTCATTTAGTCATAAAATAAACTTGAAGTGGACTTCTAAAACAATAATGTACATGAAATTTCAGTAGAGTTCGTAGTGAAGAGTTCACAACGTTTTCCATTTGGCAATTTCTACAACCATTTTGACTTATCTGACTGTTGGGTATAATAAGCTAAATAAATTCTTCTAGCACCCTCTTCCATGTATTTTTGAATGAGTTTTAGGTTAAGGAAACTTACAATGAGTTCCTAGCGAAAACTCCACCTCAAGCCTGGAGCATGCTACAAACTCACCTAGTTTGGTAGATTTTTTGTAATTTCTTCTTCTTTTCAAATAAAAAACACTATTAAAGCTTGTACATGTCTAGTATGATAATATTAGACATAATATGGTCCAAATATGTGTTGCATTACTATATTTCAACATCATCATCTTGCATAATCATTTTAAGACCCTTTTCTTCAATTCTTCTTGTACCATCTCCATCGAACCAAACTAATCAAGTTAAGGTGTTAGCCAACTGATACACTAGAGTTAAGATCTTTTAAACCTAAATTTATATGGTGAGGTGGAAAAAGTGATGTGTTTTTATGCTTGATGATGTGTCTACCATGATGAGTTGGCAACCTAATCTTCCTCTATGATGAGTGTTATCACTAAACAAAGACTCCATTAATACTCTTTGACCATCCTAGGTAACTAATGTGCTTCAAAAAGACATTTAATTTTTGAAAAAATTTAAAATTCTCTCTCGCTTCAAAAACAAAGTTTTTAGGCAAGTTCGTAGTGTATTCTGACTGTTTTACACTGATTTTGCTACAAACTTTGGTATTCTTGTCAAATTCACTATAATGACCAGATTTTCTCATGCATGAGAAATTTTGGATTTTTCTTATGAAAAGACTTTAATGACATGGCATACAAACATTTTGAACCTTTAGGACTATAGACAAATTCATGAAATTTTATCTATTCTCATGAATTTATTGACAAACACACTAGACCTAATGCAAAATGACCTCCCTAACCAACCTAATTTTTATTGATGATAACATTGGCTCCACTTGGGATGATGTAACCCTGAGGTACATCAAATAACATGTAGCTCCAGTGCATTGTCCATTGGGCTAATCCCAAACCTGCAAACTTATCTTTATTCTGAAACCAAACCACTTATACAAACTGAAAATTGAATAGTACATGCCTGCAAAGTGAAAAATGGATACTGAAAATAACCATGCTGAAAAACTAAAATGCTGATTTAGACAACTTATTTATGTATAGAGCTAGCCTAATGACTGAAGACCAAACTTTTAATTCAAGCAATATGAAACATCCAATATAACCAGTCAAACGACTGATCCAACACCTGGGCTTCTTGAGTGTTATTCAATGGACCATTTATTAGAAAATTAGACTAAAAATTAAATCCATAAGGTGAACTTAGAAAAGATAGAAACTCCACCTTCACTGATGACTAAAATAGGCTTACGAAAGGATCTTGATAATAATGAAAAATTTCCTCGTTTGATGAAATCAACAAATTAGCAATAAGATCCTTGAAAATACTGAAAAGTATCTGGTCTTGATGATCCAAAGGATAATTTTCATTCATAACTATAGGTTGTCTCTATTTTATGTCTTAATTATCAACATCATTCTTGAGACAAGGCTCTAACTGTTCATAAAAATATTCAGTGGGAGGAACCATATCATGTCCTACATGGGTGTTTAGAAATGAATTTTCATGCGTTACAATTAGAACTGCATGTATATCATCATGCACAAACAACAATTTTGTATCATTTAAATTTATAGCAGGACATTTTGGGACAACAACTTGTACATCAAAAGCTTGTTGATTATTCTCCATTAGTGCTTCCTCATGACAACCTTTAAGCATAGTCAAGGAATCAACCTCCTCCTGATGATAGAAATAAACATGTTTCACATAAGCTTCTCCTTGATCCTTCACATTTTCATGTTTCTCAAACTTCAAAGGTTCAGAAAATGAACAAAGTGAAGAGACTTATAACTCAACATATTTATGTTCCTCTTTATCACTTAAAGATTTGGAACGTTGCTACAAATTTTCATAAATTTCATAGGATATAACTTGGTTGTCAAAGTGTTGATCCATTTCATCTTCAAGCAAATAATACACATTTTTTTGTTGGAAACCTTCTTGATTATCATGACAACTAACATGAGAAGAGAAATCATAAAATGCATCTAAAATATCTGCATCCATGCACTCTCCATTTTCACCAAGACTTTTAAGATATGGAATGAAAACCTCACAAAAATCACAACAGTCTTGTAACAACGATAAAGAAGAATGATTTTTCTCATAATATTCTAATAAAGTCCTATGGAAATCTCTTAGAGAGAACAAGCTTCCCGGTTTCAACCCTTCATACCATGTTCTAGCTTCATCCTCTAGGATGGCCATAAACATTTTCATGAGGAAATCCTCACGAAACTCAACTCAAAAATTATGTACATGCATATGGAATCTAACCAAGTGAAGAGAAGAATTATCTTACTTTTCATATTTAAATATAGGAAGATAAGCCAACCAATTAACACTTGGAAAACTAGGGATGTCAGATCAACTCATAGGGGCATACCTGGAATTATTTATTGTAATAGAACTCATCTTAGAACTTCATCTAGCTACTGATCTTCAAGCACTGGAATCACCATGACGCTATGAATTTCTGAATTATTTAAGAATGGAGTTGCCAAGGTAGAATGCAGCCTCGAATGCTTTTGAGCTCTTGCTACCCTCAAGAGTTCAATATTTCAGTTTGATCACAACATTTCAAGAAAAATGTATCTTCAATCTCCTAGCGGATGCACTAAAATGTTATCACTAAATTAAATTTGGTGGGTTGCTCAACAGTAAATTCAGAGTGAATGTTTCAAACCACTTTTGGTTGGAACTTAGCCTTTATAACTTGAGAGGGCTCTCTCAAGAATTTGTATGATATTCAATAGAAAATGCTTTGAAAAAAAATGGCTAACTCTTGAGTGTGTTTTGAATGGTTTTTATGTAGGTGAAGGATGTCAATTAATAGCTACCATTGGGCATGGAGTCAGAGTGGAACTCATTTTCATGAAAAAAAAAATTCATGGAAGATGAGGCATGTGTGTACTCTCATCAAAACATAACTTGAACAGTAAAATATATGCATAAAGGAAGTTGGAGCATGTTTAACCATGAATTCCAAGTGATTACACATAAATAAAATTGAATAAACATTGAAAAGGTAGATAAGAGAAAAACATATAAGAGAACATGATGAACTCAGGTCTAAGAGAAGATTTCTGAAACTGTATATTACTAATTGAAAAATATTACAAAAGTAGCATATAGAACATCAATCAACCGTTTCTAACTCTAAAGCCCTCCCATTTGTAGAGTGAGGACTCATACAAATGATTTTCCACCTTGCTAGCTTCTAATTCCCACCTCAGAGACCTATTTCAAATAGGATTACATCACTTGGATAATTCCTAGGGATATGTATGTTTTGCAGAGTTTAAATACAAAAGGCACTCTTATTTAATTAAATAACTCAACAAATCCATTTAATAACCCTTATCAACTGCAACCAACCAATTTTATAAGTGTATTGGAATGTTGATGTGTCATTATGACATGCATATGCTGAGTTGGACCTCCTCCAAGTCCAATTTTACAATTTTTTCATAAATCGCGTTAGTGAAAATTCTGAGAAATAAGCCTCAAAGATGAGTGCAGAATGTCCAAACCCTGATGGCTTTGGGGAAACTGAGAGAGGTTTTTGTAGATGGGCTTCTGCTGAAGAAAATTTTCTTTCAGATTTCCAAAATTATTTTTCATTTGGTCATAAATTAAACTTTAAGTTGACTACTAAAACAATCAGGTACAGGAAATTTCAAGAGAGTTCGTAGTGTTTTCCATTTGGAAATTTCTGCAACCATTTTGACTTCTTTGACTATTGGAGGGTATTCCTTTGGTTTAATAAGCTAAATACATGCCTCTAGCACCCTCTACCATGTATTTTTTTGAGGATTTTTAGCTTAAGGAAACCTACAGCGAGTTCGTAGCGAAAACTCAGCCTCAAGCCTGGAGCACACTACAAACTCACCTAGTTTGCTAGATTTTTTGTAATTTCTTCTTCTTTTCACCTCAAAATCACTAGTAGAGCTTTTGTATTCCTGGTATGATAGTATTAGACATAATATGGTCCAAATATATGTTTCCTTACCATATTTCAACATCATCATCTTGTGTAATCATTTTAAGACCCTTTTCTTCAATCCTTCTTGTACCATCTCCATTGAGCCAACTGATACACTACAGTTAAGACCTTTTAAACTTGAATTTATATGGTGATTTATCCGATAATGAGGTGGAAAAAGTGATGTGTTGTTATGCTTGATGATGTGTCTACCATGATGAGCTGCTAGCCTACTATTCCGCTATGATGAGTGTTCTCACTAACCAAAGACTCCATTGATAATATTTGACAATTCCAGCTGATTGATGTTATGCAAGAATAAATTTAATGCTTGAAAAACTTTAAAATTATCTCTCGCTGCAAAAACAGAGTTTTTAGGCAACTTCATAGCGAATTCTGACTGTTTTACATTGATTTCACTATGAACTTTGGTATTCTTGTCAAATTCACTGTAATGACCAGATTTTCTCATGCATGAGATATTTTGGATTCTTTTGATGACAAGATTTTAATGACATGGAATAGGAACACTTTGAACCTTAAGGACTATAGAAAAATTCATGAAATTGTATCTATTATCATGAATTTATTTGATAAACACATTATACGTAATGCAAAATGACCTCCATAACCAACCTAATTTTTATTGATCATAACATAAGAAATGGAAACATATGAGGAGGTGTCAGATTAGTGAGGTTATCTGGTTTGAGAGGGTAACCAAAACATAAATAAACACATTGTTTTAAACTGAATTTATTAAGGAGAGCCTTATCAATAGGAGGTTGATTTGGTTTAAGTGAAGAGGAGGTGTGCACATAGGTGTGACTACCATGCCCCAAGTGGTATTGCTGATAGTTAGCATGATAGATAGTGTCACTAGCATGTTGATATGAGATTATGAGTCATATTTTGACATAATCAAGAGGAGACACATAACACACCACAATATTTTATAAAACCCCAATGAAAAGGTCACTTCACAACATTAGGAGAGAGTAAGAAAAGGGATTTTCTTTTGTACTATCTGAGCTAAAATAGGTTTAGGCGGGGAGTGGTGGGAAGGTTAAGGAATTGAACCATGTACTAGGCCACAAGATTCTTTTAACTCCCATTTTTTAGAATAAACGTAGTCAATGCATGCTTGAACTGACAATTATGGGTAAACAAAGGTGTATTAGACTTGTTAGCTTCATTTGCAATAATGAGAATGAGAGAGGGGTCTACTTTAGTAGGATTGTCAAGAAAAAGAATTGCAGCAAGGGGAGGGGAATCTGGTTGCTCAACCTAGGTAAAAAGAGTCTTGTTAGTGTGCATATTTTTAATTTCTCCATAAATTTGGTAGAAGTATGTGAATTGGTCTTAATTTGGAATCTATACCAAGGGCTATTGCAAGTTGTGGAGGATGAGGTAGGGGTCACGTTAAAAGGACAAGTAGGAGAAGGAGAAACAACAAAGGGACCATATTTAGGTTGAGGAGATCGGATTTGAGGAGCCACTTTACATTACACAAATAAAACTCAAATAAAGGCCTTGTTTAATGAACAATTATGGAACAGTTCAACTTATATATATAAGAAATTAATTAACTAGAATTAAATTTGATAATGAGTACATATTCATAATCAAAGATAAATAGTTGAATGTGCAATTTGAAGAATACTTCAATGTATGCTTGTATTCCCTGATTCAGTATTAGTAGAGTTGTAACCATTTTGCAAGGAGATTGTGTAAATATGTTGGGGGATAGAAGTGTGATACTAATTCCTGGAAGAATTGATCCCAATATGTGATGTGAGGATGGTTAGTGTCTTCTCTAACTGGGTATCCCACAATGCTTATGCCATGCCTTCCAACCATAGGATTTCTATTTGAGGCTTCATGTCTTCTTCCATCTCAGGATATGTTTTGAAATAGGTGCATATACTAAAGATCCAAGAATCAATGACCTCTCCATTCATTTGGCTTGAACACTTGAGTTATTGAAAGCATGTATCCGACTACATGTACCCTAGAAGGCATCTTCCTTGCAGCAGAGTTATTAGCTCATGGAGAGCCATGGATAGATATTGATTTGGTGAGCCTTGAGTGGAGTCCTTGTATGTGGTTTATTTATGAGGAAACATCATTTTCATCAACCAAAATGGATCAACATTTACATTTTAGTAATGAGATGGGTTTAATTTCCTTGAGGAAGGCTTACTAAGAAGGGAGTTGATTAGCTAAGGGCATGGAATTGTTGAGTCATGAGTTTATGAAAAAAATTATTTGAATGCATTGATGGATTCCTATCTACTCCATGATGTTGAATAGTAGTGTGTTAAGATCATCCACTGATGCCCAACTATCTATACATATATGACTGAGATGACTAATAATGTATTACTGAAACAATAGAGAGATAAAATAATAGTACCTTGAAAACAGTTACCACCATCTAGGCCAAGGAGGTAATATGCTGCATTCAGCACATTTTATATTATTAACTTGATTACAAATAATTTTTCAAGAAACAAAAACATTACTTAGATATCTCCTTCCTTTTTGCCCCATTAAACTAGTTTGCATGAGAAAGTGAAAAATAATATTTTTAAAACATAGCCATATTTTTACAGTTTTCCTCTCTCTCCACATAGTCACGCAAAATGTACAATCTTATTGGTTTCCTAATTTAAGTGAAAATGAGACATAAAAATATGCAAAGAAAGGCCCACTGGGGTCGAATGAGGATTTCTCTGACTCTGTCATATCTAATGGTAAAGATTCATGCCTCTAGTAATAAAGGAGGTAATGACAATTCCCTTATATTTCAAGTTTGTAATCAAGGTAAGGTCTCATCAAAGTATTATGATATAATACATTCACTTATGAATGCCTAGAAGAAAAATTATTTAGTGAGAAAAATGTAGTATGAGGAGTATCTCAAATAAATTACATAGGATTTAGTTTGAATTAAAGACAACATGAAAATCAACAGATATCATCAAGGCACATAAGGTGTTGCATTCAATATGCTTCAGAAATGAAGGAAAATGAATTTTTCCCAACATTTTTCCTAATTTGTCACTATTATGTAATTAATCTATGATTTGTAGGCAATGAGGATAAGATCAGAGGATTTGAACTCATGGTTAAACGGCCAACATGCTCATAGTGTAACAAATACATGAGTAATGAAAACATGATAAAGGAAAAGGAAATATTAAGGACACAAACACATAAAACCAGAGATACGTATATTTGTTCAATCAGTTTCTAATGTGATCCACTTTCAATGTACTGGCCCTTCCTTTCATTATCTGTTGTACGAAAGAGACACAACCTACAGCAGATCTATTGTAATATCCTGTGTTCACTCTCACAGTCTCCCTATCTGTTTCTCGCTCTGAGAATACACATAGCATACATAGCTGCAATACAATACCCTCATACAAGAAAGGGGTTGCCTTCTAGGGAAAAAAAACCCTAAACTAAACATAACTTCTACCGTTAGATCATCCTCCTAATGAATGACCTAGATTGACTAGAAATTACTCTGCTTTTACAAGGAAATTTTACATCTGTTTTTAGCTTCGGGGGCATTGCACCGGAAACGCCCCACTAGGGGGGCTCCATAAAGTCGCAGCTGCCCCCCCCCTGCAGAATTTAATTACGCAAATGTAGCCGCCTGTCATAATGTATTTAATCACTGTGATACAAAATAAATGGATAATCAATTCTACACCCAACAATTCCCATTGAGATCGATTGGGGCACCACCTGTGTCACTGGCTTGAAAATGACTCCTCTGGACCCTGCCAGCTTCTGCCTCACCGTTGTCCTCAGCACTGGTTTGTCTTGCCATGTTCTCGGGCCCCGAGCAACTTCTGTTAGCACATCCGTGATTCTGCCAGTGTGTATCTTTTCCAGCTCAATTGTCCATCTCCAATACTCCACCGTATGAAATGGTATTTGAGATGTATGTGTTTATAGTCCTGAATGAAAATTACTGTTATCTTGTAAGAGATGTACCTTTACACACGATAATGTGCCCATATCATGCTTCTTACCCAATTCATCCATAAACCTTTGTAACCAAATCATTCATCTACTAGCCTTTGTAGCAGCAAAATACTCTGCTTCTGTTGTTGAAAGTGCAACAACACTTTGGATTTTTGAAACCCAACTTATAGTTGTTCCACCTACAATAAATACATATCCTGTAGTGCTCCTCCTGTTATCTCTCTCACCTGCCATATATGCATCAACATATCCACGTAGAGCAATGTTTGAACCACCAAAGCATAATGCTTGATTTGTGGTACCTCTCAAATATCTGAGAATCCATTTTATTGCCATCCAATGTTCTTTTCCTAGATTGTTCATGTACTTGCTTACAACTCCCACTGCATGTGCAATATCAGGCCTTGTGCAGACCATTGGATACATTAAGCTTCCAACTGCTGATGCATATGGAACTTTAGACACAGGTCCATTTCTTCTTGGTCTGAAGACTCCCGCCTGTTGAAATGGCAAGAAAAGGTGTAAATTAACCGGTTTTTCATCGTAGAGGCCAATCTTTTCACCACCTTTGATGGGAAATTATCTCTCAAACAAGGTTACTCTGTTATTTTTCCCGTCTAGTTATTTCATACCAAGGATTTGTTTTGCAAATTTTCCTCAACTTTCATTGCAAATGAATTTGCCAATTTTTCTTTGAGTACATTTATTTCCTATGTTAGACCTCTGAGTAAACATATTGCCCTTCCATACAATAACAATATAATATAACTACCATCATTTTTCCTTTTCAGATAAACACAATGATCAGAGTGACATCTAGTATAGTTACCTTGTTCAGACATAAACTTGTCAAATTTTAGATACCACTGCCTTGGAGCCTGTTTTAAGCCATACAAGCTCTTCTTTAACCTGCACACTAATTTTTCTTTCTCTTTGACCTCATATCCTTCTGGTTGCTGCATATAGATCTCTTCCTCCAAATCTAAAGGAGAAAATACAGTTCTTTATTTAATTGTCTGCATGTAAATCTTTCTGTTGCCAAGACTTGTAAAATAGTTCTGATGAAGTTTGAAGATTGCAGAGAAAAAAATATTTCATCAAAATCAATACCTTTCTTTTGTGCAAACCCCTTCACCACAAGTCTAGCTTTGTACCTCTGTTTTCCTCCATCTTCTTCCTTCAGCCTGTAAACCCATTTATTCTGCAATGTAGTTTTACCTGCAGGCAACCTGACTAAGTCCCAAGTTTGGTTATGCATTAAGGAGTCCATCTCTTCTTCCATGGTTAGCTCCCACTTCTTCCTACTTTCAACCTGCATTGCTTCTTCATAACATTCAGGTTCACCAGAATCAGTCAACAATAAATAATATAATGAAGGAGAGTATCGTTCAGGGGGTCTACTTATCTTGGTAGATCTTCTAACACCACTTTTAGTTGTTTGAGGTGCCTGTTGCTATTGTGGTGGTTGTTGTTGTTGTGGCTCTTGATTATTATTATTTTTAGGCACCTTTACTTTTTCTTTGATCTCATCAATAACTGTGTATTTTTTTTTTCTTTTTCCTGTTTCTTTTCCTGCAACTCATTCTTATACAATACCTTTTCATTGAATATTACATCTCTGCTCCTAATGATTTTGTGATTTTCATAATCATATAAGCGATAACCAAAATCATTAACACATATCCAATAAAGGTACATTTCTTTGATTTTGCCTCAAGCTTTTTTCTATTTTCTTTATTAATATGGATAAAGGCCTCAAAACCAAAAGGCTTTAAAAAAGAGTAGTTTACCTTTTTACCTGTCCATGCTTCCTCTGGAATGCCACCATCCAAGGAACTTGAAGGCCCTGTGTTTATTAGATAAACAACAGTATCTACAACATCTACCCATAATTGTAAAGGCAATCCTACATGCAATCTCATGCACCTTGCACGCTCCATGATTGTTCTGTTCATCCTTTCTAACACACCTTTTTCTTGTGGTGTTCTTGGAACTATCTTCTCTCTGTGAATTCTATGCTCTGAACAGTACCTATTAAACTCTTTGCTGCAATATTCACCTCCATTGTCTGATCTGAGACACTTCAACTTCTTTCATGTCTCAATCTCAACCAAAGCTTTCCATTTCTTGAAAGTATCAAATACATCAGATTTATTTTGAATACAATAAATCCAAGTTTTTCTAGTTGCATCATCAATAAAAGTAACATAATAATGAGAGCCACCAAGAGATGATACCTGAGCAGGTCCCCATATATTTGTATGCACAATCTCTAGTTTTTCGCTCTTCTTTTCTTTCCCAACTCTGAGAAATATGACTCTCTTCTATTTTCCATAAATGCAATTCTTACAGAAATCCAAATCAACATTCTTCAAACCCGATAATAAATTTCTTGAGTGAAGAATCTTCATCCCCTTCTCACTCATGTGTCTGAGCTTATGATGCCATAATGCTTCATCTGCTCCTTTGGAAGTTAAAGTATTAACAGAGTTAGAAATACCATTTCATAAATACAATGTACCAACCTTTTCACCTTTTTCTATTACCAGCGCTCCTTTGGTGACCTTCCAAGTTTTATCTGTGAAAGTTGTCACACAACCTTCACTGCCTAACTGCCTTGTTGAAATCATATTTTTCTTCAAATTTGGAACATGCCTTACCTCCTTTAATAGCCATTGGTTTCCATTCCCTTGTTTTACAAGAACCTTACCCATTCCAAAAATTTTACAGGGTTTATCAACACCCAAATGGACTTGTCCAAAATCTCCTTGAACAGAGTCATGAAAATATTTCTTATCAGGTGTGGCATGGAATGAGGCCCTTGCATCTACAACCCAAGAATCGGTAACATTTTCAAAAGAAAGAATTAGAGCATCTTGTAACACATCACCTGTCGCATTTGCTTCATGATTGTTTTCTTGCTGTGTGTCTCCTTCTTTTCCCTTCCGAGATCTATAGTCTTTCTTTGGGTGTCCTTTCTTTCCGCATTTCCAACACACTGTCTCTGATCTAGACTTGGATCTACCTTTCCTTGATTTACTGTGATATCCCGAGCTCTTTCCTCTTTCCATTCTTCTTCCCCTAAACTCTGCACTCAAAGTATTACCCGATGTCTCATCGGAGCTTTTCTATCGCATTTCCTCGCTAAGGATAGCACTGACAACATCATCAAACTTTAAAGTACTAGATCTAGAGACAGAGTTACTAATGGCCATAACTAAACCATTCCAGCTTTCTGGAAATGAGCACAAAAATAATAGAGCTCTAACTTTATCATCAAATTTTACCCCTACAAAACTTAACTGACTGGTAACTGTATTAAAATCATTTAAATGTTCTACAAAAAATCCACCTTCCGACATCTTCATATTAAATAAATGTTTCATAAGAAATACCTTGTTTGAGGCCGAGGGTTTTTCATATAGTTTCTCGAACGCCTTATTCAAACCCTCTGTTGTTGTTTCCTTCAAAATATTGAAGGCTACCGATGCCACGAGGCATAACCGTACTATCTCGAGTGCCTTTCTATTAAGAATATCCCATTCTGCATCTATCATAGTCGTCGGCTTCTTTGTTTTTCCGCTCAATGGTAGGTACAGATCTTTCTGATACAGATAATCTTCCATCCGCATCTTCCACAGTGGGAAGTTTTGGCTATTAAATTTCTCGACCCTAAATTTACCATCTTCCACCATTGCTCCCACTCGAACCAAGAACCCTTCTTTCGTGCGAGTTTATCAGCCAAATAGACCTTCGGCTCTGATACCTGTTGTTAGAAAATTAAATATTAAAAAGCAATGAAACACATAAAATATGTGGAAAACACAAGCACACAAAACGCATAAAACCAGAGAGACACAAATATATGTGGTTCACCTAGTTTGGGCTACGTCCACCTCAAACATCCAATCCTTCCTTTATGTTTCTCGCTCTGAGAATACACATACCATACATAGCTGCAATACAATACCCTCATACAAGCGAGAGGTTTCCTTCTAGGGCAAAAACCCTAAACTAAACATAACTTCTACCGTCAGATCATCTGCCTAATGAACGACCCAGATTGACTAGAAATTACTATACTTTTATAAGGCAATTTTACATCTGTTTTTAGTTTCAGGGGCAGCGCCCCCGAAACCCCCCGCCAGGGGGGGCCTCCATAAATTCGCAGTCGCCCCCCCCCTGGACCCCCCAGGCAACATTTAATTACGGGCGGCGTTGCCGCCCCCATTAAGGTACAGGGGTCCAACGCTATGATACAAAATAAATAGGATAATCAAGCTCCACACCCAACATTCTAGTACCTAGCATTATTAGTTACAATGAACTCACTAATGGACTTTGCGGAAATGGGAAAATTAATAAAAGGGGAATAACTCTTAGATGAAATCATATGTTTGGGCCAAACTCTATCACATACACCACATTAATTTATGGATACTGCAAAAATGGGGAAATCCAAGAGGTTTTTCAGTTGTCAAAAAGTATGATAAAGAAATGTATCAATTCCAATGCCTCGACATACAAACCCCTCATCAATGTATTTTCCAAGATAGGAAAGATTAAAGAGACTAAGAAACTCCTTGATGGAATGGAAAAGGAAATATTTCAAAGTTGATGTTATTCAATATAATATGTTTATCTATTCCATTTTCAAAGAAATAAAGAAACTTAAAGGATAATAATCTCTTGAATGAGATGTTGGAAGTTCGGCCAACTCCAAAATGCATGACTTACAATACTTTGACGACTAGTTTCTATGAGGAAGGGATAATAAGCTAGCTTTGAGGTTGTGCAACGAAATGGAAAAAAGTGGTCAATGGGATAACATCACACCATATAACATACTCATCAATAGGTTATGCAAAAAGGGAAAAATGTAGGATGCTAATGAACTTTTGAATGAGATGTGTAGAAGGGTATAAACCATAATCACATCACCTATAATCTAAATTGGGAAGAAATAATTGAGAAAAGTTTTGTTACTAACATTGAAGGGATTTTTACTTGATATTGTCTTCAACATCATAAAAAACAATTGAGTTGTTGTTATGAGTGTTACATGAAGCATGTATGTAGTTTCTCTAGTGACTTTTGAGGAACTTTGAGGGATCTTGTCACATTTTATGTAAATGTTAGATCATTTCTATAAAGGTCCTTCCATAACTTAAACCCTTGGTATTGTAACCCTAGAGTAAGGAAACTTGAACTCTATCTAAAGCTGAAAACCACCCCTGAACATCGGAGAAATCCTTTGTCTAGTTTTCAACAACCAAATTTCTCTTTTGTTTCAATCGCCTTAAAGTATGTAGCCAAAATCATTTTCCTAGGAAAACTATGCTCCTTTGAACCTCATTATTTTGTACTTCATCACATATCACAATCCTATTGGAAAAGGGAATTAGGTTTTGAGTAAACATCAAAGATGAGAGGGAAGATATTGGATTTAAAGGTTGTGCTTAATATGTTATTTGTAGAGTTAGAAGGATGGTTTCCAACCCAATTTAGGCTATAGTGTAATTGGTTCATTTTGAGTATACAAACAAAAGCTCTTTAGTAACATGTAAGTTATCAATACAAAGATTAATATTTCTTTTATTTCAAAAGCACCTATTGTATTATAGTGAAAACTATGGCGTGAGATTAATAAATAGTATGAAACCACATAGGTGGAGATGGGCAACATGAGGAATATTTTACTACATTTCAATTTTTGTGGAGTGGATGTTTTAAATTAATAGAGAGACATTGCCAAAGTCACAAGAAAAACATATAATTATTAAGATTTATTATAAATATCAATTTAATTATATTAAATATCGTTGTTATAAATTAAATGTTTAATTTTACTACACTTCAAATTTATTCAACGTCTCTTAGAAAACAACTCAATTGATTAATCTAAGAAATGTGAAATAGATAAAACTCAAACGACTCATTCCCATTGACATAGAGCAAACTAGTTGAATGCAAGCATTAATGAAAAGATAATTTATAGAAAATTATAATGTGTTGTGACATAAGAATCAATTCAATGAAAATACTACTTTCGTCCAAAAACTAATAGATAAACATGATTGATCTACATTGCTCTGTGACGATTCACCAAATGAAAGGACTGCCTTCCGAATTGACATGGAGCAAACTAGATGAATGAAAACATTAATGTGAAGAAAATTTATAGAAAGTTACAATACTGTGTGATATAACAATCAATTCAATGAATGAAAATAATACTTTTGTCCAAAATCTAATAAATAAACATGACTGTATCTGCATTGCTATGTAAACTTGACCATTCACCAAATGAAAGGGACTGCCTTCTGGATTGACATGGAGCAAACTAGTTGAACGAAAGCATTAATGAAAAGGAAATTTATAGAAAGTTAACAATAAATTCAATGAAAGTAATACCTTCGGACAAAAGTCTGACAATGTTATCGGAACATCTCTTGTAATAATGCCAGATGGCAGACCTATCTCAACACTTTCCATATTTAAGACACAGGAAGTCGGGAAGAAGAGAAGTTGTCTACCGAGCAAGCGAAATCGCTTGGATGGCAAAAAATTGTTGGAATTTGGTTAACTAAATTTCGAAAAATCATGTGCTTGGAGTGTTTAAAATCCATTTTTGATGCTGGAAATGAATTCAGCACTATCAAAAACTCCTAAGGCACTCAAAATATCAAAATTTAACAACTGTAAACAAGATTCTGGGCAAATCTTTCCTAGATTTTCTAAAAATCATCCCCAGATTCTGAGTGAAAACGCGTGATTTTTAGACTATGCTGGAAGATAATACCCAACTTGAAACCAAACATTCACAGCTTTAATTAATTCAAAGAAAATCATACAATTTATATCATACTCAAACTTCTCACTACTAAAAGTAGGGCATTTTGCTTGTTCTAGAAGTCAAAGCTTGCGTTAGTAAGCTTTAATTAATTCAAAGTCGAAAAGCATACAATTTATATCATAGTCAGCCTTCTCACTACTAAAAGTAGGGCATTTTGCTTGTTCGCTAGTTAGTTAGTCTAACGAGGAAACAAAGACACGGTGACAAATCCCTGGGATGTGAAACACGTGCTCCCTGTGTTAGTGAAATTCTCAGTGCTTCCTGCACCGCCATCTATGAATTCCGGTTTTGTTGGCTGATCGAGTATCTCTGAATTATTGATTAACATCGACACAACCTTTGTCATTGCGGGCCGCAGCGCCCATTGGCCTTGAATGCAGAGAAGTGCAATTGTGATCACTCTAAGTGCCTGCTCTCTTGGGTAGTGCCCCTCTAATGACAAGTCAACAATATCCGAAACTTGATCATGTTGGAATTTATTCCAAACCTGCACCATCAGCAAAATCATCAATACACGGTTTTGATTCCCGCTATTGTAAGTAAACTCCTTATCGTAATCGTGGAACCAAGTTTTTCCTTTGCACCCACCCATTCCAAAAGAAGCGGCATAGAGACATCCAATCTTGCATCAACACACTTTCTCCCACACACTATCTCAAGAACCACGATACCATAACTATAAACGTCAGCTTTTTCTGTTAATTGCCCATGGATGAGATACTCAGGAGCAATATAGCCTCTGCAACATAACAAATTCGTGGAGGTTATAAATAAATGCTTGGATTTGACCGTTAGAAAGATATGATAAGACTAAGTAATCACTGAATTGCAGCTTTGACCGTTAGAAAGATATGATAAGGCTAAGTAATCACTCAATTGCAAAACTCGCTATGTAAATAAGCAAGAAATGAATGGCACATCATACCTTATTCCTGCCAAATTTTCCGTAGAATCATGGGTATCTCCTTCTGCAAAGAATCGAGCCGTTCCGAAATCTGCTATTTTAGGATGAAATCTCTCATCTAAAAGTATATTTGCACATTTGATATCTCTATGTATAATGCCCATGTTCGAATCTTCGTGCAGATATGAGAGACCTCGAGCTGTGCCCACTATAATGTCTAAACGGTTTTCCCAACTCAAAAAATTTCGTATCCCTCCTGTGGATCTCCAATAAAAGTGTTTCAAAGCCTCGAATCGACGCAAATAATTGAAATAATACACCCAATTTTTTAAAACAACTTGAACTGTGAAAAAACACACAGGATTGATGACGGCAACCAACCAAACAAATGTTTGTCAAGACTGCTATTTGACATGAACTCGTATACCAGCAACCGGTCATGCCCTCGCGTGCAACATCCGAGTAAACGAACAAGATTACGGTGACGGACGCTCGTGAGGAGCTTCACTTCTCTCAAAAACTCCGCTGCTTGAGTATTCTGCCTTCCATTTAGTTTCTTAACCGCCACATCCCTGCCATCCGGAAGAGTTCCCTGCTTATCGAGTAAATCATTAGAATTAATTTGAAAAAATCGCTTACATTTGTACAAACCCATCAAATCCACTTTTGCTATTATACCTTATAAACTTCACCGAATCCTCCTTTGCCGAGCATATTGTCTCTGTTAAAGTTTCCTGTCGCTTCTCTCATAGCCTCGTAATCGAAGAGAAATTGCTCGAAATTTTCCCTCGCAGCTGAATTCTCATCTACGCAGAGCATCATAAAAACAATTTCATCATAACTGTCGATCACGACCAAGTGTGCAAATACAGAAGAATTTAGCAGGGAAACAGCTATAATGCAAGGATGTATAATCACCTGTTCTCTCATTGTTCCTTCGATGTGTAATGCGTCGATAGAAGAGTATCAACACATCACCGCAACCCGAGCTGTTCCGCCAATGATTCCTATCAATATAGGCACTACTTTCGATGACGATTTCCCCGACAATGGTTCTGTGATTAAAATTTAAAAAAAAAATACAAACAATTAACATACATGTTATATCAAAATAAAAATCAAACAGCAAATAGTTGCAGCAAATTTATAAAACACATACCGGAAATTCGGTTGTCTGTGAAAAACGAAATAGTTGAGTAGCGCATAAAACAGCCTGCCTCGAGGCCTCGACTTTCACGATGGGGAAGACAGGTGAGTAATTTATTCTGTGCCTCTGCTAGGCATCGTTGGCAGCTAATATGGGTAAGGGTGGGCCAACAATGAGCGACGCCATATAAGGAGCCATCAATGGAGCCAGTCGCATAACCGTTATTTACAGAAGCTTTTTCTATGAGTTGCCTGGATAGGGTAGTGGCTCTCACAGAGGTGGTCTGTGGATCGCTGTCATTTGTCGAAGTACATAAATGGGACTCCCCATAGTCCACATCCTGAGCATAAAAACTAAAATTATCATATCTGAGGAAACAACCATCCAGATGAACCCGACCACCATTAGATCGGCGGCAGTAATCCTTTACTTGATCCTCGGCTGCCGAGACGCATTCTGAGCACTCTTGGGGGCTTAAGTACTTCCGACAGACTGCAAGACCATACACAGGATCCGTTTCGCCAAATTTGTTTTGCATTGAAGCAGCGAAGCTGTGCGAGGAGAGATTTGAGCGGAAGGATCCAAAAACTGCATTCTGATTTTCCTGAAACGCTGTGACGTTAACAAACGTGGAGATTTGTTCGGTGCTGCACCTTTCGCCAGCCAGTGCAGACTGGGGATCGTTTGCTGCTAAACCTACTGCAATCATCATGGCGACCAGAAACGGTAAATAGGCTTCTTCGGCCATCGGTTCTGCCAATAACCCTTGTATGGAATGCCGATTGGAACCCAATGGCCGTATGTTTCTCAATAAATTTGGAAGGAAGGAGAACATTTAAAATATATATATATATATATATATATATATATATATATATATCGGGTCATAGACAATTTATTTTTTTTCGGGTCAAGTAACGTTCATATTTTTTCGGGTCAGATCAGGTTCATATGGCTGAAAATAATTGGAACCCAATGGCCATATGTTTCTCAATAAATTTGGAAGGAAGGTAGGAGAACCAAAATCGAAACACGAAAAAAGAAAATCGGTTCATATTTTTTTTTTTTCGGGGTCAGGACAAGTTCATAATTTTTCGGGTCAGGTCAGGTTCAGGTTCATGGAAAGCCTTATTTACAAAGCCCAAGTCTATACGCTATTTAATACACTGTAAGGAGAAGAAGTCTGACAAGTGGTTTAAACGTCACATAATTAATTTTTCCGGCCAACACTTTCCGTCGAATGGTAATAGATTAATATTCATCATCCATGGTTTATGCAAGATGATATGCCATGTGAATGATAGATCTAAATCATCATCATCATCTGTACTGGGTCGGAGTCGGTCCAAACAAGTCATCTCCCAGTTAAACAAGTCCTTTCCCAGTGAATTGAGAGGGAGTAGTTTACCCAGGCAACGTTTTAGCCCGGACGGCAGTTTTTTTGCCGGAATCCGGGCAACTTAAATTCAAGAAATCAGGTACTTGCAATGTTTGAAATCCATTTTTGAGGTTGGAAATGGATTCAGCACTACCAAAATCCCTTAGGGCACTCAAAATACTTAAGTTTAACAACTGCAAACATGATTCTGATGAAATCTTTGCCGGATTTTTTAAAAATCTTTGCCGGAGTCCGGGCTAAAACGTTGCCTGGAAACGACAGCCCAATTGCGAACGCAGGTTGAGGTGACAGCAATTTAAACAAATGCAGTGTACGTAATAGCAGGCCTGTACAATTTGGATTTGAAATAAAAATTGAGGAGGAGAATTTTTTACATTAATTTATTCATTTAAATTTTGAATTGAGTTTAACGTTACTCGTGCTAATCGGAAGGTAATTCTTGGTTGAGTTGATAGTAACTAAAGAAGAATATTTAATTTTGGATAAAAATCATAAATAAGGATTGATATACTTGATTATTATATATCAAGTGAATTTATATATTATTTTGTGAATATTATTTTATGAATATAGTTGTTGGTACAAATTTTCAATTACATATAATTTGGAAGAAAAAATTATGAATAATATTATGCTTCTTGTTTTGTTCTAATTATTAATAGTTAAAAGACACTATTAATATTAGAAGTGATTTGGATAATTTACTTGAATGAATAAATGTAATTAAACATGTAAGGTAAATTGACATGCTTAATTTTTTGTTTAATTTTAATTTTTGTGTGTGTTTTATTATTTTTGATAATTTTTTTAACTATTTATAAATGACTTCTAACTTTTCTTAGAGAATGAGTTTAGCACAATGGTCTTTTTTATGCCGAAGTTATCCAAAGAATCATAGGCACATGAAGATTCATTTATAAGAAGCATGGCATTTTTCACGTCACCCAAAATAAATTTCGAAAAAGACGAGCGTGGAATTACATTTAGAAACCAAGAAGGATGTTTAAGCAAATAATCATTTCTCTTCAGTCTTTATATTTCCATGATATTTTACTGTGAGAGAAGCTATGTGGCAGCCCATATATATAAATAGCCGCATTTTGTTTTTTTGAGTCATAGTGTTCACTTTTTCACTAGTCAAATATTTTGGTTGAGATAAGTAAAAGAGTGTGAACATATGACTTCAGATGATGTATTTATTCAAATTCAAGGAAACAACTAAATAAGACTGGGTGTAAAACAAATTGAGCATTAAACCATATAGGCAGTGCACCAATTCGTTCCATTTAGGGATATAACCAGTTCCTTCCATTTAGGGATATTAGTTTATATGTCATTTTAATATTAAATATTATTTATTAATACACAAAAAATAGATTAAATTAGTGGATGCAATATTATTGTTGTGATTTATGAATTTGCAAGTTGTGTATGCACAATTTATACATAATATGATGTTACAATATTTCAACATAGACAACATTAAATTTTGTATTATAACTTCACTTATCCTTTCATAATGCTAACTAATTAATAAAGCGATGACTAAAGTAAGGGTAGAAAATCCTTCAATCAAATGAAAGAGAAGTTTTAAACTAACACTTTCACTACTTCCATGTTACAAAAATCATAATTTGAGCATATTGAAGGTAAGAAGGAAGAGAAACTAAGGCTCACCTTGATGGCTACCTTTGATTAATCATGTTCATAATATCATTGTTTTCCATTCTTAAAAAGTAAAAAATTATGTTCTTTCTATAAGAAAAATGGATCTCCATTGCACCTTAATTAATCTATATTATTTTCTCACCTTGAAAAGATTGCATCTCAATATCATATTACAATAATTGTTTGTTTACTTTCCTTTAAAAAATTCAATGCTAGAGATATGGAATCCCAAAAGATATCTCAAAAACATCCAAGTTCATAGAAACACTTTCCAAATATCACAAACTTGATCCCACATTTCATTGTGACTTATAATTTAGTGTCCCTGTCCAAACACCAAAAACTATTCAGATTTGGATATTCAAGATTTCACAATGCCAACCACTATATCAAGGATCTAGAGCCAAGAATGGATTGGATATGAAAATTAAGCAAGACTATTCACAAAGTTTTTCTTTACTTGTTCTCTAATTTGGAACATATTATCCATTATAGTGTGCATATCCTCATTGTAAAATGTCTTAGTGAGAATCCTATAAGTGATAAAGTGTACACTTGAGGTAGAGACTACCTCTAGATTGGGAAATTGTGGATAATATTCTCACTTAACCCTTGGCTAAGGAAACTTGTAGAATCATATGGTACTCAATTCTTTTTTCTTGGTTTACTTTTAATCCCCTTGAGAAAAACCCTCGATGAATCTGTACAAAACTTCAAGAAGTGAGTTGCAACTCATTCAGAAACTGTAATTAAGAATCAAATTAACAAACGATTGATTGAATAAGACTTGTGATAATGTATTATTTCAATTGACACCCCTCTTCAATGATTCTATTTCCAAGAGAACGTTTTATTCAGTGATCCTTGGAATAAAGGTTTTACTCAATAAGAGATAATTCATTTTTTGCGTTATGGGTTGATTCATGAAAATTTCAGATAGGGTAAATATAGGTAGTGTGTTCACATTGGCCTAAACTAGAAAAATATTTGGGAGCTTGCAAAAGTACTTTTTTCTATTCAATTTTCCTGTATTCTTTTTTACCAAACTCTGCATATGTCGAATCGATTTAGAAGGTGAGTTAAACCTTAACATAAAATAATAATTGTGACCTAGATCGACAAATTTTTAATTGTGGTGGAATCATGAAACCAATTTACAATTAGAAAAAAATTGTATTGTATGATAGAATTATCTAAAAAAGGGTCATATTGGATTATCTCTAGAAATATGGTTTTTCTTAGTGAGACATGATGCAATTTTTTCACTAAGGGGTTCAACTTTTAAAATATAGATTAGAAATTTGTGGATACTGTGCTCACATAATCCTTGTCAAACACACTTGTAGGCACTCAGTGAGCTCAATTCTTCTGTTAGGTTCATTTTCTATCTCCCTAAATGAAATTCTTCGTTTTCCCCTAAATAAATTTAGGAAGTTAGGTGCAAATTTCCATAAAACTATACTCAAGGCTCATACTATTGAATCATGAATTGCATTGGAATCATGACATTATACCATAGCTAGAATAACCCTATTCCCCTGATTTTGTTACCTAAAATTTGCATTATATGATGATCTACAGATCTATGCTTTTGTTAGATAAGAGATAATATATTATTTGCACTAAAGGATCAACTTTCATATATGCGCATATACGGTAATTACGCATATACGAAAGTTGCACATATGCGGAACATATGCACATATATGGTGTTAGCGCTGGAATCAACACTTGGATTGTGACAAGCACATGAATAGACACATCTTGAGCTCAAGGTATTTTCTTATAACTTGATTGAGTTTTTGGAAAGTGATTTGAAATCACACACACTGAAAGGGGTTTTGAGAAAATAAGAATCTCTCACTCATATGAGGGCACTGGTGCATAATATGGTAGCCAGGTTGGGTTTATAGCTTAATGGTTAGAAAAATGGAAGATAAATAGTAGATATGTAAAACAAAAGTCCACTGTTAAGAGGAAAGGGTAACACAAATTCTAGACCTGAAATGTATAGTGAAAGAATGCTTTAAAAGACTTACAAGAGCCTCACTCTACATTTTAAGAAACCCATTACATAGAATGCTTCCAACTAACATGACCTCATTAATTAGGAATGCTTGATAAATCAAGACTGACAAAAACAAATTAATCATGTATGCTAGATCAAAAGACTTATAAAAGTATGAGATGGGATTTAATTCAACCTCAAGGAATGCTTATGAACTATCTTCAATTCATACTGAATCAGGAATTCTTGATAAAACAAGACTTACAAAAACATATTAATATTTCATGAAGGTTCACAATACTGATAAAACATAAAATAGAACTATGTAAATCCTAATCCGGAATGAACTGCAAATTATGGAAACACATAAGGAGATAAACAATACACACACCATACAATTTGTGAGTCCTCAAGAGTGCCTCTGGATATATTATATGTTCCAAAATGTACAACACAGTATGCAATGAAATAGAAAACCAAAAAACCTTCTCCTCCTTGCCTTACATAGTATATATACAAAAAAGGATTTTTTTTAAAAGCCTCCATAAAAAGTTCAATTATGTTTTAGAGACTTTATTACAATCCTCTACATATAGTAGAGCTTATATAAAAACATAGAAAAGTAAACTGAAATACAACTGAAGATAGAACATGACAGTATAGAGCTCCAAATGGATGAGTTGAGGTGGTTGAGTGCTCCTCGTTTCCTGGAAAAACTGCCTCCACAAAAATTCCAACTACCAACTGAAAAGGACACCTAGACCCTTATCTGCAAAAGTGTAGGAGTAACCAACTAAAATGACATCTGGAAGATAGCTTGATTGGATGAAACTTGGAAAAAGACCATTACCATTGAGGCTGCATTCACTTTATTATCATTTAGTGTCATTCTGTTGAAAGCAAAACCAAAATGCAAACTTTTCTCCTTATACAAAATCCGAAAATAATAGCTACTTTTCTGAAAAAGGTAGCTATTTCTAAAAATACTATGTATAAGCAAAAAATGACATAATTCTTCATATTTTCATGGTTTTGTACATTCAATCATCAAAGATCTAGTATAGAAGCAAAAATCCATATAGCTTCTACCTTGGTGACCCTCTTGTTTGGCTTTCTTTTCTGTACTTTATTTTTTTGTTGAATCTTCTTCTTCCTTAGTTCTTTTTCCGGGCTTTCATCTATGTTTATTATTTCATCCCTGAGAGCATGGTTGACTATCAGTTTACTTGCTAATCTGAGCTTATTCTTTGATCTGGTGTGAGGCCTTTGAATGTGTGGGTTTGGAATGTATAAAGGCCTCTTTCTCCCATGTATAACTCTTCTTGACTATCCTTCTTCAAACTTTGACTTATTGAACTATGTTTCATTGTTATCCTCCTCAAAGGATGAATATGAGTGGATTATAGCTTTCTTCTTCCCTTTGGATGAAGAACTAATAAATGAGTAAATCTGAGCTATGGTAGGTTCTTCTACTATAATGGTCTCTAAAACTTTGTTTTTCCCCATTATGAGTGAGGAAAGTACTTGTGCAAGTGTAGGCTCCTCTGGTGTTGGAGTGGCATTGTTTTCTTGATTCTCCTGTATAACCTCTAGAACAAGACTTGGTGTCAAGGTTTCAGGGTTGACTTCCACTGAAGGTCCCTCTATCAAAATAAGTTTTCTCCTGCGCTTACTCTTTGAAGAGGAAGCTACCTCTTCCTTGCACTTAGACAATGTTTTTGTCATGCATGGTACCTTTTTGTTTGATTTTGTTTGCATGCTCCTGCATGAAATACCTTAATGTCTGTGGCTCCTTAGATGATCTTCTAGTGTAGACCTCCTTTGATGGTTGTATTGTAGGTATAGGAGTTATGGTTGGTGTAGAAGTGGTGGTTTGAACTCTAGAGTTCCAAGCTAAGTTCCTAGTCTATCTGCTAGATGGTATTGCAGATGGACCAAATTGTGAAGGATTCAATGTAGGTGTAGGACTTGAATACTGCTCTTGGGTGTTTAACCTTATAGGGCTTCCAACCCTTCTCCTTGAGTTAATATTGCTAAATCCCTCATCTGCTGAAAAAATTTCCCATGTGGTCCCCTTCTTTCTAAGATGATAAATCACCAGTATTTTGATCAAAACTCTGTGATAAATATTGTGAAGAGAATAGTCTAGATATTGAAAATAGATATTTATGAAGGGAAAATGGTAGATTCATAGGTTTAGAGCTCGAGATGCGAACTAGAAACCTCATCTGGTATTTATGCATAGTAGAAAACCTACCCTCATAGGTTATATAACATTGTAAATGAATGTTTGAAATAAAAAAGGGAGATCATGTATGCTATGGGGAGTTAGGCCTTTGAACCATTTTTTGACTTCTCCTCCCAAACTTTGGGCAAAAATTCTCATTTTGATGGTCTCGTCTTCTATTTCCATATAATCAAAGGTATCGTTCATCTTGTCTACGTGTTGTTGAGCAGTAGTGGGTTCATTTCCAGTGAAATGGGGACTTTTGGATTGGTAATCATTGGGTAAGGGAACCAAAGGTTGTGGTAACACTAGTGGGGCATACCATGCTGCCATGATATGAAAAGGTGGGGGATTTACAAGAGGGAAAGTGGGTTGAGATGGAGTGCTTTGAATAGTGTGTGTGTGAACATGAGTGGAAGAAACACTTAGGCCAGCCAATTGATGATGAGCATATTTGTTATGGAAGGAGCTGAAATTATGAAGAAGCTGAGAATCGGGTGGAGTAGAAGGTGAAGCTTCTCTGCTAAAGCTCTGTTGCAAATCTGTGTTTTCAAAATCAGCTTGGTTTAGATCACTTTGAGACTTATTTCTAAATAGGTTCTTTGTGTGAGGTAAGTCAAAGTGAGGATCTTTCAAGACTGTAAGATTTTCAGGGACAGATCTTGTTCTTGGGATGGTCCTATCAGTAGTTGGTTGTACAGATCTAGAAGTTTGCCACAAAATCCTTTCTGGATTATCAACTATGGTAGGGGGATTAGGATCTGGATGGGATCTAGTATTGACCTTATGTGAAGCCGGATTTCAGTTTCCAAAATTTAGAAAGGCTTTTAGGACTGTTTTCCTCTCACATAGATTTCTGAAATAGGGGATTATGTTCCTAAACTTCCTCAAGGTTGGTTAACACAATCCTAGGGAAATTTGGAGATTTAGAGGAGTAATAGGCCTACTGGGGCTAGTGGAGTCGTTAGGTGGAAATTTTTAGCTTTTCTAAAGGTAAAATGTTTTATGGTCCACCGCCAATGTTTATTATGAAACCAATTTGAAATTTTTTGGGTTTTCTGAGTTTTTATGGTTGTTGAAGGACTAATGAGTCTATAAGAGCTTGCTAAGAAACTATGAACTCAGAGGTGCCACTGTGATCGTCAAAATGTTGGGGTCCTGTGATTTGGCACATTGGGAAACCAAATGACAAGGCAACATTCAAACCAAGCTTTAGAGCTCTAGGATCTAGCCCACCTAGTTTCAGAGAGGGATCTATCAATATGTTTGAAAGATATAGCTTTATGCTTTTAAGAGGTTGATTTTAGGCTAGTTATGAAGTGCAAATTTGTTTGTGTGTTGGTTGGATAGAGATGATCTAGGCAGCATAAATAGAGTGTGGACATCTACAAGCCATTGGGCAATGGAGTCATGTGGAAGTCTAAAGAGTTCTGATTGATGAATTTGGGGAACCAAAGGGAAAATCTAACTTAGTCAATGGATCTGCAAGGATTTAGAAGGAAAAGTATATCTTTAGGGGTTGTTAAGACTCCTTAATTATGTATACCTTTCAACAAAGGGACTTGCAACACTATCTAAACATAAAGAAATATATAATAGCCAGGGCTAACCATGAATTCTACCAACATAATTTATGTAGATAACATAAACAAGAAAGACTTTCAAGTAAGACAAAGAAGGAGAGGAACACTCTGTTTCTTCTAATTGTTTCACTTAAAGGAGTTAGAAAACATATAAGAAATGCAACTAATTGCATTCATAAAAGGGGCAACACCCAAGCATATAAGACTGCAATTATAAAGACCTTCAAATACAACTATCTCGACAAGGAACAGAGGGTAAGATCAGAAAAAAACCTCTCTGCCAAGTTGCAGACAATAGCGTTTGAAGGATGTTTTCAGAAATAGCTTTCAAGAGGCAGCAAGCAGACAGTGCAAACCATAATTCAACCCTGACAACAACTATTTGAACTATTCTGAAATAAACAAACTTAAGGGTTTTAAAAGCAGTTAAACTACTCAATAAAACCTTTCAGTAGATGAAAACATAAAGGAAGTGAAGAGTAAACAGGCCTAAGGTGCTTCTAGGAGACATTTCTTAGCCTGAGATTTTTACTCTACTGCAAGCAAAGCATAATGGGACAAAGCGAAAAATAGGAAAAAACATTAATGAATAGAGAGTACTTCACCAAAACCAAGCTCAGGTATCCAATGATCTAGCATCCTTCATCAACGGAAAAGCAAAGACATCCACACTTCTTCAAAACATCAATCCTTCTTCAAAACAGTAGTCTATGTATTACTTCAGAATTCATCGAATGCCAACCTTACAATGAGAGTTCAAATAGGATTTATAGGTCAATGGGAAGAGAGGTGACAAAGATGGTCTTAATGGTGAATTAAACAGAGGAGAAAAGCATTCAAATGCCAATTCTGTGTCATAAATATTACATTAATTTCTTGCTGTCTTTGAGAAATATCTGGCAGGCTGTAATAACTCCAACGTGTGTTCTTTGGGAGATGTATTCTAACTGCAGTAGTTCTTTTTAGGCTTCTGGGATGAGTTAATTGAAAGATTGGGCTTTGAGGCTTTCCCATACTTTCACAATAACTACTCTGTCAGTTGAAATGTCTCTATTTCTAGAAACTACGAGTTTTGTCCTTAGTAGGTAAAAATGCTGATCATGGTGGCGGTCAGACGTCCTGACTGAATTAATTGCTTCGCTTTGACGTGCACGGGGCCTTCTGTCTTGTGATTTGTCCTTTTGTTGACTGCTTTGATTTTAATTCCTTTATCTCAATACTGTGCTTTATTTTAATCTTTACGGGTTAAGCTCTTGGTCTTCGGGCTTTATGCTTTAACCTTTAGTCTTTAATCTTCATCTTTAATCTCTGATTGGTCTTCAAAGTTCTTCTTTTAACTTTATTGTTTTGCTGGCAGGAGCTTCCTTCAAGCTGGAGGGTCTACTGTGTAACCATTGCTCGTGATGCATTGATTTAAAACTTGGAAATTCGACCCTTTGTGTCCCTTTATGCAATTGAATAAGCCATAGAGGATCATCATCCTCGACCCCTGCAACTGTATTTGCTGTGGGATAGCTTTCATAGTTTATCCGCCATTAAACCTGCAACCAAACACAACTTGTTATAAAAAACTTGCGTATAGACAGTAAAACTGCTTCAGAGGGCTCGGAGAGGGATAGGAGCAATGAGGAGGAGGATGCATGCAGCGAGGAGGTTCTATGGCAAAGAGCAAAGAACTAGGGTTTGAAACAAAGTTTTAGCGTGAAGAAAGCATTGGTGGTTTCAAAAAACAGCGAATGGTTTTCACGTGAGGCCCGGGTAGTAAGTGGTATTGGCAAGGGAGAATACGATAAGGTCGAGGGGTTGATGTGTGTCCCCTTAAAACCGCCCATTTCACGTTAGAATTACACGTTGGGGAGGATTTGTGAGTTGGGAACGAAGATGAATGCTAGCCGTTGGATCTGGGGGAGCCAGATCAATGGTGGGGAATGAGTGCAATAGGAGGAAAGGTGTGCGATGGATGGATGGTGGGGCCTGACAGACGCGTCAGCAATTTTTTCTTTTAGTGGGATGGGTTCTGGGCTGTTGGATTTGGGGGGCCAGATCAACGGTTGCGATTAACTGCAAGGGGATTGAGGGTATGGAAGGATCTCGTCGGTGGGTGCCTCCGCAGTGGATGGGAGAATGTTGGACGTCGGATCAGAAAATGATCAACGGTGGATATTTAATTATGGGGGAACTGGGGAGTACAGGCTACCTTGGACTGGTGCCCTTGCAGTAATATTGTGCCGCTGGATCTGGGAGAGATTGATGGCGGAGATTTAATTGGGAGATTGGAGTTTAAAAGATGGTGGATGAGGGGTCAGGGGAATGGCGAAGAAGCGATAGAACACTGACCATTAGATTAAATGAGATCAACAGTTGAGATCATTCGAAAGAAATTGAATAGGAGGGAATGATCGAGGGTGGGATTAAATGGGCAATGCAACGATGGCTGTTGGATCAGAGAGATCAATGGTCTGGATCAAATCGGCGGAGATGGGATGAGAAAGGAATTTGGGAATAAGAAATGGGAAGTTACGAAGTGTGATTTAGCGAGAGCCGTCCGATCTGAAAAGAAAGATCGATGGTCGAGATTTTATCGGCAGGGAAAACCATCGGCGGAAGGGAAAGGGGAACGCACTGATGCGATGGAGCGATAGTCGTCGGATCTGGGGGAATGGACGGCTCAGATCTAATCGGTGGATCGGCCATCGGAAGAAAAGGGGAAAAGGGAAGTGGAACTAGGGAAATATTGATTGTGATGGTGCGACGCGATGAAGACCGTCGGATCAGAAATAAGATCAATGGTGGAGATTTTAAATTGGGAAATTGCATCGGCGGGGGAAAAAGAAGTTTGGGGAGTGGAAACGGGAAATGACAATGTGTGATGGCCGATGGGCTTAGCACTTAGTCGCAAGGCATCTTTTTATGGTAGAAAAGGGGTTAGGGCCTAAGCCGAAAAGCACTCAAGGCCTTTTTTTATGAAAAAGTCGGAAAAAAGGCCGAAAAAGTGGGTTTTTTTAGCTTTTTTGAGGTTTCGATAGAAGAAATAAGGGGTTTTAAACTTTGTAAAATGGATTTACAAGGATTAAGGGAAATTTTTTAGGAAATGGAGGATAAGGTAAAAGGAAAAATGGGCTTTTTAAGGTGGGGAAAAGAACACTTGTGGTGAAGGAGAAAATGAATGAAATTAGGGGTTTGGAACAGTTTTCTTTTGAACCAATAGGGTTATTTTGAAGCTTTGAGTGAATTTTTTATGAGAAACTGATAGACTTAGGATTATGAAGGCTGTGAGATTTCTAGAACTCACAATGTTTCTGCAAATATTGTTTCTAGAAATCTGGGATTGTCAACTTAGTCATCTTTGGATAGGATCAAAATTATAGATGACTAACAAAAATCATAGGCATAAAATTTAATATGAAGATTTGTTTACACTTTATATATGAATCATATGGAGGGAATTTAATAAGAACATTTACTCATTCATGTCATGGACACTATTATTCAAATATGGAGGGAATTTAATAAGAATGTTTACTCATTCATGTCATGGACACTATTATTCAAATACAATGAAAATATTTTATTTCTATACAAGGTAAATAGCCCAATCATTAAAATAATTGCAATGAGGTTTTTTAAGGAAATCAAAATATAATATTACTTTATGAATATCATTGCAATCTCCAATACAAATGAAACATTAAGAACTATTTAAAACCTTCCATAACAGGGTCTCCATAAAAGAAATAAAACTTCCAAGAATCTGCTATAAGAATTAAAACCCTCCTAATTATTTATGGTTGGATTATGATGCACGAGTTTACTATAAAACAACACATAAATCACATTATTTTTGTGAACAAAAATTAATGAGTATTACTTATTATTTAACATAATTTCTCATAGTAAGGAATCATAATTGCATTGAATCATTTTTATAGGTAGTGTTTGTGTCTTCACATTAATTAGGCATGAAGATAATATTCATAAATGCAAAAAAGTAGAACAACTAGTAAATACAAGCAAGTAGAGTATGAAGTTAAAAAAAAATTGCAAATGCAACCCTGGAGGATTTAATTTAGCATTGAATTTCTGATAATAATGAACTAAAGCAGAGCAACTAATAATTACAAGCAAGTGGAGTATGAAGTTAGAAAATCTACAAGTGTACCCATGGAATATTTGTAGGTACCATTTGTAAATTCAAACCACAAGAGCCCAAAGAGGATAGAGAGCTCGTTAGCATTCAATTAAAAAAAAAAAATGAAACAATTTCCATTTCAAATTTGAGAAATAATTTTTTATTCTAATTTTTATTTAAGTAAAACTTAACATTAAAATTTAACATCTTAAAAAAATGATATAACTTAGCATTCTTTAAAAAATAATAATAATTTTCTAAGATAATGAATAAGTAAATACCATGATAATAGGTTAAGTAATAAGTTTATTATTGTAAATTTGTTTCCTTCAAAATATATTTTATTTTTACTTTTAATATATAAATTAATTTTTTTATTTATGTTTTTAATATATAATTTATGTTTTTTATTTTTTTAATATATAAATTATTATTATTTTTTTATCTTAATTAAACATTATGGAAATTTTGATATTTTAAATAAAGTTAGATTAATTTTCTTAAAATTTAAAATATATATAAAATTAAAAAATGTATATATTTTAGATTGAAATAATTTTTTATAAATTTAAAAGTTTAAAATATATATAAAATTTAAAATATATATATTTTAGATTAAGATTAGCTTTATAAATATAAAAAAAGTGGCTACACAGTAACAAGAGATTTCCAAATATACTAATTGATGCAGTGAAGTTAACACCATAAACATATTACTTAATTTCCTTTAAAATAAAACTATTACTAACTTCCTTTAAAAATAAAATTGATAATATTCTAAGATATATTTAAAAAAAAAAAAAAAAAAAACCAGTATGTTAGGCACTCTTCTTCAAATAGTCAATGATTAACATTTACTACTAAAAATCCAAACAAATATGTTGTACTATTGTATGTTTTATTTTTGCATTTTGGAAAACTGAAGATATACAAGTGACATAACAAACCTGCAAAATGAACAATAAAAAAGAAGTTGCAAATGCTAATGTGCCATGATCTTTAAAGAAACTACTAAATGGGCAAAAAAATGGAAATACTTCAAACAAACAAAGGAGTGTTCAGAAATCATGTTGCTTTATCTAACTAAATAGTTATGCCGTAAGGCGTATTTATTTGAAAACAACTTTGCTGGGTGTCCTCGTGTCATACTCTGAGCCCTTTGATCTTTTGTTAGACGATTGAAACATTTTAAACCGTTGATAGAAAAGTTAGTTTACAATGCAGTTATGAACAGAGAAAATGAAAAGAGAAAATGTAGAAGGTAGGGCATTGAGCTACTGGACATTCTCGGATTTTAGAGAAGCTTTGGGATTTCAGAGAAGCAATGCCTGGGCCTCGTTGCTGCTGGGAACAAAGATGCAAAGGGAAACATTGGTTTCAAAATCCAAATGTTGGACTCTCACATACACGTGAGTCAGTTTCAGGCAAACTGCCCAGGGTTTCGAATGTTGAGGTCTCAAGTAATGATCCATCGAGTTCAAGGATTAATTCTAAGCTGTAGCTTTAAACTGATTGCTTCGATTTAAGCAAATGCAGGAAATGCATATGTTTGATATCAGCGTTATGTTTTTGCAGGGTTGGTGTATCCGTTTTAACAGGGGTCCGTCATTCAGATGCAGTCTTTACAACGAATCTCATTGGAATCGATTTCAATAATGAGAGATATGAACAAGGTTGAATATTTCCCACTTCCATTCGTGGAGAATCTGTGTACATATGTCTATATGTTGACTTGTAGAATTTCCTTTTTAACCCTTTGTTGTAATCTTTGCTTTCTCAGCAAAACATTTTGGAGTGAATACTAACCTTCCTGTTTCGCTTCATTGTAGCTTGCATCATGGCCTCTGTTTCAAATCGGTAACTGTGTGTCGATATATTGAGGTCAATAACAAGGCTCTTTGCTTGCCTGTTTAGTTGGGATGGTTTACATGTATTCATTTTACTTCTGTGGGTTTTTTCGCTGCCAGCCACTGGGGCCACAAAGGAACAAAGATGCGAAGGGAAACACTGGTTTCAAAATCCATGCATGTACCAGATTCAGGAAAAGCACCTGCAATTTCTAATGTTGGACTCTCACATACACGTGAGTCAGTTTCAGGCAAACTGCCCAGGGTTTCGAATGTTGAGGTCTCAAGTAATGATCCATCGAGTTCAAGGATTAATTCTAAGCTGTAGCTTTAAACTGATTGCTTCGATTTAAGCAAATGCAGGCAATGCATATGTTTGATATCAGAGTTCTATTTTTGCAGGGTTGGTGCATCCGTTTTAACAGGGGTCCCTCATTCAAATGCAGTCTTTACAACGAATCTCATTGGAATCGATTTCAATAGTGAGAGATATGAACGAGGTTGAATATTTCCCACTTCCATTCGTGGAGAATCTGTGTACATATGTCTATATGTTGACTTGTAGAATTTCCTTTTTAACCCTTTCTTGTAATCTTTCCTTTCTCAGCAAAACATTTTGGAGTAACGGAATTTCTAAACCCTAGAGAGTACGAAAAACCTATTCAACAGGTACGCTGAGTTGCTCAGAAGCTTCACAGGCCTTCCACATTTTGACTTTTTTTATGATTTAGTATGTTTTATAAGCTACACAGGCCTTTCAATTTGGAACCTGTGAGTGCTTTATCTTGATTGTGGTCGTTTATCAAAAGGTGGGAAATCAACTTCCGAAAATACTCCTATTTCGAGCTGGCGATCAAATACAAAAACAAATTTGCTTATTAGAAGAGAAATTGAAGATGAAGTGATTAATCTAAATGAAAAAATAAATATTTAATGAATGTCTAGTTTCTATCCTTGCCATCAGGAATCATGCAGGGGAACCATCTTTCTCATATGTGTCTAAATCTTGAAACATTTTCTAGTCAAGTTTAGGATGCGTTTTGAAGACTAAGGCTCAATCCTCAAGTCGATCTTATACTTATTTCAATTTGGTATTTATTTGTCGAAACATGCCAGTGAAGAGTGCTGCCCTTGAAGCAAATTAAGAAATTTTAAGAGTTGTCTGTTTTTTCTGCTTTTAGGTTGCTTGGGTAACTTTCCAGGTTTTTAATGCTATATATTTCTTTCGGAGGAGATTATTTTCTCTTCATGGGCTGTTAAATGTGATTCAAGTCTGCTTTTGTTTCTATATCTTTTTATTGGAGAAGACAGTTTAATAATAATGGGCTGTTGAATGCAATTTGTCTTTTTTAAGTGACGCATTTTAAAAAGAATTCTGAGAAACAGTTTGACAAACTGTCTAATAGTAAAAGCATATTGAGAATAATAATAATACTTGTATTGTTGTGCAGGTAATGACGTATGGTTACAAATGGGATAATAATTTCCGCGAAACATATTTTTAGGTGCATCAAACAGCTTGTCTAGTTTGTATTTGTAAACTGTCACACCTGCCATGGGAATGGGCCCTTTAAATTCATAACGCATTGGCCGATATTTGATGAAGAACATGCTGTAGTTACTATAAATATGCCAGAATTCTTCACTTGCCATCTTTCAGTTGATGATTAATTTTATGATTCAGTGTGTCTTAGAAGCTGCACAGGCCTTCCATATTTTGACTTTTTTTATGATTTAGTATGTTTTATAAGCTACAAAGGCCTTCCACATTTTGATGCATGAAACTGCAGACAGTGGCTACGTCTATTGTAACATTTGGTACAAGTAAGAACACATGAAACACTACCAGACCAAGCTTTAGATGGTGATTCAACACAGATGCTACTTTAGGCAATTTGGAACCTGTGAGTGCTTTATCTTGATTGTGGTTGTTTATCAAAAGGTGGGAAATCAACTTTCGAAAATACTCCTATTTCGAGCTGGCGATCAAATACAAAAACAAATTTGCTTCTCTGCAACTCTCTTCTCTTTTTATGAAATTCTTCTTAAATGCAGTCAACTAATTATCATCCTAGAATCATACAACTGTTTTCTTGATATATACCAAGTGCTGGAAGAAAATATGAAGAGGAAGAGAAAACAAACTTCTTTCCCAATCTCTTGAGCACATGATATTGTTTCTTCTAATGTATTTCTGCGGAACACCGAGGGATCTTCTAACATCACAAATTGTTCAGCAAGATTTCAGAGGACTGAAACACCCACCTCATGATCTGTGAACTGAATTCTGAAGGGCTGTAAGGCCTTCAAATGAAATCATTGCTTCGGATCTATCATATACATATTTGTCACAGAAATAGAAACTAACATGGCCAGAAAGCGAGCTCTTAGTTAAGATGAAAGGTTATCTGGGCACTGGTACCATGCAAAATTAGAAATGGCTAATCGATGTTAAGGTTCATTAAATCAAATAAACCATTAGATTCACTTAGAGCTGGTGCCAAAGAGGATATGTTGTCTCTTACGTTTAAGCTTTCACATTCAAGATTTGGCCTGATCATGTGGATTGCATGATGTGTTTTCTTTTGTTCACCAATGAAATATTTGATGCATTTTAAAAAGAATTCTGAGAAACAGTTTGACAAACTGTCTAATAGTAAAAGCATTGCTTAAAGCATATTGAGAATAATAATAATACTTGTATTGTTGTGCAGGTAATTGGAAAGGAAGGGGTAGAGGGAAATGAAGATTCCCCTGTTATGAAACAAGTGTGTGAGATCGCCAAATATTGAGAGCAGGATTGGAAAGAAAGGGGTAGAGGGAAATGAATATTCCCCTGTTATGAAACAAGTGTGTGAGATCTGTTTAGAAGAAAAATACCCTTCTCAATTTTTTGATAACAAGGTTTGCTCGCACATGTTTTGTTCTACTTGCATAACCCTTCACATGTTTTGTTCTACTTGCGTAACCTTGCATATCAGTAATAAACTACAAGAAAATTTGGTATCCATTGATTTCCCTTAGCCAAATTGCACCGAGCATCTGATGCCTGAACAGTCCATAGAGATCCTTCCAAAAAAAACTTTTGAGCAGTGGAGTTTGGCATTGGTGGAAGCCGGTATTCCCCCTTCTAAAAGGTTTATTGCCCTTTTGGGAATTGTTCGGCACTCTTGTTGAAGGATGTTGTGCCTGATGACGTAGTGTGCTCATGTGAGGCAACTGCTGTTGTTAATAAAGAATCAGAATGCCCTCAATGCCGAGGGTTATTCTGTGTTCAATGTGGTGTGCCATGGCATGCAAGTTTAGATTGTTCTGAATTTCAAAAATGGTCGGATTCTGAGAGAGAGGAAGGTGATCTGATGCTTTTCAAGTGGCATTCAGTTTGTCAGATTTATTCAGAATTTGCAGATGATTTATAATTTCTTATATATGGCTAATTGATGCAGAATTTATATTAATTAGCGGAATGAATCTCTAGAGGGTTTCAAATATGTCAGGCCCTGTCGATTTCAGGGCACCTCTAAAAAAATGTGGATAGATGAGCTCTGCTCCACATATAAATGCAGCCTTCACTATAATTGTAGTTGACCTCCCAATGGCTTATGGAGTTCTTTTGGGTTGTGATTGTTCAAATAATTGATCACAACCACAGTTTCTATAACCTTGCATATTAACGCTAGACTAAAATGCATACTGCAATATTGACAAGAATATCCATACTCTTCTGTTTATTACAAAGGCCAGTCTTTGTTTTACTCATGATCTGTGAACTGAATTTTGAAGGGCTGTAAGGCCTTCAAATGAAATCATTGCTCCGGATCTATCATATACATATTTGTCACAGAAATAGCAACTAACATGGCCAGAAAGCGAGCTCTTAGTTAAGATGAAAGGTTATCTGGGCACTGGTACCATGCAAAATTAGAAATGGCTAATCGATGTTAAGGTTCATTAAATCAAATAAACCATTAGATTCACTTGGAGCTGGTTCCAAAGAGGATATGTTGTCTCTTACGTTTAAGCTTTCACATTCAAGCTTTGGCCTGATCATGTGGATTGCATGATGTGTTTTCTTTTGTTCACCAATGAAGTATTTGATGCATTTTAAAAATAATTCTGAGAAACAGTTTGACAAATTGTCTAATAGTAAAAGCATTGCTCAAATCATATTGAGAATAATAATAATACTTGTATTGTTGTGCAGGTAATGACGTATGGTTACAAATGGGATAATAATTTCCGCGAAACATATTTTTAGGTGCATCAAACAGCTTGTCTGGTTTGTATTTGTAAACTGTCACACCTGCCATGGGAATGGGCCCTTTAAATTCATAACGCATTGGCCGATCTTTGATGAAGAGCATGCTGTAGTTACTATAAATATGCCAGAATTCTTCACTTGCTATCTTTCAGTTGATGATTAATTTTATGATTCAGTGTGTCTTAGAAGTTGCACAGGCCTTCCACATTTTGAATTTTTTTATGATTTAGTATGTTTTATAAGCTACACAGGCCTTCCACATTTTGATGCATGAAACTGCAGACAGTGGCTACGTCATATGTAACATTTGGTACAAGTAAGAACAAATGAAACACTACCAGACCAAGCTTTAAATGGTGATTTAGCACAGATGCTACTTTAGCCAATTTGGAACCTGTGAGTGTTTTATCTTGATTGTGGTCGTTTATCAAAAGGTGGGAAATCAACTTCCGAAAATACTTGGAGACCCATTTTGTCTTCTTTATTTACTCTTACATTTCACTCAAGGGGGAGTGTTAGAATATCTTTCCAATGCAGGGCCAATTATCATTAATGGTAAGTTTACATAGATACCATTTACAGAGGCATCCTTACTGTCCACCTCTAACAACTATATTTTGTCATTTTTGGGCCCTTTGCATTCTTATATATGTTAGATATTCTCTTATATTTGACTCACAACTACATCAATTCCATTCTCTCTTGTAGAAGATTTTATTTTGGTTTTTCTATAGTTTCTATCCCTCCAACATTCTTTTAAACATCATCAGTTTTTGTTGTTTTGGCTATCTGTATCCTAATTCCTTTATATCAATTTTTGATAATCAATATCTTAATTTCTCTGTTTAACATCAAATTAATTACAATTTATTTATTTCTAGCTTCTTCCTTATGGCATTTCCTTTGCAACATTAGGTGCAATTGCTAGTTAAGATTACATGAAGTCTCTTTTTCTTATATCTTTACTCTACATACACTTCCATTGTCACCATCCACACAAATCTTCATCTCCACACTTTTTAAGGTCATTAACACTGATGTAATGTTGTTTGGCGGCCATGGGTGACAATAAGTATTTAGCAGAATGAGTGGGACTGTGTATCCACACATATGACTCCCAACTCGTATTGTAGAAGTTACTCCCTTCATGGGTGGAATAGATGCAATATATCTTTCTGTGTCTCAACACTTTACTGCATCTGAGTGGCCGGCCATGTATAAGGCATGAACACTAGCATCGCTCATCGTGTGATAGTGGTCCTTGCTACCAACATCATGGATCACCATGATCATCTACAGATGGAAACGCAGGATGCTGGATGGACTGGAGGGGAACGCCAGGGGCACATGGGGAGTAGGCACCAGGAGGTGAAGCCCGCCGCTTGGCCTCTTGGAGGAGACATTGCAGTTGCTACCGTAGCAATAGGAAGCACTTGAGGGGTAGCTCCTCTGTTGTTGGTTTCTCGCCTATATAAATTACTGAGGTTGTCACATGCAGTGAACTTGAGGGTCTCCGGAGTCCAAAGTGTGTTCATCACCATTGGGCATGAATTTTCCACAACAATCATTTTCGTCGCCCCTATGCAGTTGGCTGCATGGTTCTTCAGGAATTTTCTATGGGAAAAAATATTTTTTGAGCAAATAAGAGGTGGGAGAAGGTAATTTGTAGCATTCAAATTTTGAAGTTGAAGATAACCCAGAACATACCATAGCATTTATCAGGTATTTTCATCATTATTTGCCATCCATGAGTATGAAATGGACCCATGCATACATCCTCCACCCGATGCATGCATACATCCTACACCTGGAATGACCGGAACCGCAAAAGAGTAATCCAGATTTCCACTTCATAGAATGGTTGGCATGGCAACACGTACTGTTAGATACTGTCTCAGTCTCAGAGGCATTAAATAGCGAATCGACTAGGAAATATTGGATGCCCAGGTTCATATGCCTGAAAATAAATAGTTTGTCAGTGGGCATTAAATAAGCTGTATACGCTGAAAGTTGGATTTTGGCAAGCTATTTATCGAATGATAGCCATATACAACCGTTCTCAGTTAACTTAATACCCAGTTGCAGACCACATATTCGTTGCCCACATGTTCAAATAACTGTAGGTTTCATTGGTTTTTTCTGGCCAAAGTTACAACCGTACTCGAAGTCGAAAATATCGAAGAACTTGCCTTCAGAAATCTACACGTAATGTTGATGTACAACTTTAACGCTTTTCTGGGAAGTTGTCTACCTAGGTAACAAAATAGCTTGGACGATAATTTTTTGTCTGAATTCGGTTCAATAAAATTCAAAAAATGAGGTGGTTGCAGTGTTTGGAATCTATTTTTGAAGGAAGAAGCTAAACCTGGGACAAACTGAAAGGTGATTTGACACCTCTTGTCCTCCCCTTCCCGACGGAGTAGTCTACCGAGCCCACGTTTTGGCCCGGAAACGCTGCCCACCGGAAAAAATTTCCTGCCCATCGCCGAGACCTAACATCCTTTCTGACATCGCCGACTGCGCTTGGGATCACCGCGTTCGGCATCTCTCGTTCTGACAGCTCTAACTCATCTTGCTAGGTGGCAAGCCTGGTGATGGGACACCCATTCTGGTCTCCTCTTCCAGCATCGGGCGATCCCCATTTCATATCCGAGAGGGTCCCACAACCTCGGCCCCCCTCCTCCATGCCTCTCTATGAAACCAATGAATTTGTCATCCATGGCATGGCTTATGGTATATGGATGAGTATCATGGATCCCCCATGTGTAAAATAAATCCAAACAACCCCACATTTGAATTTGCCTGCCCATATTTTACATTTTTAATTTTCACACTCTTTTTAATTTTCAATTTGCAAGACATAGTGGAATGGCTTTCATTTGAATTTGCCAGCCCATATTTTACATTTTGAATTTTCACTCTCTGCTTAATTTCAATTTGCATGACATAGTTGAATGGCCTTCATAAGTTGTTTCTGATAAGAACGAAAGAAGCTATTTATCATTATGGGAGCGAAACGTTTGGATTGTGTTCCTGCGAGTTATGCAGACATAAAGGACTCATTAATCCAGTTACTCTCTTCCTCGGATTTATTGACGAGCCTCTTTGCCTCTACAAAAAGCCTTGTGAATTCTAGGCATGCCGGAAGATGCAAATCAAAGGGATGTTGACCAGATATTTTAGATATCAATTTCTCCTCTACTTCGTCATGCATTTACTCAAAATGTGTTGTAATTACAGGCTTCAGATATGTCCTCAGAGATTGCTCCAAACGCATGTCTAGCACTTCCACTCGAAGACCAAATTCCTGCACTTGGCTTGGTGCCGCAGGAAGCGGAGAAGAGTATCAAAGTAAGGAGGGTCTCGGTCCAGCCTAACACTTCTTTTGAATTCAACGTTTTAGCTGGAAATCAGAGTCTTTCTCAACTTTCTAGCGGATTGAAGCATGGTAAGCTTGACAGTGAGAACCGTTTTTCTCTATTGGCTTCTCACTTCGCTATTTCAATATGTTTTCCAGAGGAATTTTAAGCCTTTTTTTTGAAGAAAAATATTTTGAAAAATCTTTAATGGTAGATAATAAAACTAAGAGGCTTTAGGACATTGCAGTGGAGAGAAAGGAGCTGAGGAGGGTTTTCTCAATCTTTGACAAAAAGGAGTTGATCATCCAATAGGAGATGAAAAGGTCTTTCGAAAATCTTAGGAATGTGCATTGCCGAAGAGAAATTGCTCCACAAAATTTGAATAGTTGGCGTTGCTCCACATGATATCTAAACCTTCGTCTCAGTGACTGCTAAAAAAAATATCTTATGATATATTTAATTGTTTTGGTTGTACTGTTTTGGTTTAAATTTCTGGTCACTTTTAAACCAGTCTCCTCAGTGTTGGGAAAACTCATTTCAATTGTTTTTGGTTTAAATTTATTTGACAAATCATAAATGGCTTGATCAATTAGTTGATTTTAAATTTTTAAAATCATAAATAACTTATTGACAAAAAAAATAAAAAAATAAAAAATAAAAATATTATATATTTAATATTTTTAATGAAATGTTTAAACTCTATATTATTTTGGTTTAAATTTCTTTTTTCAGTCTTAAACCACTTTTGTCATTTGTTGTTGCTGAGAAAACTCATTTCAATTATTTGTGGTTTAAATTTATCTGACAAATCATAAATGGCGCCATTAATTAGTTGGTTTTTTTTTTAAATCATAAATAACTGGTTATACAACACAATTTAGATATGAAATATTATTAAAAATATTAGAAAATTGTTTTTTAATTCTAATAGATATATAAGCTATGCTTGAATTCTTATACCATTAGCACAAAACCTTTATATCCCTTTATTCCAACCACATACAACCAAGCACTATGTTCCTGGAACTCTTAGTTCTCCCTTCAATCCAACTACATACAACCTAGCACTATGCATGTGCTTACTATTCTTCCAAACCTTAAATCTCTCTTTAATCCATATTTCCATTTATTAGTGCTTATAAGGCTTAGCACTACAAAAATTCTCATATAACATTTCCAAACTCTATTATATTAGTATATCAATGAAAGTCTAAAATCCTTTAACACTAAAAACACTTGAAAAATAAATAACTTTAGGTACATATGACGACAACAATATATATCATACTACTAGACCATTATCCACACTACTAATTATTCTAGTTTTTCGATACTAATGAGGATCCTAAATAGGTATAAACCAGCCTAGATCAATATTAACCCCGGATCTTTCAAGAGTCAAGAGTGATCAAATATCTCAGGGTGAAAGCCTATTTTTTGAGTGTAAAACTTGAGGAAAGGTTTGTTCATCAAGATATTTGATCAGTCTCGACGCTTGATATATATGGGGTTAAGATTGATCTAGGATGGTCTCGTAATACTATATAACATATGTATTTGTATCTATATGTCTCTTTTTTATTCCCCCTCTCTATCTCACCCAAAAACATACCCTCTCTCACTCTCTCTCGTCCTTCTCTCTCTCTCACTCTCCTCTCCCTCTCCCTCTCACTCTACCTCTCCTCTCCCTCTTCCCTCCCACTCTCCTCTATCCCTCACTCTCTCTCCATATTTCCCTTATCACCTCCCCTTTCTCCACCTTTATCCCTTTGTGTATTTCTTCTTTCCTCCATGTCTCTTTGCCTCCAACTCCAACCCTCTCTCCTCTTAATTGAGTCCTCTATCTCTATCATTCTCTCCAACTTCCCTTTATCTCTCCCCCCTCCCCCATCACACTCTCTCTCTTCCCTCTAACTCTGTTAGTATCTCCCTCCCTATCTCCTTTCCTCTCTCCTCTCCATCTTTGTGTCTCCCTCTCTCTTTTTTCCCCTTCTCTCCCTATCTCTCTCCTCTCCTCTCTCCCTCACTCTCTCCCCATCTCTCCTTTGTCACTCCCTCTCTTTCTCCAACTCTATCTCTCTATGTATTTATTCTTTCCTCTATCTCTCCTCCCCTCCAACTCTCTCTCTCTCTCTCTCTCTCTCTCTCTCTCTCTCTCTCTCTCTTCCACCTCCCTCTCTCTCCCTCCTCCATCATTCTCTCTCTTCACCCTCCACCTTTGTCACTATCTCCTTTCATCTCTCTCTCCCTCCCTCCCTATCTCTAATCCCCTCTCTCTTCAATTTGATTCCATGATATTGTGTTTAAGAAAGTATCAAAAAAAAAAAAAAACTCAATTCGTTGTAAAATATTAAGCCTATATTTTGGATCAATCATGTCAAAGAAAATACAATAATGGAAAACTTAAAACAATTATGCACTACCTTTCCTCTACTATTGTTAGTCAATTTATTTTCTCTAGTGGATACAATAATGGAAAAATTAAAACAATTATGCACTACCGTTCCTCTACTATTGTTAGTCAATTTGTTTGCTCTAGTTGCTTGGATCCTTAGTTAAGATGGTTCTATGTTGGTTCTTAGTAATATTATTTATATTATATATATTTCACATCTTTATATATAAAGTTATTCTCATTTTTATTTTCTTGAAATCTTGATTTAATTTCTACTATAGGATTTTTAGTAGTTGTGAGGATAGAGGGTTTAGATATATATCAAAAGTATTGAAACCTTTTTCATTTTATATTTAATAAAATAAATATTATAAAATTAAATAAAATTAAAATATTATAAAATATTTTGATTGTGAAATAAGTTGTGTTTTTTTGGGCATGTGGTATTGATAAGTCATAGTATTAGCCCATGGTATTGTAACAAAGCCTATTTACATGTTAATAATATCCACAGTAAGTGAGGGTGAATATCCATGGTTAAGAATTGTGTCATATTCTTATAAAATATTTTGATTGTGAAATAAGCTATGGTCTTTCTGCATGTGGTATTGATAAGCCATGGTATTGGCACATCGTATGGTAACAAATCCTATTCACAAGTTAATAACAAAATCAAAATATACCAATTTGACTTTAACTTTAACATTTTATTATTAAGTGATCCAACATTTAAATTTTTACATGCATCGGGTTTTATGTTACTTCTAAATTTTTATTTATTACTTTTAACTTATTTTTGTTACTTTCATTTTTTAATTTTTTAAAATTCAACAAACATATAGATGTTAAAAGCTTATGTTAAATGTTAAACATTTATGCCTACACATCTACCCCTATACTGACTCACATTGACATTAGATTAAATTTGTTAAATGTTAAATTTCTTTCCACTCTCAAGGTTGCACCCTTGACCCAAAATCACTTAATCTTGTACTTCTCCAAGGGATCAAAGAAGATTTACTGGAGACCCTTAATATGTTGCCTTGTTGTTAGTGTAAAGTTTTTCTGCAAGTGAGCGAAAATCTGTTACTTAAGTTATAGGTCTACATAACCTTTTATAACATGGTTTACATAACACCATATCATGGTAGAACATGGAACATGGTCTACATGGTCTACGTAACACCATATATGTACATATCTTTAGTATATGCGCAAATTTTGTATATGCACATATACAGAAGTTATGCATATACAAAAGTTGTGCGCAACTTCCGTAATATGTATATACGACAATATCTAAAATTTTCACAACTTTTGTATATGTGCAACTTCTGTATATGCACATATACAGAAGCTAAGCATATACACAAGTTGTGGGAAACTTCCATAATATGCATATACGGTTGTATCTAGATATGCATAGCTTCTGTATATGTACAACTTCTTTATATGCATAGCTTTTCTATATGCACATAACCATAAGTTGTGCATATATAGAAGTTGCACATATACAGAAGCTGTGAAACTTCTAGACTGTCGTATATGCATATTATGGAAATTGTGCACAGCTTATATATATATATATATATATATATATATATATATATATATATATGCAGCTTGTTTGTATGTGCATATAAAAAATTTGCACATATGCAGAAGATATGTGCATATATAGAAGTTGCACAGCTTCCATATATGCACAACTTCAGTATATGCACATATACAGAAGTTATGCATATATGGAAGTTGCGCATATACGGAAGTTGTGCAACTTCTGGAGACTATCGTATATGCATATTACAGAAGCTACTCACAATTTATGTGTATGTGCATCTTTTGTATATGTGCATATACGAAAGTTGCACATATACGAAATATATGTGCATATACGGAAGTTGCACATATACAAAAAATATGTGCATATATGGAAGTTGCACATATATGGAAGTTGTGTATATACAGAAGATATGCACAACTTTCATATATGTGCAATGCCTGTATATGTGCATCTATCATATACGTGCAACTTTTGTATATGAGCATATACAGAATTTTTTCACAACCTCCATATATGCGCATATCTTTCATATACGCGCATATATTTTGTATATGCACAACTTCCGTATATGTGCAATTGTGCATATACAAAATATACACGATATAAAAGACATATATATAGAATTTGTGTGAATTTTTTATATGCATAGTTTCTGTATAAGCGTGGCTTCCATATATGTGCATATTTTACGTATATGTGCATCTTCTATGTATCTTTGAAGCTAAGGTTGCATAAAATCACATTCTCGGCTTGAATAGTGCCTCAATAACATCTCTAGTAATTCGTGGTTGGTAGCAGAAGTGCATAAATACAGAAGCTATACAACACTCCCAACTTTTAGACTAATTCACCTTTAACGGTTTGCTCTTTACATTTATTATTGATAGTTTCTTAGCTGATTGTCATGGTCACAGGTAGTTCAAACTTATTTTAGATGGTAGATTATTGTTTCTTATGACACGTATCACAATGACATTAAAGAAGGTTTGGTATGCTCAATTATTAATTATTGAGTGTGTCATGTGTAATAGTTTTGACACAGGTAATAGTAACGGTTGTCGGAGAATGGATGTGCAAAGTAACGAACATAAAAAATTTCATTGCAATGTTTTTCATGCGCATATTCATTCAATATTATTGAATTTCCCCTTTTCAAATGAGATATACCCTCTACAACCTGCAATCTAGGTCTCCTCTAGCAAACATAGTCTCAACAAAATGACAAATCTCTCACACTATTTTTGACTCTCTATATCTACTTTATCCTTGACATGACTAGTTTATATAGGCATTTTTCCCTCTCTAGGAGAATGTATCTAGACACTTAAGGACTAGAGAAGTTAAGAAACTTCTATAATAATTCACCCAAACAAAATCATTTACAAATCAGTGGAGTTGATCTCCATGGAAATGACAAAATCTAGAAAGTTCAACAGCGTTGTAAGTTATGCAAGGAAGCGCTGCAGCCAAAAACTTTGGCTAGACACTGTAAATTAGGGTTAGGTTGCAAGTTGTAAATGGAAAACTATTGACACTGTTGTAAAAGAGGAAAAATCAAGGGAAAACATTATACATCAAGGTCAACAAGAAAAGGGTTTTCACAACTCAATCAATGTAGGTAAAATAGGCTATAACAAAGGGAGTGAAGTCCATGACCATGACTAAAGGCCAAGTTTGCATTGGAGAACCCTAATAAGAACTCTTTGGTGGATTCCAAAATATTATTTCTAAGTCACCCCTCATCAAGTTAGGCTTATAAGTGCTTTGAGCTTGGAGAAGGCATTGGAAATGAAACAAGAATAATCATTGCCTCAAAGATAACTCTCCAAACATGGACAATAGGTTATGTCTAAAGCCAATCCTAAATTACATTGTACAATAAACTCTAGAATCTAGAGTCTAAGTTGAAAACCATGACTTTTAAGATGCAAAGCCTCTAGAAACAAGTGACTTATAAAATATTTCCTTTCATGGTTTGGTCCTACTCATTGATAAGAAATTCATGGTTTTGAAAGTTCAAATAGTTATTACCCATGGTATAGTTGACCTAAAAGTAAAACATATTTTCTAGTTCTATTCCCTTTCCAAGTCTATTTAGTGTAAGTTTGATTCCTTCCATGGTGAACTTTTACCCAATTCCATTTTTTGGAGACTTTTGCAACTAGGAGACAAGTTACCTTGGGTTCTAGAATGCCAATCCTCATGGAAAATTATTTGTGTTGAAAACTTTTATTTCATATGGAAAAATGGAAATGAAACACTATTTAATAGAACACACAATAATATTTTCATGGTTTGTCAAATCTTTTGATAAATGTGAATTTGTACTTGAAAACTATATTGACAAGAGAAATACATGTGAACTTGCCTTGTACACCATTTGAGGAGAGAAATACATGTGAATTTGTCCTCCTAAGCCCTTATTCAATGGATAAATATTGAAATGGAGGAGGACCATCTCTGCTAATCATTATAAGTTTGGGCATTGGAAAGGTTCACTTGTGATGTGATTAGGGAACCAAATACTGTTTTTCCAAATAAATTAATATGTTCCTATTAGTGTTGTTGGTGATAGAGATCTTAGCACCAAAAGGAAACGCAGTTGGACAACTCCCCTTAATAACATAATAATAAGTTCCAAATTTAAACTCTTACTCAATATAATAATGTTAAGTTTTCAATTTTAACATTTAACACTTGTAATATAAGAGACTAAGATACCTTGAATTAGCCTCCTCCTTATATAATGATAAAGTTTTCACTTTGACGCTCCAATTTAGGAGACTAAGATACTTCCAATTAGTTGTCTTCTTTTTAAATAATGATATTTTATCAACTTTGATATTGGATGCTTACAATCTTAGAAAAACAAGATATCTTGAATTGACCTTATTTTAAAAAAAATAATATTCCTCAATAAAATAAAATGATGAATTTTCAATTTTAAAACTTATCTAACTAAATACCTTGAATGGACCTCTTCCTCAATAAAATAGCATTCGACAATAAAACAAAATAATAGTAAATCCTTAAGAACAATCTTGAATCTAAGATACCTCCTACCTTCTAGAACAATCTTGAAACTAAGATAACTCTTACCTTAGAGCATGCAATGTAAATTAATCTTAACATTGAATCTCTTATGTGAAAACATAACTTAGGTTTTTTAATAAAAGAAAAAAAATCATATTATAAAAATTAAGTTATTTTAAATTTATGATAAATTTAAAATTAAAATAAGCTGACACTAATTAATAATTTTTATATTAACTTAGCTATAAAAAAATTCTAAAATATTGAAATTACCATTCAAACATTAAAAACTTAAATGATAGTAACTTACTAATAAAATTAATTCTAAAAATCTATTACATTTTGCAAAACCATTTGTAAGTTAACAAATAAGAGTATGCACATGATCCCATCATCTCAAAGTTTTTCCAAACCATATGCTTAACAATGTATCTATTCATAAATTTTTATAATTCTATATGGTTTAGACTTCTTTAATAATAATCATTAAAATTGTGTTATATAATTTAATTTTGGTTAAAATTTTTAATTAAGTTATATTTATTATTATTAAAATTATATATAAATAAATTCAAATTCTTGAAAAGCATTAGAATTAAAAAACAATTTTCTAATATTTTTAATAATATTTCATATCTAAATTGTGTTGTATAACCAGTTATTTATGATTTAAAAAAAAACCAACTAATTAATGGAACCATTTATGATTTGTCAGATAAATTTAAACCACAAATAATTGAAATGAGTTTTCTCAGCAACAACAACTAAAGTGGTTTAAGACTGAAAAAGAAATTTAAACCAAAATAATAAAGAGTTTAAACATTTCATTAAAAATATTAAATATATAATATTTTTATTTTTTATTTTTTTTATTTTTTTTTCAATAAGTTATTTATGATTTTAAAAATTTAAAATCAACTAATTGATCAAGCCATTTATGATTTGTCAAATAAATTTAAACCAAAAACAATTGAAATGAGTTTTCCCAACACTGACGAGACTGGTTTAAGAGTGACCAGAAATTTAAACCAAAACAGTACAACCAAAACAATTAAATATATCATAAGATATTTTTTTTAGCAGTCACTGAGACGAAGGTTTAGATATCATGTGGAGCAACGCCAACTATTCAAATTTTGTGGAGCAATTTCTCTTCGGCAATGCACATTCCTAAGATTTTCGAAAGACCTTTTCATCTCCTATTGGATGATCAACTCCCTTTTGTCAAAGATTGAGAAAACCCTCCTCAGCTCCTTTCTCTCCACTGCAATGTCCTAAAGCCTTTCAGTTTTATTATCTGCCATTAAAGATTTTTCAAAAGATTTTTCTTCAAAAAAAAGGCTTAAAATTCCTCTGGAAAACATATTGAAATAGCGAAGTGAGAAGCCAATAGAGAAAAACAGTACTCACTGTCAAGCTTACCATGCTTCGATCCGCTAGAAAGTTGAGAAAGACTCTGATTTCCAGCTAAAACGTCGAATTCAAAAGAAGTGCTAGGTTGGACCGAGACCCTCCTTACTTTGATACCCTTCTCTGCTTTCCGCGGCACCAAGCCAAGTGCAGGAATTTGGTCTTCGAGTGGAAGTGCTAGACATGCGTTTGGAGCAATATCTGAGGACATACCTGAAGCCTGTAATTACAACACATTTTGAGTAAATGCATGACGAAGTAGAGGAGAAATTGATATCTAAAATATCTGGTCAACATCCCTTTGATTTGCATCTTCCGGCATGCCCAGAATTCACAAGGCCTTTTGTAGAGGCAAAGAGGCTCGTCAAGAAATCCGAGGAAGAGAGTAACTGGATTAATGAGTCCTTTATGTCTGCATAACTCGCAGGAACACAATCCAAACGTTTCGCTCCCATAATGATAAATAGCTTATTTCGTTCTTATCAGAAACAACTTATGAAGGCCATTCAACTATGTCATGCAAATTGAAATTAAGCAGAGAGTGAAAATTCAAAATGTAAAATATCGGCGGGCAAATTCAAATGAAGGCCATTCCACTATTTCCTGCAAATTGAAAATTAAAAAGAGTGAAAATTAAAAATGTAAAATATGGGCGGGCAAATTCAAATGTGGGGTTGTTTGGATTTATTGTACACATGGGGGATCCATGATACTCATCCATGTACCATAAGCCATGCCATGGATGACGAATTCATTGGTTTCATAGAGAGGCGTGGAGGAGGGGGGCCGAGGTTGTGGGACCCTCTCGGATATGAAATGGGGATCGCCGGACGCCGGAAGAGGAGACCAGAATGGGTGTCCCATCACCAGGCTTGCCACCTAGCGAGATGAGTTAGAGCTGTCAGAACGAGAGATGCCGAACGCGGTGATCCCAAGCGCAGTCGGCGATGTCAGAAAGGATGTCAGGTCTCGGCGATGGGCAGGAAATGTTTGCCGGTGGGCAGCGTTTCCGGGCCAAAACCCGGGCTCTGTAGCCTACTCCCTTCTCGACAGATCTCCTTGTTCCGGCTCGACTCGCAACGGCTCCGTTTTTGGCCATGCCGTTTATGAGGTCCCTACCGATGTGTTTCAGTCAACATGGAGATTAATTATGTACTTTTTTCTGCAGTCAGTCTTGGATTAGTCCATGACTTGAGCCAATTCTAGATGCATCATCCACCATGCGCATGATGGATCTGAAGTGAATTAATTGGGATAGATTTGAATTTTCCACTGAGTTTTGAAATTTTCCCGCCCACTATATTTTGAATTTCTCTGTCCTCTGAATCGATTTTCCAGTTCTGCCCGCCCACTATATCTTGAATTTTTCCATCCTTTGAATCGATTTTCCACTCCAGTCACCCGAAGGATCTCTGGAATTTGGCATGTGTAAGCTCTCTCTCGGCAGCCGTATTTTTAAATCATGGTGTTGTAGTATGAGGACTGATTTTCTCTCGGAAGAAAATTTCAAAATTGTGCTACGTGGTGTAGTTTGTTTGTTACAGGTGTCCGCGATACCATTTACTGACTGTGTTTCGATGAGTTTGGTGGATTAGAAAGGTTCGAACCTACATGTTGAGTGGTACGTCTTCTACATACGAACTCAGTTTCTTCCTTAATAGTAAGAATACATGCACTATGCCCCGATTTCTTATCGTGCAAGGCTGCATTTACCTGTCGTGTTATAGGGTTTTACCTGTATTTTATTTTGAAACTTCCTTGTAAAACTCGTCATCATGGGCACTCACAGTGATCTATATAAGTTCTACGATTCTGCATATAGAACTGTTAGAGTGTAGATTTCAATAGTGAAGAAAAATTTCTTATTGTGATAAAATTTGAAACGAATTCTTAGGGAGGTCCTCCACATCCACATCCACACCCACACCCACACCCAGCCCCTGGAGGTAGCGACGGTCCTGATGCTCCCTTTCCTAGTCCTGGTGGACGTGGCGGCGACAGCTGGGAATTTTCGGTTGTTGTGATGCACTGTAAATTTGTTTTATTAATTGGGCATCTTCTTATGTTAAACGTATGAAATTTTAATCATGTTGGATTTGTTGGCTTTCTTTCTTGGTTGTTTGATTTTGGTTTATTAGGTTGAACGTGATACTAACAGGAGTGGACATATGTTTTAATTCTCTGTTTTGCTGTTGCTGTCTCTTCCTCCTCTATGACAAAAGAAAATGCTAAATAAAGGGCCGATCAGAGACATATTTTCTTACAACAGTATCAAGTACTCAAATATATTATGTTATACCTTCTACTTACATTATTTAAAATGTAGTAATAGTGTGCTAATAATGTAGTCTATTATTCATGGTAACACACCTATTAATTTGCCATTCACATGGTTGGAACCATGACTGACATAGTTTTTTTGCTTCTATTAGAACGTTGATTTAATTGACCATTGGTATCACTGGTTGGAACCACAGAACTATATTTAAGATAATGACAGACTTGGGATTTTCTGATCAGGATAGCCCTTAGTGCTCCAAAATACATTATTTTATCTATGTTACAAAAGAATTGGCTTTTCGCGCTTGCTGGATGGATATTTCTGATGCTAATTTCTAACGGATTTATATATTTCTTTGTGCTGTAGATAAAAATTAGTTTTGAGTGCTTCAAAATACATTATTTTATCTATCTTTCAAAAAAATTGGATTTTCCAGCTTGCTCAATGGATAGATATTTCTAATGCTAATGGATGGATATTTATATATTTCTCTGTGCTGTAGATAAAAATTAGTTTTGAGATACGACTTAACATTAGTTTTGAGATATGAATTAATTTTGGTTATGAGAAGAGTATAAAGAGAGACGAGTTATTAATTGAAATCTTGAATGGCTAATAAATTTTTAATCAATTTTTTTAATTAATCAATATTAATATTTTAATATTACTTTTTAAACTATACATATATGAAAAAAATAAAACAATATCCAATATTCAATATCCAAAAATTTACAAGATATACTCCACTTCCATGTCTTACCAACTTACATAGTCTGAAAATTATATATATATATATATATATATATATATATATATATATATATATATATATATTAGTGCCACGACCACATCCATTAGTGGGTCCCCAATTGAAATTAATTATAGACCTTGTAATTTTTCCTTCGTTCATCAAAACATTTAGTTTTCGCAAGGTGCAACACTGCTTATATTCGCACGTAAACATACTATAAAACTTCCAAGACATTTACAAAGTCATATAATTTTAACCACAGAGAATGGCCATATACCATGCCGCCTGTTCAAAAAAAGTGACTATCGTAGCAAATCACAAGATAAGTTTACAATGTCATGTCAGTTTGACCAAAAAGATCGGTCGTAACCCATGCCACTTGTTCAATAAGGTAACTATAGTGGCACTACATCATAGAAAAGTATGTTACAACCCAAAATATATAAACTGGCAACAGAACCCAATATATAGAGATTTACCAACAACTTCCCAAAAATACATATTTCTCAAAAACATTGAAATTCCCAAACTTCTTAGATGATTGGGACAGAACCTTCTGTCTCAATTCCATGCTCATTATGTAGATGATAATATACCTTCCCAAAGTTTGCATTCAACCCCTGTTTTGAAATTCCATCTGCAATAACATTCTTTTCCCTACAAATGTGATGGAAGGAAATTGCTGCAAAAACACTTCTTAATCTATCAATTCTGTGAAGCCAATGTGAGAGAGTTCCAAGATTTATATTTCCTTTGTGATTCAAATGATCAATCAAGACCTTTGAGTCCCCCACAATCTAGATTTTATCAGCACAGAGATATGAAGCCCACCACAAAAGACCCCACAATGCCATTACTTCAGCTTTCATATTGGTTCCACTTCCCCCATTTCAGAAAATTTTATATTGACATCCCGAAGATAAGAGAATCCATGCTTCACAACCACAGTTTGTTTGCTAGGCAGCCCCATCAAAATATCTAATAGGAAAGTGAAATTCATAAGGTTGTATTCTTTTGGACAAATCATTAACAGGCTTCTCCACATGTTTCATACTGTTCCAATCCCTGTATATATTATGAACAACATCAACTGGGGACATGTAGCATCCCTAAAAATTTCTCTTATTCTCGTTGTTAAAGCAGAGTTGCTGGAACAAGATTTCAGAGTGACCACCAATTCTTACCTCTTTTCGTAACCACCACCGTTGTGCATTCCTCCGTGCTTCTATATAATGGAGACTGAACATGTAGACTATCACACAATATTTGAAGGGACTCAGAAGCAAAGGAGCAGGAATAAAACAAGTGTGAGCTTTCTTCCTCATGTGAGCCACAGAGAAGACACAATCTAAGACCCTGCCGTCCCCTTCTTTGAAGATTCCTCCGAGTGAGGTTTTTGTCATACCTCACAAGCCAGAGAAATATGATCATTTTAATCGGCACATCAACCTTCCAGAAAACTCCAAACCAGCAATCCTGTTCTAGCTCTGGCTTTTGATTTATCAAGGTCGAATATATGTCCTTAATTCTCAGACCCCCTTAAGAACGAGAACCCTCCCACCTGAGTCGATCCCCTTCTTGAATTCTGCAAATTCCTTGGCTTCTTAACAGATTTATATATGAATCCCATGAGGCCCCCCATCTGCAATCCAAACCCAAATCCACATTTTTTTTCCATATCAGAATGTCACCCTCCCAAGCCTTGATTGTCTGTTCTAAATAAAAAATCCCTTTTTGATTTAGAGAATATATAATGCCATCTGAAATCGATATATAGCTTCCTATGCCCATAATGATTTTGCTCCTCGCAAGGATGTTATTACCACATCCAAATTGCCATATCAAGTATTTTTTTAACACCGGCCATAGTTTTCCAAAGCCCTTCCACATAGCTGATCTTTCACTCCCAGTTTTCCAGCTAGAAACATATAAATCTTCCAATGAAGCCCCTCCCAAGTACCTGTGGTTTATAATATCTTGCCAAAAACCACTTGGATGCAGACCTCTCCACATAGTTTTCATCAATAACGATTTTCCAAATAACCCCAAGTCCAAAAGACCCCATCCCCCCCTTTCTTTTGGGCATGTAAGCAGCTCCCATCGCGCTAAGTGTATAGCCTTTTTTTTATCCCTCCCTCCCCAAATAAAGTTTGCCATAATTTTACGAATCTTAGCAACAATATTATTTGGAATGATATACAAGTGACCCTAGTAAATAGTAATCTGTTGGAGGATAGCCTGTGACAAAACCAATCTGCCACCCTTTGATAACCATTTAGCAGACTAGCCATCAAAACATGTAAACATCGTAACACTAGTTGAATGTCAAGTTATCATTTGTCATTGTTTTGATTTTTTTTTATGTAGGTGGAACTTATGTTATGTGAGTCTATTTAGTGGAAAGAATTTATACAATTTTTTTGGGATAGTTTTAATTTTTTATAAATAATTTCATTCTTAAACTACGAAAGAATATTTTTCAAGAAATTTGAATTTAAAACACTTCATATATTTTCATATGATAATTTATTTTTCTAATGTAAAATAATAAATCTAAAATAAATAAATAAATATATATTTTATAAATAAAATTTTTAATTTATATTAATTTTCATGAAATTTGAATTTAAAACACTTCATATGTTTTCATATGATAATTTATTTTTTTAATGTTAAACAATAAATCTAAAATAAATTAATTAATATATATTTTATGAATAAAATTTTTAATTTATATTTACAATAATTATCTATTAATGATATATTTTTCATTCTAATTTTGAATATTTAGATGCAACTTTTTTTTTATATGTGAGTAATATTTTCAAATTTTTTTGAAGTGGTGGATGGTGTGATTTTTTTATATAACTTAATATCTTAAACTATTAACTTAGTTAATATATTGTTTAAGTAAAAAAAATATATTTTATTATTATTTTTATATCATTAATATTTAAATGTTAAATTTATGATATTAAGTATATATATTTATTCACAAGGTTACATCACTACTTTAATTTTATGGTGTAAAGAAGACAAATTTGGTAATAAGTCTAAATCATTAATTTAATTGGAATTTTATGAGTTGAAAATATTATTTTTCAAACTTAGGATTTTGTTGTCCAGATCATCAATTCCATAAACATTAATTTTCAACCTTATAAATTTGTTTTCATAATCATTAATTTAATTAAGATTTCACAAAATCAAGAAATTAATTTTCGAATTTATAAGTTTGTTTTTGTCATTAATATTTGAATGTTAAATTTATGATGTATAATTTACATATTTGTTTAGACGGAAAAATATTTACTTAATGATACATTATCTAAAAAAATGTCTTTTTAATTTATTTATTTAACATTTTAATTTTATTAATAATAAATTTAAATATACTTGTATTTGTCACCTATCTAAATCATTCATTTAACATTTTCATTTTATTATTAATAAATTTAAATATACTTGTATTTGTCACCTATCTAAATCATTCATTTAACATGTTGATTTTATTATTAATAAATGTAAATATACTTGTATTTGTCACCTATCTAAATCATTCATTTAATTGATAGATTATTTAGAGGTTTTTTTTTTCAAAACCATAAATTACTCTGTTATTATTTTAGTTGGATTACTATTTAGAACTTACATATATTTAATTAACATAATATTATTGGAAACTCATACAAATCAAATAAATAAATAAGTTAAAATTATTAATTTATAAATAATTAATTAAGTGAAAATATTAATTCAAAATATAAGTTTATCATAATTTTGATGAAGATACATATAGTATTTTTCATTTAATTATTTTTATAAAAAATCATTAAAATAGTTTTTTTTCACTATTTGGTTATCTCTATAAGAATTTCATTAAAATAAAACTAGTTAATTTAGTTCTTCAACATTTGTATTAAAATTATATTTAATCTTATATATCTATTACACTAATAAAGATTTGAGTCCTTATTACTTATATATATACACCAAAATTGTCAACATTTTTATTAAAAGCTATATACAATCTTCCATCCATTTCCATGTAAAAAGACTATATATAATCTTCTATTTCTTTCTTACCCAAGGATCTACACTCTTTAAATGTTATATAAAAGTAAAAACTACAAATTTGGAAGAGGGAAAATACAAATATTTACTCATATACATATGTTATGACTTAATGGTGTGGCTAGCACACAATTATGCATTCTCAATTTGTATTTACAAAATATTTCTGGTGTCAGAAAGGTAAAGTTTGGTTTAACAATTCTAAAAGGAATTTTATGATGTTAAAAGAGATACTTATTTCTAAAAATAGTTACAAGTGTTTTATTTATTAGAGGTATAAAAAATTATTTAAAAATTTGAGAAATAATAAAGTATAAAAGTATGTAAATTTCACTTGGAACAAATAAATTAAGAATGTAATACAATTATTAATAGATTATGAAAATTAAAAATTATAATATAAAGATTATGAGAAAAATAAATGAAGTCAAAAGATAATGAGGCACATAAAAAATTAAGAAACCTTGTTCCCTATGATGGGAAAGATGTGTGTTTCCTTACAAAGGAATTTGGTTATCTTTCCTTTTATTTAGTGAATGGGAGCCAACGTTTTTAATTCCTCACAAAAGCCAATTAAATAAAGTTATTGGTGTAGAAGAATGTTGATGATATCAAGTTGATGAGAATGGTGCGAGTTCCATGAAGCTTAGCTATGCATCTCTAAGCTTAATGGTGTGTAATTAAATTTAGTATTTTGTTAATTTGTTTGAGAAATTCGAGAGAGTTTGTTTTGAAACCAAAATTGGGCATCCGATCCACCATTCATGGATATGGAATAAATACCTTTTTTGTATTTATTCATTGTTTGAGTTCAGTAAAAAAATTCAGAGTGTGGAGAAAGCGTAATTGAATAGATATTTCTAAAACATCGGAACGAGAGGCTTGTAAGTGTAGAGGAGCCAAGATTGTTAGGTGATAATTTTCAAGTCGTTGATATATATTTTCTTCTATTTTGTGAATTTGTTGCATAAAAAATATCACAATATACAAGTGAACTAGTCATCTTTTCTTTTCGAAAAAATTCTATCACCGACAATCCATGCTCCACAACCACAATTTGTTTGTTGGGTAGCCCCATCAAAATATCCAATAGGAAAGTGAAATTCATAAGTTTGTAGTCTTTTGGACAGATCATTAACAGGCTTCTCCACATGTTTCATACTATTCCAATCCCTGTATGTATTATGAACAACATCAACCGGGGACATGTAGCATCCCTCAAAAATTCTCTTATTCCTGCAGCACCAGATATGTCAGTGGAACAAGATTGGGAGTGACCACCAGTTCTTACCTCTTTGCAACCACCACCGTAGGCATTCCTCCGTGCTTCTATATAATGGAGACTGAACATGTACACTATCACACAATATTTCAAAAAAATGGCTTTTCCAGCTTGCTCGATGGATGGATATTTCTAATGCTAAGTTCTAACGGATTTATATATTTCTCTGTGTTGTAGATAAAAATTAGTTTTGAGATATGAATTAATTTTGGTTATGAGAAGAGTATAAAGAGAGACGAGTTATTAATTGAAATTTTGAATGGATAATAAATTTTTAATCTATTTTTTTAATTAATCAATATTAATATTTTAATATTATTTTTTAAACTATACATATATGAAAAAAATAAAACAATATCCAATATCCAAAAATTTACAAGATATACTCCACTTCCATGTCTTACCAACTTACATAGTGTTATATATATATATATATATATATATATCACTGCCATGGCCACATCCATCAGTGGGTCCCCAATTGCAAGTTCAATTATAGACCTTGCAATTTTTTCTTTTGTTCATCAAAATATTTTTTTTCAATAAGAAAAATACTCTGGTTTATATTCAGTACCAGAAACATACTATAAAATTTCCATGACATTTACAAAGTCATATCAGTTTGACCATAGAGAACGACCATATGCCATGCTGCCTGTTCAAAAAAAGTGACTATAGTGGCAAAATTCATCACAAGATAAGTTCACAATGTCATGTCAGTTTACAATGTCATGTCATGTCATAAGCTCCTTTGCTTCTGAGTCCTTTCAAATATTGTGTGATAGTGTACATGTTCAGTCTCCATTATATAGAAGCACGGAGGAATGCCTACGGTGGTGGTTGCAAAGAGGTAAGAACTGGTGGTCACTCCCAATCTTGTTCCACTGACATATCTGGTGCTGCAGGAATAAGAGAATTTTTGAGGGATGCTACATGTCCCCGGTTGATGTTGTTCATAATACATACAGGGATTGGAATAGTATGAAACATGTGGAGAAGCCTGTTAATGATCTGTCCAAAAGACTACAAACTTATGAATTTCACTTTCCTATTGGATATTTTGATGGGGCTACCCAACAAACAAATTGTGGTTGTGGAGCATGGATTGTCAGGTGATAGAATTTTTTCGAAAAGAAAAGATGACTAGTTCACTTGTATATTGTGATATTTTTTATGCAACAAATTCACAAAATAGAAGAAAATATATATCAACGACTTGAAAATTATCACCTAACAATCTTGGCTCCTCTACACTTACAAGCCTCTCATTCCGATGTCTTAGAAATATCTATTCAATTACACTTACTCCACACTCTGATTTTTTTTTATTAAACTCAAACAATGAATGAATACAAAAAAGGTATTTATTCCAGATCCATGAATGGTGGATCGGATGCCCAATTTTGGTTTCAAAACAAACCCTCTCGAATTTCTCAAAAAAATTAACAAAATACTAAATTTACTTACACACCATTAAGCTTAGAGATGCATAGCTAAGCTTCATGGAACTCGCACCATTCTCATCAATTTGATATCATCAACATTCTTCTACACCAATAACTTTATTTAATTGGCTTTTGTGAGGAATTAAAAACGTTGGCTCCCATTCACTAAATAAAAGGAAAGATAACCAAAATCCTTTGTAAAGAAACACACATCTTTCCCATCATAGAGAAAAAGGTTTCTTAATATTTTATGTGCCTCATTATCTTTTGACTTCATTTATTTTTCTCATAATCTTTATATTTTAATTTTTAATTTTCATAATCTATTAATAATTGTATTACATTCTTAATTTTTTTGTTCCGAGTGAAATTTACATACTTTTATACTTTATTATTTCTAAAAATTTAAAATAATTTTTTATACCTCTAATAAATAAAACACTTGTAACTATTTTTAGAAATAAGTATCTCTTTTAACATCATAAAATTCCTTTTAGAATTGTTAAACCAAACTTTACCTTTCTGACCCACCAGAAATATTTTGTAAATACAAATTGAGAATGCATAATTGTGTGCTAGCCACACCATTAAGTCATAACATATGTATATGAGTAAATATTTGTATTTTCCCTCTTCCAACTTTGTAGTTTTTACTTTTATATAACATTTAAAGAGTGTAGATCCTTGGGTAAGAAAGAAATAGAAGATTATATATAGTCTTTTTACATGGAAATGGATGGAAGATTGTATATAGCTTTTAATAAAAATGTTGACAATTTTGGTGTATATATATATAAGTAATAAGGACTCAAATCTTTATTAGTGTAATAAATATATAAGATTAAATATAATTTTAATACAAATGTTGAAGAACTAAATTAACTAGTTTTATTTTAATGAAATTCCTATAAAAATAACCAAATAGTGAAAAAAAATTATTTTAATGATTTTTTATGAAAAAAATTAAATGATAAATACTATGTATATCTTCATCAAAATTATGATAAACTTATATTTTGAATTAATATTTTCACTTAATTAATTATTTATAAATTAATAATTTTAACTGATTTATTTATTTGATTTGTATGAGTTTCCAATAATATTATGTTAATTAAATATATGTAAGTTCTAAATAGTAATCCAACTAAAATAATAACAGAGTAATTTGTGGTTTTGAAAAAAAAAACTCTAAATAATCTATCAATTAAATGAATGATTTAGATAAGTGACAAATACAAGTATATTTAAATTTTTAATAATAAAATCAAAATGTTAAATGAATGATTTAGATAGGTGACAAATACAAGTATATTTAAATTTATTAATAATAAAATCAAAATGTTAAATGAATGATTTAGATAGGTGACAAATACAAGTATATTTAAATTTATTAATAATAAAATTAAAATGTTAAATAAATAAATTAAAAAGACATTTTTTTAGATAATGTATCATTAAGTAAATATTTTTCTGTCTAAATAGATATGTAAATTATACATCATAAATTTAACATTCAAATATTAATGACAAAAACAAAGTTACAAGTTCGAAAATTAATTTCTTGATTTTGTGAAATCTTAATTAAATTAATGATTATGAAAACAAATTTATAAGGTTGAAAATTAATGTTTATGGAATTGATGATCTGGACAACAAAATCCTAAGTTTGAAAAATAATATTTTCAACTCATAAAATTCCAATTAAATTAATGATTTAGACTTATTACCAAATTTGTCTTCTTTACACCATAAAATTAAATTAGTGATGTAACCTTGTGAATAAATATATATACTTGATATCATAAATTTAACATTTCAATATTAATGATATAAAAATAATAATAAAATATAATTTTTTTATTTAAACAATGTATTAACTAAGTTAATAGTTTAAGATATTAAGTTATTTAAAAAAATCACACCATCCACCACTTCAAAAAAATTTTAAAATATTACTCACATATAAAAAAAAAAAATTGCATCTAAATATTCAAAATTAGAAAGAAAAATATATCATTAACAAATAATTATTGTAAATATAAATTAAAAATTTTATTTATAAATTATATATTAATTTATTTATTTTAGATTTATTTTTTTACATTAGAAAAATAAATTATCATATGAAAACATATGAAGTGTTTTAAATTCAAATTTCATGAAAATTAATATAAATTAAAAATTTTATTTATAAAATATATATTTATTTATTTATTTTAGATTTATTATTTTACATTAGAAAAATAAATTATCATATGAAAATATATGAAGTGTTTTAAATTCAAATTTCGTGAAAAATATTCTTTTTCGTAGTTTAGAATGATATTATTTATAAAATTAAAACTATCCCAAAAAAATTTATAAATTCTTTCCACTAAATAGACTCACATAACATAAGTTCCACCTACATAAAAAAAAATCAAAACAATGACAAATGATAACTTGACATTCAACTAGTGTTACGATGTTTACATGTTTTGATGGCTAGTCTGCTAAATGGTTATCAAAGGGTGGCAGATTGGTTTTGTCACAGGCTATCCTCCAACAGATTACTATTTACTAGGGTCACTTGTATATCATTCCAAATAATATTGTTGCTAAGATTTGTAAAATTATGGCAAAATTTATTTGGGGAGGGAGGGATAAAAAAAAGGCTATACACTTAGCGCGATGGGAGCTGCTTACATGCCCCAAAGAAAGGGGGGGATGGGGTCTTTTGGACTTGGGGTTATTTGGAAAATCGTTATTGATGAAAACTATGTGGAGAGGTCTGCATCCAAGTGGTTTTTGGCAAGATATTATAAACCACAAGTACTTGGGAGGGGCTTCATTGGAAGATTTATATGTTTCTAGCTGGAAAACTGGGAGTGAAAGATCAGCTATGTGGAAGGGCTTTGGAAAACTATGGCCGGCGTTAAAAAAATACTTGATATGGCAATTTGGATGTGGTAATAACATCCTTGCGAGGAGCAAAATCATTATGGGCATAGGAAGCTATATATCGATTTCAGATGGCATTATATATTCTCTAAATCAAAAAGGGATTTTTTATTTAGAACAGACAATCAAGGCTTGGGAGGGTGACATTCTGATATGGAAAAAAAATGTGGATTTGGGTTTGGATTGCAGATGGGGGGCCTCATGGGATTCATATATAAATCTGTTAAGAAGCCAAGGAATTTGCAGAATTCAAGAAGGGGATCGACTCAGGTGGGAGGGTTCTCGTTCTTAAGGGGGTCTGAGAATTAAGGACATATATTCGACCTTGATAAATCAAAAGCCAGAGCTAGAACAGGATTGCTGGTTTGGAGTTTTCTGGAAGGTTGATGTGCCGATTAAAATGATCATATTTCTCTGGCTTGTGAGGTATGACAAAAACCTCACTCGGAGGAATCTTCAAAGAAGGGGACGGCAGGGTCTTAGATTGTGTCTTCTCTGTGGCTCACATGAGGAAGAAAGCTCACACTTGTTTTATTCCTGCTCCTTTGCTTCTGAGTCCCTTCAAATATTGTGTGATAGTCTACATGTTCAGTCTCCATTATATAGAAGCACGGAGGAATGCCTGCGGTGGTGGTTGCAAAGAGGTAAGAATTGGTGGTCACTCCAAATCTTGTTCCACTGGCATATCTGCTGCTGCAGGAATAAGAGAATTTTTTAGGGATGCTACATGTCCCTAGTTGATGTTGTTCATAATATATACAGGGATTGGAACAGTATGAAACATGTGGAGAAGTCTGTTAATGATATGTCCAAAAGACTACAACCTTATGAATTTCACTTTCCTATTGGATATTTTGATGGGACTGCCTAGCAAACAAACTATGGTTGTGGAGCATAGATTCTCTTATCTCCGAGATGTCAATATAAACTTTTCTAGAATGGGGGAAGTGGAACCAATATGAAAGTTGAAGTAATGGTGTTGTGGGGTCTTTTGTGGTGGGCTTCATATCTCTGTGCTGATAAAATCTATATTGTGGGGGACTCAAAGGTCTTGATTGATCATTTGAATCAAAAAGAAAATATAAATCCTGGAACTCTCTCACATTGGCTTCACAGAATTGACAGATTAAGAAGTGTTTTTGCAACAATTTCCTTCCATCACGTTTATAGGGAAAAGAATGTTATTGTAGATGGACTTTCAAAATAGGGGTTGAATGCAAAATTTGGGAAGGTATATTATCAGCTACATAACGAGCATGGAATTGAGGCAGAAGGTTCTGTCCCAATCATCTGAGAAGTTTGGGAATTTCAATGTTTTTGAGCAATATGTATTTTTGGGAAGCTGTTGGTAAATCTGTATATATTGGGTTCTGTTGACAGTTTATATATTTTGGGTTGTAACAGACTATTCTATGATGTAGTGCCACTATAGTTACCTTATTGAAAAGGCAGCATGGGTTACGACCGAACTTTTTGGTCAAACTGACATGACATTGTAAACTTATCTTGTGATGAATTTTGCCACTATAGTCACTTTTTTTGAACAGGCAGCATGGCATATGGTCGTTCTCTATGGTCAAACTGATATGACTTTGTAAATGTCATGGAAATTTTATAGTATGTTTCTGGTACTGAATATAAACCAGAGTATTTTTCTTATTGAAAAAAAATATTTTGATGAACAAAAGAAAAAATTGCAAGGTCTATAATTGAACTTGCAATTGGGGACCCACTGATGGATGTGGCCATGGCAGTGATATATATATATATATATATATATATAACACTATGTAAGTTGGTAAGACATGGAAGTGGAGTATATCTTGTAAATTTTTGGATATTGGATATTGTTTTATTTTTTTCATATATGTATAGTTTAAAAAATAATATTAAAATATTAATATTGATTAATTAAAAAAATAGATTAAAAATTTATTATCCATTCAAAATTTCAATTAATAACTCGTCTCTCTTTATACTCTTCTCATAACCAAAATTAATTCATATCTCAAAACTAATTTTTATCTACAGCACAGAGAAATATATAAATCCGTTAGAACTTAGCATTAGAAATATCCATCCATCGAGCAAGCTGGAAAAGCCATTTTTTTGAAAGATAGATAAAATAATGTATTTTGAAGCACTCAAAACTAATTTTTATCTACAGCACAAAGAAATATATAAATCCGTTAGAAATTAGCATTAGAAATATCCATAGCAAGCGCGAAAAGCCAATTATTTTGTAACATAGATAAAATAATGTATTTTGGAGCACTAAGGGCTATCCTGATTAGAAAATCCCAAGTCTGTCATTATCTTAAATATAGTTTCGTGGTTCCAACCAGTGATACCAATGGTCAATTAAATCAATGTTCTAATAGAAGCAAAAGAACTATATTAGTAATGGAGTTTAAATAATTGATATTACCATGTGAATGGCAAATTAATAGGTGTGTTACTATGAATAATAGACTACATTATTAGCACACTATTACTACATTTTAAATAATGTAAGTAGAAGGTATAACATAACATATTTGAGTACTTGATGCTGTTGTAAGAAAATATATATCTGATCGACCATTTATTTAGCATTTTCTTTTGTCATAGAGGAGGAAGAGACATCAACAGCAAAACAGGGAAGTAAAACATATGTCCATTTCTGTTAATATCACGTTCAACCTAATAAACAAAAATAAAACAACCAAGAAAGAAAGCCAACAGATCCAACATGATTAAAATTTCATACGTTTAACATAAGAAGATTCCCAATTAATAAAACAAATTTACAGTGCATCACAACAACCGAAAGTCCCCACCTGCCCCCGCCACGTCCACCAAGACTAGGAAAGGGAGCATCAGGACCGCCCCGACCTCCAGGGGCTAGGTGTGGGTGTGGATGTGGATGTGGAGGACCCCCCTAAGAATCCATTTCAAATTTTATCACAATCACAATAAGAAATTTTTCTTCACTATTGAAATCTACACTCTAACATTTCTATATGCAGAATCGTAGATAGAAAGACTTGTATAGATCGCTGTGAGTGCCCATGATGACGAGTTTTACATGGCAGTTTCAAAATAAAATACAGGTAAAACACTATAACACGACAGGTAAATGCAGCCTTGCACGGTAAGAAATCGGGGCATAGTGCATGTATTCTTACTATTAAGGAAGAAACTGAGTTCGTATGTAGAAGACGTACCACTCAACATGTAGGTTCGAACTTTTCTGATCCACCAAACTCATCGAAACATAGTCAATAAATGGTATCGCAGACGCCTGTAACAAAAAAACTACACCACGCAGCAAAACTTTGAAATTTGCTTTCGAGAGAAAATCAATCCTCATACTACAACACCATGATTTAAAAATACAGCTGCCGAGAGAGAGCTTACACATGCCAAATCCCAAAGATCCTTTGGGTGAGTGGAGTGGAAAATCGATTCAGAGGATAGACAAATTCGAAATATGGTGGGCGGGCAGGACTGGAAAATCGATTCAGAGGACAGAGAAATTCAAAATAGAGTGGGCGGGAAAATTTCAAAACTCGGTGGAAAATTCAAATCTATCCCAATTAATTCATTTTAGATCCATCATGCGCATGGTGGATGATGCATCTGGAATTGGCATAAGTCATGAACTAATCCAGGACTGACTGCAAAAAAAAGTACATAATTAATTATCCGCATAGAGTAATCTCCACACTAACTGAAGCACATTGGTAGGGACCTCATAAACGACATGGAAAAAAATGGAGCCATTGCGAGTCGGGCCGGAACAAGGAGATTTGTCGAGAAGGGGAGGACCAAAGGTGTCAAATCACCTTCTGGTTTGTCCTAGGTTTAGCGTCTTCCCATAATTAATTATCCGCATAGAGTAATCTCCACGCTGACTGAAACACATTGGTAGGGACCTCATAAACGGCATGGCAAAAAATGGAGCCGTTGTGAGTCGGGCCGGAACAAGGAGATCTGCTGGGAAGGGGAGGATCCCAGGTTTAGCGTCTTCCATTTTTGAAAATGGAAATGAAAATATTTACCAAATTTTTTCAAAATATCTGCCAAATTCTAGATCATTCTATTACTTTTTTAAACTACGGCCTTTCCTAGTCATTGCAGGTCATTGCAATTATCGCAGCATAGTTGACTCGTGTTGTGCTATTTTGTTGCCATAGACTAGGGGAGAGGCGTCAGTCGCTGAACACCTCAGCACTGACTGGACCCAGGCCATGTCATCCGATACCACCGCATGTACGACAGGTGTTGGCTGGCATGGCTTTCACGTGCCAGTCACGTGCAGCCGGTCACACCGTCGAACAACCGGTCCAGCCGGTCTACTCTCGCCCTTTTGTGGAGCCTTGTCGACAAACTGCTATTTTTTGGTCCAGGTCTGGTTGCTGTCTATTGCATTCTCCATTTGTTGCAATGCTTGGCTCCAATGCCCGACGCCTCCGCCGCCACTGTCCGTGCGCTCCATCCTTAGCAATGGCGCCACTACTCTCCTGGGTGGAGCTCCCCTGGTCCTGGTTCGGCTGCAGCAGCATTGCAATCGTGGGTGGTGGAAAATCGTTGCCTGTTCAACCTCGCTTAGCTAGTGGTGTAACCTCGGCGCTTTGGTTGTTTTTCTTCGGTGCTGTGTGGTTATGGGTCGGCTGTTTGCTATTTATGTTTGGCGAGGTTTTGTCATGCCTCGGCCCTGTAGTTGTTTTACCTTCGCCCTGTCGTAATTTTATTCGGCTCTGTAGTTGTTTAAATTTGCTCGGCGCAGTGGTGGTTTTAGTTCGGCTCTGTGGTGGTTTTTATAGGCTCTGTGGTGGTTTTTATCGGCTCTGTGGTGGTGCGTTTTTCAGCTCGTGCTTTCAGGTGCGTAAGTTTTTTTTTTTTGAAGTGTTTTTGCATTTTTTTTTAATGTTGGTGCTTTCTGAATGATTGTATTTTTGATTTTTTGCAGGTCAGTGGAGAAGGCAAGGACAATGCAATGCAGGACTCTGTGGAATGAAGGAGGAAGCCTGGAGGGATAGGAGTTTTAAGGTAGGACTCTGTCCTACCAGTCATATCTCTGTGTTTTTTAACACATTTAACCTTAAGGAGATGTTCTCTTTTGAGTGGTTTTACAGTGTTTGATTGTGGTTTTACAGCGTTTTACTGTTGTTTCATTGTGTGGTTTTACTGGGGTTTTACTGTCTGTAGGGTTTAGGGTTCTAATTGGAGGTATCACGCCTGATTTTTCTTTTTTGCAGCAGTGGAATGTAGGGTTTTGGGTTTTGAATTTTGCTGTAGCTTTAAATATTCTGCAGGATTTCAATTCTCATTTCCAAAGTCATCTTCTGTACTACAATGCCATCTAGAGTTCATTCCCTTGTTTAGCCTCTTGAGTGGGAGAGATTCTTTGTATTGTCTTTATGCAGTTGAGTGTCCAAACATAGTGGTAATACATTTTTAATTCTCAATCTCCAGTGCTCTCTGCTATCTATAAATTTTCTTTATACTCCGTGGCCATCTAGAATGTGTTTCCTTGTGTAAAACTCTCGAGAGAAAGATAATATTGTCTCTATGTGGTACAATAATTTAAAGAAACTGGCAATACTGATTTGTTGGGTTGCTGGTTTTGCTCTGGTCCACATCTGCTAGTTGATAAGTCCACGGAAGTTGAACTTCCGAGGTTTGTTGGGCTCAAAGACTTCACTATTTTGTCTGGGACCTTCGTTGTGCATGGTTTGGATGAATTGCTTGCGTCAGAGATTGTGGTAATGATTAAATATATTGTTGTTGCAATATGTGTGGAATTTGATCTTTGACCCTTATTGCCTGTATGTGGACATGCGATTTTGTTATCCTTTTTCCTTTCCTTCTTTTAATGTGAATCTACAACATATAGGAGACTGTTTAGAGTATTTCTGGTTGCTAACTAGAGTTTTGCCCTGTTTTAAGATTAAAATATTCAATTATGTCTACAATTCCTGTTAGATATAGGATGAAGGTCATTACTCTAAGCCGCAATTTTATGGGAGACCCGCCAGCTCAAGCTTTTGTATATATATAATTATACATGAATTGAATTGGATGCCGGCCCAATTGGGACTGAAATTTGTTCTTTTAGGTCATGTTGACTAAATGTTGCTGGGCTCAAAGACTTCACTATTTTGTCTAGGACCTTCATTGTGCATGGTTTGGATGAATTGCTTGCGTCAGAGATTGTGGTAATGATTAAATATATTGTTGTTGCATTATGTGTGGAATTTGATCTTTGACCCTTATTGCCTGTATGTGGACATGCGTTTTTGTGTAAGCTATATTCTCTCTCAATCTTAATTTGTTTGGAGAGGAGCTACAAGAGAACAGTAAATTAAGATGTCTATGGTCTGTAAAGAAATCCAGATTAATGTTAGAGTATTTTGTCTGGGACCTTCGTTGTGCATGGTTTGGATGAATTGCTTGCATCAGAGATTGTGGTAATGATTAAATATATTGTTGTTGCAATATGTGTGGAATTTGATCTTTGACCCTTATTGCCTGTATGTGGACATGCAATTTTGTTATCCTTTTTCCTTTCCTTCTTTTAATGTGAATTTACAACATATAGGAGACTGTTTAGAGTATTTCTATATATGATGCAGAGTGAATAGACATTACTTGTAGAGAACAGGCAATACTCACAACATAACAACAAGTTTGGTTACTCATCTTCTACATGCATTGTTTCCATAATAGTTACAGCTTAGTATAAATGTGAGTTCATTGGTTCGATCTGCTTGGGTACTGTGATTACGGAAAGAGCTCATACTCTTCTCATAGAGACTTCTATTCCCATAGCTATTAAGTGTTGTGCTAATTAAGAGCAGCTTATAGATAGTCATGTAATTAGAATGAATGAAAGCAGTCATATTTTATAAGTGTGATGTGTAATGTTATAGATGGTAATCATACTATAACTAAGGAGAATATAATCCTAAGTATTAACATGATAACCAGTAGTATTGAGCTTCCTATTAGGTCTATTAGTAACCAATATGTACATAAGATATGGGAATACAAGACCTTTATTATATGTAAAACAGATACAGCAAGCTTATCATAGCTGTGATAAGCTATGACATATAATATGACTTATCCCTTTATGTATTTAGACAGATATGCTCATCTTGTTCTGATTATTGCCTGTATGTGGACATGCGATTTTGTTATCCTTTTTCCTTTCCTTCTTTTAATGTGAATCTACAACATATAGGAGACTGTTTAGAGTATTTCTGGTTGCTAACTAGAGTTTTGCCCTATTTTAAGATTAAAAGATTCAATTACGTCTACAATTCTTGTTAGATATAGGATGAAGGTTATTACTCTAAGCCGCAATTTTATGGGAGACCCGCCAGCTCAAGCTTTTGTATATATATAATTATACATGAATTGAATTGGATGTCGGCCCAATTGGGACTGAAATTTGTTCTTTTAGGTCATGTTGACTAAATGTTGTTGGGCTCAAAGACTTCACTATTTTGTTTGGGACCTTCATTGTGCATGGTTTGGATGAATTGCTTGCGTCAGAGATTGTGGTAATAATTAAATATATTGTTGTTGCATTATGTGTGGAATTTGATCTTTGACCCTTATTGCCTGTATGTGGACATGCGTTTTTGTGTAAGCTATACTCTCTCTCAATCTTAATTTGTTTGGAGAGGAGCTACAAGAGAACAATAAATTAAGATGTCTGTGGTCTGTAAAGAAATCCAGATTAATGTTAGAGTGTTGTCTGGGACCTTCGTTGTGCATGGTTTGGATGACTTGCTTGCATTAGACATTGTGGTAATGATTAAATATATTTTTGTTGCAATATGTGTGGAATTTGATCTTTGACCCTTATTGCCTGTATGTGGAGATGCGATTTTGTTATCCTTTTTCCTTTCCTTCTTTTAATGTGAATCTACAACATATAGGAGACTCCATAGAGTATTTTTGGTTGCTAACTAGAGTTTTGCCCTGTTTTAAGATTAAAAGATTCAATTATGTCTACAATTCCTGTTAGATATATGATGAAGGTTATTACTCTAAGCCACAATTTTATGGGAGACCCACCAGCTCAAGCTTTTGTATATATATAATTATACATGAATTGAATTGGATGCCGGCCCAATTGGGACTGAAATTTGTTCTTTTAGGTCATGTTGACTAAATGTTGATCTTATATAACCATCCTCTGTCTTGCTGAACAGTCACCACATCTGAGATAGTGTATCTTTCTTTAATGTCATTCTAGCCAGTATATACTGGAGATAATGTTATATTATTCAAACTTTGTGTAAGGTATATTCTCTCTCAATCTTAATTTGTTCGGAGAGGAGCTACAAGAGAATAGTAAATTAAGATGTCTGCGGTCTGTAAAGAAATCCAGATTAATGTCTATAAATGTTTTGACTATACACGAGTGTTTTAGAAGAGCCATATAATTTAATTTCTATTCTTGTAGATATTGCTACATTGGGTTGGTTTAAGCATATCTTATATAATTTTTTTTTTGCTAAGTGGAAGATTTAACTTTGAAATGATGTACAAAAAAGCTAATTGAAGAAAAAATGGTGATAATTTTTTCTGTTAGCTATTTGAATCTTAATGTACAATCGTGTCTGCAACACGAGTGTTTTAGAAGAGCCCCATAATTTAATTTCTATTCTTGTAGATATTGCTACATTGAGTTGGTTTAAGCATATCTTATATAAATTTTTTTTGCTAAGTGGAAGATTTAAATTTGATATGTAGGAATCATGAACTGTTTGATATATAACTTCATAAAACTGTTTGATATATAACTTCAACAGATTAACAAACTTGTAGGATTTAGAAACTGTTTGATATGTAGGAATTATAAACTGTTTGATATGTAGGAATTATAAACTGTTTGATATATAACTTCATACAAAATCTGATATAGGCTATAAGGCTATAACTTCAACAGATTAACAAACTTGGGGGATTTAGACACTGTTTCATACATACTAATTTGAAAATTTTTGTAGCTTCCCAAACATCCATGGATGCTATCATTAGCAAACCTATTTGATCCAAACAAAAATCACAGTGTCTTGTAGTTACAAAAATTAAGTCATGGCACCTCTATGCTTGATGGCTTCCATTTCCTGCGTTGCCCAAGTATGGTGGACTGCCCAACATTGGATGATTAGGATGTGCCTGAATGTTGGCATATGGTTGAATCCAATTTGCTCCATGTAGCCATGGTGGGACTGAGTAGCCCAAGTGTCCACTTGTGTTACTAACCCCAGCACTGACTGCAGGTGTCATATAAACACAATTAGGATTCAAACCTGCACTAGTAGGGGTATAAGAGGTGGGCCTAACCCCTGCCTGATAGCTAGGGACTTGGATGTTAATCAGGTCTTGGAATGATGGTGTCTGCTCTGCAATGTGGTCTAGCGTGTTAGAAATCAACCTATTTGCCTCAAACTGTCTTGAACCATGTTCTTCTCTGCTAGTCACCCCTAGTCCTTTTTCCAACTCTTGTTGAACCTTTCTTGCCTCTCTCTGATGCCTTGCCAATTGCTTTTGATGTTCCTTATCTTCCCTTGCTTTTTGTCTTTCCAACCTTTCCTTTGCTCGAGCTTCTGCTGTTGCAATCCTTGCAACCCTCTTTTCATTGGCTAACTCCTTCTTTCTCTTTTTAACTTCCTGAATTTCATTCTTTTTACATTCAGACTCGAACATTAAATTCATATAGTCTTCAGATGTGAGCAATTGTGAACTCCTCCCTAAACGAAGATAATCTGAGGCTGAGTTCCTTGATGAGGCCTTCACTCTCTCTACTAGTATCTTTAGGAATGCACCAAGTAATCTCTACTTTTTCGGACCTGCCTGCTGGATTTCATCTTCTGGGACAACTGAATGGCCCCCATTGTTTTCTTCTTCAGGTACTTCATGCTGAATAGGCTCCTCTTCTAGTGATCCATTGTCCACAAAATAATGAACAAGTTCGGTGTTCAACCCTGATGGTTGTGAAGGCATGTCCATGCTTTCATCCTCATTGGTGGATGTTACATTATTTCCAATGATATTCATCACGGCCTCTGCCAGCCATGATGGTGCACTTACTTGGGTTGGCATGGTCAATTGCGCATTTTCAGCTGCATCAGTGGGTGTCACAGCCTCATTGATATTGTTAGTTGGTTCATCACTGAACTGTGTCTCACTGACATGCTTAGCATCATCACCACCACAAAACAACCCTTCAGAAAGGGAAATTATACCTTCAGCAGCAACTACATCTTCTTGGGCACCAACATGCTCTTCTAAATTCTCTTCTTCTTAACCTTCCACTTCAAATGCTTGGCTACATGTGGTATCATGCATAAGAGCATCATAATTGAGTGGCCATATACCAGTCCTCCTAAATCCAGCCTTGATATTAGAAGGTGTGAGAGCCCTTTTAAATGCTTTGCTAGCAAGCTCAGCTAGCTCAAACCTCTTTACTTCCACCCCTAGTTTCTATGCCATCCATGAAGCTCGCTCGACCCTGAAATAGTTCTTGAAAGGCCCAAACACGCTCACATCAAGGGGTTGCAATCTGTGAGTAGTATGAGCCGACAATGTTAACAGGTCAATGCCCAACTTATTGGCCTCCTCGACTGTCTGCACAGCCATGTGGCTTCCATGGCCATCTAAAATCATCAAGTGCCTATTTTCAGGCGAGACACCACCCGGTACAGAGCAGAAAAGTGGCAAAGCCAATTTAGGAACAGTTCCTTTGTCATCCATGCATGCGGATGTGCAGCCATGCATGCCCCCGGTTCACAATTCTGTATGTAATTTTTTAGTTGAGTTTTACCTTTAAATAGATAAAATCCCGGTATAGATGAGCCAATTGCATTGACACAGACAAGAATTGTGATCCACTCCCTGCTCTTAGGCAATATCTTAGGCACATTTCTACTCCCTCTCTTTGCAATTACCCACATACCGCAATTTCTTCCTGCCTGTAAGCCTGTCTCATCGCAGTTCCATATGTGGTCTGGGGCATATGAGTGCTGGTCATATGCAGCAGAAAGAGTGTTATAGAACTTGGAAACAATTGCAGGGCGTAGATTTAAAGCCCGGTCTCTGTCAAGGCCCTCTGCTATACGTAACACAAGGTCTGGATGCCTCTTTTTAAACCCACTCCACCATGACTTACCAGGAAAACCATCTTTAAAGGGGTTTGGCCTCCCTTGACATATTTGAGCTACAGTGGATTTAAGTTGGATAAGCTCTAACCCATGTCCTAATAGGGCCATCTCCTTACACCACTCCACCACCTCATCTTCCTCCTCTTCAGTCATGACTGTAACAGGCCCTCTGCGCTTTGTATTAGTCAACCCATTTATCCAATAATGTATGTTTGAGGCAGCAATACCATGTTTTTTTGCTGATGCATGGATTGAATATCCCTTAAACTCGATGTCATCAATTGCAGCAAGCATGTCTTCCTTCATCCAGCCTCTGATTGCACTGATTTTCTTTATTGAAATTGCACCTTGTATTGTGGTCGAAGGTGGTTCTGTGGCTGATGGTGGGCTGGGATGATCTACAACCACAGGGTCCTTTTCAACTACATTACTAGGAGCAATGGGAGCATTGACATCATCATCTGATGAACTGCTCCGCAGTTGGGCCCCCCTTCTCCCTCGCCTCTTGTTCCTTATCTGATCTGCAACAGAAACTCTTGGCATGGCTACAACCTGCAATTTCCAACATCGTTAAGAAATTTGATAAGTATTACAGCACAACTGTATAGAGTAAACTATAATTATGTATGAATTCCAAAATTTCTGCTAATAACATGAAATCTTTCAATTGTTTGTTGTGAATTAATTCGCATTGAAGTATTACTTGTCAATTATGTATTACTTGTAATATCAACATCAGAAAGATATGTGATACCTACATGGCTATTAGCTACATGGACTTGTCTAAAATCAGTAAGTGCCTGTTTTAAAATGGACTTATATTTGGACATGGACTGTGTGTTAGAACTATTTTTATTGAAATATTTTATTCAATATAAAGTCAATATCCAAATCTGCTTAATATCTTGAATAACATTATTGAAGAACAACGAAATACCTGTATGTTGTTTCCAGCAACTGATGAAGAGAGTGAATAGCAACTGATGAAGAGAGTGAATGTAACACCGTGCACACACTCTGTCTGGAATGTAACACTGCACACACAATCTGTCTGGAATGTAACACTGTGCACACACTCTGTCTGGAATGTAACACTAAGCACACTCTGTCCTCTGTTTGTATGTCTGGAACACTGTCTGAAAAGGATTGTATGTCTGCAAAATGGAAACTCACTGTCTGAAAACTCACTTTCTGAAAACTGTATGTCTGCAAAATGAATGGAACACTGTCTGAAAACTCTGAATGTTTATTAGCAGTAGTTTAAGAGAAAAATGAATGCCTCAAATGCAGTAACAGTTGAGGTTTTATAGTTTTATGATTTAGAATTTCATTGGTAGGGAAGATTGGCATGGATTTCCATCTCCCAAATTTAATTGTGTGGTGTGGATTGATTTGTACATGATCCAATGGCTGAAAAGCTATCATGGTTGATCCTTGTGCTTTCCTGAATTTAATTTCTGAATTGAAATGCTTTTCAGAATTTAATTCTTGTAATTCCAGGACTGTTGTGTTTAATTCTTGAAATGAAAGGTTGGGTGAACTATTTCTTGAATTGAATGGTGTCATTTAATGTCTTCAATAGGCTGAATGGTTAAACAAACATGTAGATATTGCTGACAGACATTTCACCTATTTTTGTGCAGGTGGTACTCAATCTTTGTGCAGGGGTTACCCAGTTTTTGTCCAGTTGTTATTCAGCAATGAGATGTAGTCCCCCAATGCAAAATCAGTGGGGGACTGTTTGATGGGATAATAGTACTTTTGGATGGGTAGCTTTGTAATGTTTTGTAGTGCATTTTGCCTTAAATGGTAATTCAGAACTGGAGGTACTTGAGACAGTGGGTCTTGTCAACTTGTGATGTTAGAATTGGTGTATGGCAGTTGTTGGTCTAGTAAAAAACTGGGCCCATTTTGGACATATTTATGTAACTTATATAAATTATTTCCAAATATTTATGTGCATATTATCAAATATTTATGTGCATATTTTAGTGAGTTTGTAATTTATGTTTGGTGGATGTGTGGGACCAGTAGTATAACTACTACTGGTCCTTGCACAACAATAGAAGCCTCTCCCCTAGCCGTGTTAACATTTTCTTACCATTAAATGATTTAAGCGGAATTGTTTTCCAAGTCCGTAAAATTTAATATAATTTTGTTGTTTAAGATACAGGTTCTTAATAATGATTTGAGAGATATCACAGATTTATTATTATTTTTTAAAGCTTTATTATTAATTTATTATCATTAAATGAATACTAAATATTATTAGGTTATATATATACTAGCAATTGCACCATTACGAAATGTTGCAAAGGAAATGCTATAATAATTAAGAGTGAGATATTAAAGCATAATACACAAAATATTAAAAAAGGAAGGTGTTCCATTCTTATTGTATTGAATATTAAACCATTAAAAAAATGATAATAAAACACAATAAGATTATTGATAAGAATAATTAAGACTGAGATATTAAAACATAATACACAAAATATTAAAAAAAGAAAGTTTTCCATTCTTATTGTATTGAATATTAAACCATTAAAAGAGTGATAATAAAACACAATAAGGCAAGAAGATAATATAATGACCATGTTGGCCATAATATCCATGACATTTCCATAATGATTAGAATTTTCTTTGTATTGAGATTTCAAAACTAAGGAGAAAAAGAGAAGAGCATAAACTTCACCTTATAGTTGAGTTTTGTTCATATTAAATTTCTTTACTTTCCACATGAGTTTTTCTCGAATGAAAATTTTCCATGATTCTATGAATAATTTGTCATCATTTAAACTTCAATTTATTTTATAATTTCCTTATTAAAATCAATAATATTAATATTAATTTTACAATGAAATCATACATAATAAAATATAAAAAATTATAAAATTTGTTAGAACAAATTAAAATATCTAAAACTAATTAAATATCCATAAATATTGTAACACTTAAATTAAATTAAACTAAATTATAAAAATTTATTAAAAATAAAAAAGGAAAACCCCACTAACCATGCTGCTTCTCATCCCAACCTTTCATCCTTACACCCCTGTCCACCCGCCCCACCTCATGCTTCCTCCACTATCCACGACCCCTCCTTGACGGTGGTGACACCACCCTTCCTGACGAGATCCCCCATCTGCCATTTCAGTGCTGAATCACTCGAGCTGTAATGCACGTTTAGAATTGATCCACTCTAAATGAATTTTATGGAGTCATCCCTGAAACTATTGAATGCTTCAAGTCACAAAGTTTAACACCTACGCAACAACCACCAGGAATTTTGATATGTATTCCATTAATCCATGTGAGCTACCCAATATTTTTTGCCCCTAGTTTTTTTAATGCCATGTATTAATTCGATTTATTAAAATCTAAGTCTCCTCTACGTCTTAATTTGATTTACCCCTGAGCTTGTTTAATTAATTTCACATGTATTAATTTGATTTATTAAAATATAATTCTAATTCTACGAATCCACCATATCTGAAGACCGAAACCCTAACAACTCTACATATAGAAACCATTAGATCGGATTTTTCTTTGCAAATAACATACTTCCTCCAAATATAATACATGATTGCAAATCTCAAAATTGTATAAGCCTATCAGAGTCACCTTGCTGAGTTCAAATTATTTTATTTAGTTGACTTTTAACATTAACATATAAATATAAAATTATTTTTTTATTTAAATATTAACATTAATATATAAATATAAATTATTTTATTTTATTTATTTTAATTTTAACATTAACATATAAATATAAAATCTTCAGATGTAGATGACACCCAGGCTTGATGGGATGCCTGTCTCATGCTGCCTCCCAAGGACGTTGATGTGGGATGGCCATGTGGCCTCCCACAAGGGCATTAAAGTGGGAATTCAATATGCCACCCTTCGAGCCATTAACGCAGCTCTCTCGAACCGTCGATGCTCAGTGCATTTCATTTGGTTCATTTCGGCTTTTGATATGGAGTTTGGTCTACTGTATGGCGATTGTTCTGTTTGCACCACCACTGCTCTGCGTCAAAGCTCTTACCCGCCCGCTTGCGCCGAGCCAAGCGCTCGAACATAGACTAGTAGGCGTTGTGTGCTTCTTTTCTGCTTGGAGACTATTCCTGAGTTTCATTTTACGTATTGCAATTTCTGTTGTTCGAATTCTCAGTCCGTTTCTTCCAGCTCCCCGTCATCTCTTCTCCTCTGCCCTTTCCACCAGCATCTCCCTATCACCATGCCTAGATTGCGCCATCGAATGTGATTTCGTCACGGGTCTAGCCGTGGCCATGCCATTCATTCTCAGTCCTCTCGTAGTTCGGATTCCTTTAAGGATTTCGCATGCGACCACATCCCGGAAACAAGGAGTCGCAGAGGTCGGCTCCATTCCACTGAATTCACTCACCCCGTTCTGTGCTCTCTGCCTCCCCATGTGCTCTCCTCTACGCCTCAAGCCTTCCAATCCGGTGCCCCTCCCGCTCCCCCTCCGTTTACCTCCACTCCCCTGTGTCAATCTTCTCAACGAGTAGAGTTCATATTCGATTGTTCATTTTATAGGCCGGTCATCAAAGCATATGTCACGGTTACCATTCGAGAAGAGACAACTCATCCTACTCCCCCTTTGGTCGTTGTCCCTAGTCCCTTTGTCATTTTCCCCGGCCCCAGTGTTGCTCCTGACCCCACATCTGCAGAAAATGCCAAGGCCTCCTTATCTCAGTTGAATATTGCCCGTGACGTCTCTATGCAGGATCAAACGAAGGATGGTGAGGAAAAATATAGGGCGATTCCCTCTACTGATGAAGGTGGAAGCAGTGATGAGTACAGATGTAGAATCGTGGAGGAACCACCTTCTCCAGCCAATGATCAGTAGACCAGAAGACCCTCAGAGGTTTTTGTTTCTCATGCACAACATTCCTAGGTTAATTTTGGCTTTTCTATTTAATCATCCTCTGCTTGCAAAGTGGTTAGTCTTATTACTTGTATTTTTGTTAAACTATTTGTTTCAAGGGCCGGTTTCACCTATGAGGGTGGCAAATCTTAACTTTCAGGGACTGGTTTCCCCTCTGTGGGCAGTCCAAACTCTTGATTTTCATGGTAGTCAAAACCTGCGCTCAGGATATCTCAGCTAAGGCAGCGATAGTTTTGTACTTATATGTTATATATTAATAGATTTAGCATTACTCAGAAAAAAAAATAAAAATAAAAAAAATAAAAAATAAAATAAAATATATATGTATATGTATATGTATATGTATATAAAATTAATATTTTATTTAAATATTAACATTTATATAAGAATATAAATTTATTTTCAAGCATCATGAACGCAAATTTTAAGTCCAAACATGAAAACCAATATCTTTTCCAATGAACTAGTTTTAGACTAGCAATTTAACAACTATTTCTAACCTCAATTGAGAAAACATACACCGATCTATATGTACCAAAGTATTAAGTAAACTCATTCAACCATGATTCCTCCATATTTCCATGGGTAGAACTTGGATTTTGATCCTTTATAGTTGAATCCCCAGATCCGACGTCAACGACCATATCCCCTTTATTGGAATCGAACCAGCAAACTTCACGAGCTCATTCAATCAGTTTCTCCATAATAGGTTCTTCAATTATAGCTGGCTTCATCATTCCAATAGGAAGTGGAGGAGAGTTACCAAAGGTATCACTATACTCAATTCTCTCTGTTTCGTCCTACTCATTCAATACATTTTCTTGCGCTTCTTTTCCCGTGTTGTAATTAGGAAGTGCATGAAATTCAGTTTGAAGATTTAAATTTAGTGCTTCCGTACCAGTAGTACCAATATCTTGGACTGCTAGAAAATGAAAAAGCATTCAACTCAGGCGATACAGCTGATGCATTGTCCACTGCAAAAATAAACCATGTTGAAAAGCATTAATACTATTAAATAATCATAAAAAAAAGAGAGAGTTTGAGAATTTCTAATTACAAGGTCTCAAACCATGCTGAACAAGTTAATACTATTAAAGAATTATAGAAATAGAGAAAAATTTGAGAATTTTTTACAAGATCAAACAGTGCTGAACAACATTAATACTATTAAAGAATTATATAAACAAAGAGGAGAAATTGAGAATTTCTTACAAGGTTTGAAACCATGCTGAACAACAGTATCGCTATTAAAGAATTAACAACAGTATTACTATTGAAGAATTATAGAAATGGAGGAAAATTTGAGAATTTAAGCCCCATCATCATGATCTGCTGAAAGCCCAATTGTTTTCTTCTCCGCATCCTCCTGCAAAGGTGCTGAAAGTGCATTTGTTTTCTTCTTTGCATCCTCCTGCAAGTAACGTACTTGATGCTCGTCTGCAAGATGCAAATGTTTTAATCCTCCCGCAAGTAAGGTACTTGATGCTCATCTGCAAGATGCAAATGTTTTAATCCTCCCCCAAGTAAGGTACTTGATGCTTGTCTGCAAGATGCAAAATTTTTTAGTCCTCCCGCAAGTAAGGTACTTGATGCTCGTCTGCAAGATGCAAAACGTTTCAATAATTGAACGTTTTAATAACTACATTGTAAACTAAATATTTCTAACTGCTTTTGTCTTTTCATCTAATGGTTGAATATGTTTTAATCGTCTAACATATAATCAAATGGTTTCAAGTTATGACACAATGCACAAAGGAAAGTTGTTTTCAAATAGTGATACTTTACAGCATAATAATAATTTTTAAATTTCGGTAGAAAAATTATAATAATAATAATAATAATTATTATTATTATTATTTAAATAATATATATATATATTATTTTTATTATTGATATATATATTAAAATTTTTAAGTATTTAGATGTTGGGTGTGGAGCCTGATTATCTTGTTTACTTTGTATCACAGCATTGGACCCTTGTACCTTAAAAAGGGGCAGCAACACCGCCCGAAATTTAATCGCTGCCGTGGGGGGTCCACGAGGGGGCGGCAGCGCTTTTTGGAGCCCCCCTCTGGCGGGGGTTCGGGGGCAGCGCCCCCGAAGCTAAAAACAGATGTAAAATTTCCTTGTAAAAGTATAGTAATTTCTAGTCAATCTGGGCCGTTCATTAGGCAAATGATCTGACGGTAGAAATTATGTTTAGATTAGGGTTTTTTGCCCTAGAAGGCAACCCCCTTGTATATATGAGGGCATTGTATTGCGGCTATGGATTATGAGTGTATTATCGGAGCGAGAAACAGAGAGGGAGACTGTGAGAGAGAACAGAGGATATTACAGCGAATCTGCTGTAGGTTTTGTCTCTTCGTTTTGTTGGATAATATAAAGGAAGGACTGGCTGTTCGGGGTGGACGTAGCCCAAAGTGGGTGAACCACGTATATCTGTGTCTCTCTGGTTTTATGTGTTTTGTGTGCTTGTATTTTCTGCATATTTTATGTGTTTCATTGCTCTGTAATATTTAATTTTTTAACAATTGGTATCAGAGCCGAAGGTATATTTGGCTGATAAACTCGCAGGAAAAAAGGGTTCCTGGTTCGAGTGGGAGCAATGGCGGACGATGGTAAGTTTAGGGTCGAGAAATTTAACGGCCAAAACTTTGCGCTGTGGAAGATGCAAATGGAAGATTATCTGTATCAGAAATATCTGTACCTACCATTGAGCGGAAAAACAAAGAAGCCGGCGACCATGACAGACGCGGAATGGAACATTCTCGATAGAAAGGCACTCGGAACAGTACGGTTGTGTCTTGCGGCGTCAGTCGCCTTCAATATTTCGAAGGAAACAACAACAGAGGGTTTGATGCAGACATTGGCGAAACTATATGAAAAATCCTCGGCCTCAAACAAGGTATTTCTTATGAAACGACTATTTAATATGAAGATGTCGGAAGGTGGATTTGTTGCAGACCATTTAAATGAATTTAATACAATTACCAGTCAGTTAAGTTCTGTAGGGGTAAACTTTGATGATGAAGTTAGAGCTCTGTTATTCTTGTGCTCATTGCCAGAGAGTTGGAATGGTTTAGTAATGGCCATTAGTAACTCTGTCTTTGGATCTAGTACTTTAAAGTTTGATGATGTTGTTAGTGCTATCCTTAGCGAGGAAATGCGACGGAAAAGCTCTGGTGAGACATCAGGTAATGCTTTGAGTGCAGAGTCTAGGGGAAGAAGAATGGAAAGAGGAAAGAGCTCGAGATATCGCAGTAAATCAAGGAAAGGCAGATCCAAGTCCATATCGGGGATAGTGTGCTGGAATTGCGGAAAGAAAGGACACCTAAAGAAAGACTGTAGATCTCGGAAGGGAAAAGAAGGAGACACACAGCAAGAAAACAATCATGAAGCAAATGTGACAGGTGATGTGTTACAAGATGCTTTGATTCTTTCTTTCGAAAATGTTACCGATTCTTGGGTTGTAGATTCAGGGGCTTCATTCCATGCCACACCTGATAAGAAATATTTTCATGACTATGTTCAAGGAGATTTTGGACAAGTTCGTTTGGGTGATGATAAACCCCGTAAAATTGTTGGAATGGGTAAAGTTCTTGTAAAACAACAGAATGGAAACCAATGGCTACTAAAGGAGGTAAGGCATGTTCCAGATCTGAAGAAAAATCTGATTTCAACAAGGCAATTAGGAAGTGAAGGTTGTGTGAAAATTGTCACAGATAAAACTTGGAAGGTCACCAAAGGAGCGCTGGTAATAGCAAAAGGTGAAAAGGTTGGTACATTGTATTATGCAATGGTATTTCTAACTCCGTTAATGCTTTAACTTCCAAAGAAGCAGATGCCAGATTATGGCATCATAGGCTCGGACACATGAGTGAGAAGGGAATGAAGATTCTCCACTCAAGAAATTTGTTGCCAGGTTTGAAGAATGTTGATTTGGATTTTTGTGAGAATTGCATTTATGGAAAACAGAAGAGAGTCAGATTTCTCAGAGTTGGGAAAGAAAAGAAGAGCGAAAAATTGGAGCTTGTGCATACAAATGTATGGGGACCTGCTCATGTATCATCTCTCGGTGGCTCTCGTTATTATGTTACTTTTATTGATTATGCAACTAGAAAAACATGGATTTATTGTATTCAAAATAAATCTGATGTATTTGATACTTTCAAGAAATGGAAAGCTTTGGTTGAGATTGAGATAGGAAAGAAGTTGAAGTGTCTCAGATCAGACAATGGAGGTGAATATTGCAGCAAAGAGTTTGATAGGTACTGTTCAGAGCATGGAATTCGTAGAGAAAAGACAGTTCCAAGAACACCACAAGAAAATGGTGTGTCAGAAAGGATGAACAGAACAATCATGGAGTGTGCAAGGTGCATGAGATTGCATGCAAGATTGCCTTTACAATTTTGGGCAGATGCTGTAGATACTGCTGTTTATCTAATAAACAGAGGGCCTTCAAGTTCCTTGGATGGTGGTATTCCAGAGGAAGCATGGACAGGTAAAAAGGTAAACTACTTTTTTTTAAAGCCTTTTGGTTGTGAGGCCTTTGTCCATATTAATAAAGAAAACATAACAAAGCTTGAGGCAAAATCAAAGAAATGTACCTTTATTGGATATGGTGCTAATGATTTTGGTTATCGCTTATATGATTATGAAAATCACAAAATCATTAGGAGCAGAGATGTAATATTCAATGAAAAGGTCTTGTATAAGAATCAGTTGCAGGAAAAGAAACAAGAAAAAGAAAGCAAGGAATACACGGTTCTTGATGAGATATCTGAAAAGGTAAAGGTGCCTGAAAATAATAATAATCAACAACCACAGTAGCAACAACCACCACAACAGCATCAAGCACCTCAAACACCTGAAAGTGGTGTTAGAAGATCTACCAGGATAAGTAGACCCCCTGAACGATACTCTCCTTCATTATATTATTTATTGTTGACTGATTCTGGTGAACCTGAATGTTATGAAGAAGCAATGCAGGTTGAAAGCGGGAAGAAGTGGGAGCTAGCCATGGAAGAAGAGATGGACTCCTTAATGCATAACCAGACTTGGGACTTAGTCAGGTTGCCTGCAGGTAAAACTGCATTGCAGAATAAATGGGTTTACAGGCTGAAGGAAGAAGATGGAGGAAAACAAAGGTACAAAGCTAGACTTGTGGTGAAGGGATTTGCACATAAGAAAGGTATTGATTTTGATGAAATATTTTCTCCTGTTGTTAAAATGAATTCAATCAGAACTATTTTAAGTCTTGTAGCAGCGGAAGATTTACATCTTGAACAGTTAGATGTAAAGACAACATTTCGCCATGGAGATTTGGAGGAAGAGATATCCATGTAGAAACCAGAAGGATATGAGGTAAAAGGGAAAGAAAAATTGGTGTGCAGGTTAAAGAAGAGCTTGTATGGCTTAAAACAGGCTCCAAGGCAGTGGTATGTAAAATTTGACAGGTTTATGTCTGAACAAGGTTATACTAGATGTCACTCTGATCATTGTGTTTATTTGAAAAGGAAAAATGATGGCAGCTATATTATACTGTTATTGTATGTAAATGACATGCTTGTTGCAGGGTCTAACATGCAGGAAATAAATGTGCTCAAAAGAAAATTGGCAAATTCATTTGCAATGAAGGATTTGGGAGCTGCAAAACAAATCCTTGGTATGAGGATAGCTAGAGACAGGAAAAATCGCAAATTAACACTATCTCAGAATGAGTACATAGAAAAGGTGTTGAAAAGATTTAATATGCAAAATGCAAAACCAGTTAGTACACCTTTTGCTAGCCATTTCAAACTTAGTAAGGAGATGTGCCCCAAGACCCAAGAAGACATGGATTATATGTCTAAAGTTCCATATGCATCAGCAGTTGGAAGCTTAATGTATGCAATGGTCTGCACAAGGCCCAATATTGTACATGCAGTGGGAGTTGTAAGAAGGTACACAAATAATCCAGGAAAAGAACATTGGATGGCAGTAAAATGGATTCTCAGATATTTGAGAGGTACCACAAATAAAGCATTATGCTTTGGTGGTTCAAACATTGCTCTACAGGGATATGTTGATGCAGATATGGCAGGTGACAGAGATAACAGGAGGAGCACTACAGGATATGTATTTACCGTAGGTGGAACAACTGTCAGTTGGGTTTCAAAAATCCAAAGTGTTGTTGCACTTTCAACAACAGAAGCAGAGTATGTTGCTGCTACAGAGGCTAGTAAAGAAATGATTTGGTTACAAAGGCTTATGGGTGAATTGGGCATGATATGGGCACGTTATACAGTGATAGCCAAAGTGCCATTCATCTTGCAAAGAACTCAGCATTTCATTCCAGGACTAAACACATATATCTCAAGTACCATTTCATACGGTCAGTATTGGAAGATGGAGAGTTGAAGCTGGAAAAGATACACACTAGCCAGAATCCTGCAGATATGCTAACAAAAGTTGTAACTAGGGAGAAACTGAGAACATGCTCAGTTTCAATTGGTCTTCAAGGATGACGATGAAGATGAGGAACAACCATGTCCAAAGAGGAGTCATTGTCCAGCAAATGAAGTAGCGATGGAGTTGCTACAATTAGTCTCCAAGTGGGAGATTGTTGGGTGTGGAGCCTGATTATCTTGTTTACTTTGTATCACAACATTGGACCCCTGTACCTTAAAAAGGGGCGGCAACGCCGCTTGAAATTTAATCGCTGCCGTGGGGGGTCCAGGGGGGGCGGCAGTGATTAAATTTCGGGCAACGCCACCCAAAATTTAATCGCTGCCGTGGGGGGTCCACGGGGGGGCGGCAACGCTTTTTGGAGCCCACCCGAAGCTAAAAACAGATGTAAAATTGCCTTGTAAAAGTATAGTAATTTCTAGTCAATCTGGGCCGTTCATTAGGCAAATGATCTGACGGTAGAAATTATGTTTAGATTAGGGTTTTTTGCCCTAGAAGGCAACCCCCTTGTATATATGAGGGCATTGTATTGCGGCTGTGGATTATGAGTGTATTCTCGGAGCGAGAAACAGAGAGGGAGACTGTGAGAGAGAATAGAGGATATTACAACGGATCTGCTGTAGGTTTTGTCTCTTCATTTTGTTGGATAATATAAAGGAAGGACTGGCTGTTAGGGGTGGACGTAGCCCAAACTAGGTGAACCACGTATATCTGTGTCTCTCTGGTTTTATGTGTTTTGTGTTCTTGTATTTTCCGCATATTTTATGTGTTTCATTGCTCTGTAATATTTAATTTTCTAACATTAGATATATTTCTATTTTTATTTTTATTTATGCGTGAATGTACTTGGTTATAATGCTCTTAATACCACATATCTAAAAAAATCATAACTCATATTTTTATTGTCATCATGAACTATATTGTTGTAATGGCTTCGTGCTTATAAATATTGTTGTAATGGCTTAATGATTATGAATATTGTTGTGAATTGACCTAGTAAGAAAAACCTCACTCTAGCCCTCAAGCTAAGAAAAAAAATTTATTTCTTTCTTCTCAAAAAATGACAAAAAACCAAAAATTCCATATCATCTACCTGATAATTAATAATAACTAAAATAAAATTCAAATCTATCTAATAATTAATCATAACTACATGTCCTGCAATGTCCCGCAATAATGTGGGAAAAGTTTAAGAAACCATCCTCCAAGAGCAGGCCTCTCTTGGAGAGAAGATCAACCTTAGAGTTTTTTTTCCCAAAAAATGTGGTTTATGGTTTCCGAGTGGAAATTTTTGAGGAGATCCTTCAGCTTATGCTAGTATATGAGTTGTGGCAGGTCGAAGGAATTATTCCCCGTGAAATCCTACACAATGGTTTGGGAGTCCCCATAAATGAAAAGAGGATCGAGATCCAGTCTCTTGGAAAACCATAACATGCCCCATAATGCCAACAGATCTGTCATGGCATTGGTACCATCCCCCCCACCCAAGTTAAAGAGAATTTGTCATCCAATGCCCTGTACAAGACAACAGCACATCCACATATACTGTCTTTTGTTGCACCATCAAAAAATCTTGTCGACATCAAAATAAAAGTCTTTTGCGTACGATGTGACCGATCTCGAGTCAAAGAAGGTCGTGGAGGTAGAGCAGAAGTCCATGATAGGATCTTTGACACAGTCCAAAGAGGGTGAGCAGTATAATTATGAAAAATGACTCGATTTCTAGTTTTCCAAATCTCCCACATAATAAATAAAGGTATACGAGAATCCACACCTCATTATTTGATAGCCCATTCGAAGTAGTGGAGGATGGAAAGAAAACATTGTGTAGGTATGTGGAAATGAGAGAAAGTGAGTTCCCATAACTGGATAGAAAAATGGTAGTTGAGAAATAAATGGTCCACATTCTCCCCATTAGAAGTAGAAAGAGAATAGAGCCCTGGTCCATTAAATCCCTTGTGGCATAAGTTATCCCATGTATGAATTCTATTATGCCAAACAAGCGAGGAAAATAAAATAATCTTCAATGGAATGCGCATCCCCCATATATGCATGAACCGGGATCGATCGTGCCCCTCAAGGTGTGAACAAATACAGAGATATATGTCTTTGAAAATGAGAACATCACCCTAAGTAGGTCCATCCCAAATAATCTCGTCCTGGGTCCCACCGCTTGTCACATCGGCCCTGCATAAAGAGGATATAAACAAATTTCATTCATCAACAAAATTTCCAGTAATGTGAATTTTTTCAGCATCTTTCCATCTCGACAAGTTGCCCTCCCAGCCATCAATGGCATGACCCAGCATAAAGATACCCATGTGATATAGTCATGTGACAAATTCCTTAGAGAAATGAGGATGATCCGGGATGCTAGCAATATGATCAAAGCCGATCATGATTTCATTCTCACGACCAAAATCCCATTTTTTCTGATTGAGTAGGATACCTCTCACCTTAAGAAAAGTTCTCCAAATGTAAGATATCCGGCCATGGATAATATTAGCAAATCGAATCAAATTTGCAATGTGATTTCCATGTAGATATTCCACAGAAATTATCTCACTCCAAATGCCATTTTGAAATAGGGCCCTCCACCGAGATTTCAAGAGTAGTGAGTGTCCAAAAAATTAGTATCCAAGATACCCTAACCACCAGAATTCTTGGGCATGGAGAGGGCCTCCCAAGATTCCAGATGATTCTTATGACCTGATTCCCCATCAACCCATAGAAAATGAGACATATTGGTCCAGATCTTACCAATAATAAGAGAAGGAATGACAAATAAGTGCATCCATAATGCGGCCATATTTTGTAACAACGAGGTGATGAGAGTAAGTCTAACCCCAAGTGATAGAAATATGTTTACCCACAAGCAGATTTTCTGGTCAAAATGAGAGAGGAGCCAGTTCCAATCTCTACCCCTATATGAGTTCCGCTTCAATATATATTCAAGATAAGAAAAACCATCCCAGAGATGTTTTTGTTGTACCAAAAATAAGTTTGCAATATAAGAGAAAGCATTCGGGTCTCCATTGGAGTGATATAGAAAGGTCTTATGGAAATTGATGAGAAGACCCGAAGCCTCCTCATTTCTCTTGAAAATTTAGCGAATAACCTCCCATTGCTCACCCTCACCTTCCCTAAATGTAAGGATGTCATCAACGAAAAGTAGGTGTGTGACAATAGTCGATGTGGTAACTTGAAATTCCTTGAAAAGATAAAGTCCCATTGTCTCGAAGATCTTTCTGCTAATGCCATCCATGAATAAAATAAAAAGCAGTGGGGATAGGGAGAACCCCTAGTGGAGCCCCCTCTCACTACGTAAGAAATCAGTGGGGCGAACATTTATAAGCACAACATACCAAATGTTAGTGACGCAGGCCATGATCCAATCCATATTCCTGGGGTCAATCCCAATCATCACCAGAATGAGTTGGAGAAGTCGTGAATCAACAAAATCATATGCCTTCTTCCAAAAAAAATTCATAACCATCGTAGTCCGTTTTTCAGTTTGAGTAGAGTGTATGCATTCTTTGGTGATGGCCACAACATCATGAATAGATCTACCTTTCAAAAACCAAAATTGTTTAGGAGTAATCTCGTTTAATACAGTCACCTTCAGTCTCTCTGCAATGACCTTGGAAATTAGCTTGTATAGGATATTGCATAAAGAAATAGGCTTGAAATCCCTAAAAGGCTCTGGGGCTCCAATTTTTCGGATAAGAGAAATGGAGGTGGATTTAAGAGCACCATAAATCCTCCCTTGCAATCTAGATTCCTCAATTGAATCACATAAATCCTTCCCCATCAAGTGGAAGAAGTGGAGGAAAAATTCCACCATCTAGCCATCTGGACCAGGACCTTTATCTCTCTAAAAAAATGTTAGAACAACATGGGTCTCTTGGATAGTGACCGGGCGGTAAAGAGAATTATTAGCATTCGAGTTAAACATAACCATATAAGCCTGGATCACCAATAGTTGATCCTCAAACTTATTAGAATTGATCTCCCTGTAGAAATTTTCAAAATGTCTCTTAGCATCAGATTTAAGATCAGCATCAGAAAATTTATAGGATCCATCCTCCTCTAATATAATCCATATAACATTTATATTTCTTCTATGAATCTGCAAAATTTTGGAAAAACTTAGTTTTTATGTCGCCCTCTCTGATCCAGGTTGCTCTTCTTTTTAATCGCCAAGTTTTCTCCTGGATGCATAGGATTTGATTCTTCCTATCTTCAAGGGCCTTGATACAATCAATGGATAGAGTGTCATGAATTTCCGCAACGAAACATGTGCCAAGGTCCTCAATCTTAGTAGTGATAGTCCTAAGCTCCAGCAATAAGAAAACTTTATTCCTTCTTTCACATATTCTGACCTTGGTTTTTAGAGCAACAAACCAGTGAGAGAGTCTATCCATAGTCTGCACCCCTCGTTCATCCAGTCCATGCCCCCACATCTCAGAAACCAAGTTATTAAAAGATACATCCTCAAGCCATGTGGAGTTGAATTTAAAAAGGATGCCCTTCCAATTTTCCTCATTTATCCATCTAAGAATGATGGGGAAATGATCAAAGATGTTTTCCTGAATAACATATGATATCAAATTTCCCAAAGTCTCCAGCAAAATTAGGTGGATGAGAAAACAATCTAACCTTTTCCACACATATGCATCTCCACTTATGCCATTTCTCCAGATGGGAACCATAGGCCATGGCACAACATCATGCAAATGATGGTCAATCCATAACTGTAAAATATAATCATAGAGAGGGTCCTTGCGGGATATGATGCCCCAGTGTTCATTAGAAAATAAGATAGCATTATAATTAGTAGAAATAATAAGAAAGATTATATTTAGAATTCCAGTATCTTGGACTCTGTCTTAAAAGTGACGATGATTTGCATATGGTGCATATATGTTCCATATATGGAAATGGTACTTTGAGCCATGAATGTAGCCAGATAGTAGAATTCCAGCGAAAAAGATGAAAGCCCTAAAATTGACATATCGGGGATCCCACATGGAAATGAGACCCCCTATTGATCGTTTGAGGATTCATAAGGGAAGGATGGCACATAAGTGTTCAATGGCCTTGTGGGTTGGAGCTATAGTCACTTGTACAAGAATGATGGAAGGGTGATGGGAGAAAAATAGTCGACAGAGGGAGTGTCTTTTACTGGCATCTCCCCGACCATGAATATTGAAAGAGAGGATGGTCATCATGTGATAGATCTATGGGGAAGCTCTGCTCCAAGGGCACCGGGTAGAGAGGAATCTAGCACAGGAATTTCAGGCAGACCACCAGAGTAATATGAGTTTTTTTCCATGACTACATCCTAGAAAACGTCTATTTCCCCTACCATTTTTCCTAGAACTTGTGATATTCTTGCCAGATATAGGGATAATAATGGGAGACATGATTCCAGGGCCAGATTCGAGGATAGTGAGGGCAACAAAATCCAAATTCAGATTTTTTTTAGGAATTCCAGGTCACTGTCAACAAAGTTATGGGGGGATGATAAATTAAACAATTCCGATGGAGGTCGCGATAGTTCTGATAGAGGTTGCAGAGTTCCATGAGCAGCAGAGGATTAAAATTAAAATTCAATAGCAACAAAGGATGACAGTTCAAATTGGAGAGCAACAGAGGATGACATGTCATGTAGTCGAGCAGCAGAGGATGATGGGCCATTAAGGAGAGAAGGATTCATGTCTAAGGGATGAAAAAAGTGGGAAGAAGGAGGGAGAGTAGTAAAAGTGGAAATATACGGAGCTGTATCCACAATCTGAGAAAACATGGGAATAGTGCCCAAGTAGTGATCCTCATGTAGACAAGAAGGATCATCAAAATGAGAAGGAGGCACCTCATAATCAGTATCAATAGTGTCATCAAAATATTTGTAGGTACCTGGTTTCGAGACAGTGTCCCATCGAGTGTCATTGCGTTCATCCAATATCGCGACGGAGCATCCACTGTGTTGTCAACTGCTCCTAGGAGGTGCATATCCATGTAGTCATGGCAGGAATTGTTCCAGAAGGTGGCCAGTACGATAGCATAAAAAGCAACGAAATGGCACATTCCAACAGTCCACCCTTTGATGGAAGCAAAGAGATCACCACAGGAGAATGATATGTTAAGTCAGTCCACCAATCATAGCTACCTCCATGAGGAACCAAGCAAGTTGTTTGTCCCATGCGACCAAGGATTTTGGGTCCATGTAGACTAATGAGCCCAAAGCATTTCCAATTTCCGTGAGAGCCTGTTTTGACCAAATTTCAAGTGGTAGAGCTGGTAGTTTGACCCAGGTCCATATTTTCCTGGGTGTTTGAGTAATAGGATTAAATCCCACGTACCAGTGGTGAAGTAAAATAAAACTATGGCCCCGCACCCATGGCATGCGCAGAACCTTCTCAGCGTCTACCTGATGGAGGAAATGAAAACTGAACCAACAATTTAAAAGGATCCTGACCTTCGGGGTGTAACCCAACAATGGATTTCATTTCGCCTGGACCCATGCCTCCATATCCATGATATTTCCCCCAAAAAAATACCATCGTCCTATCAATGCTTGATTATGGAAACTCTGCACCCAATCCCATGAAATATCATCTCCAAAATTGACGAGTTTTGGCTTGAGGGTGCATTTGACAATCTTTTTACTGGGTCTACATTTGCAAAATTCATGAGTCGTTGTGTATTGGGAAGCATGGGAGGGTTGATAGGATGAAACCCCACTACCATCTTCGAGTCCATGTGTCGACGTCACCTCATGCATTGGCCTAGTGAAGGAGTGTGGAATGGAAAAATCGTCATTTCCATGCAGTGAAGCCGCATGGTTGCGGTGGCCCCAATCGCCAAGACACATCCCCACCATAGGTGGTCGACCCTCGAGTCTCTCTGATTCTAAGGTTGCATGTAAGAAAATCTTTTGTGCTAAGGTGTCCCTGTCCAGGGATGACATATAATATTCCATCTATGTAGTGTCATTAATTGTAAAATTTCCTTGATCCCACATGATGTATGTTACATACCAGTATTCACCGATTGGATAGATAAATGCCCACGAATCCAGGTGGGCCACCGTCAAAATGAGGAAAACAGAGGAATAATATAAAAAACCCTGGTAGAAGGAGGTCGCAACATCCCCAAGAGAATAAAAGGACAAGTGGAGTAAATGAAAGGCACCGATTGAAGAAAAATTATACGACAAGGAATAAAACACATAATAGAAAATAGGAATGGCTAAATACAGAGTCTCTGATCCCAAGAGATCCCAAGTGTCAAGGATAGAAAGTAGGTGGGAGGTAAAGAAAGTAGATGGTCAGACAATGGCGTGCCTCGCGTCCCCTAGAAAAATAAAGAACGATGGAGAAGAAAATGACAAATTCATTGTATTCCGACAAGGAACCACCCCGCCACCCTAACCCATCACGCCACCCTAACTCCCTCCCACCCAAGAGCCACCAACAAAATAGGTAAGAAGAGAAATGATAACAAAGTCACCAATAGTAACAAAAACAATTCGAAAGAGGAAAGGAGCAGAAAGTAGGAGGACAATGAAGGTGTTATTCACAACAATAGCAGCACCAATAGCCCTAGATACGAGACCAACAATGACACAGCCTGAAACTAATGTCGCAAAAGGGACAAGAAATAATGAAACTATCCAACTAGAAGTGCCAGAGAGTAGGAAATGAGTTGTCCTTCCAGAATTCAATGTTAGCAAAGGATCCACCATCAAGAAAATATTTGAAAAAATATGGCCAAGGAACCATAGCGAGATGAAAGAGTGAGGCAAGGGTAAACAGTTAGACCCATAGAAAATAGACCAAATCTTCCTCAGCGGAAAAAAATTAGAAGGTGGTGAAGATGTGTATAGCATATGTGAAATAGAATCCAGATGGCGCACATGAAATGAAAGAGGATATGAAAGAGTTCCCAAAACATGGTGGAATATAGTCACTAGGCATTCATATGAGTGTGATAAGGAGCCCCCACATGAGTGTGAATAGCCACAACAAATAGATGAGAAAAAGAACTTCCCACTACGTAGAACATGCACCTATGGACTGCGTTGAAAAACAGAGTAAGAGAGGCCCAAGAGCTTGATGGATATAGGAAGATCAGATAGATGATGTGAAGGAGCATCCAAATGAAGAAATACATAATATATAAGAGAAATAGAGCACCAGTGAGAGTGCCAAAACTGGAGCCAAGAGAGTTAGAGGAGAGATGCATGACGACCCAGAGATGGCCAAGCCATGTGAATAGAAAAACAAATAGCTCGGCAAAGCAGAAAGATACACAAGAAATACGTAAGACTTACTCGAGCTATTCAGGTTTCCAAGAGGATTCAAACCAGATTGCCATGTATCCAGTCCTGCTCTAGAAGTGGTGCAGCAAAATCATCAACAAATTTTGAGTCCCTCCAACGACTCGACTTGCTATGGTTTGTATGAAACATAAAAAAAATTAAAATTTACTTTTTAACAAATTTGAAGTGATTTTTTACTTTTCGAAGAATAGCAAAGTTTATAACAATCGAGATTAATGAGAATAATTGTTAGGGGTTGTTAGGTTACCATGCCACTTCAAATTATTTGTGATGATTCATAGTGATTTTTAAATACACATTCATAAAACTATTGGCATGGAAGGATTTTTCACCTGAGTCAAATACTTTTAGATTTGGTAACTAGGTTTTGGGAAAATTTATTTATTGTTAGGATGATATTGAGATGGTTTTATACTAGTGTGTTTTTTTCATCATAAGTAGTTTATATATATATGTATATATATATGTATTTTTTTAATTATTATTTTTTATTTTATTTTTTTCAATTTTTTTTTTTTGAATTTAATAATAAAAAAATGGTTTCAATAAATTTTTTTTTTAACTCACAATGTTTTTAGTTATTATTTTCAATGTTTTTAATTATTATTTTCAATAATTTTAATTATTATTTCTAATTTTTTTAATGTTTTTTAGATAAAAAAATTTTTCATCATTTTTTTAATCTTTTTTTTTCAATTTTTTTTTTGTCAATGTTTTTTTTTTGGTTCTTTTTTTTTAAATGGTTTTTTTAATTATTTATTTTAAAAAATTTTCTTTATTGTTTTTATTGTGTTTTTTTTAATGTCATCATTATTTTTTATGTTTTTTTTTATCAAATTTTTAAATTCTTTTCTTAATTTTTTTTTTTGAAATGTTTTTTTTTGAAACTTTTTTATTTATGTTTTTAATTTTTGTTTGTTTGTTTTATTTTATTTTTTCATGTTTTTTAATTTTTTATGTTAAAATATTTAGTTTTATTTACTTATTATTATTTTATTAAATTTTTTGTTTTTTTTTTTTTTGATTTAGTTTTTTTTTTTCAATATTTTCATATTCTCAATATATTTGATTGGATATATATGTCAAAATAAAAAATATAGTTCCTAAGTGAGTCTATATTCTCAATATGTTTGATTTGATATATATGTAGAAGTAATAAGTCTAGGAGAACAATTTTTTGTTGATGGTATACTTCCTTAGTGGTGGATATAAATGATTTTTTTTTTTGCATAATCTTTAATATGTTTATTAGTTTTGATTTATTAAATTGAAAAGAAATATAATTTTAATATTAGATTATTATTATTATTATTATCTATGAAAATATAATTAAAATATATATAGTAGATAAATGTCTTTCAGATTAATCACATCATTAGGATTTGGTTGACGTTTCGAACCAACTAATGTGGTTCATCCTTAGGATCACACTTTTTCTTAGCCCCTTGTAATCAAGCTCGCTCAAAATGACGAGCCTTATCAGCCATTTCCCTTCCCTGTATGGTAATAATCTTAGGTCTAAGGCTTTTGTGATCCATAAAGTAGACAAATGTATTTGAGATTAGTCACATCATTAGGATTTGGCGACGTTTTGAACCCACTAATGTGGCTCATCCTTAGGATTAGAATTTTTCATCATTAAGATCTGGTCGACGTTTCGAACCAACAAATGTGGTTCATCCTCAAGATAAAACCTTTTCATCATTAGGATTTGGTCGATAAGGCTTCTCATTTTGAGTGAGCTCGATTACAAGTGGCTAAGAAAAATCCTGATCCTAAGGATGAACCACATTAGTTGGTTTGAAACGTCGACCAAATCCTAATTATGTGATTAATCTGAAAGAAATTTATCTACATTATGGATCACAAAAGTCTTAGATCTAACATTACTACCCTACACTGAAGTGAAATGGTTGATAGGGCTCATCATTTAGAGAAAAATCGAATGCAAGTGGCTAAGAAAAAGTACGATTTTGAGGATGAACCACATTATTTGGTTCGAAACGTTTACCAAATCCTAATGATGTGATTAATCTGAAAGAAATTTATCTACTTTATGGATCACAAAAGCCTTAGATCTAACAATTTTACCATACATGAAAGGGAAATGACTGATAAGGCTTGTCATCTTGAGCGATCTCGATTACAAGTGGCTAGGAAAAAGTCTGATCCTCAAGATGAACCACATTAGTTGGTTCGAAACGTCGACCAAATCCTAATGTTGTTATTAATCCGAAAGACATTTATCTACTTTATGGAGCACAAAAGTCTTAGATCTAACATTAATTATATATATATATATATATATATATATATATATATATATATATATATATATATATATATATATATATATATATATAGTCTTTAAAAAACGATTTTCAAATTTCAAAATCTTAAAATTATTTAAAAATGAAATATTGACACAAATTTACAAAAAAAATGAATGTTTTAATGAAGAGAGTTCCAAAAACTCTAAAATCAAATATAAATTCATTTTTTTTATAATTTTTTTCATTCATCACTATCCAGTGATTTCAATACATTATATGAAAAAACATTATATTTAATAAATTGTTATTAATATGATAAAATTAAAATTAAAATAAATTAATATAAATTAAATGGTAATTATTTTTTAAAATATTATTATCACCATGGCTGAAAATTGTTGGAACTTTAACGATTTTCATAGAGGTGATATTTTATAGTTAATGTCATCCTTGGAATTTTGAAGCTTTCCAGAGACATTATATTTTATCTTTAACACCGTGCCTAAAAATTGTTAGAATTTTAAGAATTTTGATATTTTATATTTACTGTCATGTCTATCATTGGAATTTTAATTTTTTTCAGAGTCATGTTATTTTATCTTTAACGTCGTTATTAAAAATTGTTGACAATTTACCCCAAAGAAAAAATACGTTATTCCAACATCAACATTTTTCTTTTCACAATGTTTTTTTCACACAAAAAACTGGCAATGTTATTCTACTGTCAACACTTTTCATTTTCAGGCTATTTTTTGCACACAAAAAAATATCTTTTACTTCCATTTTAAAAAAATGTTGAAAATTTACCCTGAAAATAAAAGGTTATTCCAGAATAACACTTTTCATTTTCGGGTTGTTTTTTCATGGTTTTTTGATGTTTTTTTTCTTATAGTTCTATTTTTGAAGTAATAGTTCTCGTTTGATCAGTAAATTTGTTCCAAGAGTTTAGAAGGAGAGCATTGACATTAGGTGTAGATTTGTCATCTCAAGACACTTTGTTGAGATATATTGGATGTTTGCATAACTATTTGAGTCACACTATTCTCATGTTTAACCCTACAACTTTAGATAATTTTTTTGTACAGGCCACACATCTAGAAGCAAGAGGGAAACATGTTTCTCATGAAACATGTGAAAACACCTTCGAGTTTGTAGAAAAAAGAAAGGAAAATGAAAGACGAATGATTCCATCAAGATGAAGAAATAAAAACGCACATGAAAACATTGTTCCAAGGATGGCTATGATGAAGATCATTGTTAGAAAATTCATCCAGAGATGAGACACAAAAATTTTAAAAACAAGGAGAAGGAGAAAATAACTACAACTACAAAACATGATTTAGGTTCCGATTCTGGAGATGAAACAAAGATCACAACCATGGGTTTGAAAGGTAAGGACATTGCAAGTACTATTTCTTCAATTTTTCTCAATGATACTCAAGATGGAAAACATAATTGAGATTTTCCATGTTATATTTATTTCAAAGCATACCAAGATAGACACATTGTTTGATAGTGGTTCACAAGAGAATATTATCTCTGAAGACATTGTCAAGAAGTTGAATTTATAGACCATTCCTCATCCTAAACCTTATCCTTTAGGTTGGGTATGTGAGAATGCAAAATTGCAAGTGGCAAGGAAGTGCATACTTAGATTTGCAATCATTGCAAAATTTCTTGGTGAAGTTGAGCTTGATATATGTGGTATAATTTTGGGAAGCCCATATCTTTATGATAGGAGAGCCATTTTTCATTGACATGAGAAAAAATATCACTTGTTAAAGAATGGGATTGAGTACATTATTAGAGCGAATAGTAGGAAAATGAATTTATCTCTTATGAATGTTGGAAAAATGAAGAGAATTGTTAATTCTAGTCAGAATTTTGCATTGTTAATTTTCAAGCATAAATATGTTGAGAATGAAACCTTTCAAGGATATGATTCAAATTTGAAATATGATTTCGTTGAGTTTTATAATGAATGTGATAAGCTTTTTTAGGAGTTTAATATGTTTCCTCCTAAAAGAGGTAAACAAAATGAAGTAAATTTTTAGTAGGATGCATCATTGTTGAACATTGGTGTGAACAAGATGCAAGTGTTAAAGGATTTAGGGTTCAAAGAGAAAATGCAAAAGAAATTTGAAAAAGAGGACATTGGCTCCAAAACTTATTCTTATGGGTTTTATAATGTGTTGGATTTTAAAATGGATGGTGCATGGAGACGACGATCACATTTTGTGAAGATTCAAGCCAAGTGCAAGGCTAGACATGGTAAGAATTGTCATGATGACAATGCTCAAGGTGAGAAGAATTTGAAATTGCATAAGTTTCCTTTGATTGAAGATCAAGGAGGGAATATGTATATTCCTTAAAAGAAATTTTGGTGTTCTACATATTATGGGAAATTGCAGCAAGATGTCATCTATGAGAGTGAGACAAGGATTCCAAAATTAGGGAAAGTCATGTACTTTCATGAAAATCTCAAAGTGACAAATTCAAACAATGTTTAGTGGATTGAGACTAAAAGGGTGAAAGAGTTGTACCCTCATCTATTTGTTGAATAATAAAGAGATTTTAGAGGTCCAAAATCTTCTAGTGGGGAGGAATGATCCAGTGGATTAGTTTAATTCTCAAAATTCAAAATGCTCATATTGGCTCAAAACTAGCACCAAAGCGTATATCTCATTGCCCTGAATCCAACGCAATTCATTTCACTAAAATTTGATGTCGTATGCTCCCTATATCGCGTTATGTTCAATTTGGGAAAGAACTAAAAACTTGAAAATGATTTTGTAGGGATTCCGAGTTAGCAGTTCATACACTGATTGGGTCCTCCATCGGCTTATGGGTGATATACACTTAACATCTTGTGACTGGTTCAAATTTCATTAGTTTTTATTGGTTCATTTGATATTGGGTGGACCAATTAGGATGAGCCACATGGGCTAATCCTTGGCTACCACGTGGCCTCATAATGGCCAATAATTTTTTTATTGGGGGCCAAGCAGCACCCACGGGAATTGAACACATGAACAACTACATGCCAACTAAACCTTCCACCATATCAACTACATTGGTTCTTAATCTATATGGTATAAAGTTTATATTTAAACTTTAATTGTCAGCAAGTTCAGAGGTGGGGACCAGGGTTAACCCTAAACCTTGGTCCACCAACCAGGTTGAGGGGTTAACCTCGACCCCAAATTTTATATATATTGTGACATATCCAAAGTTTAAAACCCATGTTAAATCGAGCGGTGGATATATATATATTAAACCCCAAAACTTTATGTTATTCATTATGCAATGTTTGATGGTGGATAATGGTTGGCACGCATGTGGTTAAGTCCTGCACGAGGCACATGCAGTGGTTAGTGTTATGGGTTTATTTTTATGCCACAGTTTGAATATGCCAACAGTTAGTGTTTATACATAGCACATGTTGCGGTCTCCAAACATTGTGTACCATAGTCAAGCTGACACGAGGGGAGCAGAACCAGCCTTGGGCATAGTTACCTCTAACCCCAACCCATGCTAAGATTCAACCACTATCAAATGACCCAAGTTCCGAAAATGGGCGGTAACAAATTTTTTTGCATCTAATGGTTGAGAGAAAGCCAGTTGGTGCCATTTTAACGGGTTTAAGGCCAACTGAGGAAATTTTAAGAGGTGTCAATTTGCACCCAGTGCGGCAAAAATATCATCAACGTGGGGTGAATTTGTTGCTCCACTTGGCTATAAAAGGCATAAATTATAGAACACATTGGAGAGAAGTGTGAATTGTAGGTCAGTTAGCAGAAAACTTCATTGGAGCATAACTCAGTCAGTTTTTGACCTTTTTTAGTGCAGGATGAGCCAAGATAGGGGTTTTTGACCATTATGGATCAACTGGAGACATTTATATGTCATTATAAGCATTTTAGCTTGATGAAAACACATATTTTTTAGCATAATGGAAAATGCCCAACATTGGAAGCTGGATGAGGAGATGTAGCCCAGGAGGGGTGAACCACTTCATCATTTGTTGTCTTGTGTATACTGTTATGGTAATGATGTCTTCTTTATTCTCTGAAAAACTTAGTTTTAAATAATGTGAACGTGTTATTGAAATTGACATAAGTGTTTAAAAACCATAATAATTTCACTTGCAAATTTTCACCATCAACTCTCGAGCTTTCAAATATAGATCAAGCAAGGAGAGTTTTTAACTCTTTTGCTTCCTTCTTAAACTCTGACAATTCAGGATTAACACTCAATTGTTCAATCCTTCCCTATAATTATTGTATCTGAATGTCTTGGGCCTAGATATCAATATCATATTGAACTTTAAGGGCATCAAAGATTTTTTAAGTTCAGTAACTTGTCTTTTCCACTGATCAACAATATTTTGTTTCTTGATCTCGATATTCTATTCTAACTGAACAATTTTTTCTTCCTTTTCCTTCAACAATCATTGTACTTGAGTGGCTTTATATATGGTTGTTGAGGAATATTATCCCATGAATTGAGTGAGTCTTCCCAACTCATCTGTAGGAGTAGTCAAATAGCTTTTACATACTACATCGAAGGATGCATTTTGAAGAACTAAAGCATGGGACTGATCAAGTTTCCTTTTCTTTCTCTATATTTTGAGAACAAATTTATGCTCAAGAATGTAAAATATATGTAGGGGGAAGAATTTATTCAACCCTTAATACAACCTCAGAGGTTGGAAATGTCGGTATAACTTCAATCTCTTCAGTTTTTAAGACTTGTTAAAAGATTTTGGTTTCTTTTCCAAACTTTTAGAAGTATCAGTTACTTTCTTTTTTTCAGGAGTCTTGAAATATTAAAGCTCTGGTTAACCTGCTCCCATATCTCATCAAGCTTAGTATCAAAAAAAATATCTTCAACCTGAGAAGAGGGGGATGTATCTGTTTCTTTTGTCTAGGGCATATTAGTAGTCTGCGTGGAGCTAGCAACTATAATGTCATCTTGCTCTGTGATATATTGAGGAAGATTTAATAAATCCATGGGAAGCTTATCAAGCCTTTTAACTTTGTATCGGGTGAACTGAATTATCCCATATGGAGTCAAATGTGCTACTGACAGTTTCATAACCAGTGAATAGGCAGAATATTTTTCAAATAGACCATTGAACGTTTCTAGCTCATGAGAGAATTTCCCGATGCTTGATTGTGTACTGGCCTTTTTTGCAGTTTGATTGGGATCATACTTCCCGATAGGAATTGTGGGGAAGTTGAACTTTTTTATAGCATCAATTTCAGTACATGCATGCCTGTAATTATCTAAAGCATATAAACCAAACTAAATAGGAAAAATAGGACACATTTTCTTATTGGACTCTTTTAAGACTTTTGAAAGACCATTTCCTATGATCGGGTATGCTATTTCTTAGGAAATAATCTTTTCGGGAACATATAGGGGCAAGAAATGGGAGCTTGAAGGACTACCAAAGACTCAAACATAAGTAAATGAATCTTCACCAAACTAGTTTCCAATTTATAGTATGTCGTTTTTAGCTTCTGGAGAAACCCTAGGAGCTCTCTTATAAACAAAGCTTTGGTGAATAGAAAACATTACTCTAAGGCATATTTTATAGAAATGAAGCTGATACTTTTAGTCCCAAAGAATATCATGAGAAATGTGGATAGGGTTCGAGTCTTCTAAGGTCCATTTCCATCCCATAGAGGTGAAATCTATAGTAAAATTTAGGGCATACATTATGTAGCCACTCATATAAAAGGGAGGAACTATATTTTGTGAAACGTTAAGTTTACTCCTATAATTCAATATGTGAGTGCTTACACTATCAGATATTATATTTCCCCAATCCATGATATAACCTTCAGAAGTAGCATCAATGAGTGTTTACCATTGGTCATAAAATTTATGTGTACTAGGATAAGCATAGATTATACATATCATAGCGGTTATTTGACAATATGGACTAGCAAGGGAATCAAACGCATACATACCCTTATCCTATCGCTTATGCTTGTTAGGATAACTTCTCCATGCCATAATAGGCTCTGATACATGGTATTCCTCGCTCATGAATTTATCCACAAAATTTCTCCCATATTTGTGTTGAGGCTATGACAAATGGTACGTTGTGCTCAAATCATTATTGGTGAATGAACTGATGAATATTTTCTTTTGTGTCATTAAATTACTTTGTGCAAGGTTCACATTGTCAAAAAACCATCGAATCATATATGTATAAGGAAGGATTTTGGGCCGACCTGCAATCCTATGCAAGAATGAATTGGCCACATCACTGTAAGTAGTATTAGAGACTAGGGTAAAGTCTTTAGCTGTAATTTTTCTTTGTGTCTCCCCGGGTCCCCCATTTTCAAATAGTGTATAGATAACTTCCCAAGAGGCACTTATAGCATCTAAAGAAGAGAGTGTGCCAGAAAATAATCTAGGCATATCAACGTTTTTAGTTGGAGGAGCAATGAGTAGCTGTTGAGCAACATGTTTCCTCTTTGCTTTTGCTACCTTAAACATTTCTTCTTTAGAAATTTTCTTGTTGGGACTATCCTGTAATGGAAAATAGAGGTCCAGGTGGTAGCTACTTTAGATACAAATTAGCACAAATATCAAATTTCACACAAATCAATTGTCTGAATTTCAAGAGTAAATCATGATAAAATAAAACTGTAATGAATAAAAATTGTTATAATCTCAAAACCATAAATTTTCCACTTACACATATTAATTTCCAAATGTGAGCCCACATGGGTTTTCGTATATCACTTTATTGGGAAAATTATATCGGAGATATCATTTAGAGTTTCTTTAGAAAATTACGATATGTAAATCTCCTGATAAATCACATTTGAAACATAAATGGTTATAAGCATAGGTGGGAAATCATATCGAGGATTCTATATCCATGATAGAATATCGAGGCTTCAAAGTTGAAGCACTTGATATGAAAGTACCACTAATATGTGTAAATGGAGATATTAGAGGTATGTGGGTATCGGAGGGGCCCATATCACCAATAAATAGATATCGTAGCTAGGAGGTATTGGGATGTTCATCAGAGCTTCTGTAATCCCGTGTATTCCTATCGAGGGGCCCTACATTTCTGGTGAACACTTCACCCATATTCAGGAGAAAAAGCTTGATATGTGATAGGAAGAGTGCTGGACCATATTATATAGAGTGGAGGAGAGATCTAGCCATTATCTAAGGGAAGAGTAAACGTAAGTTAAGAGAGATATGAATAACATTAGCCGTTTGGAAGAACTAAATAATTTAAAAGGTGAATTAGTCAAAGAGAAGGAAATTAGTTAAATGAGATTATAAAAATAAAATAATTAAATTAATCAAAATTATTACAATTATAAAAAATAATTGAAATCATTAAATCAATTAAAATTTCTTAAAATTATTAAAATTAAATTATTAACTTAAAAGAATTCAACCAAATAAATTAGATGAATCAAATAAATTTAATTATCTAAATGTTTAAATGAAAAAATTCGTTAGCTAGCATGAAATTATTGAAATAAATGTGAAATTGAAATATAATATAATTGAAATTATTAAATTAATTAAAATTATTAAAATTAAATAATGGAAACTATTGGATTAAAATAAATGTGAGATTATTAAAATTATTAAATTAATAAAATTGAAACTATTGGATTAAAATAAATGCGAAAAAATTTAAATTATTAAATTAATAAAATTATTAAAATTATTAAAGTTAAATAATTGAAAGTATTAAATTAAAATAAATTAAATGAATTTAACCAAATAAATAAGATGAAACAAATAAATTTAATTATGTAAATGAAACTAGCCACTTTCTAGCAGGAAATTATTAAAATGAATGTGAAATTAAAATGAAATATATTCTAGTTAGTTTAAAAACAACAAAGAGTAATAAATTAAATTAAAGGATTTACATGAAATAAATAAATTGAAATATTTCACCACGATTAATAAAGATAGGACATAAAATGTGAATAGGAAATTAAGGAGAAATTATGAAGGAGAAATCAATAATATAGTTATATAACGAAAATAAGTTTAAATAACTAATAAAAAAGGTAAATAAATCTAGAAATTAATGATGGGTAGATTAAAATTAAGGAAATTTTAAGGATTTGCTAGAATCTGATTTAGAGGATAAACACTTCGATGAGAGAAAATGGATGGTGGGTTTCCACGATTGACTTAGATGATAACCATCATCTCGGTTAAAATTATTAGGATGTTTTTCAATCTCAAGGGCTTCCTGAATGGCCTGGCCTGAATGGAATGGGGCAGGGGTGTTATGATGAATTATGAATTACGGATAAAACACATTCCCTAAATGTGGTGCTATGCATTTAGAACAACAGATTAAAGTATTTGCAGACACTTTCTCTGAGGGTAAATAGACACACAGAAAGATGGAGGAACTTACTTGTGATCCAAGCACTTCCTATTCTCCTTTTGTTGCTCTTGCTATAGCTTCCAACCCAATTTTGATCACCAGACTTGTTCCCGCAAGTATAAACACTAAACAACAAAGAGATTGCAATATATAGATGGCTATTTATCTTAATCAATTAAATTTATGAAACATGAAAGATATATATTGGCTAAGAATCAATGATATGAAAGATAGAAACATAAACAAATACATATGTGGGAAAATGAGCAGCAATATTTATTAATGGATAGAAGGGGGAGGTTACAACCAGTGATCGATTTGATGTCACCAGCTCCAAAATCCATCCCAGCCTCATCACAATAAACATCTCACTAGCAACATATCACTCTAATCACACACTCAGTTGAGAATCCAACAACATTTCTTTACCAAATTTCTTCCTTCCCTAGCACCAGGATTTGTGCTCAATTTATAGGGCAATCGAAGGTATTTTCTCAATCAATGACTTTCTAATAATATGCAAGACATGTTCACAAGCACAGAGGTGTAAGATGGACACATGGATTCGAAGTTTGACACATATGGACTCTTCTAGAAGGCATTGGCCATGTGGAGATTCCGGAACAATGATAATTTTTCTCCTATTTGACCAACGCACTCTTGAATGTCGGGAAGTGCTTTGCAGGGCACCCTTGAATGGAGGTGACTGCATATGCAAAGCAGTTAGTCTCTTGAAAGGCTGCGTTGGTGAGCTCATAGGTCATATACCGTGTACTTCAAATCTTTGAAACTTTGCAATGGAATTCATGGATGATTTGTTCTTGTTCTTATCTTAGGGCATGTAGCAACTGAAATGATAGGGGATGATAGACCCTATTTTATTGGTTCTAGGGATGATGTCCAGATTAACTAGGTCATTGGGAATGGTGCCCAAATTGACCTATAACAAGGGGCTAAGATTTTGGATTTGTAAAAAAAATTGAGGTGTTTGGTAGAATTGAAGTGCTAAGCTATGGCAGATTTAGAAACATGGTTGTGGATGTTGTGTGCAAAGTGTTCTTTCAGCCGAGTTTTGAAACACCTCCTGATTTGTCCTATGTAAGAATTCCCACATGAACAAGGGATCTCGTAGACTCTGGAACTCAACATGGGGTCATTTCAGTCCTTGGTTGATCTAAAGAGATGTATGAGGGTTCTATGAGGCTTAAAGAAGGTTTATATGTTCTTTTAGGCAAGGATCCTTGATAAGTGGTCAGTAACCCCTTGAATGTAAGGAAGGGTTACTTTAGCTAGGGGAGGAGGTGAATTGGTAATGTTTTTTGGTTGCAAATGGAGGTAGGAAGTGAAGGATTTATTGATTTGGGTCGAGGAGTAACTATTAGATTTAAGGGCGATAGGGAGATGGGGATTTTCAGCAGCAAAGGATTTGGAAGAGGAGATTTGAATGGTGTGGGAAACAAGAGTTTTGAGAATGACAGATTTATGAGAAGGATGGTGTTGGGAATTGGCATGAAGGTACCTGTCTGTATGAGTCTTCTTTTGATAGGCTTGGTGGGTGAGATAACCGTCAGAGAGGCGGGCTAAATGACATCAAGAAAGGGTAGGGAATGGTTATGCTCCAGTTCCATAGTGAACTGGATGTTGGGGGGAATGTTATTGAGATGGGATAGAAATTTGCGGAGGGCGGGGATACCATGCGACCAAATGACAAAGGTATCATCAACGAAACACTTCCAAAATTTCTATTTGAGGTGGAAGGTTTCAATGGCCTTTGTTTCAAAGTGCTCCATGAAAATGTTACCAACAACTAGGGAAAGGGAGGATCCCATGGTTGTGCCAATTCCCACCCCCATCCTTCTCACAAATATGCCGTTCTAAAAAATATTATTTCCTGCACCATTCGAATCTCCTCTTCCCAATACTTTCCTGTTGAAAAATCCCATCTCTCTGCTACCCTTAAATCTAATGGTTACTTCTCATCCAAAATCAATAAAGCCTTCTCCTCCTACCTCCATCCCCAACCCAAAAACATTTCCAATTCACCTCCCCCCTAGTGAAAGTAACCCTTCCTTACATTCAAGGGGTTACTGACCACTTATCCAGGATCCTTGCTAAAAATAACATTAAGACCTTGTTTAAGCCTCATAGAACCCTCAGTGAGCTCTTCAGATCAACCAAGGAACAAAATGACCACATGTTGAGTTCCAGAGTCTACAATATCCCCTGCTCATGTGGGAATTCTTACATAGGACAAACTTGGAGGTCCTTCAAAACTCGACTGAAAGAACACATGGCTGACAACATCCACAACCTCGTTTCTAAGTTGGCCATGTCTGAGCACTCCCATTCTACCAAACACCTCATTTGTTTTGAAAAATCCAAAATCCTGGCCCCTGCCCCATTCCATTCAATCCGGGTCATTTGGGAAGCCCTTGAGATTGAAAAACATCCTAATAATTTTAACCGAGATGATGGTTATCATCTAAGTCAATCGTGGAAACCCACCATCCATTTTGTTTCATTGAAGCATTTATCCTCTAAATCAGATTCCAGAAAATTCTTAACATTTCCCTAAATTTAATCTATCCATCATTAAGTTCTAGATTTATTTACCTTTTTTTATTAGTTATTTAACATTTATTCTCCTTTTGTAACTATATTCTTAATTTCTCCTTAATTTCCTATTTACATTTTCTGTCCTATCTTTATTAATCTTCGTAAAATATTTCAATTTCTTTATTTCATGTAAATCCTTTAATTTAATTTATTACTCTTAGTTGTTTTTAAACTAACTAGAAACTATTTCATTTTAATTTCACATTCATTTCAATAATTTCCTGCTAGCCAACAATTTTTCTTTTCTTGTCTTTTTTTTTTTAAAGTTAGCACCCACACGGGGATTGGAACCAATGACCTATCGCATGGAGTGCCTTAACAAAGCACCCTTCATCGTTGAACCAAAGCCTTGTGGGCCTTGCTAGCCAATATTTAATTTCATTTAAATAATTAAATTTATTTAATTCATCTTATTTATTTGGTTAAATTCATTTAATTTATTTTAATTTAATAATTTCAATTGGTAATTAATAATATCAATTATTTCACATTTCTTTTAATCCAATAGTTTCAATTTTATTAACTTAATATTTTCAATAATCTCACATTTATTTTAATCCTTCAATTATTTAATATTAATATTTTTTATTAATTTATTAAGTTAAATTAGTTTACATTTCAATTTCACATTTATTTAAATAATTTTCTGCTAGCTAACGACTAGTTTCATTTGAACATTTAAATAATGAAATTTATTTCATTCATCTAATTCGTTTGGTTAAATCGTTTTAATTTATTTTAATTGAATAATTTAATTTTAATATTTTTAACAATTTTTAAGTAATTGAATAATTTCAATTATTTTTAATAATTTGTATTAATTTAATTATTTTATTTTTATAATCTCATTTAACTAATTTCCTTTGGTTTGACTAATTCACCTTATTTAAATTATTTAGTTTCTCCAAATGGTTAATCTTATTCATCTCTCTCTTAAATTATGTTTACTCTTCCCCTAGCTAATGGCTAAATCTCTCCGCCACCCTATATAATATGGTCCAGCACTCTTCCTATCACATATCAAGATTTTGCTCTTGAAGATGGGTGAAGTTTTCACCCGAAACGTTGGGCCCCTCGATAAGAATACACAGGATTCCAGAAGCTCTGATCAATATGTTATTGACTATGGTAACACACAAACTCTAATTATTTCCCTCTATGTATTGGGGTACCGAAAGTGGACAAGTACCAGAGATATTGGACATATGATTTGGGAGATATTGACGAACCAGATATCGAAATTTATAAGGATGGCACACTTTAAAAGTTACGATATTTTGAGGGACCAATATACCAACTGGTAGTTGTTGGTTCGATGACTATTACAATTATTTAATTCAAAAGGCACGCATGAATTACCCTTTTAACAAAATCCATTTTATAAAGAAAAAATCGGGGAAGTTTTATCGAAGAGTTGGTTTATCATAAATTTCTTGGAAGGAAAGATACGATATAATGAATCTACGATAAAAAAAATTATGATAATGCATGAATTTTGGAATAAGAGGGCATATCGGATTTTTTGAGATATGGTGAAATTATAAAGGTTAAGCCTCCAGTATTTGAGTTCTACTATGAAAAAAATTCAAGCTTAAGATGTTTCATAACAAACTTAAAAATTTCCCATTTTATTGAAAATAAACAAGTTTTATTAGCATGAAATAAGGGCCCCAATTATTTATTATATAACTAAAAAAAGAAAATGGGAAGTTGTTGAGTACTACAAGTCCCAATGTGTATAATATGAAAAATGAAAGGTATTATAGTAAAGAAGCAAGGTTTTACCGAAAAAAATATCATTTGATGCCTCAATACTCTCTGAGAAAGTTTCAAACCTGAATTTCCCAAATTGGGTCCTACTAGTAAAAATTATCCCATGATGTTATTCCTCTTGTTTTTCCACTATAAAGGTAATCGATATTGATGAAAAAAAACACAATGACTCAATCTCAATCATGAAATCATGGTTTTCAAAAATAATATTTCTTCTCTTTTACCTGAAGTTTATGTGCCCATAGAAACTTAAGTGTTCTACAAGCGTGTCGTAGATATGTTGACCAAAATTTATTGAATATCGAAATATGATCAAGATAAATGACTACAAAATTTCCCAGGTGTGGCCTAAAAATATCATTTATTAATATAATAAAAGTGGCCAATTAATTTGTCAACCCAAATGGCATTACTTTCCATTTAAATAGGCAAATCATTTCCTTGAAAGCGATCTTCCATGTGCTTATTACACGCATTCAAACTTGATGGTATATGGATGTCATATCCATTTTTGTGAAGAAGAAATCCCCTTGTAAGTGGTCAAACAAATCATCATTCCTGGGTAGGGGATAATATTTTTTAATGGTAGCCTTATTAAGGGAAAGATGAGATATCACTAGATGCCACATTGAATCATCCTTTTTTGGAATAATGAAAGTGGGACATGCACATGGGGAGAATGAAGGTTGAATATGGCTTGAAGTCAACAATTGTGGAATTTGGTATTCTATCTCAATGACTTCTCTACAAGTGAGGAGATATAATGGGGCATTGGGTAAATAATCGTTGGCAACAAGATCAATTATGTGTTCAATATAGTGTGATAGAGGCAGCCCCATGGCTTAGTGAGGTTATCTGGTTTGATAGGGTGAACAAAACATAAATAAAGACATTGGTTTAAACTCAATTTCTTAAGGAGAGCCTTATCAATAGGAGGTTGTGTTGGTTTAAGTGAAGAGGAGGTGAGCACATAGGTGTGACGATCATGCCCCAAGTGGTATTGATGATAGTTAGCATGATAAATAGTGTGCCTAGCATGTTGATATGAAATTATGAGTAATAGTTTGACATAATCGATAGGAGAGACATAACATACCATAATATTATAAAATCCAAATGAAAATGTCACTTCACAGCATTAGGAGACGGTAAGAGAAGGGATTTTATTTTGTACTATCTGAGCTAAAATAGGTTTAGGTGTGGAGTGGTGGGAAGGTTAAGGAATTAAACCATGTCATAAGCCAAAATATTCTTTTGACTCCCATTGTCGAGGATAAACGTAGTCAATGCATGCTTGAACTAACAATTATGGGTAAACAAAGGTGTATTAGAGTTGTTAGCTTCATTCGTAATAACGAAAATGAGAGAGGTGTCTTATTTAGTAGGATTGTCAAAAAAAACAATTGCAGCAAGGGGAGGGGAATCTGGTCGCTCAACCTAGGTAAAAAGAGTCTTGTTAGTGTGCATATTTTTAAGTTCTCCACAAATTTGGTAGAAGTATGTGAATTGGTTTTAATTTGGAATCTACACGAAGGGTTATTGCAAGTTGTGAAGGATGAGGTAGTGGTCACATTAAAAGGACAAGTAGGATAAGCAGCAAGAGGAGAGGGACCATATTTGGTTTGAGGAGATCATATTTGAGGAGCCACTTTACATAACACAACTAAGGCTCAAAGAAAGGCCTTGTTTAAGGAACAATTATGGAACAATTCAACTTATATATATATATATATATATATATATATATATATATATATATTTTGATAAAATAGAATTAAATTTGACAATGAGTACATATTCATAATCAAAGATACATAGTTGAATGTGCAATTTCAAGAAGACTTCAATGTATGCTTGTATTGCCTAATTCAGTATTAGTAGAATTGCAACCATTTTGCAAGGAGATTATGGAAATATGCTAGGGGTTAGAAGTGTGATAATAATTCCTAGAAGTATTCATCCCAATATGTGATGTGAGGATGGTTGGTGTCTTCTCTAACTAGGTATCCCACAATGCTTATGCCATGCCTTCCAACCCTAGGCTTTCTATTTGAGGCTTCATGTCTTCTTCCATCTTGGGATATGTTTTGAAATAGGTGATATACTAACGATCCAGGAATCAACGACCTCTCCATTCATTTGGCTTGAACACTGGAGTGATTGAAAGCATGTATCCAACTACATGTACCATAGAATGCATATTTCTTAATGCAGAGTGATTATCTCATGGAGAGCCATGGATAGAGCTTGAATTGGTGAGTCCTCAGTGGAGTCCTCATATGTGGTTTGTTTATGAGGAAACATGATTTTAATCAACAAAAATGGATCAAAATGTACATTTTAGTAATGAGATGGGTCAAATTTCCTCAAGGCGTACTACGAAGGGAGTTGAATAACTAAGGGTGTGGAATTGTTGAGCCGCAAGTTTATGAAAAAAAATTATTTGAATGCATTGATGGATTCATATCTACTCCTTGATGTTGAATAATAGTGTGTTAAGATCATCCACTTTGATACCAATTGATTTACATGCATACATGAAAAATATTAATCAGATATGACATAATGAAACAATATAGAGATAAATAAGAATACCTTGAAAAGAATACCACCATTCTATTATGAGGTAGAGGTTGCATTTTTTAATCAATATTTATTATTATGAACTTGATTACAGATAATTTTTCATGGAAACAAAAAATCATTACTTAGATATTTCCTTCCTTTTTTAAGTTGCACAACTAGTTTGCATGAGAAAAAAGAAAATATGTATTTTGGAAACATAAAAGAAATTATTCATTTTTTCCTTCCTCATTATGATTTTCCCCACAAGTGGTACACATTTCTTGGTTTCCCTATTCTTTATTGAAAATGAGACATAAAAAGATGAAATAAAGGTATATTGGGCATTGATCGGGAGGAGGATTACTATGAATGTCAATACATCCAACATAATGATTCATGCCCTCTACAAGGAAGGAAAATTGCATAATTCTACTCCTCAAATGCTATTACATATATTACACTCATTGATGGTCACTACAAGAAAATTATTAGTGGAAAAATGTAGAGAGGAAAGGACATCCTTAATGAAATGCTAGTGAAGGGATTATTTCATACCCAAGTTACTTACAAAACTCTCATTGATGATTACTGTAACGAAGGATACAAGGTTGTTGCATTCAATATACTTCAAAAAATGAAGGAAAATGGCATTTTCCCACCACTTTTCTGAACGTTGTCACTTATCATGTATTAATCTATAATTTGTGCAATGAGGATAAGACTGAAGAGGGTTTTAACCTTCATGATTAAATAAAATAAAATATTGTTGTACCTAGCATTATTACTTGTAATGAACTCATTAATGGACTTTTCAGAAATGTGAAAATTAATAAAATGGGAAGAACTCTTAGATGGAATCACAGGTTTAGTTCCACAATCTATCACATACACCGCAATAATTTATGGATAATGAAAAAATGGGGAAATGAAAGAGGTTTTTCAGTTGTTAAAAATTATGATTAAGAAAGGTATAATTCCAATGTCTCAGCATACAATCCCCTCATCAATGTATTTTGAAAGATAGGAAAGATGAAAGAGACTAAGAAACTCCTTGATGGAATGGTGAAGAAAATATGTCAAAGCTGATGTTATTGCATATAATATATTTATCTATGCCTTTTACCAAGAAATAAAGAACCTCAAAGGATAAGAAGCTCTTGAATGAGATGTTGGAAGTTGGGTCAACTTCAAACTACGTGACTTACAATACTTTGATGACTAGTTTCTATGAGGAAGGGATAATAAGTTGGCTTTGAGGTTGTGCAACGAAATGGAAAAAAGAGATCGATGGGATAACATCACACCATATAACATACTCATCAATAGGTTATGCAAAAAGGGAAAAATGTAGGATACTACTGAACTTTTGAATGAGATGTGTAGAAGGGTGTAAACCCTAATCACATCACCTATAATCCAAATTGGGAAGAAATAATTGAGAAAGGTTTTGTTACTAACATTGAAGGGAATTTTACTTGATATTTTCTTCAACATCATAAAAAAAAATTAACTTGTTGTTACGAGTGTTACATGAAGCATGCATGTAGTTTCTATATGACCATGCACTTTTGAGGAACATTGAGGGATCAAGTGACATTTTATGTAGATGTTAGATAATTTCTATAAAGGTCCTGCCATAATTTAAACCCTTGGTATATTAACCCTAGAGTAAGGAAATTTGAACTGAATCTAAAGCCAAAAACCACCCATGAACATTGGAGAAATCCTTTGTCTAGTTTTCAACAACCAAATTTCTCTTTTGTTTCAGTCACCTTAAGTATATAGCCAAAATCATTTTCCTAGGAAATTTATGCTCCTTTGAACATTATCACTCCGTGCTTCATCACATATCACAATATTATTGGAAAAAGGAATTAGATTTTGAGTTAACATCAAAGATGAGAGGGGAGACAAGGATGTCTAACAATTTCAGATCTTAGAGGGATCTATGTGGGTATGAATCAAAGCTCTGCAATGGAAAGAGGTTGTTCTAGGGTTCTAACTACCTCTGCAATGGCATTGTCCTAAGTGCATATGGGAGACCTATGGAAACCGCATGCACTTGACTCAGTGACCCAGTTGCATCCTGTGCACGGGCTATGGCCACTCCACTGGGGGGAGGTAACCCACCTCCCCCTACAAACAAGGAAAGGAACCAAAAGCAAGGACCAGACAAGAATGATGCAGCCCAGACAACCTCTAACAATATTGAAACAGAACAGAGGAATGAAGTACCACAGGCACAGGCCTCCACGGACACTCCGAAGATGCCAGCTGCGACCTCTGCGACATGAAAACCCATTGCAGCCGAAAGACCTAAAATCGATCTACCCAGCCACTGCATTAATGCCCAGATTCAGTTTATGAGAGATCATGCTCTTATTGGAAAGTTTATCAGCTACTAGCCAACTGAGAAATCTTTGCAGGGATGGATCACTTCGAAATGGAAGCCCAAAGGTCATGTTACCCTATAGTTAGGGCCAAAGGGTTTCTTCAATGATGTTTTCAACTGCATGGAGGACCGAAACAAAATACTAGATGGGGGGCCTTATTTCTTCAACTCATCTGGCTTATACCTAAGATATTGGATTGAAAGATTCAATCTGGACAAAGAAAACTTCAACTGGGCTCGAGTTTGGATACGTTTGTATTTGCTACCACTTGAATACTGGGATGAAGAATTGCTAACTGAGATTGACAAAGGGTTAGGCGAGTTCATCAAGATAGCGGAGGAAAAAAAGATCAGAGGATACACCTCCTATGCTCAAATATGTGTATACATGCATCTCGACAAAGCCCTCCTGGATGCGGTAAGTCTATTTCATGATGATTTTGAAAGGATCCAGCCTATAGATTATGAACATGTTCCCTTTCAATGTCATAGATGTCATGCCCATGGCCATCTATTTAGAGATTACCCTCTTAAAAATACCCCCAAGAAAAAAGAATCCGAGGAAAATTCTGAAGCAGATGGTTCCACCAAAGTCTCTAATCGCAAAAATCATAACAAGAAACCACCAACGGCACCCAAAAAACCCAACCCACAAGCCAATACCCCTTCCACCAGCAATAGCTTTGATATTCTGACTAAGAAAGACCTCTCGGATAACATCCCCTCAGCACCCTCTGAACCCTCTTCTAAGCCCTCCTCCTCTTCCTCAATCCCAGATCCTTATGATTCTAAACCAAGCCCACAAGAACCACAAAATATGGCGACCATGGATAACAAGCTTAATCCAGAGATAGGTCTTATCATCTGGCAACCGAATAGTATGGATATTGACAACCTCCTGCTAGATCCTACTCACTCCAAAATGGAAAAACAAAAACCAGCCAACCTAGCCACATGGATGAGGAACCAAAGAGCTTTGATCTGGGTGATCTTGAAATCTTGGGACTAGAACAAGCCTGCAGACGAAAAGAGTATGAAAAAATCAATCCTCGACAGATTGATAGCCTGGAAGTGGTCCTTTTTCGAGCACAACAACAAAGGAAATTGGGCATTCAACTAGGATGTCAATGGGATGGACAAAAAATGATCAAGGAATCAAAGAAAAGAGGTAGAAAACCAGATCTGCAAAGAACCATCATCATAGGGGAAATGCTGGTGGAGTCTGGAAGATATCCCAAACTGACCCGGTTCTATAAGCCGCTTCGCAATAGTTCCTCATGAAGCTCATCTCATGGAATGTAAGAGGGCTGAACAGCCCTGGGAAATACAGAATGATTAAAAACATGATTCAACAAGAAAGACCTTAAATCTTCTTTCTCCAAGAAACCAAATGCAATAGAAAAGCTTTTGGTACTATCCTAACCAAAGCATGGCCAGGGTGCCACTCAGTTGTGGTTGATGCCTCTGGCACTTCGGGAGGCCTAGCAATAGCGTGGGATATGAAAACTATCTTGCTCATAGACTACCATGCCTCGCATAACCTCATTCAGGAAAATTTTCATCTCATAGGTACAAATATACATGGGCATCTCTCAAATTTCTACTTTCCTCAAGATTCGCCGAGCAAGATGGCAATCCTGAACATAATGGAGGCTCTAAACTCCAACAGAACCCACCCCTTATGTATAATAGGAGGGGATTTTAATATGATTACCAAGCTTGAAGAAAAGATAGGAGGCTGACCAAGACTGGAGATCGAAAGCTCCCACTTAAAAGAATTCATCAACAGAAACTGGCTCATTGATCTTCCTTTCACCAATGGAATGTATACTTGGAACAAAAAAAATCTGGAAATCAGAAAATCGTGTCCAAACTGGGTCACTTCTTAATCTCAGATAACGCCATACACTTGGGGGGAGACATCTTTGCTTCCATTTTACCCATATCGGGCTTGGACCATTAGCCTATTTCTCTACAATGGCAGCGACCTGGAAACTTATCCAAGCGGCCCTTCAGATTTGAAGCATTCTGGCTCAATCATATTAACTTAAAAACCCTGGTCCACACAGCTTGGGAGATTTTCGTTCTGCCAGCTGGATCCAAAATGTTTCAATTTCAGCAAAAGCTACGATATATCAAATCTCAAATCAAAATTTGGAACCACTCTATATTTGGGAATATCTTCCAGGAGAAAAAACTTCTAGAACATAGAACGACTGAGCTCCAACAGGAAATCATCAATAACGGAAGAACAAAGCCTCTTGTAGCTCAGGAATAGAGGTTCCATGACCAGCTGGATGAAAGAAGAAAACAAGAAGAAATACTTTGGCGGAAAAAAATCAAGAATCCGATGGTTAAAAGAAGGCGAAAAGAACAAAAAATTCTTCTATCATTCTACCATCCAAAGAATAATGAACAACAGAATCGCTCAGATTACAAACTAGCTAGGAGAATGATTGGAAAATCATGATGAAATTGAACAAACTCTCCTGGAGCACTTTAAAAATGTTCATCAAGAACCTCCAATCAACAGACAACCAACAATCAATAAAATTATTCAGCATATTCCTACAATTATAACGGAGGAGCACAACCAAATGCTACTGAGACCAATCTCCTTGCAGGAGGTGGAAAAAACAATGGCCCAATCCAAAGATGGCAAAGCCACAGGTCCGGATGGCTTCACCTCAAACTTCTTTCACCATTTCTGGGATCTCATTAAAATGGAAGTTTGGCAACTAGTGGAAGAATCGAGATCAATGCACTGGCTCCTCCCATCTCTAAATGCAACTTTTATCGCTCTCATACCTAAAGAAGATCAATCAAACACACCGGACAAATTTCGTCCCATAGCTCTGTGCAATGTTATCTATAAGGTGATCTCAAAGGTCATAGCCAATAGACTCAAGCCGTTGCTGCCACTGCTAATCTTGCCTGAAAAAACCAGATATGTGGAAGGACGTCAAATTCTTGACAAAATAATCCTAACGCATGAATTCATTCACTCCTTGAAGCTCAGCAAAAAGGCAGGTATGCTCCTTAAAATTGATCTTTCCAAAGCTTTTGATAAGTTAAGTTGGAAATACATACAATAGATGCTAGTTTCTTTTGGATTCAATCAAATGTGGGTAAGATGGGTAATGATTCTTATCTCCTCCACCTTTTCCTCCATCCCGATTAATGGGATACCCTCTCATCCATTTTCTCCTTCGAGAGGAATTAGACAAGGAGACCCATTATCTTCTTTTATTTTTGTTCTCATAGAAAAAGGCCTTGGGCGGCTAATACAAAATGCTCTACATACCCAGAAATTGAAAGGCATCACCCTCCATGGCTCCCCAACCACCACCCATCAACAATTCATGGATGATAACATGCTATTTGGGCACCCATCCATTCAAGAAGCACATTCTTTTAAATCCATCCTGGGTCTTTTCTCTGAAGCCTCTGGTACATCCATAAACACTGTCAAATCTCAGATCTACTTCTTTAACACCCTAGTACATACTCAAACCAATATTGCTCGCATTCTAGGTTTCTCCATAGCAACTCTTCCTGCCAAGTATCTAGGCGCCCCTCTCATCGATTCTGCCATCAAGCACTCTTCATGGAAACTGCTCCTAGAAAAATTGGCAGCCTGCCTTTCCTCCTGGACCTATCAAGCCCTCAACATGGCAAGCAGATTAATTCTTATCAAAGCTGTATTGCAATCCATGCCTCTATACCTATTCTCGGTCCTAGCAGCACCAAAATGGGTACTCAAACAGATAAAATCTCTGCAATGCAATTTTCAATGGGGATCTTTTAGACATAATCGCAAATGGGCTCTAGTCAAATGGAGCAGTGTGTGCACCCCTAAGGAAGCTAGAGGACTTGGACTCCAAGATCCGACTCACAACAATGAAGTAATGTGAGTGTGAATATGGTGGAAATGGATGTCAGCTCCACACACTCCTTGGGAAAAATTATGGATAGCTAAATACGCCGACAACAGACCTCCAGAAGACCTGATAAGACTATCCCCTGAAGTAACGGGCTTGCTAATTTGGAACACGGCTAAACAAAACAGTGCACTGATCCAACACCAAAGTTTTTGGGAGGTTCGTAATGGAAGCACGACTAAATACTAGGTGGACTCATGGCAAAAGAAACCCAAGTTATTCAATATCCTCAATCCTCACAATCTGGGGGATGCGACCATTAACCTAGAAGATAAGGTCAATCATCACTGGCTCCCTTCGAGCAACAACGGATTCAGGCAAAGGAAGAATTTTGCTCAAATCGTTCTCGAGGAATAGGAAGCTACATGGGAAGCCCTCAGCATGGAACTGCATCAAAGGAAGATCAGATGCTCAGAGGAACTGGACATTCTTAGATGGGAATTCACCACCAAAGGAATGTTCACCACAAAAGAAGCATACTCATTGATGCACTTGATCACTGATCCTCCTAACCCTATTTGGCAGCTTTTATGGTCTCTAGGAATCTGGCCCAAAGTTTCTACTTTTCTGTGGCTTCTCAACCACAAAAGAATTCTCACTTGGGATAATTTGATCAAAAGGGGCTTCATAGGACCTTCTCGATGTCCCAAATGTAATCAAAACAATGAAACAATTTAGCACCTAATGGACTCCTGCACTCTTGCAAATAAACTCTGGGAGAAACTAAGTTTTTGTTGCAGGAGGAGAAAACCTTTCGGGGACATAATCAACACTATTCGGAACTGGCCCATGACACCTTTCAACAGCACTCTTCTCAACACACTATGGCGCCTATTCCCAAGCCTACTCCTATGGACAATTTGGAAGGAAAGAAACAAGAGAATTTTTAGAAGCCAAAGCACATCGTTGGAAATCATATAGAGAAATTTCTGCAACAACCTTCAAGAATCACTGGCTCTTCATGAATGGAAGGAAGAAGATCTTCCTACAAAGCCAAGGGAAAAAGCCATTTGGGAGAATTGGCAACTTCGGATCACTCATACTCCAACTAACACTTCAAAGAATACATCGAGAATTCCAAAACAATGGCTTCCTCCCTCCACAGGACTGTTTAAACTGAATTTCGATGGTGCTTCCAAGGGCAACCCCGGAAAAACAGGATTTGGTGGAATTTTCAGACTCTAGTGTGGCTCCTCTAGTAATCTACTATGGCTCTATTGGTTGGGACACCAACAACTCTGCAGAATTAGAAGGTTTGTGGCAAGGGCTCTGCTTAGCTCAAAACTACAATTACTTCCCCATGGTTATTGAAGGTGACTCATAGGTGCTCACTAACATGGCTAATCAGCTTCTCTGGGGAACTACTGCAGCCAAAGTGGCAACCAGTTGGAGACTAGCAGCCCGACTAGAAATGATGGACCGATGGCTAAAGGTTTACAAAGCCATCTCATTCACCCATATCAAACGAGATGGCAACAAAGTTGCATATTTCTTGGCTAATGTTGGAGTGAACAAGGAAGACACTCTCAACCATGCTCCCCCCAATATTCTTCATGAGAGTGCACTTCTATAGGATTGCATCATGCTGGTGCACAAAGACATTGCATTTCCGGATGCGGATGAACATTAATGTATATGGGACGTACGTCCTTGGGAGGTTTTCGAAATGGTGCACGTGGTGTGGCCATATGGACACCCACAGGTGCATTAGCTCACCCATTAATATCACCAGCCATAAACACATTAGCGTCATTAATATTCACCACCACCAAAATTCTGAGCTCCTCTGGTTCATTATGCCTCCGCTACATAGGCTCTCTGTTCATTCCCTCCCTTCTTGCTTGTCTCCCACTCCGCAAAGATTCCTTGTCCTCCTAGTAGTGCTGAGCCAAGCGCTCGAACACATACAGGAAGACGCTGCTTTCTCCTTGGTTGCATCAAGATAACGCTAGACTTCCACCACACCCAGAGTTCACTCTATTGCAAGAATTCTTGGCCTCCTGTAATTCACTCCTCGCCTGAACCCGAGCAATGGAATTCCCGTCCAAGCACCACTGCAAGAATGCTTCGCCCTAGATAGAGAAAGAGAAGTCGACGTAGCAGCAGTCGAGGCAGAGCTATTCGCTCTCAGTCCACCTCCAGTTCTGCTACCTCCTCCACTGACTTCTCTCATGGCCACTACCCTGAAACTCAGAGCAAACAGGGAAGAGCCAGGCTTGCTGGGTAGGCGCACGCTTTCCATGGCTCCCAGCCTCATGACATTGTGTCTCCTTTGCAACTAGCCTCTCAGCCTTTAGCCACCCCTAAGTCCACTTCAACCGCCAAAATTAACCTCCGCCAAACCACCCATAGAGCTGAGTTTCAATTTGCTTGCACCATGGACAAACCTATTATCACCGCCTACATCGCAGTCACCCTCCGGGAGGAAGCAGCAAGCTCTACCACTTCAGGCGCACCTATTCAACAGAACTCTCAGGACAAAGATGACTCCAAGAACGAGAGAGCTCCGCCAGGGATGGAAAGTGCTGGTAAGACCAGTCAAAGGGATGACACCAAGGAAAAGCTGCATGATGAAGCTGGAAAAGCCACCTGTGCAGCAACTGAAGATGAAGATGGCAACAACGGTGAATACAGGTTCCTCATCGAGGAGGAACCTCCCTCTTCTACAAATGATAAGTAAACACGGTAACCTCTGTAGGAATATGGATCCGAAGCCCAGGTCTCATTGGTCTATTTTTGTTTTTTTTATAATATCTCTTTTGCTGAGAATGAAAAATGTTGTCTATTTTCTGAACTTAATGTCGGTTTCCCCTAAGTGGGCAGCAAGACAATTATCTAAGGGACTAGTTTCCCCCTCAGGGGTAGTCTAAAATCATTTTTTTTTGATAGCTTATACCCAGCTCTCAGACTCACTTAGCTGAGGTTGCAGTCGCCATGTATTATTATGCTATATAAATAGAAATAGACTTATTTAGAAAAAAAAAAAGATGAGAGGGGAGACATTGGATTTAAATGGTTGTAAATAATATGTTCTTTGTAGAGTTAGAAGGATGGGTTCCAACACAGTTTAGGCTATAGTGTAATTGGCTCATTTTGAGTATGAGAACAAAAACTCTTTAGTAGCATGTAATTCATCAATACAAAGATTAATATTTATTTTATTTCAAAAGCACCTATTGTACTATAGTGAAAGCTATGGTGTGAGATCAATAAAGAGTGAAATGGGAAACTTGAGAAAGTTTTTACTACATTTCAATTTTTGTGGAGTGGGTGTTTTAAATCCACTGAGAGACATTGCCCAGGTCACAAGAAAAATATATAGTTACTGATATGTTACTATTTATTATCAATACCAATTTAATTATATTAAATGTATTTGTTATATATTAATTTTTTAATGTTTATTTGGCTTTAAAAATTAGTTAATTAACAAAAAATCTATAAATATTATAGTATCTTTGTCTTTAAAAATTAACTAATCCACTTTATAGTATCATTAAAATAAAAATTCAACAAAATTTTTGAAAAATTTGAAAAAACATTAAATTTTACTATACTTCAAATTTACACTTCAAATTTACTTAATGACTTAGATGGCGCCTTAATTGATTAATTTAAGAAATGTGAAATTAATGAAACACAAAAGACCATGGTTGCAGAACTTCCCATTGACACGGAGCAGGAAACACGCATTAATGGAAAATGTCAAATTTTCTGAAAAATCCTTAACAACAGAGGAATACAAATTCCCCCCTTTAACACAGAGAAATTCTCTATTTCATGTGCACACAGACCAAGCAAAAAAAATTACAGAGGGACACACCCTGAACTGAAGAATTGTTGTTCTGTTTTCATTTAACCAAAAAAAACAATTACAATTTTCTGCAGTGTTAAACTGTTGTATTGTGCTCTGCTTCACTATTGCGCACACCTACTCTGTTACACTAAAAAAAAATTCTATTGCACTGTTTATTACAATATATATTTATATGTGGCCATAGCCCAAATGTTTAAAACATTAAAAACATAATAAAAAAATATAATCCTAAGTCCAAAAATATATGAAATAAAACACATGTTGTGACATTTAAAAAAAAACATTGCAAATATATGTTGGAGTGATGCGATGAGTTTATCGCATGAGAAGATGTGCCAGGTGACGTCATCATCAAACTGTGCGAAAAGTGAACGGAGAAGGAAAATGTGAAGGGTTATCACATGGAAAATTGTGCCAGCTGACTGGGACTGGAGATGGTGTGATAAGCGTTTGATTGGTTGGAGGGTATGCTGTGGAGTTTGCGGGGCCCAACGTAGTTTCAAAAGAAATGGAAGGCTACAGTAGTGCGAAAAAACAAATGTGACTGTTGTAGGTTGTTTAAGAAGGAGATTTGCTGCGATGTTTCTGTGCATCAAAGCGCACATTGACTGTGCGAGAAAAAAAGGAATTTGGTCACTGCTTCTGCTACCGCTGTACCAGTTGGGATTATCTCCAACACTCCCCCTTAATCACAACTATTGCTGTCATGCATTCCTAGAAATTTTTTGATAAAATTAAAAATTTTCTACCCTAATGGTTTTGTCAAAATATCTACAAACTTCTCTTCTGTCCTACAGTGTTTTAAAACAACTTCTTCATTGATCACCAATTCTCTGATGAAATGATATTTAGCATCTATGTGCTTTTTCCTTTTGTGAAACATTGAGTTCTTTGATAATGCTATTGTTGAGCTACTATCACAATAAATTGTTGTACCTTTCATTTGTTCATTGCACAAATCTCTTAACATTAGACTTCTCATCCATACTTCTTGACATGCTGCTGTTGACGTAGCTGCCACATACTCTGCCTCTGTTGTTGATAAAACCACAATTGGTTATTTATTTGAAGCCCATGAGATGGCTCCTGATCCTAAATGAAAAATATAACCAGAGGTAATTTTTCTTTCATCTATACTTCCAGCCCAATCACTCTCAGTATATCCAATTAACTCAAATTTTTTTGAAGAGGTGTATAAAATACCATACCCCTTCGTTCTTTTAAAATACCTTAGAATTATTTTTGCTGCTTGCCAATGTGTCTCCTTTTGCCTTTCCATGAATTTGGAAATTAAACATACAACATGCATAATATCAGGCCTAGTTGTAGTCAAATACATAAGGCTACCAACTATGCTCTTATATAAACTTGGATCTACATCCTTGTGGTTGTCTTCTTTGCTTAGTTTCAATCCCATCACTGTAGGAGTTATTGCTGCCTTGCAATCCTACATGTTACATCTTTCCAAAACTTCCTTCATATACTTTTCTTGAGAAATAAAAATTTTATTTTCATTTTTCTCTACATCTATTCCTAAGAAGTATCTCAAGAATCCCATATTAGTCATTTCAAATTCTTCTTTCATGACTGTTTTAAAATTTTCAATAAGGTAAGCATCATTACCTATAAAGATCACATCATCAACATGTAAAACAACAATGAACATCTTAACATCATTTTCTTTGATGTATAATGTGGGTTCTCCTTCACATTTATCAAGCCCATTTTCCAATAGATAAGCATATATTCTACTATACCATTCTCTTGGTGCTTGTTTAAGCCCATACAAATCCTTCTTCAATTTGCATACTTTGTGCTCTTGGTCTTCTTTCTCATATCCTAGAGGTTGTTCAACATAAACCTCTTCCATCAGTACTCCATTTAGGAATGATGATTTCACATCCATTTGGTAAACTTTCCACTTATGTTGTGCTGCAATAGAGATTACTGCTCTTACTGTTTTCATCCTTGCTTTTGGTGCAAAGGTTTCCTCATAGTCTCTTCCTTGTCACTGCTTGTAGCCTTTGACAACAAGTCTGGCCTTGTGCCTTTCAATCTTTCCTTCAACATTTCTTTTGGTCATATAGACCCATTTCACTCCAATCACTTCCTTGCCTTTAGGAAGGTTAGCTAACTCCCATCTGTTGTTCCTTTTTATTGCATCTATTTCTTCATCCATGGCATCTATCCATTTCTTGTCTTTTATAGCTTCTTAAAAATGAATAGGATCTTCTAAATTACAATACAAAGAAAATAAAGAGTTCATACCTTCATTATTTGCCTCTTGCTCATAGATTTCATTTAATCTTCTAAATCTGGTTCTTCCTTCACTTTCTAAACTTGTGCTTGTAGAAGCACTCAAATCTTCCCCTTTTGTTGTGCTTGGAGAAGCACTTTCAAAACTTCTCAAGGGTGTTCTCATACTAGATTGTGGTGTCCCTTTTTGCGCTTGTGTTGGTGGAGGAGGTGTTTTCAATGAGGGATTTATTTCTGCCATTTCTTCCTCATCATCTTCTTGAGACAAACAAGTCTTTACATTCACTGTTTTCTCAATGCTTCCATCCTAAGCTTCTTCTTCAACGAAATTTACATCTCTGCTTACAATAAAATTCTTGGTGGATGGGTTAGACAATATGTATGCCTTTGATTCTTCACTATATCCAAAAAATATGCATTTCTCCCCCTTACTATCCAACCTTTTTCTCAGCTGATCCGAAATGTGTGCACAAGCCACACAACCGAATATTCTCATGTGGGTGACAAATTGTTTTATGCCACTCCATGCTTCTTCTAGAACTTTGTTCATGACACTCTTTGTTGGGCATCTATTCAAAACATATGCTGCATAATGTAAAACTTCAGCCCAATATTCATTTGGAAAATGTTTTTCCTTCAACATGATTCTTGTCATATCCATGATGGTTATGTTTTTCCTTTCAGCAACTCCATTTTGATGTGGTGTATACCTTGCTGTAAATTTTTTGTGAATTACATTTTCTCTGCAAAAATGTAGAAAATATTTGGAGATATATTCTCCTCCTCTTTCAGTCCTCAAAACTTTTATGTGCTACCCACTTTGATTCTCAACAAGAGTTGTAAAGTGGCAAAACTTCTCAAATACTTCATTCTTCATCTTCAAGGAATGCACCCATTTTTTTCTTATGCAATCATCAATAAAAGTTAACATATGGTGGCTTCCTCCTAAAGATGGTATTTGGATTGGTCCACATAAATCTGAATGGACTATCTCTAAGGGTGCTTTTTCCCTTATGCTCTTTCCTAATGGAAAGTTTTCTCTGTGTTGTTTACCCAAGATGCAGCCTTCACAAACACTGTCTAATTTTTCAATAAATGGTAATCCCTTTACCATTCCATTTCTATGTAATAAATTTAGGCCTCCAAAGTTGAGATGTCCAAATCTCAAGTGCCATAGCTAGTTTTCGTTATTGGCTTCCTTTTGGAATGTCCATTGTGTCACAGCTACCATTGCAACTCCTTTATTCAAATCTGCTCTCATTTTGAGAGGAAACATTCTATTTCTTGTCATCTTCACTTGTGCATTCCGTTGATTTCTTGGTGGTTTATCCATGATGGTACACACATCATCTTCAAAGAATACATTGTAGCCTTTTTTAATGAGTTTTCCAATTCTCAAAAGGTTAAAACTCATACCAGGTACATAGTATACATTAGATATCGATTTCTTTTCTCTTTTTCTTGTTAAAACACTCACTTTGCCTTTACCCGTGATAGAGACTTCGCCATATGTTCCCATTGTTACTTGAGACTTCACATTTTCATCCAACATGGAAAACATAGAGATGTTTCCAGTCATATGGTTGCTACATCCTGAATCTAGAAACCATATATCTTCATTCTTCTCTTCAACCATATTACATGCTATAAACAAATTGTCTTGACTCTGAGTTTCTTTAGTGAAGTTAGCACTGGGTCTATTACCGATGTCACTCTATTTATTTCTACATTCATTGGCATAGTGCCCATACTTCTTACAGTAATGACATTGGAATTGGGATTTATCATACCTTTGTCCATGTGCTTGATTTTGTGCTCCTTGTTGGCTGCTTCCTTGGCTTTGATTATAAATTTGGTTGCTACCCCTTCCACTTGTATTTGTAGGGATGCTTATTACTCATCTATTATGGCTTTTGCCACTACCTCTTTCTCAGTAGTTTGATCGACCTTGACCTCTTCCTCTTCCAAAGGATATTTGGGTCTTGAAAGCATGCTCTAAAGATGATTTTGTTGTTCTATTCAACCTTTGTTCATTTGTTATCAAATATGCATGAAGCTCATCAACAGTAAACCTTGAGAGATCCTTTGTCACTTCAATATTAGTGACTATTACATTAAATATTGAGGGTAAAAATCTTAATATTTTCTCCACTATTCTTTTTTCTTCAACTGTCTCTCCATGAGATCTTATTTGGGTAACCAACCCAATCAACTGAGTAAAGAATGAGTCTAAGCTATCAGACTCGTTCACGCAAATAACTTCAAACTATTTTCTCATTAATTGAAGCTTTGTTGTCTTTACTTTCTCCATTCCTTGATATGATATCTGGAGGGCATACCATGCCTCCTTAGACTTCTTTGTTGCTGCAATTCTTGGAAATATGCTTTCAAGCACTGCTTGATAGAGATAGTAGAGGGATTTTGAGTCCTTATTCTTATTACTCTTCAAAAAATCTTTTTCTACCTATGTTAAGGAATTATACTCATTTGCATTAGCTGGTTCTTCAAATCCATCTTCAAACAGTTCCCATAAGTCTTGAGATGCAAACAGGGCTCTCATTGTGATTTCCCAATAGTCATACTTCTTCCCATTGAACTATGGGAGCTGAGTATTAGCTATACTCGTGCTTGTACTAGTTCCTGCCATTGCTCACAGTGTAGAACTATATAAAATTTGACTTTGTATTTTAAATAAACTTTCTCACTGTTGGAGAGATATACATTGTCTCTTAACACTCCTTTTTACAGCTCTCTTGACTATTTTTTTAAAATAAATAGTAACTCTATTGTATCTTCTAAACAAATAGTAAATATTACTGTGAAAATACCTAACTTTCTCAAAACCTTCACTCTACTGGAGAAATGTCTTCAACTGTCTTCTTATCCTTCAGCTTCTTCAGCAAATGATGAGAGTTTGGACTAGCTCTGATACCATGTCAAATTTTCTGAAAAATCCTTAACAATAGAGGAATACAAAATTCCCCCTTTAACATAGAGAAATTCTCTATTTCATGTGCACGCAGACAGAGCAAAAAAAATTACATAGGGACACACCATGAACTAAAGAACTGTTGTTATGTTTTCATTTAACCAAAAAAAACTATTACAATTTTCTATAATGTTAAACTGCTATATTGTGCTCTGCTGCACTATTGTGCACACTTGATCTGTTACACTAAAAAAAAACTCTATTGCACTGTCTATTATAATATATATTTATATGTGGTCGTAGCCCAAATGTTTAAAACCTTAAAAAAATAATAAAAAAAATAAAATCCTAAGTCCAAAACTATATGAAATAAAAAACATGTCGCGGCATTAAAAAAAAACATTACAAATATATGTTGGAGTGATGCAATGAGTTTATCACATGAGAAGATGCGCCATGTGGCGTCGTCATCAAACTGTGTGAAAAGTTAATGGAGAAGGAGAAGGCGAAGGGTTATCGCATGGAAAATCATGTCAGCTGACTAGGACAAGAGATGGTGCGATAAGCCTTTGTTTCGTTGGAGGGTATGTCGTGGAGTTTACAGGGCCCAACATAGTTTCAAACAAAAATGGAAGGCTGCGGCAGTGCAAAAAATCAATTGCGGTGGTTGCAGGTTGTTTAAGAAGGAAATTTGCTGTGATGGTTCAATGAGTCAAAGCGCACAGTAACTTTGAGAGAAAAAATGAAATCGGCCACTGCTTCTGTTGTTGCTGTACCAATTGGGATTATCTCCAACAAAAAAGAAATTTATAGAAAGTTACAATGCCTTCTGACATAATAATCAATTCGATGATTTTGTCCAAAAACTAAAAAACTGTATTGCATTGCTCTGTGAACTTGACTATTCACCGAACAAAAGAACTGCCTTCCGAATTGACATGTAGCAAAATAATTGAATGAAAACATTAATGAAAATGAAATTTGTATAAAGTTACAATAGCTTGTGACATAACCATCAATTAAATGAAAATAATACTTTTGTCCAAAAACTAATAAATAAAAATGACTGTATCTGCATTGCTCTGTGAACTTGAGCATTCACCAAATGAAAGGAATACCTTCTATATTGACATGGAGTAAAGCAGCTGAATAAAAGAATTAATGAAAAGGAAAATGATAGAAAGTTACAATACGTTGTGACATAACAATCAATTCAATGAAAATAATACCTTCTGACAAAAGTCTGAAAAAGTTACCAGAACTTCTCTGGCATTATTTTGTAATAATGCTAGATCTATGTCAATGCTTTCCATATTTAAGATAGAAGAAGTCGGGGAGATAATACCCAACTTGAAACCAAGCAATCACAACTTTAATTAATTCAAATAAAAGCATACAATTTATATCATACTCAGTTTCTCACTACTAAAAGTGGGGCATTTTTATTGTTCTAGAATTCAAATCTTACATATACTAATGCTATTCAGTTAGTATAACAAGGAAACAAAGACACGGTGACAGATCCCTTGGATGTGAAATTCCCAGTTCTTCTCGCATTGCGAGCTATGAATTCTGGTTGTGTTGGTTGATCGATAATCTCTGAGTTGTTGGTTAACATCGACACAACCTTTGTCATTGCGGGCCGAAGCGCCCATTGGCCTTGAGGGTATAGAAGTGAAATTGTGATCACTTTAAGTATCTTGGGTAGTGCCCCTCTAATGACAATTCCATAATATCCAAAACTTGATCATGTTGGAATTTATTCCAAACCTGCACCATCAGCAAAATCATCAATACATGGTTTTCAATCCTGCTATTGTAAATAAACTCCTTATTGTAATCGTGGAACCAATATTTCCCTATACACTAGATACCCACCCATTCCAAAAGAAGCCGCATAGAGGCACCCAATCTTGGATCAACACACTTTCTCCCACAAACGATCTCAAGAACCACGATACCATAAATATAAACATTAGCTTTTTCCGTTAATTGCCCATGGATGAGATACTCAGGCGCAATATAGCCTCTGCATCATAACAAATTTGTGGATGTTATAAATAAATTCTTGGATTTTGCAGTTAAAAGGATCTGATAAGACTAGGTAATCACTAAATTTCACAACTCGCAATGTAAATAAGCAAGAAATGAATGGCACATCTTACCACCATCGTACATTGTTCCTGCAAATGTTTTCATAAAATCATGGGTATCACCTTTTTTAAAGAATCGAGTCGTTTCGAAATCCGCTATTTTAGGATGCAATCTCTCATATAAAAGTATATTTGCACATTTGATATCTCTGTGTATAATACGTTCATTAGCATCCTCATGGAGATATGCAAGGCCTTGAGCTGTGCCCTCTATAATCTTTAAACTATTTTCCCAACTCAAAGGATTCCTTATCTCTCCTGTAGATCTCCAATAAAAATGTTTAAGACCCTCAAATCGTCTAAAATAATTGAAACAATACACCTATTTTTTTAAAACAACATGAATCGTGCAAAAACACACAGGATTGATGACAACAACCTACCAAACAAATGTTTTTCAAGACTGTTATTTGACATGAACTCGTCTACCAGCAACTGGTCATGCCCTCACGTGCAACATCAAAGTAAACAAACAAGATTACGGTGACAGACGCTCGTCAGGAGCTTCACTTCTGTCAAAAATTCCCCTGCTTCTTGAATGTTCTGCCTTTTTTGCCTTCCATTTAGTTTCTTAACCATGACATCCTTGCCATCTGGAAGAGTTCCCTTCTTATCGAGTAAATCATTAGAATTAACTTTAAAAAGTCGCTTACATTTGGACAAAACTATCAGATCCACTTTTTGTATTATACCTTACAAACTTCACCGAATCCTCCTTTTCCAAGCATATTATTTCTGTTAAAGTTCCCATTCACTTCTCTCATAAACTCATAATCAAAGAGAAATTGCTCGAGATTTTCCCTCGCAGATGAATCCTCATCTACGCAAAGCATCATAAAAGAAATTTCATCATAACCGTTGATTATGACCAATTGTACAAATGCAAAAGAATTTAACAGGGAAACAACTATTATGCAAGGGTATATAATCACCTATTCTCTCATTTTTCCTTCAAATTCTAATGCATTGATATAGAAGTATCCAACAAATCACCACAAGCAGAGCTGTTCCGCCAATGCTTCCTAACAATATAGGCACTACTTTCGATGACTATTTCCCCGAAAACGATACTGGGATTAAAATTACCAAAAAAAAACAATTAGCATACATTTTATATAAAAATAAAAAGAAAAATCAAACAGAAAATAGTTGTAGTAAATATATAAAACTCATACAGGAAATTCGGTTGTCTGTGAAAAATGAGTAGGTTGAGTAGCGCATAAAATAACCGGCCTCGAGACCACGACTTTCATGATTGGGGAGACATGTGAGTAAATGATTCTGAGATGCTGCTAGGCAACATTGGTAGCTACTATTCGTAAGGGTGGGCCAACAATGAGCAATGCCATATAAGGAGCCATCAATGGACCCAGTCGCATAATTGTTATTTACAGAAGCGTTTTCTATGAGTTGCATGGATAGGGTAGTGGCTCTCTGAGAGAAGGTTTGTGGATCGGTGTCATTTGTGGACATACATAAATGGGACTCCCCATAGTCCACATCCTGAGCATAAAAACTAAAATTGTCATATCTGAGGAAACAACCATCCAGATGAACCCAACCACCATTAGATCGGGGAAAGTAATCCTTTACTTGATCATCGGCTTTCAAGACACATTCTGAGCACTCTTGGGTGCTTAATTACTTCTGACACACTGCAAGACCATACACAGGATTTGTTTCACCAAATTTGTTTTGCATTGAAGTAGTGAAGTCGTGCGAAGAGAGATTTGAGTGGAAGGATGCAAAAACAACATTCTGATTTTCCTGAAACATTGTGAAGTTAACAAATGTGTCGATTTGTTCGGTGTTGCACTTTTCAACATCTAGTGGATGTTAGAAATTAATCACAACCACCGCAGTGAATGAACTGGCAACAACCATACCTCAGTTAATGTTTTGCATGTTGTGGATTATGTGTGCAAAGACGGACAAGTTCTGACCAAAGGAAAATTACCCATTCCATAACAGATTAAATAAATCAAAGTCAAATAGAAGTTTATACATGGTTATTAAATGAGCATGGGAAAATATTTAATCCACAAGTGATGTTTAGTTCACGCAAGTTTTGTAATGTCCAGTAAATGATGTCCACCCATGCTTTGTATTAAATTTGGTCTGTCATGAATTCAATTTATTAGATATATATGTCTTTAGATTTCACATGTAAGGTCAGAAAGTGAGCAAGATAGATAGTGTTGTGTAATGTGGCAGATGTATGTCTCGAAAGACAAGTGGAGAAAATCGTGGAGCGAATTTTGGTGGGTGCGTGAAAACAATTTTTACTGTGTGTTAGTTTGCAACCCTGGTGAATATAAATTCAAGTAAGAAGTCTTGTTTTACTTGTGAAAGAGCCGCAACCTCCATATGTGAAAGTATTTCATGTTTTGAAGTCTTAATATAAAGTTTAGTTAGTTGCTATTTAGTCGTGGAAATTTCACCTATGTGTTTTACTGCAACACTCTATTTTACTCTGTTTCACCATGAGTAAAATTATTTGATTTTATTAGCTCCTCTCTATAGTTGTGATTTTAATCTCTGCCACTCTGTATTGAGTAGAGGATTCATATGATTTTATTTTTGCAATTGTATGGTATGGATTAAGTGAATTCCGCAACTCTGTGTAAACTTCATTAAATGTGCTGTCTTGGTTAAAGTAATTTCCACAACTTTGTGTGAAATCTGTTTGTTGAGGGAAAAGCATTTTACTTCCTCTATTGTCTTTCAAATTTTCTAAATGGTATCAGAGCGGGTTTAAAAAAAATCTTAGTAAAAGATAATGTTTTTACTAAAAAGCTAAAAGGGGTTCTGAAATTTTTTGGTGGAACGTATTCTCCAGCAGTGAGAAAGTTTTCACGCAGTAAGAAAAGTTTTACATAGTAAGGAAATTGTTTACACAGTAAAAATGGTAGCAACAAGCACAAGCTTGACTAATCCACAAATACCACAACTTAATGGAAAAAATTATGATTATTGGGCCGTCATGATGAGAGCCCTGTTTGCTTCACAAGATATATGGGAGTTGGTGGAACAAGGTTTCCAAGAACCATAAGATGAAGCAACATTGGCTGCTTTAACAACAGTAGAAAGGGATGTGTTGAGAGATAACAAGAAGGACAACAAAGGCATCTTCTATATTTTTCAAGCAGTGCATGAGAGTATATTCCCAAGGATTTCAGCAGCAACAAGGTCTAAGGAGGCATGGGATATTCTCAAGACAACCTATCAAGGCATAGAGAAGGTGAAGATAGCAAAACTACAAATGCTGAGGAGAGACATTGAAACTCTCTGTATGAAAGAGTCTGATAACATAGACTCATTTTTCACACATGTGATTGGGTTGGTTACCCAGATAAGGTCTCATGGAGAGACACATGAGGAAAGAAGAATAATAGAGAAAATCTTGAGAAGTCTACCCTCAAGATTTGATGCCATTGTAGTGGAAATAGTAGAGATAAAGGATATCTTACTATTTTCATTGGATGAGCTTTGTGCATCTTTGATGTCTCATGAACATAGACTGAACAGAACAGTGAACTCCTCATTAGAGCATGCATTCAAGACACATATGTCTTTTGGTCAAGGTAGAGGTCGAGGAAGATCACACTATTGAGGAAGAGGAAGAAGCCCATACAGAGGTGGAAGAAGCAGCCCTGCAAGCACAAGTGGAAGGGGTAGCAATCAGAATCAAAGTGAAGGCTCAAGCCAACACCAAGAACATGGACAAAGGTATGACAAATCCCAAGTCCAATGTCATTATTGTAAAAATTATGGGCATTATGAAAATGAATGTAGAAAGAAACAAAATGACATGAATAATAGGAAAAATGAAAATTTTGCAAAAGAAGATAAGAGCCAGAGTAATGTGCTTCTAGCATGTAATTTAGCACATGAAAAACAAGATGAAGTATGGTTTTTAGACTCAGGTTGTAGTAACCACATGACTGGAAACATAGCAATGTTTACCAATCTTGATGAGAATGTGAAGTATGAAGTAACAACAAGGACTGATTGCAAAGTCTCTATCATGGGAAAAGGAAGAGTGTTAATATTGACAAGGAAGGGAGAAAACAAATTTGTGCCAAATGTATATTATTTACTTGGCCTAAAATGTAACCTTCTAAGCATTGGACAGCTCGTGAACAAGGGCTACAATTTGTTTTTAAAAAATGATGTGTGTACTATCATGGACATACCTCCAAGTAAAAGGTTCATTGTTGAAGTGCACATGACAAAGAATAGGATGTTTCCTCTCAAGCTCAGAACATAATTGAAGGAAGGAGGTGTGGTAGCGGTAGTCACACAAAAGGTCTTTCAAGAAGAAGTGAAATGTGAGAACTAGTTATGGCATTTGAAATTTGGATATCTCAATTTTGGAGGTTTGAACCTCTTGCATAGAAAAGGCACGGTAAAGGGATTACCACTCATAGAAAAACCAAAAATCCTATGTGAAGGATGCATCTTGGGAAAACAACACAGAGAAGCATTCCCAGCAGGGAAGAGTATAAGGGAAAAAGCACCCTTAGATATTGTCCACTTAGATTTGTGTGGACCGATGCAAACGCCATCTTTAGCTGGCAGCCATTATGTTTTGACATTAATAGATGACTACACAAGGAAGACATGTGTCTATTTTATAAAACAGAAAAGTGAAGTGTTTGAACAGTTCTGTCACTACAAAGCTCTTATTGAGAAGCAGAGTGGGCAATACATCAAAGTGCTGAGAACTGACAGAGGTGGAGAATATATCTCCAAATATTTCCTATGTTTCTGTAGGGAGAATGGAATACACAAGCAATTTACCACCAGGTACACACCACAGCAAAATGGTGTTGCAGAAAGGAAGAATAGGATCATCAAGGACATGGTCAAAAGTATGTTGAAGGAAAAAAATTTGCCAAATGAGTATTGGGCCAAAGCTGTCAATTGTGCAGCGTATATTTTGAATAGATGCCCAACCAAAGCTGTTATGAACAAAGTTCCAGAAGAAGCATGGAGTGGAACAAAGAAGTTTGTTACTCACATGAAAGTATTTGGATGTGTGGCATATGCACATGCCCGGATCAGCTAAGGAAGAAATTGGACAACAAGGGGGAGAAGTGTATCTTTGTTGGATACAGTGATGAGTCCAAGGCATATAAACTCTATAATCCATCCACTAAGAAAGTTATAATCAGTAGAGATGTGCAGTTTATTGAAGAAGAAGCTTGGGATGGAAGCGTAGAGAAGACATTGAATGTGAAGACATGTGTGTCTCACGAAGAGAAAGAGGAATGCACAACAACAAATAATTCCTCCACAGTGGTTCTTCCTCCACCTACACAAGCACAACAAAGCACACCACAAGTTAGAAATAAAACAACATTGAAAAATCAAGGAAGTTCTTCTCCAAGCACACCACAGGGATCAGAAACTCTCTCGAGTTCAAGTGGAACTCCTAGCACACCAAGAAGACCAAAATTCAGAAATTAAGTGAAATATATCAGCAAGAGGAAGATGATAGTAGCGCTGGTATAAATTCATTATTTGCATTATTTTGTCATGTAGACGACCCAATCCATTTTGAAGATGCAGTTAAGGAAGAGAAATGGGTTGTGGAAATTAATGAAGAGATAGAAGCAATAGAAAAGAATGACACATGGGAGTTAGTGGACCTTCAATGAGGTAAAGAAGTCATTGGAGTGAAGTGGGTCTATAAGACCAAGAGCAATGATGAAGGAAATATTGAAAGCCACAAAGAAAGACTTGTTGTGAAAGGTTACAAGCAGCAGCATGGAAGAGACTATGAGGAAACATTTGTGCCAGTCGCGAGGATGGAGACAGTGCGTACAGTGTTGTCAATTGCAGCGCAACAAAAATGGAAAGTCTATTATATGGATGTAAAGTTAGCATTCTTGAATGGAGTGTTGAAAGAGGACGTGTATGGTTCACAACCTCTTGGCTATGAAATAGAAGGCTAAGAACACAAGTTGTGTAGGTTGCAGAAATATCTCTATGGGTTGAAGCAAGAACCATGTGCATGGTACAACAGGATAGATGCTTACTTGCTGGACAATGGGTTTGACAAATGTGATGGTGAACCTATGCTCTACATCAAACAAAGTGACAGTAAGATTATTATTATCATTTTTTATGTAGATGATTTGATTTTTACAGGTAGTGATGATTTTCTCATTGCTGATTTCAAATCAGTCATGAAAACTGAGTTTGAAATGACTAATTTGGGGTTGTTAAGATATTTTTTGGGCATAGAAGTAAAGAAAATAGAAAATGGAATCTTTATTTCTCAAGCAAAGTATGTAGTAGAAATTTTGGAGAGGTTTAATATGCAGAGCAGCAAGCCATCACCAACTCCAACCGTCATGGGGTTGAAGTTGAGCAAGGAAGATTGTAGCAGCAATGTCAATCTGACATTATACAAGAGCATGGTGGGTAGCCTAATGCATTTGACTACAACTAGGCCTGATATAATGTATGTAGTGAGTTTGGTGTCGAGGTTCATGGAGATACCCAAGGAGACACATTGGCAAGAAACGAAAAGAATTTTAAAGTATGTCAACGGGACAAAGGAGTATCGTGTTTTGTACTTTGCAACTGATGATTTTAGGCTAGTTGGTTACACTGACAGTGATTGGGCAGGAAGTGTTGATGACAAAAAGAACATGTTAGGATATGTTTTTCATTTGGGTTCGGGAGCCATTTCATGGGCTTCCAAGAAGCAACCAATAGTATCATTGTCAACAGCAGAAGTTGAGTATGTTTCCGTAACAACAACAGGATGTCAACCAGTTTTGATGAGAAGGATGTTACGGGATTTATGTCATGAACAAGATGGGGCAACCACTATTTTCTGTGATAACACTTCAGAAATAGCACTATCAAAGAATTCTATCTTTCACAAAAGGACAAAGTATATTGATGCCAAATATCATTTCATAAGAGAATTGGTTAACAACAGTGAGATTGTGTTGCAACATTGCAGGTCAGAAGAAGAATTTGCAGATATCCTCACAAAGCCATTGGCACATGATTTTTTTTTTTTATTTTTTTTTTATTTTTATCTCAGAGATTTTTTGGGAATGGTGAATGGTGGTAGTTTCGATTAAGGGGGAGTGTTGGAAATTAATCACAACCACTGCATTGAATGAACTGACAGCAACCATACCTCAGTTAATGTTTTGCAGGTTGCGGATTGCGTGTGCAGAGAAGGACAAGTTCTAAGCAAAGGACATTTACCCTTTCCACAACAGATTAAATAAATCAAAGTGAAATAGAAGTTAATACATGGTTATTAAATGAGCATGGGAAAATATTTAATCCACAAGTGGTGTTTAGTTCACGCAAGTTCTGTAATTTCCAGTAAATGATGTCCGCCCATGCTTTGTATTAAATTTGGTCTGTCATGAATTAAATTTCTTAGATATATATGTGTTTATATTTTACATGTAAGTTCAGAGAGTGAGAAATATAGATAGTGTTGTGTAATATGGCGTATGTAAGTCTGGAAAGACAAGTGGAGAAAATCGTGGAGTGAATTTTGGTGGGCGCGTGAAAACAATTTTTACTGTGTGTTACTCCGCAACCCTGGTGAATGTAAATTCAAGTAAAAATTCTTTTTTTACTTGTGAAAGAGCCACAGCCTCTATATGTGAATGTATTTCATGTTTTGAAGTCTTAATATAAAGTTTGGTTAGCTTTGATTTAGTCGTGGAAATTTCACGTATGTGTTTTACTGCAACACTTTGTTTTACTCTATTTCACCGTGAGTAAAATTATTTGATTTTATTAGCTCCTCTCTATAGTTGTGATTTTAATCTCTGCTACTTTCTACTGAGTAGATGATTCATATGATTTCATTTCTGCAACTATATGTTATGGATTAAGTGAATTCAGCAACTCTGTGTAAACTTCATTAAATGTGTTGTCTTGGTTAAAGTAATTTCCGCAACTCTGTATGAACTCCGTGTGTTGAGGGAAAAGAATTTTACTCCCTCTGTTGTCTTTCAAATTTTCTAATAGTGGAGACTGGGGATTTTCTACTGCCAAACCTACTACAAACATCATGGCGACCAAAAATGGTAAATAGGCTACTTCTGCTATCAATCCTGCCAATAACCGTTGTCTGAAATGAGGATTGGAACCCAATGGTAGTATGCTTGTCAAAAAATTTGGAAGGAAGGAACGAGTTAGTGAGGAGAACTAACATTGAAACACAGGAAAAAAAATTAAATTTTTTTGGGTCAATTTATTTTTTTGAAGTATTCTACCCAGGTGGTTTTTTCACCCTGGAATTGTCGTCGCACACCCCCATATTTGTGTTCATTTTTCTAGTAACATCTATCATCCTCCTTTTCCGACCAGTCATACCTATCTCGTCTCCTCCGGCGAGCTTCGACGACCATACCCATCTCCCTCAGTTTGGCAACCTCTCTTAATATAATCCAGTGTTTTCCAGTGTCGTTATCTAATTTGAAATTTGAAAAGGTGTCGGGATTGAAAGTTGAAGTGAAATTCAAATCTATTTAGACTATGTTCGGATTCTCTTCAAATTATACAAAAAACCAATGCTTATTTTGTGGATGCTCCGGGCCTGCAGAATTCATTCCCGTCATTGTATTGAGGAATTTATTTTTCAGGAACCCCAAGATCAAATGTAGTTGCCCTTGGTCCCTGATACTTGTCATTCCTCCCAAGCATTATTTCTCCTTTTTTCAAAAAAAAAATGATGGTGCTCTTGCTGCCACTGCTTGTGCAACAACATTTTCATTTTGATCATGCTATCTCTTGTGGCATTTTCTTCTGGCTGAAGATCCCTAAAGCCTTTGTCGAGAACATCCAAACTACTGATTTGAACATCAGTGGTGACCTCATACAAATCACCAATTTGTTGTGGCCCAGAATCCCAGTAAAAAGGCCACAACAACTATCTCATTATTCCATGCTTAGGTGCCGAGCTCTACATGGGCTCTTTGTCGATGTTCTACCAGGAAAAAACACCACTTTCTTGGATGTGGAACTCACCAGGATTGGTTCTCAACTCACCAGAAACATGGTCTCTACTCTCAACACACAGAAAAATTAGTTCAACATTCTCCTGAATTTGAATGGAGATGTTTCAGTGAAAATAAAGTTGGGGAAGTTGAAATTTGATGAAGATAATAGTTCGTGAGAAATGGAACCTTATGGTTGACAAGCCTGATGCCAATGTCAAAGTTACCCTTAAGAGACCAAATGTGGGAGTGAATTTGTGAGGATTGACATGTTATTTTTTGTTGGGAAACTTTAGATGGGAAGAATCTAACCCCGGGACAAACCAGAAGGTGATGTGACACCTATGGCTCCCCTTTTCGGCCCATCACCCCCTCCTGCCGATCACCCCCCTCCAGCCTGACTCGACCTCCCCATTTTTTTCCATGCCCGTTTACAAGGGCCCCACTCCCCACCCTCCTCCTCTGCCACCCTCCCAACTCCTCCTCCGCCACCCTCCACCCTACCCCCGAACCCCCATCCCATCACAGTCGAGCTCCCCTACATTTGCATTCACTGAAGATTTTAGAAATTTTGAATTGAAGCATGCGCGCACCCAAATTGGATTGAAATTCGTATAATGAGCCAGCGGAGGGAAGGAAAATTCTATCATGTTTCTTCAAAACGCATTTGTTGCCCGTTTGCTGCCTATACTTCTTGCTACCTGGAGACTTTTCATACAGTCAAGGACACCGATTTCACCAGCACAGTTCACAGCCGAGGATGGAACACCGACGAGCCCAACTAATTCAAAATAGTGAGTTTCCTCACATTGAATTATGTTGGTGTTCATATGCATTTTTCTCCTCACATTGTTGTTGTACATGCGTTTTCATTGAATTAAATTACTCCTATATGCAAAGTGATGTAGGTTTCAGGAAACTTACTATATATCATACAAATATCTTCATTAAATTGATTTCTCAGCACCTATAGGAGCCCTAGAAAATCATTTTCTAGCCCTGGTTCTTATTACATATTTAAACATATGAATATTGATCCTTTTGAGGACTAATAAAACTGAAATAATTAGGAACAATCAAACAAATCAAACAAATTACGAACAATCAAACAGTTATGAACAGTTAAAATTAGGTAGAATAAAAAAATTATGAATATTTAAAATCAAATGTGAACTTCCTATGTGGCCACACTTCCTCCTCCCACTCTCGTAAAATAATTGGCCTACCAATTGCCCCCTCCTTTCTGAAAAATAATTTACCTGCCACCTGCTCGCCTCTTTTCCATGATTTTATTGTTTGTATCCCTTGGCTTCTGTTTTGTTATTCCAATTCCCTTTCATTGTACTCTCGCTTATGTTCTCTAAACATATTACTAAACATATTATAGATTATTATTATATTTCGAAGTCCCATAAACTAAATTGAGTATGGCTCTTTAAAAGAATATCCTCCATAGTTACAAGGAGAAATGAATAAAATCAATAGTTGAGCTATGTGACTTGTAAAGACAAATATTGTACTAGTCTCTACATTTTTAGTTGGTTGGAGTTTCCTTAAAAATATTTTCACTTATGGATATTTATATTTTCCTAATCTATAAGCTTGGTCTAATTAGATGTACAAGTTCCTTCTTTGTATTTTTTTTCTTTGAATATGAATAATTGATCTCATTTATGAAAAACAAGATTAAAAAATAGATAGATAATAGAATATTAGAGTTGGATACTTAGTTAGAAAAAATGGAGAATAGATTATAAGATATATAAAAACTTAGACAACGAAAGAAAAAATCAACACAAGAAGAAAATGTCAATAATATAGAGAATATTAACCTAAGGTATAAATTGAAATAGATATAAGAAAAGATAAATAACAATTTGGTCCTAAATAGAATGGAAAATAAAAAATGTATTTTATTGTTATATAGTATAGATATTAGGTTGGTGATAATGTATATTATTTTCTAAAATCAAAGTAATTTAATCATATGTTTATTATTGGCACTACTCATTTCCTGCTAAAATGTAAATGCCTATTTCTAATATCATGTTATTGTTAATTTTTTTTCTAGCTATTGTAAGATAAAAATGGTGCAAAAGTGGATCATGTGATTTGAGGTCTCCTACTTTCCTAATCGGGGACGAGCCATTTTTTGATTTGTGCTCTACAATAGTGCAAAAAAACATGTGTTGAATAGAAAGAAAGAAGTGTAGGACAGGACTACAAACAACGAGGCATATTACATTGCCCTTGTCGAAGGCCTGAAAGAGGCAAAAAATATTGGTGTTAATGGTATCACTATATTTACAATCTCCAAATTTATTTGCAACCAGATTAACGACACATATCAAGTTAGAAAGGACAATCTCAAACCCCTTTACAAGGAAGCCAAGATTTTGAGTTATGAATTTCAATCTTTCAGCCTAAATTACCATGGCAATATACAAAGACTATCCACTCAACTATTCTGTGGAATTGTGAATGATAACATAGGATCATTATCTATTAGATCAGAAGCCATTTAGTAGTAGCAAGATAGGTCAAAAGTCATTGAGCAGTAGCAATATAGGTCAAAAATCATCGAGCATCATTGAGATAGGTCAAGGTTATGGGAATTCATGTTTGTTTTCATTTTTAGGGGGGTGTTAATGGCATGGTTCTTTTATTAAAGAAGAACCCATTAATGTACTTTTTTCCCTAACTTGCAAAGATTGGGCTATCTTGTATGGGTGACAAAAATATGAAAAAATGTGACATATTTCATGTATAGGGAGAAATGTAACATTTGCATGTCTTTTGTGTTTTATTACCATGTTAGTGATTTGAGTTTTCTAATCCATTGAGAAAATTATGTCTTGATTTAAAGTTTAAATTAGTGATGGGCCTAAAAATGACTTTAAGATCCATGAGAAAAAATACATTATTAAAAAAATTAAATCAAATGAGTTTCATATCCATAAGAAACAAAGCATTAAATTTAAAACATAAAACTAAAAATCTTAAATCAAATGACTATACAATTCAAAATAGGAAATAATGTCAAATTTCAAATCATTACCTAAATGTACTCTTCATATCATCACCAAATCAATTAAAGTAATTTAATGCATCTATAAGAATCTGTACTTGAAGTACATCAAAATATTTTATTCAAAATCCCCTTGTTTTTTCCCCTCATGAAAAATATTCCCTTGCCCTCTCGACTCTCTCATTCTTTTGTCTTGTTCCCAGCTTCATGCCCATGCATCTCCTTCTTATAGTACTTTTTTCTTCTATCTTTCTGCATTCCTCCATTCCTATTCTTTGATGAGTGTTGGATCTCTACACGCTGCCCTTTCCCCTTACTAGTTGTTCGATCCTCCTCTATTGATGGTCTCCCCATCCAAGCTGCCATCTTACCTTTTTCTCCTGCTCTATTTTTTCTTTGGCCTCCCCTATCTGTGTTGTTATGGATATGGATATACCCTCCTCTGCCCCATGCCCTCAGTGCAAGGGGCACAAATTTATGATCGACCATGTGAAGGACCTTCTGAATCAATTGAAGGATCATAATCATGCTTAACATGCTATCATTTTGCAATGCCTAGCGGTCTGTAGGAAGGACTATGAGAAAATCCACAATAAGTGTGTTCATAAGGAAGACATAGTGAACTTTCTAAGAGACATGATCACCAAAAAATCAGAATGTAACACCATCTCTCAGGACAAAAATAACTTGATCGAAGAGAATAGTGTCAATAAAAAGTAAATTAAGATCCCATAATGGAGTAGCTACCTCATGTCCAAGATAAATATGTTTGCTATTTTAGTCTTCTTTCCACTTTAAATTAGTCTTATATTATGTAACAATAGTAGTTTATAAGAAAGAACTTCGTAGGAAAAATCTCAGTTTTCATAGAAACCAGTTTTAGCTATGAAATGTAAGTTCCTTTGTTTTTTAAAGTAGTACTTTCGAAGTTAGAAATGAAATGTTGTTGGAGGATTCCACTGCTCTGACATAAAATAACTGGATTTTGATCCCAGCTGCTTGTTCCTCTCCTCCATTTTGTCATTTACATCAATTTTGTAAGTGGGAGGTAGCTTCCTTTTTTATCATTAATATATATATCCGGCAGTGTTTAAAAAAAATTTGTAAAATGATTTCTGTTGGCACTAGAAAATGATTTTCTAGTGCCTACAAAAATTCTAGAAATAGTAATCTCAACTTACATTGGTATTAAAATTAGGTTCGTTACAACAATACTACCATCTCCATCAAAAAATATTTATTCCAATGTGTTCAAACTTTATTGATAGACAAACATACACTGCTGCTAATCAGAATTATGAAATGTGCTAATACTGCTGACATCCTCCATGATATAGAATACATGTTCCTGCAACTGTTAATGAAAACCAAATGCATATTTCCTTGAGAAGATTGTTGTGATGTATATCTATCTCATTCTTTGGATTCTCATTATTAAGATGCATCAATGCTTCAAGTCACTGGAACAAATAAAATCATGCTTTGTTAATCAATCATTTATCCTCCAAAAATGACGAAAATGGATGATATCATAGGAGATTTATCAAATGATCCCTCTGATTTATATTTTTTCTCTTAGTATCGAATTCTCCAAGGATTTTTTTAAGATAGAACTCAATTTTAACAAAAGTGGAATGTTTCAATTTAGACTAGAACATTACAACATGGGTTTTCAATTCTGTTGTCTCACTGTGCATGTTTCTACACTTAATATTTCATATGCAATGCAAGCCTTGGAGAAGGAACATACTTCTAATCATTTCAATTCCAGTATCTAATAGATCTTCATGACATTGTTTTCCTTTATGACAATGTTTTTCTCCATACCGTTGTATCTACTAAGAAACAGTCAAAACATGACGTAGTCACTAGTTACTGTGAAATGGGGACTATCTCAATGAAGAAGTAAAATAATATGAAATTGTTCAGAATTATTCATGTAACAAACCAAAACAAGCAATGACATGTTTGGAAAAAAATTTGTTTGAATATGTTTTTATGCTTCTAAGGACATGTATGGGCCATATTTGTTTGAATGTTTTTAATAACTTGTAAATATAAATTTGTTTCATCTTAGGGATTTGTGACCAGTCATTCATTGTACAAGGTCTTTCCCTTTACCAGGCGAAGATTTTAATCATTTCCACAAGATTCATGAGTCTTCAGAGTACTCAAAAAAGTTTACTTGCCTGGATTGTTAGCGAGCCAAGTTTACAAGGGTACCAAATACTTGATCAATCTTGGTCAAGGTCGTTATGAAATCAGTGTTTTGTTAAGAATTGTGGAGTTTATCAGGGCTATTCAGTTGATTCTAAATAAGTCATCTCATTGTTCACTGATTTTCATTATGTAATATTTTCACTAACAGAAAACTTTAGACAAAGGCATCTACATGCATTGGATGGTTATTTTCATAAATTTTGAAGTCTACTTGAAATGGAAAATCCTCTTGAGTAGCTGATTTTTTTGGCACATTCTAGATATTTGTTAAGTAATTTTGAATGGAATATATTCATAAATTTTCAAGTCTATTTAAAATGAAAAATCCTCTTGAGTAGCTGATTTTTTGGCACATTCTAGAGATTTGCTAAGTAATTTTCATGACTTTCATATGTCAAATTGTGTGCATCTATTTTCATAGTATATCTCTGCTCCAATTGATTCTCTTAGACTTAAGCTGCTCCGAAATAATGGTTAGTATGTACGAGAGTGTTGGCTTATAAATATAGGTAATGCTATGTTGTTTCCATGGAATGTCTACTGTATAATAGTATTTTAGCATAGGAATGTTCTTTTGCTATTCTAGAATGTTTAAATATGCATTCATCGATGATATTCCATGGTATATAAATCTTAGTGTTGGTATATAAAGTTATTAGCCTAACACTAATATAAAAATGACATATATGAAGGATTCATATTAGTTGACTTAGAGGGCTAATAAATATTTTGGAAAAAAAAACAAAGTTGGTTGGAAAGAACATGGTTATTTGCCAATAACTGCTTGGAAACTATATTGATATTGAAAATCCCACATTACACAATTTTGGCATGAAAAGTTATCAAAATGTATCAATATGTAAAAAATTTGTATCAAAATCTACAAAATGTACAATATATGGGAAAGAAACCATATAGTATGACAAAATTTTGGCGATACAATTATATAAACAAGGTCTATCCCCATTGACTACATTATGTGTATTCTATGTCGAGCTCTCAAACTGGGAATCATAATACATGGAATTTTTTGTATAGTTTGGCTCCAAATCATTGTCTTTCGCCTGTTATTTGTCTGTTAGTAAAATGACCTACACAACATAACGAGTTCTTGTTACACGTAAAATTTTTTCAATATATGAATGTGATTATTATACTAGGAACAATGCAAGCATGTAATGTAATACAAACATGATGAAGGGACTAGATCAACTGATATACTAAGATGTAAAAGTACTAATATCCGATTCACATGTTTAAGAGACAATTAAGAGGGAAGATATGGAAACAAACCTGACATATAACCAATTGGTCAGTTGTTGTGGAGAATGGTTGATAGGAGAAGCTCTTGCAGGTGTAAGATACCAATGAAATTTTCATAAAATAAATTAATGGCATGTAAAGTAATACAAACATCATAAAATTGACTACATGAATTAAGAATTTAAACATGTTGACCTCGTCACTTTATGGAACTTACCCGAGTTAATGTAGGATGCATTTTTGAAATGATAGTGGCCTTGATTATTGATATGTGGAAACTGGAATGGTTCGTAATTGTATGCAGGGACATTCAAATCAATTTCCAAGCTGCCAATTTGTTTTTTCTTTTTTCTTTTTCTTTTTAGGGCTAAGGAAACTTTTCTTTCTATTCAAATATGACTCATAAGCACCCACCCCAAGGGCGAAGTCATAGTCCATAATATGAATATCATTGGTATCATCCAACATTTTTGTAAAGAAACCTATCAACTATTTTGTCTTGCTCGAAGTAGCAGGAGGGCTATTCTTGAATAGGTCTATGAAGCCCAACAACTCCTCTTTATCCAACTGAAGTTCTTCAACATTAGGATATACATTGTTATCAACCAAAACAGTTTTTTCGACATCTGTATTGAGGTTTGGCTCCTCTGTATCTATCTTAGGAGGGGCATTGAATGTATTGGGTATGGGATCATGATCCATTAAAACATTTGAATTCATTGTAGTAGAATACAACAAACCTACCTTTACGACATGCTTGAAAATGTTTCCACGAATACAGCATGGGCAATCACATGTGAAAAAATGTGTGCGATGCCAAGTGATAAGATATCACACATCATCTATACTTTGAATCCTCATCGAATAAGCATGAGATAGGCTCTAATGAGGGCTGCAATCACTATTTGGAATTCTTGTAGCTTTCTCCATTGACAATTCATGTTGTTGTTCTTTCTTGTGGTTGTTCAAATATCCTTCTTTCTTCAAAATTTCCTTGAATCGGTAACATGGTTAAACAATTGTGAGGAGAGTATTAAATAGCCAATCCATCCTGTGAGCACATTTCTTTCTATGATCAAAGAGAAAGGAAGTCTTGAGATAAGAGAGATATGATTCCACTGCATTATTTGTCTCCTGGTTTGCATGAGTAAACTCTTGACAACCTTTTACCCACATTCCTAAATGTAAAAATTCAATTAGTAAATATATGATCTGAAATGACTATATTAGTTTTGCTGTGCTAGGGGTCTTTCAATTTTAAAAACATGTGCATAATTGGTTCATTAGTTTGCATAAGGATTAAGGATTTTTTTCATGAATTATAGATGAAATTTAGTAAATTAGATGCATAAAATAAGCATAAATAACACTGAACAATAGTGTAAAACAGAGAAATAAGTCACCACATGAATTTTACATAGCAGGCATGATGAAGCAGTTCACACCTCCTAGGCTACATCTACTAGTTTAGCTCCCAATGGCTTGTCCATCTTTCATTATGCTCAAAATTTTGCTATTACATGTAGTTACAGACCTCTAATGACTATTTTATCAACACCAATGGCTTCAAAATGCTCCAATTAGTCAAAAAATGACTCTTCATTCACTAAGAATGGTCGAAAATTGAGCCTCCTACACTTTTACCTAATATCTCCGAGGAAAACTCTGCTAAATGGGGATAACACCAGTTAATTGGAATTAAATTAGGGCTTACCGCAAAATTTGGTGCACCCCTATCCACTACACCTATTAAGCCATGCATTAAATGTTACGTTTAGGGTGGTGGCCACATGCACACCCCCAATCATTAAGTGGCTTGACCAAAACACAATGGAATATAATTCAGAGTTAAATAACATACATACGTGAAGCATTCAAAGATCACTCTTTATAATAGAATGAAAATAACCCAAAACACGTTACATACACATGGACTTCTTTCTGGAGTGACCCACCATACATCGAACCGATCGAAAGCAATCACAATCGCCTACCCGAAAATTTTAACTCTTTGAGAATTCACTAAACTACAAAACTTGCGAAGTGCAATATTTTGCAAAGCTAACACGTGGCTCCCCCTCATCACATCACATCCTTCGTCATTCTCGCATCGCATCACAACCCATTTAACATATCGTGCGAACTCTTAACTGTATCTGCTATTATTATTGAAATGCGAAATCATGATTCGTAATCCACTATTGATCTGCTGCATGATCCAATGGCTCATGTCTGTCTCCACAAATTCATCGCATATCCTTCTGCCAGACTTGCGAAGTCATCATGAACTTTCATCTTTCGCCCTTAGATCTGTGATTTAATCGCGACTGTCCGTTCCTTTCTCAGAATTCTTCCACGTATTTCTGTCTTTAGTCGATTGCTCCTCATACAACATTGGTTTTTCAAACCATTCACAACACCGAAATTAGGAAGACGCGAACTACGCAACCATCTTGGTTTCAACCAAATCCTATAGCTTTAAATTTTGAGAAAAATTTATGAACTCCTGATCATTCCTCCCCATTGGGAAGCTTTTGGACCCCAAAAGACTTGATTACTTGCTCAGTAGATGAGGGTACAAATCCCTCACCTTTCTAATCTCCATCCATTTTTCCTTGCTTGGCTTAGTGTCTTTGAGCCCAACTCGAAGGTAGTCAACACTTTCCCTCTTTGATGCCCTTGTCCTTCTGTTAAGAATTGTTTCTTCTTTGAGCTCATCCAGAAATTTTGGCGAGAAATCTTCAATAGAAGGTAGTTGAACATCACTTCCTTGATCATCGATCAAAGGTGGCTCATACAAGCGTAAACTTTCAACATTAACAACTGAATACATTTGCATGTATGAAGGAAAATCAAGTTGGAATGCATTATTACCAACATTTTTTATGATCTTGAAAGGACCATAGCGAATGGGTTTGAGTTTTTTACCTTCCCCTTGCATCCTTTATTTGCTAATGTGCAACCATACCTCATTTCCCTCTTGAAACTTATGATCAACCCGGTGTTTTTCATGCCTTTCTTTGTATTTTCTTTGACTTTTGTCAAGTTGTTCTTGAACTTGTTGATGTATCCTCTGAATTTTCTCAATGAAATTTCGAGTTTTATCAATATAACTATGCCCATGAATTGCAACATCCTTCCCAAAAATTAAGTCTAATGGTGATTTTCGAAAATACCCAAAGCATGCCTCAAAAGGTGAGGTTTGTGTTGAAGAGTGCTTTGCCTAGTTGTAAGCATGCTGAATGTAATGCAGTTTTTCATCCCACAACTTAGGATGTTTGCTACAATATCCTCTCAATAGATGCACAATTGTTCTGTTCACCACTTTGGTTTGTCCATCTATTTGTGGATGAAAAGTGGTAATATTTTTCAATTTTGTGTCCATCATTCTTCATATATTTGACAAAAAATTCCCAATGAACCTGGAATCCCTGTCACTAACAATAGAAGTGGGCAATCCAAAATAAGCCCAAACATTTTGAAAATAAAGTTCAGTAGTATGTTCAGTAGTAATGATCTTCTTACATGGCATAAGTATACACTTTTTACTGAATCTATCCACAAGTACAAAAAGATAATCATTTTCCTTTCTTGACATAGGTAGACCTCCAACAAAGTCCATGGAGATTCTATCCCATGGCTTTGATGGTATCAGTAGTGGCGTGTACAATCCAAATTCCTATTAGTAGGCTTACTTGTTGCACACATAGAACAACCTCTTATAAAACGTGACACACTATCTATCATGTGATGCCAATAACAATACCTCTATAGATGCGCCACGATTTTACTTACCCCAAAGTGTCCAACACTAAGAAAAGAATGAGCTTCTCTCGTGAAACTTAGCCTCTCCTTGTGGAATACATAGCTTTCCCAATTGAAAAAAAAAATTGTTATGCATGTGATAATCTCTTTCTTCAACTTGATTCCCTTCACTCAAACTAGCATACACATATTTGAAATCAACATCATGTGCATATTGTTCTATGTAACTCTCATGTACAACAGAATCATTTTTTAGTAAAGTAGCAGCACTAATGATTGGTCTCGAAGGCATCTAAAAATTTATCGAATATACATTTTTTGTAACTTATAACCAAGTGAAATTGTTGAATAATTCCCATCCACCTGAAATGTCTTGATTGCTGCAATTTTGTTTGCGACTGCAAGTACTATAATGGTTGGTGATCGATGTGTACTATAGTCTCTTTACCCATCAAGTAGTGTTTCCACTTATTGACACTTTGTACCAACACATATATTTATTTGTCATATGTAGGATAATTAGTCACAACGCGATTAAAATTTTCTGAATGAAAGGAAATAGGCTTACCATGTTGCAAAAGGATTGTGCCCATGGCATAGTCACTAGCATCGGTTTGTATCTCGAATGGATGTCTCAAATTTGGTAGTGCAAGAACTGGATCTGAACTGATCTTGTATTTCAAAGATTTGAAAGCTTGCTGCTATTTTACTCCCCATTGGAAGCCTTTCTTCACAGTTGTCACTGCATGCATAGGAGTTGCGATAGAAGAAAAGTTAGCAATAAATTTCCTCCAATATTGAGTTGCACCTAAGAAAATTCTTACCTTGGTAACTGTTTTTAGTGTGGGCCAATTCAAATTGGACTCCACTTTCGAAGGATCAATCCTCAATTCTCCTCCTCCTACAATATGTCCCAAAAAGACCAAATAGGTCTTTCCAAACTCACATTTTAACATCTTAAGAAACAATTTATCTTTCTTGAAAATATCAAGCACTCTATTTACATGCAAGACACGATATTCTCTTGTTTTTATGAGAATAAAAATGTCATATAAGTAAAAAATAACAGTCATAAAGGAATGGTTGCAAAATTTTATCCATAACCCGCATAAAAGTTTACGGTGCATTACATAAACTGAAAGGCATAACTAACCACTCGAAGAGTCCCTGTTTGGTTTTGAATGCAATTTTCCATATATCACTTTCTGTAATTATTACTTGATGATATCCACTTCATGAATCCAACTTAGTGAAAAGCTTTGCTTCTTTCATCTGATCAAGAAAATCATCTATTATTCGAAGTGGGTAACAATTTTTTACCGTAATTTTGTTTAAAGCTCGAAAATTTACACACATGTGCCAAGTCCCATATTTCTTTGGTATCAAGACTATGGGTGAACTACATGGCGAGGTGCTTGGTCTTATGATACCTTTATCCAACATATCTTTGATTTGCTTCTTTATTTCAGCATTCTCAATTATCGACATGTGATACATACCAATGTTTACAAGAGGAAAATCCTGCTGCAACTAAATCTCGTGATAAATTTCCCTTTTTGGAGGCAATCTTGTTGGCTCATGAAACATCTCATGATGCCCACTAACCACATCATATAATTCTGATTTGAACCTAAGATAACATCCCTCAAATATTCATGATTAATATCAGCTTTAGGCTTAACCATAAGAAGTACAAAATTCTTACTTGAATTTACCAACCTCTTCACTTGTCCAGCATTTACCAAAGCAATGTTTGTCTTCTTGTGGTGTGCTCTAACAATGAACTCCTTTCCATCTTCGAATAAATGATAGTTGTTATCATGGCCATAGAATATCCCTTTCTTGCCATACAAGTAATGAATCCCTAATACAATACCAGTTATGTCAAGTGGAACCACATCTAATTCAACTGTGTCAACAAAGCTTGTAGTAATTGCAAACCTCAATATACATGTCCTTGTAACGTGTAGATTTGCATCCTTACAAATCCAACCCAATGGATATGGTTTTGGATGTGGTATCGTCTCAAGGTTGAGTTTTTTGACCAAATATTCAGAGATTAAGTTTCCCCGTCACCCACTGTCAAACAGTGTGTCAATCTTGGTATGCTTGGAAATGACCCTCACCTGAAATAGTTATCGTCTCAATGTTGTGAAACCAGCTCCAAAAATAGAAGAAAAGAGATATCAACACCTTGGAAATAAGCCACTTCGAGAGGGCAACCTCCAATACATTAAATGAATGAACAATTCTTGGATGATACAAATGACCAAAACCTCCTTCTATATATAGGAGTCCATGGGGCCATAATGTAATCCTAGTGGGGCCACAATGTAATCCTAGCCGACCTAACAATAATAATTTAAGGGCACAATAATAACAATATTTGGGTCACAGGGGTACAAAAATAACAATAAGGGGGGATACACTAACATAATAAGGGACTACACTATTAATATAGGGACCTAACATGCCCCTCTCCTTCAAACAAGTGTTGTCCTCAACGCTTCAATAGCTCCGGGTGCTTCTGTATAAAATTCTCATCCTCCCATGTAGAATCTTTAATGGGTAAGTTCTTCCATTTGATGAGATACTCTAAAATTGATCGATTTCGTAGTTGTCGAGTTCTTGTTTCCGTGACTGCTTCAAGTTCGAATATGGTTTTTTCTTCCTCATCAAGTTCTGGCAATATTGTTTGAATTGGAAGTTTGTCCTGTATAACATTTTTTAGGCATGAAACATGGAAAACTGGATGCACTCACGAAAAAGCAGGAAGCTCCAATTTGTATGCCATAGTACCAATCTTTTTGAAAACCTTGTAAGGACCATAGTACTTTGGCGATAATTTATTATCCTTCTTAGCTTGCTTGAGGGACATTTGTTTGTATGGTTGTAGCCATAAAAATACCCAGTTTCCCACATCAAAACTTCTCTCATTGCGATGTTGATCTGCTTGTTGTTTCATTCGATTTTGTGCCAAATTTAGGTTATCCTTTAAGAGTTGGAGAACTTCTTGTTGATGCTCAATGTGATCCTCCACTGCTTGAACCCTATAATTTTCCCTTAAAGAAGATGTGATGGATGGTGCATGATATACATAAAGTGCCATAAATGGGGTCATTTTTGCTGCAGTATGGAAGGAATTGTTATACCACCATTCAGTGAGAGGTAACTACTTGACCCATTTTGCTCGCTTATCAGATACAAAACAACGAATATATCCTTCCAAACATTTATTCACTATCTCTGTTTGACCATCGGATTGAGGTTGATAAGATGAGCTATGAGCTAGTTGAGTACCCAAACAAGAAAATAATTTCGTCCAAAAATTTCTTGTAAAAATGGGATCTCTGTCACTTACAATAAACTTCGGGTTTCCATGTAGCTTTTGGATTGTTTCCATAAATGTGGTAGCAACTATACTTGCATTAAACGGATGAGATAATTCACAAAAGTGTGCATACTTGGTAAGTCTATCAACTACCACCATGATGATGCTCCTTCCTTCAGACTTAGGTAAACCTATGATAAAATCCATTGGAATCTCCTCCCAACATTGACTTGGAATGGATAAAGGTTGTAGAAGACCTGGGGTATTAATTGTCTCAATGTTATTTTGCTGGCAATCCAAACATTCTGCCACAAAATTTTGAATATCATATTTAAGGCCATCCCAAAAAAATTCTTTCTTCACCCTGTGGTAAGTTTTTAAAAATCCTGAGTGTCCTCCTAAAGAGAAGTGTGCAATTCCAAAAGAATATTTTTGTTTTAGTTTGGAATTCTTGCAAATATATAAGCGATCTTTATACCATAAAAAATCATTTTTCCAACTAAATGTATCATATGTAATAGGAACTTGCTGCAATTTTTTAATGAGAGTCCACACTTCTTCATCCTTCTTCCATTCATCCCTTTCTTCGGTTATCCAATCTGGTTGGATAATTGAAATGGCACAAAGCAATGCTTCCACCTCTTCATCCTTTCTTGAGAGTGCATCTGCAACAACATTTAGCTTCCCTTTTCTGTAGACAATTTCAAAGTCATAACCCAACATCTTTATGACCCATTTTTGCTGCTCTTCTAAAGATATTCTTTGTTCCAAAAAGTATTTATGACTATCATGGTCAGTTTTTACCTTGAAGTGTCTTCCGATTAGGTAAGGTCTCCATTTCTTTAGTGCATGTAGTATTGCCAACATTTCCTTCTCATAAATAGCCTTTTGTAAATACTTTCCTTTGATTGAACGACTTTCAAAAGAAATGGGTCTTCCTTCTTGCATTGAAACAACACCAATTCCATTTCCCGAGGCATCACATTCCACAAAAAAGGTTTTTGTGAAGTCTAGTGTAGCTAAGACTGGTGCTAGGCACATTGCCTCTTTAAGATGTTCAAAGGCCTTAGTTGCTTCAGGAGTCCATGAAAATGCATCTTTCTTCAATAGTGTTGTTAGAGGTGCTGCTATTCTCCCATAATTATTAACAAACTTGCGATAATACCCTATTAACCTGAGAAATCCACACAACTTCTTTATGGTTGTGGGGACTTTCCATTCCTTAATGGCTTTAATTTTGTTAGGGTCTACCTTAACACCCTCGTGAGATACAATATGACCCAGATATTCCACCTCTTGCACACCAAAGAAACATTTGGATGTTTTTGCATATAATTGTTTCTCTTCCAATAGTTGGAGCACCCTGTCAACATGTTGAAAGTGATCCTTCCAAGACCTGCTGTAGATTAGCATATCATCAAAAAATACTAGCACAAATTTTCTAAGGGTGGGTTTGAAAATGGAATTCATCAACCCTTGAAATGTAGAAGGTGCATTGGTAAGGCCAAAAGGCATGACCAAAAATTCATAATGACCATCATGAGTTCGAAATGCTATTTTCAAAATATCTTTAGTCTTCATTCTAATTTGATGATATCCTGAATGAAGATCCAACTTGGTAAAATAAATTGGTCCATGTAATTCATCCAATAATTCATGAATCACAGGAATGGGAAATTTATCTTTAATAGGGAGCTTATTGAGCTCCCTAAGATCCGGACACATGCGCCATGATCCATCTTTTTTGTGCACCAATGCTACTGGAGCAGAGAAAGAACTTTGACTAGGTTGAATTATACCAGCCTCTAACATTTCTGCAATCATACGTTCAATTTTGTTCTTTTGGACATAAGGATATCTGTAAGGCCTGATGTTTGGAGGAACACTTCGTGGAATCAAATGAATAGCATGATCATGATCATGAATAGGTGGGAATCCTTTGGGAGTATCAAACACCTTGGAATAATTGTCCAAGACTTTCTGGAGATCTGGAGAAATAGATGATTTTGATGTTGAAACTTCCAGTGAGCATGATTGTGCAATTACACCCCGTTGTTATTTCTTTAGAAGCTTTGTCATGACATTAGAGCTTATTATCTTTCCTGGCTTCCCTGTGATACCCCGTAATTCGATTTCCTTTCCTTCTGAAAAAAATTTCAAGAAAAGTTCCTAAAAATTAAAAGCTACCGTCCCCAAATATTGTAACCATGGCACTCCTAGTACAGCATCAGCACCTCCCATTAGGATGGAAAGCATTGGACTATTCAATACATATTCCCCCATGGCTAGCTTGATACTATGGCATTTTCCAGAGAAATTTATAGTTCCTCCATTTGCAACCATCACTTGAAATTCTGGTGCTGGGTATAGGAAACAATTCAATTCTCGCTACCCATAATGAATAAAAATTACAGGTCACACCAATCAATCAACACTATTACCTTTTTCTTCTTGATGTTGTGTAAAACTACTCCAAAATAGTAAAGAGATATGAACACTTTAGAAATAAGCCATCAAGAGGGAAAACTAATACATTACATAAATGAACAATACTTGGATGATACAAATGAAAAACCTCCACTCTATATATAGGAGTCCATGGGGCCACAATGTAATCCTAGTGGGGCCATAATGTAATCCTAGCCGACCTAACAATAATAATGTAAGGGCACAATAATAACAATATGGGGGTTACAGGGGTACAACAATAACAATAAGTGGGGCTACACTAACATAATAAGGGACTACATTATTAATATAGGGACTTAACATGCCCCTCTCCTTCAAACAAGTGTTGTCCTCAACGCTTGATTATTTCTTGATGCTTCTATATAAAATTCTCATCCTCCCATGTGGAATATTCTACAGGAAAGTTCTTCCACTTGCCGAGATACTCTGAAATTGATCGTACTTGTCGAGTTCTTGTTTTTGTGACTGCTTCAGAACTTCTTTCGATGTGATGTTGATATTTCTGTTGTTTCATTAGATTCTGCACCAAAGTTAGGTTATCCTTTGAGAGTTGGAGAACTTGTTGTTGATGCTCGATGTCATCTTCCACTAATTTATCATCCATATTAGCTATTATTTTATCCTTCAAACCATCCAAATTAGCCTCCATTTCTTATTTTAAACCATCTATGTCAGCTTCGGTTGCTCTTCGTAAGATCGAAATTTGTTGCACTTAGTACCGTAATTTTGATATCTCATACTGCAATTCTTCCACTTCATGCATCATAGTATAGATTTCCGAGGGCTTAATGGGTGTTGAATTATTTTTAGGAGGCATTTTAGAACTCAATACTGAAATATATGCTCAATAGGCCCTTGGAATCACTTCAAACTGATTTTTCAAACAAGATTTATGCAATTCGGGACAAACAATACACACCTTTTACTTGCTTTTGAGGAGCTCGATATTGGAATTGGATTATCTCTGTGATTGTGAATCTTAAATATCTGAAATTAAGCAATGAAATAGCCCTCTGAATTATCTTTCAAATGCCACAGGTCTGATCTGATTCGGATTCTCCAAGACAAAGTTGTGTCCAATCTCCCACAATGACCTAATTATAGACTAGTTCAGTAGAGTGAATTTGTACTACTTGCCACGTGTCACTATTTTTTCCTTTGTCTCTGACATTGATAGCCAAGAAACTGCAGTCTGTGTACTTGTGACCACTTTTTACGGCACTCCAATCCGATGCCTAGAGAGAGAGTTATTGAACTTTTCCCACGATCACCTCTTTGAGATGCAGTTCAGGAGCCTGAAAAAGCACCACCTTCCCCAGATCATATCTCCAAAAATATTGCGAACCAAGCTCTGAATTTTTTATAAAATCTTCCTCAGGATTTCGGCTTCGCACCCTAAAAATTTATGCTTCTGAAACTTCGTAGAAAAAAGGTTATAGCGAAAATTCCACGATGACCTGTTTAGGAGCTTGAAAAAATACCTAATTTCCACAAATGATATCTCCGCAAATATTGTGAACCAAGCTCTGAAATTTTTAGAAATTATTCCTCAGGATTTCAGCTTCGCACCCTAAAAATTTCAGCTTCCGAAACTTCGTAGAAAAAAAGTTATAGCGAAAATGCCACGATGACCTGTTTGGAGCAGCGAAACCCTAGAATCCCAAGCTCTGATACCAAATGTTGTGTAACCAACTCCAAAAATAGAATAAAAGATATGGTGTATAGAAATAAGCCACTTCCAGAGGGAAACCTCCAATACATTACATGAATGAACAATTCTTGGATGATACAAATGACCAAAACCTCCTTCTATATATAGGAGTCCATGGGGCCACAATATAATCCTAGTGGGGCTACAATGTAATCCTAGCTGACCTAGCAATAATAATGTAAGGGCACAATAATAACAATATGGGGGTTATAGGGGTACAACAATAACAATAAGGGGGGCTACACTAACATAATAAGGGAATACACTATTAATATAGGGACTTAACTGTCTTTCTGACCTACTGTGATACCGTAATTGATTTCTTTCCTTCTGAAAAAAATTTCAAGAAAATTTCTTGAAAATTAAAAGCTATCGTCCCCAAAGATTGTAACCATTGTACTCCTAGTACAACATCAGCACCTCCCATAGGAATGGAAAGCATTGGACTAGTCAATACATATTCCCCCATGGTTAGCTTGATATTATGGCATTTTCTAGAGCAATTTATAGTTCCTCCATTTGCAGCCATCACTTGACATTCTGGTGCTGGGTATAGGAAACAATTCAATTCCTTGGCTACCTTACAATGAATAAAATTATGGGTGCTACCTGAATCAATCAACACTATTACCTTTCTCTTCTTGATATGTCCTTCTATCTTGAGAGTTTGAGGAGTGGTAATTCCTGCCAATGCATTACACGATATGGTCGGACTCATTTCTTCCTTTTCTAGGGCTGGTTCCTGGTGTATATCCTCTTCTTTTGAAGATTCTTGTTCATTTTCTTCTTCCTCTTCACAATCTATGTAAAATAATTTCTTCTCAGCACACTTATGACCTTTAGTGTATTTTCTATCACAACTGTAGCAAAGCCCTTTTTCTCTTTTTTCTTTCAATTGTTGTGGTGTCAACCTTGTAGGTTGTGGAAATCTAGGAGTAGCAACACTTCCCTCTTTATAGAAGTGAGTGGTAGGCTTCCTTGTCGCCATAATTTTACATTCAATTTTTCTTGCCAACCTGAATGCCTTCTCCAATGAATCAGGTTCCCAAACATGAACTTCATGTTGGATGTTATCCTTCAAAGTCCCTATGAAGACATCAATCCTGTGTTGCTCCGGAATATCGGTTACCCTTATATTCAATTTTTGGAAGTCCTCAATGTGATCCCCCACTAAACCCTTTTGTTTGAGATTTATCATTTAGCTAAAGAAGGTGTTGCTCTTTGTATCCTCATAATGTGCTATCATTTACTCCGTAAAAATTGACCAAGTGACAATTGTTTTATGGGAGCAAAGCCATCGATACCATACAAATGTATTCTGTTCTAAATGTAAATTTTTAATGCGTACCTTTTGTGTGTATTGCACATTATTGAGATCAAAATATTGCTCCATCTGTAGTATCCATGTTATGGGATCCTTGCCATCAAAGTTCCTCATATCCATATTTGGAATATGGTGGTTCTTCAATCCAACATTAGAGTTTATGAAATCATGATTAACATGTATTTTATTCTCATCATGATTTTCCTCTACTATCTTTTCGCCATTAGGAATCATTTCTTGTATCAAATTTGTCAAACCTTCCATGTCTGCTTTTAGATAATTCTTCATGTTTTCCATGTTGTCTTTCGTTTTTTCTTCCATGTCCTCCATCTTAGCTTCCACACCTTTCTTCAAACCATCCATATTATTCTTCAAACCATCCATCTCCGCTTCCATGCCTTTCTTCAAAACTTCCATTTCATTTTTTGCTGCTCTTTGTGACAGCGAAATTTGGTGCACTTGCTCTTGTAATTTTGATAGACCATGTTGTAATTCTTCATCTTCATGAGTCATAGTAGAGCCTTATGAAGGCTTAATGGGTGTTGAATTATTTTTATGGGGAATTTATTTAGAACCCAATACTGATATCTATTCTAGAATATGCCCTTGGAATCAATTCAAATTGATTCTTCAAACAAGACTTATGCAATTTGGAAAAAAATACACACCTTTTTCTTGCTTTTGAGGAGCTAGATATTGAAATTAGATTATCTCTATGATTGCGGCGCTTCAATATCTTAAATTTGGTACTACGATAGCCCTCTGAATCCACTTTTGAATGCCATAGGTCTGACCTTATTTGGGTTCTCCAAGACAAAGTTATGTCTAATCTCCCACAATGACCTAATTATGGATTGGTTCAGTAGAGAGAACTTGTACGACTTTCCACGTGTCACTATTTCATCCTTTGGCTCTGAAATTGATAGAAAAGAAACTACATTCCATGTACCTACGGCCACTTTTTACGGCACTCCAATCTAATGCTCATAGAGAGAGTTATGAAGCTTTTCCCACAATCACCTCTTTGAGATGAAATTTGGGAGCTTGAAAAAGCACTACCTTCCATAGATCATATCTCTGCAAATATTGTGGACCAAGCTCTGAAATTTTGTGAAATTTTTTCTTAGGATTTCAGCTTCGTGCCCTAAAAATTTCAGATTCTGAACCTTTGTAGAAAAAGCGTTATAGTGAAAATGCCACGATGACCTGTTTATGTTAAATTCAGGAACCTACAAAATGACCCAACTTCCACAGATCATATCTCCGAAAATATTGTGAACCAAGCTATAAAATTTTGCAACGATTTTCTCCTGGCTTTTGGCTTCGCACTCTAAAAATTTTAGCTTCTGAACCTTCGTAGAAAAAAATTTAGAGCAAAAATGCCACGATGACATGATTTGAGCAGCAAAACCCTATAATCCGAAAGCTCTAATACCAAATGTTGTAAAACCAGCTCCAAAAATAGAAGAAAATAGATATCAACGCCTTGGAAATAAGCCACTTCGAGGGGGAAACCTCCAATACATTACATGAATGAACAATTCTTGGATGATACAAATGACCAAAACCTCCTTCTATATATAGGAGTCCATGGGGCCATAATGTAATCATAATGGGGCCACAATGTAATCCTAGCCGACCTAACAATAATAATTTAAAGGTACAATAATAACAATATTTGGGTTACAGGGGTACAAAAATAACAATAAAGGGGGCTACACTAACATAATAAGGGACTACACTATTAATATAGGGACCTAATACCTCTTCACTTGTCCAACGTTTACCAAAGCAATGTTTGTCTTCTTGATGTGTACTCTAACAATGAACTCCTTTCCATCTTTGAATAAATGATACTTGTTATCATGGCCATAGAAGATCGCTTTCTTGTCATACAAGTAATGGCTCCCTAATACAATACCAGTTATGTCAAGTGGAACCACATCTAATTCAACTATGTCAACAAAGCTTGTAGTGATGGCAAACCTCAATATACATGTCCTTGTAATGTGTAGATTTGCACCCTTACAAATCCAACCCAATGGATATGGTTTCGGATGTGGTATCGTCTCAAGGTTAAGTTTTTGGACCAAATCTTCAGAGATTAAGCTTGCCTGTCACCCACTGTCAAACAGTATGTCAATCTTGGTATGCTTGGAAATGACCCTCACCTAAAATAATTCTATTCTTTCTTCTTCATTTGGAGTGTTTATGTGACAATTTGATGTACTAGTACTCAGTTAAGTTTCAATTTCTTTTCCCTTCATTTTCTTCAATCCCATGGCTATAATTTTAGTCTCATCACCTGAATCAAACCCTAAGTCATGTTGAGGTGTAGCAACAATTTTCTTTTCCCTTTGTTCTTGGGTTTCTTTGGCCTCAATTCTGGATGTAATTTCCAACAATGATTTTCATCATGGCCTTCTTTTGAACAATGTTTACAAATAATTTTTTCTCCCTCTTTCTTAACACGTGCTTTCTTTTTGTTTTTAGATTTTGGGGTCTTTTCCTTGACTTTACCGTTAAAAGGCTTCTTCCTACCATCTTCAAGAATGTTCTTCCCTCTAGCTTCTAGCTGTGTGGCCTGAGCACAAACTTCATCTAGACTGGTAGGGTTAAACATGAGAATAATATGTTTTAGGTAGCTATGTAAGCCTCCTTTGTATTTTAGCAAAGTGTCTTAGCTCTGCAAATCCACCCCTAATAAAAGAGCTCTTCTCCTAAATTCCTGGTTGTATTCTTGCACATTTTGTCCGTTTGACTGCCTAAAGTTCTACCAATTCATGATGGATTTTTTCATATGGGATAATGGATAAAATTTTCGTTTAATAGTAGCAATAAAATCTGACCATGATAGAATAATGTTACCATGTTTCTTGATTTCCTCATGTGTCTTGGCTTCCCACCAAACAAGTGTTGCATCTTCCATTCTCAAAGAAGCTAATTGAATTTTTGTATCGTCATATTGAAGTTTTTTTATTCTTAAATAGACCTCCAATTGTCGAATCCAATTATCTAGCTTGTCTGCATTTACTTCACCATTAAACATTGGCAATTCCATCAAGTTTTAATAAAGGAGATTTAGCAATGCTCTTAGACTTGTGTGGTTGATGTACTGAAGAAGAGTTAGAAGAAGAAGATGATGATGATGATGATGACGAGGGTGAAGATGGTGGCTCTCCATTGCGTCCATTTCTTCCATTTCCATTATTTGACTTTTCTTCATCATGTTGACCTCCTGAAGATCCTTGTCCTTACTTTTGGAGTTTAGATCCTTCTCCTTCCAGTATCTCATTCCTTTCTTGATAAATAATTCTAACCATCTCAGTCATGTCAAGAAATGATTTCCTAAACACTCTTTCTTCTTCCTTAGGGTCAACTTCATCATGAATTTCTCCTTCCTCATGAGGCATGCTTATTGGATCTTGTACTTCTTTAGGAGGTGAAATAGGTGGTGGTGAATGTGGCAATATTTCTCTCCTTTTCTTTGGCTCTTTTTGAGACCCTCCTACTTCCACCAGTTTTTCTTCTCCCATTTTGAGCTTGAGCCTTGTAAGCATATAAAACTTGCAAACAATTAAAAAATTCTTTGCACTAAACAACACCAGAGAAAAACTCTAGCTCTGATACCATTTGATATGAAATGACTATATTAGTTTTACTACGCTAAGGGTCTTTCAGTTTTAAAAACATGTCCATAATTGGTTCATTAGCTTGCATAAGGATTAAGGAGTTTTTTCATGAATTATAGATGAAATTTAGTGAATTAGAAGCATAAAATAAGCCTAAATAACACTGAAAAATAGTGTAAAATAGAGAAATAAGTCACCACATGAAGTTTACACAATAGGCATGATCAAAGAGTTCACCCATCTTGCGCTCCATCTGCTTGTCCAGCTCCCAATGGCTTGTCCATATTTAATTATACTCAAAAGTTTTCTATTACATGTAGTTACAGTGCTATAATGGTTGTTTTCTCTACACCAATGGCTTCAGAATGCTCCAATTAGTCAAAAAATGAATCTTCATTCACTCCGAATGATCGAAAAAGGAGCCTCCTACACTTTTACCCAATATCTCCTAGGAAAACTTCGCTAAAAGAGGAGAACTCCAGTTAACTGGAGTTAAACTAGGGCTGATCACGAAATTTGGCATGCCCCTATCTTCTCTGCCTATTAAGCCATGCATTAAACATTACGGTTAGGGTGGTGGACACATGCACACCCCCAACTGTTAAGTGGCTTGACCGGAACACAGCGGAATAAAATTCAAAGTTAAATAACATACATACGTGAAGCGATCAAACAACGCTCTTTATAATAGAATGAAAATAACCCAAAACACATTATATACACATAGAATTCTTGCTAGAGGGACCCATCATATGTCGAACTGGTCGCAGGCGATCGCAATTGCCTACCTGCAAATTTTAACTCTTTGCGAATTCGCTAAACAAGAAAACTTGTAAAGTGCACTATTGTGAAAAGCTAACATGTGGCTCCCCCTCGTCACATCGCATCCTTCATCCTTCTTTCATCGCATCGAAACCCATCTAACATACCATGCAAAATCTTAATGGTATCCGTTATTATTTGTGAAATGTCAAATCACAATTCATCATCCACTGTTGATCTGTTGCATGATCCAACAACTCAGGTTTGTCTCCACAAATTCATCGCATATCATTCTGTCATTATTGTGAGGTCATCATGACCGTTCATATTTCTCCCTTAGATCTCTGATTTAATCATGACTGTCTGTTCCTCTCTCAGAATTCTTCCAAGTATCTCTATCTTTAGTCGATTTCTACTCATACAACATCAATTTTTCGAACCATTCATAGCGCTGGAATCAGGAAGACGAGAACTATGCAACCATCCTAATTTCAACACAATCTTGTAACTTTGAATTTTGAGCAAAATTTATGAACTCTTGATCAATATATATTATCTTTATGGACCAAAAAAGCATAAAAAAAAGAAAGAGTATGTGCACTTACTAAAATTGTCACCGACAACCCAATTCTTGTGGACATAGTCCAAAAAATTCATCTCAACTGCAAATTTGGTGAAAATTCCATTTATTGCAGTAGTCACTTCATCGTTCGAACAATTTTTCATGATATGGCCTAGCTCATTGAACATCTCTTTTCCTTTTGCTGTAGTACTAGCTAACTTATTAACATTTTCGAGTCGTGCCCTCCTTACATGCCAAACAAACAATATTACTTCACAGCTGGTGATGTTCCTGCAATATTTAATTAATTTTCAGTGAGAAATATTTAGATTGAATACAAGTTGCAATGTGAAATAAGAAGAATGAGTTTACCTCAAAGGAAAAATTTCATCCAATGCATCATCAAACATGAAGACATTTACCTTCCAATCATGACGAAGTTTATACCACCTATGCATTAGGTGCTCCAATCATAACGATATATCATGTGAGGTATTACATGACATCACCACCCATGCAACGGGGAGCCCACTTTGTTTCTCATCAAAAACAACAAGTGTGTACAACTGATACTGCCATATTAAAAAAAATTAAGTTAGTTGTACACCATTAACCATATCGATTGATTACAATCAAAATTAAAGAACTAAATGAATCATTGCAACAATACTAACCCCATATTTATTTTTGTTGAATGTCAAATTGATTCATATTAAGCTATTATGGGATAGCTTAACCATATTCTCCAACATCCATTTTTCTGTATTCCATCTATAAAGGGAACATTTTAACGATTCGGCTTTTGGTAAAAGAAGATACAATTTGGTTTTTTGCATACCAGAGATTCACACTCATTTCATATTTTTTATGAAGTTGGTAATTTCCTTTCATCAAACGATTATATATGTTTACACCATGTTTTCTGCATAAGAAAAAATCCTTATCTCAGTCCCTAGAATCTATGTCAACATATTTTTTGAAATGCATTTTACAAACTGCTTCAATTGGCACTTGGAGAAAAAAACAATTTTCAACATACCAAACCATGTCCCTTGAAAGCCTTGGCTTATGTAGAGAACTAACATCACTTGAAATGTCATTTTTTCCATGACAGGGCCATCCTTCCCCATCTTCATTGTCATACATGTTGTATGTTATTATTTCTATCGGAGGGCTTTGAGCCAAAACCTTTACAATAAAATGGCATTGTCATCCCCTCTTCTTCACAAATGTCCTCTTTCATGTGCCTATACATTTTTCTCTACTATTCTCTGGACCATATGAGTAAGCATAAATACACAAAAAATTTTAATACATCAAAAGATATGACAAATAATAAAGAACTATTAATACCAACATCTAAAGAAGGCATCTCTAGAATACTTACAATTCCCATCGCAGGGTAACACTACCCCTTAAGCTTGGATCTTCGGTTAAGCCTAAAGTTTTGGCCTTTCATTGGGTAAACGTACATGGAGCCTCGAGATTCATTTCCTCTCCTTTAATGAAGTCATCCACTCTATGTAGAGGAAGTTTTGCAACTCAATCAAAAATCATGTTGGCCTTAGATACTTCAGAATAGACTAAATCTTGACCAGAAAATATGATTTTATCTATAGGGTCTTTCACTTGAAGGCCTATTAAAGCCTTCCATTTATTTTCCATTTTGATTCACAATCTGCAAAAAAATAAGGAAACAAATTAGGAAACATTTAGAAGTAAAAGATAGAATGACCTAGAATCACCAAGAAACATTTTTGAGTTAAACCTTTTTTGAAGTTCCAACTCACTTGAGAGTGGCCTGAGGTGCTCACTACCCAACCTAAAGCACACCAAGTCCCCAACTAAAAACTCTACCTCCATTTTATCATGATTTACTCAATATTTCATCCTTTCTATTGCATTTTTCAACTAAATGCGAGTCATCCCCAATTTGTCTTTCCATCCATCGATGAACCTTAAAGTTGATGGTTTGATGTCATAGTATCCTTGCAAAACTATGAGCTATTATCTACAACAAAAACCTTGAAAAATTACTATAACTTACAACAATTATTATTCATTTTACAAAACAAATGAACTATAACCTACAACATAACGCTTGAACATGTTATAACAAAACTACATTGCATATTTTCCAAAACAAATGAGCTATAACCTACAACATAACCATTGAACATGTTATACCTAAACTACATTCCATCTAACAACTCTTCAAAAATGACTTTTGTAGGCACTAGAAAATGATTTTCCAAGGATCTTATAGGTGCTGGAAAATCGTTTTCCAATACCTACTGGAAAATGCTAGAAAATGGTGGTATTGATATTACAAATGGTGTTAGTGTACAATAATTATGGATATATAAGAAACATTTTATTGCAATACAAAATCATCACTTCAATAAAGGTAGAATAAAGGTACTATCTTATAAACTTCATGATGAACTCAAGATTTAATTATATTGTTTGTTGTTATATCCAAGGATACTACAGAATTCATTCTAGATGAAAGTCAAACAACAAACTATGTGTTTTTCATTTCAACAGTAAATGGATGAGCAAAAGGAAAACATTTAACAAAAAGTTTTGATAATCAAAAAATAAATAAAGTTGTTTGTAGACAGGATGAAAACTAGTGACAAATTTCTCTATAAGTAACACTCCTGCATTCAACAATTATTTTGCAATGCTTAGGTCTCTGTAAAATATTCATTGTAGACAATGTTTGGCAACAATTGTGTATTATGATTTCTTATGCATATAAAGATATCTAATTAAAGGTGGTAAGGTAATCAACATATTCAATGATAAAAAGACACTATAGTAATCACTTCCTGTTAACTATACTAAATTGCAGCATATATCCTGTGTGACAACTCTACTTACCCAATTTTATTTTTTTTATAATCTTGTATTGCTTTTGTCGTTAGTGAATTAATTTAATTCTAACACTTTACCACCTCTTACAACATTTCATTAAAGGCTAAACGTTTTACTTTCTATCGTTAATATCTTCATTACGACATCATTATCTACATAACTATGTGTATAATGACATCCACACTAACCAAATCCCATTCCAATATTTCCTTCTTTAATGTATTACTAATTCGCCTCATCTTCCTAGCATTCATACATTCCTGTCAACGTACATTAAGTACTTTATAATAGTTTGTATTGCGATTATCTTATTAATTCTATACACCTTTCCACAACTTTACCTTTTATAAAATTTTGATTAACTTTATAAGTTTAATAAATATTAAAGTTAAATTTACCTATTAGGACATAATCCCCTATGTCCTAATTTCATATGTGTTACCTTAGGGTATCAATTCAAAATATAATAAGGGAAGTTTCATATTATATTAGACTTATATCATCTCTCTTAAGTCTTAGATAACATTCGAATATGCATAGTTATACCAACATCAATTTCCTATATTTATATATGAAAAGTAGCCATTGAGGGTTTTCTTTGCTATGGAATGGTCATCGAAATTCATTTCATTCCCCATGGATTTATCACTATTATGGAATTCAAAATAGTTATAAGACACGCTTCCATTAACATTATCTATATGATCATACAAACTTTATGTTATTAGACTTGATATATGATAAATCTTTTAATAGTATAGAACATGATTTTACTGTCACTTTCCTATGTATATTCGACCATACCTCTATGGATTTCATCGTATCTACAATAATGATTTATGCCATATTTCCCTGCAAATATTTAACGTTTCCTTAGTTAGATGCTATAACGAATTAATTGAATGTATCGCATATTAACTTGGTCACATGGCCATATTAATTTCATTACCAGGTGGAGTTCAGATCTCTCATCATTCGACGGTTGAGATCAGCTCGTACTCTTTCCCTATGTCATTCTAGATTAGGTTTTATTGTAATTCATTTCACTTTGCTTCATTTTTCATTTGGAATTTTTCCCATCTGAGGGTTTTGGCTCTGGTTCTCTACTGTAAGTTTGTAACGTTAATGGCTTATCTCTGCAACTTTTTTCTCACAGTGACAACTATAGATGTAGGTAACCTTGTTCCCCTCTTTACGATGCTCAACATTTTTATTAATAATCCAATATGTTTACAGAGTTTGTTTTTCATTTGATAATGTCTGAGTTAATCTGGTAGTTCACTCAAAGAATTACTCTTAATTTTGCTTTCATTTTTAGGAACATGTGAGTTCCTTTCTGCCTTTATGTTGAATGATAGGAAAGAGTTTTAACCCGAAATGGTCATGGCAAACCCATGAGGTGATACCGGTTCCCATACACAGGAAGTCGTATTTTACTCTGACAGTGGCTATGTCTCCCTCTTATGCGTTATACATTCTAGTTTCCTTCTTGTATTTTGGATCATTCATTCTATGGTAATGTTGAGCTTCACCTGTTTAATGAAAATTTGTTTTCGAAACTGTATAACGATTGCACTGTGAAAATCGTTCGAAAGTTTTGCCCCAATTTTAATACTCTTCTACTGAGTTCGGAATTCATTTTCTTTGCTGTGGATTTTGTATTACGTTTTTGACTCTATGTCTAGAATTTACCATTCTAATTTAAAGTTTTATCACTATTTCGTATGGAATTCATAATTGTTTCTTGTATGCATGGGAGTTAATAGGTTGAAATCGAAATTAAATTTCCCAAATTTTCCCTTGTTACAATAATTGTGTGATATGGTATGGAATACGTTGTGCTCTTTACTCTACTATGTTTCAACATTTAGTTAACTACTCCTCTCTAAAATGATTTAATTTTACTCTACATTTTTTTCAATTTACACAAATATATTTGAGCTTATTCAAATTTTGTAACATGTTTAATTTTTTCTTCACAATTAAATTAACCCTTGTTTTTCCTCAACGATTTTGGTTAATTCATTTTCATTTTCTTCACACTACCCACAGTGTTGTTAAATCAATTGAAATTCAATTCATTGAATTGAATGTTCTAAATCCTTCCTATCTCTGTATATTACAGAATTGGATTTAATGGCATGAATCTATATTTGTTAGTTTATTGAAGTCGACTTATATATATTCCAATTTATGGAATATATATTTTAATTCAGTCTCTCTCTATATATTATGTTAAATCCTTTCTTACATTTTTGTTGTTATATATATATATATATATATATATATATATATATATATATATTTGTCTTATTGAAGTATATAAACATTCAGAATACTAATAAATAAAAGATACGTGAATACTCCTATTATGCAAGTAATGATTATTTTCTTGATCTCCTCGACTAACAAAATGTTTTTTTACACAGGAAACTCCTATGTTTCTACTTCTGTACCATTCATGGATTTACATTAAATACCCAGTACATGGTTTTCACCCAAAAATTAGGTAATTCATATTTTATAATTCCAATACTAGCATAGATGTTTGACTTTATTGTTCACATATAGAAGAGAATTCACTGCCTCAACCTTGACTAATAAGGTAATTTCATATGTTAAATGATATCGACAGTTTTCTACACTCTGTATATTTATCTTAATTTTGATATTAGATATAAATCTAACCAATATTTATGTGGATTTGTTATACAAGTATTGTACATCTCGTAATTTACAACACCACTACTTTTTCCTTCTTCCTCAAAAGTATTGACAATTAATTTGGTTCTATCTATTTACAGGTTGGTCGCTATCATTCACCGAATTCAGTCCCCTGAATTTAATAATATTATTTCATGTATACAATATGTAATTAATATCAAGAAAAATTTACTTTTTATCAATATAACTGCGATAGTATTTGAGGATATTTTATATAAATATTAATACATATCTATGTTTTCATCGAATTGATGAAAGTCCCTCACTGTAATATGTTTATACATGTTTTCCTAGTTATTTATAGTATTTCAGATACATGTATAAGTGAGGCATAATTCCTATTTGATGTTATAATTAAAAGTGTACTATCCACATAGTACTTCAATATGTAAAATGATACTATATTTCTTCTTTCAACATAAGAAGTAAGTGGAGGTATATTGATTTTTATATTTTATGTACAGTAAGAGTTTTCATACATAATTTGTACCAAGTATTTTCTTCCTGATTTACTAATAAATCCCACTGTACATATCTCTGTTTCTTCATTATTTGCAGAACTAACAAATTATGTGTCATCTTTCTATTAACATCTTTAGAATATTCTCCACTCCTAATGATGTATTTTCTGCTTGTAATGAATTAATTATCACAAAACTAACAACATATTTAAACCCTTATAATTGGGTTTAAACATTTTTATTGTTGGTTAACTAATTTAACTAGTCTATGTAACTGTACAAAAACTACAACTATACCTGCTATAGTTATGTTTCTATCAAATACATTAGCCACTTCACTCTCAAGAATAAATTAATTTACTATACAGGTTGGTAATTCAGAAGATATAATTTTTCACTTATATTCCTAATTAAAATGCATTTACTCTTATCCAATCATCATCATCATACTACCAAATTAATAAGACATAATTTAATAATTGTGCATACCAATTCTAGTAAATACTATTTGCCACCCAACCTTGAGCTTTCATCCACAACTCTCCCTGACCAGAGACTAATTCCTCCAAGGTCTAGACAACCTATTGTTTATCCAAGAATGGCTTATTTAAGCCTGATTTCCCTTTATCATGTTTCCATAACTGCGTCCAATTAAATCAGGATATTGTTTACCTTTAGCCTAGGCTTTACTTTTGTTTTTTCCACAAAAGCTCTTTAAAACTAGCTTTTTCCTCTTTTTATTTTTATTTCACCTCTTCTCAATAAAATTCCACTTTACTGAGGTACCTTTTATATTTTTATCTCCAATCTAATATATTTTATTTATTTTATTTTCTCTAAGGATTTTTGGAGATTTTGGGGAAGTCTTTGGATTTAATTCCATCCTCATGGACTTGAAATCCTGGTCTCCAATTTACTCTTCCACATTTATTAATTAAAAAAATAATATATCCACACATATAGTTTTAATTTAGGGCCACTTAACCTCTAAGAGTTTCTACTGTCTAAATAAAAGTAGTAAAATAGGGATATTACATATTCCCCCTCTAAAACAAAACATCGTCATCGATGTTGCAAAATATCAGTTCACTTCTCAAACAATGATGGATATTTCTCTTTCATTTCCTCTCCTCACTCCCAAGTAGCTTCCTTAGGTGCAAAGTGCCTCCATTTCACTTTCACCCTAGCTACGGTCCTATTTCGAAGCTTGATTTATTCCCGTGCCATTATACAAAGGGGCTCTGGAAGAAATTCCCCTTCGGTTTCCACCTGTATAATCACAGTCCAATCAATTACATGAGTGAGATTAGGTAAATAATTTTTCAATAAGGAAACATGAAAGACATTGTGAACCTTAATATGACTAGGTAGAGCCAATTTATAAGCTACTGGTTGCACTATTTCTAAAACTTCAAATGGTACATAGTAGTGTCGTGCTAACTTAGCACAAATACCAGTATATAATGTAATATTTTTAGGCTTAATCCTCAAATACACACGATCTCCCATTTTTAATTCTCTATGAATTTTATTTTTTTTCTACATAGCTCTTTTGTCGATCTTGACTACTTTAATATTTTGTTGAATTTTCTTCACAGTTATTTCCATCTCTTGCAAGGCATCAGGTCCATGAATTAACTTATCTTCTGCTTGACTCCAGCTAAGAGTCGTGTGGAATTTCCTTCCATACAATGCTTCAAAAGGACTCATCTTGATTGAAGCTTGATAACTATTATTATATGCAAATTCTTCGAGATGCAGAAAATTTTCCCATCTTATAGATCTATCCATAGCATACATGCACAACATGGATTCTGAAATCTGGTTGGTTCTTTAAGTTTTCCCATCTGTCTGAGGATGGTAAGCAATACTAAAGTTCAATTTGATACCCATTCCTCCAAATAGAGTTTTCCAAAAGGCTGATGTAAATTTTGCATCTTTGTCAGATATAATAAATTTTGGAATGCCATGTAATTTCATAATTTCTTTCATGAATACATTGGGTACTTGAGCTATGCCAAAAGTAGATTGTACTAGTAAAAAGTGTGTTTCCTTAGTTAATATGTCTATGACCACCATTATAGAGTTATGTTGATACTTAGTTCTAGGCCATCCAGTAATGAAATCTATGGAAACCACTTCCCATTTCCTGGACCTCTAACTGTTTTTCTCCCCTGTTAGGTTTTTCTTTTGGTTGTCGAGTAACTTGTTTTTTTACCCTGTTATGTTTTATTTTTTTTTTGCTCAGTAGATTTTTTTTCCCCTTGTTAGGTTTTTCTTTTATTTCTCCAGTAGCTTATTTTTTTCCTCTGTTAGGTTTTTCTCTTATTTGTCCAGTAGCTTATTGACTACTCTTGACCTCTTTAGCAACAATTTTCTTCTTCTTATATGTTCTAGGAAAGGGGTGTCCCAATGTCATCCTTGGCTACTGTGCCTTCTTGTTCAATTAATTGGTGTACAACATCTTGATCAAACCATGGTTGTATACATCATGTGGGTACCAAACCCTCTCTTTTATTGCAGAGGCCACCATATTAAGCAAGCATTGATGAAGGTAAAAACGTAAGTTCATCCTGTTAAAACCAACCAAATGCACAAGAAACATCTATCCCATGGGTGAAATTAAAGGGTTTTAAATTTTTATTGGGCGAATTTTTTGTATCATAGTATATTATTTGAAATCGCCCCAAATTTATTCTATAAAAAAATTATGTCCAGAGGTTAGCCCACCTTATTTTAAGGGAGAGGGTAAAAAAACTAAATTTATATTTCAAATTGCCCCAAATTTATTTTATAAAAAAAATAGGTCTTGAGATTATCCCACCATATTTTAAGGGAGAGGGTAAAAAAATTAAATCTTTGGATTTAAGATGGATCTAGGTAAGAATAAAAATCACACTATGTGAAAATAATTTTACTTTATCAAAATAAAAAATAAAAAAAATAACATTAAAATAAAAATAATTTCATGGTATTGACACATGGTATGAAAACCCATGGTATTTACCCATGGTATTCATGTGGAGCATAACATATTTAAAGGGTAAAATTAAACCAACCTAGATCCATCTTAACTTAGGATCTACCAAGCAAAGAGAGATATATCAGATATCAAATAGCTTGTGATGCAAACCTATTTTCACTGAGTGAAAATAAATTTCAACCCTTTTGAGGTTTGGTGGATCCAAAATTAAATTGGATTTACACTAGCCACATATTGTAAGCATAGATGATGTTTCAGAAGTGGGTATGCTTTTTTATGTAATACATTCCTAGATGAGGCTTTAGAAGTGGGTATGTTTTTTATGTTATACATTTTATTTTAAAATATTGTTAGGAGCGGTAAACAATTTATTTTCCCATTAAGATAGAGATTTATTTCCCCATTAAGATAAATTTAAATATAATAGGGTAATTGAAATTATGGATTGTGTGAATTTGAGGGTGATGTAACAAAATCTTCTTGTAATTTGCTCAGAATGTTCGATTTCATGGAATATCGTCCCTCCTCCATGGAATTCCTAATTCTGATATCTCAAGGGTAGACATTTTTTTAACAAGATATTCTTGTAATTTGCTCATATTGTTCAATTTCATGGAACATTTTACCTCCTCCATGGAATTCCTAATTCAGATATCTTAAGGGTAGACATTTTTTTAACAAAATCTTCTTGTAATTTTCTCAGAATGTTCGATTTCATGGAATATTTTCTCTCCTCCATGGAATTCCTGCAAGAATAGTCTCCTCCTTTAACTGAGCCTCATGAGTAGCAGACCCTTCTCTAGGAAAGGATTCATCTTAACTTCAGTAAGTTCAACTAACCTTTACTTCCATTTGAATACCTTTATTGACAACATCTAATATCAACAAGTTAAACATCATTTTAGTGAAATCTAATTGAAATTTAAACTAAAATATTATATTTTCTGAAAAATAAATCTAATTAAAAATTAAACTTTGGAAATTTATTTTTGGCAATGGCATGTTGTTTTTCACCCTAATCTCTTCAAAGTTTAACTGCATTGGCTTCTATATTTACAGGTACATTGTGTTTTTTTTTACTTGAAACGTAGATGAAATTCGTAAAAGGAAATGCTAAAAGTGATATGAAGGGTTGTTTAAAAATGAGATCATCATAAAAAAGTTCTATGATGGGTAGGAGGAACCGTCAAATTTAACCTTTAAGCCACGGATTTTAAAATTTCACAATCTACAACCTTCACAATTTCGGAATAAGTCTAGGTGGTGTTATTAACCTTTTTTTACTTTATTCTTAGTTTATTTTAATTAAGTATGAAAAAATTTTCTTTGAGAAGTAAATAATATGTAATCATTTTATATTTTTATTTTTATTTTATGAAAAATATGAAAACATTTCCTTAGAAATTAAGGAAATAATGATTCTACATATGTATTTTTTTATGAAAATTATGAAATGCAATTCTATCTATTTTTCATTTCTTGAAATGTATCTTCAAATACATACAAAGCTAGATTCTATAATTCCAAAAAAAATACTTAAAAACTAAAAAGTGATTATATCATAAATAATAAAAAAACAAAAAAAAAATTATGGGTTCTAATTAACACATGGGTTACTTTTAATTAAAATAAAATATAACCTCAATCACACACATAAAGTTGTCTGAAAAATTTAAAAAAAAAATTAAAATATTTTAACCAATTCCAATAAAATTTGTAAAGAAAATATATAGTACTTTTAACAAATAACCTTAATATTATAAAAAACAAAATAATACAATAAAAAAAGAACACTGAGTTTCAAAAAACTAACTCTATTTGAGGTTTTCGCCACTTCTACCTAATTTAATAACCAACATGGGAGGGAATCCCACATTGTTCTTCCAATAAAAAAACATCAAATACCATCGTAAAGTCTATTACTAATAATTTTAGAGGTTATTACATTAAGAAGCATGAATTTTTAAGAAATAATCTTCCAAATCCAATGACAGCCTTATCATTCTTACGGACACATTATTAAATTTAAAAGAATTAATCGACAAACGTTTCAAGGGTGCATACAAAACTTCCTAGTTACTGCAGGATCAAACGAAGGAATAAAATCAGTAACGAAGTTGTCGAGTTACACAAGAGATCCAAGTTATTATAGAATCAAATGTAGCCATAAATTGAGTAACGTAGTTGTCCAGTTACACAAGAGATCTATAATAATACATAATCTATGAATAGCCGCATACTAAAGATTCACTGAATAAGGAAAAAATGAGTTAACTTTAATTATCTGAGTCTTCACCACCTTTGTTGTATCAGAATATCTGATGTATAAAGAGTGAATTATCCATTACCTCCCTTTCTTTTTAGCGTTGGCGGCCTTATGTTCCCGTATGGGTGTAGAGGGAACAATTCAGGCAATTCTCCCCTCTTTTCATATTCTATTGAAATTGCTAGTCCCTGCTCATTAAATAAAATGTAACTTAAATTAGAATTTGAACAACGTATTTTCGAGCTTTGAAAACTAGAATATGAACAACGTATTTGAAAATTTTGAAAGTTGGTTGCTAAATGGGGAAAATTTATGTGCATATATGTTTGAAATCAATAATAAAAGTGAAGGAATTTGGATGCAAATGTAATATCTGACAGCTGAAGAGGAAAATTATGTAACAAAATAAAATATTTGATTTAACTTTTAACACTGAAGGTTCATTGCAATTGTTGAATATGTTGAAAATCTAATAAAGAAGAACTAGCCTAGCCAATTATTTGACTTGGCTTTTCTTTTTAATTGTAGTTTTCTCAATATTTTGGTAATCTGATAGATACGAACAAAGTTAATTGTTAACTGTTTAACTTTGTGCATATCCATCAAAATTTCGAGAACATTTCAAAACCTGAAATGAGTTATGTTCAAATCCATTTGAAAATAACTTGGATCACTTTCTTATGCATTTAAAAATATATTTCCCTATTAATATCCAAATCAAAGAAATTGAGAATCGATAATATAGTTACTTGAGATAAAAATGTAGCTATATTCATGGAAGTCTCGCAAATAATGTTGCAAGTTGGGGCTGAACACAGACAACACCACAAAATAATAATTTTTTAGGAAAATAGTTAAAATTATTGAAAAACATAAACAAACAATGTAGAGTTTACTAGGGGTTGAAGGGGTGCAGGGTGGCCCCGAAGAGAGCCCTGTGATTTCCTTCTCATATTGAGAGGACTCCTGGATGGAATTTTTTTGTTCTTTCTGTCTCTTGCTGCAGGGAGTGTTTTGAAATCAATAAAAAACACTAGTTTCTTCCACATCTCTATAGGGTTTGAGTAAACTCACAATATCTGTGACCTAATCTGGAGTAGGGTTTGAGTAAACGCATAATATGAATTACATAGAATATGGTAGGGTTATCTAGATGCGTAAAGACCAAGTTTGAGGAAAATAATTTATTTGGTTCAACATCACATGCCTTTGGGGGTGCCTTTCCAATTAATTTCCACTTGGGATGTGATAAGACATTTGTGGTAAGACATAATAAAAACATGCAAAAATGTTTTCAATAGTGTATAACAAGAACCTAGAACAAAATTACCCGTGATTTCTCTTTTCCAAAACATGGAAAATTGTATATCATAGTTTTTAAATAAATATTTTTCTTATTATTAATATGTTTCTATACATTGGTAACTAATGACTAATATTTTACAATTTTTTCTAATTGTTTAGAAGATTAACCAACAATTTTCAATACTTTATAACCTAGTGAAAAATTTGCCAATATTTAAGAAAATTTTATAATTTAGTGAAAGATTTGCCAAAAAAATTATAGATGTATATTATATTAATGAAAAAATAGCCTATACATTTTTCTATATACCATGGGGATTCACCCAGTTATTATAAATAAAAATTTGGGGGGTTTCTTAAAATTTTCCTTGACAAGAAATCACATATGATATAATAAAATTTTGGAATAACGACCATCACAAGTCAAATAAAGTTGAATATTCCTCATATGATCAACCCATTCTGGCTTTAAAATTCTTAAGTGCACCCCAATGCTCCACAAAATAATTTAGATTTCCTCCTTGGACCATCTGTCTCTTAAACCATCTTTCCCTCTTAGATGGTGTTTTTGTTTCCTCAACAATGAATTCAACTTTTACATCAAATAACATCCCTTGAAGCATAGCTCTATTGCTATCAAAATAATAAATGAAATCATCAATTAGGTTAAGATCATACCCTCTTCAGAGCTGGAAAAAAGGCCCCCAGCTAGCTTCTCTATACATTGCAAAAGTTTCAAGCCCATACACCTGACAAAGCATTGATCCATCTGGGTCATAGTAGTTGAGGTGGCCACTCTTTCCCATCTCTCCATCTAGCAGGTTCCAATATTTTACCAATTCAACTTTTTCCCCTCGCGTTCTCTACTGAAATGGAAATGGTTACCAACACCCATAAAATGGTTCCCACCCCCTCAGATTTATCAAAGACTTCTTTTTTATTCAATTCGTTGCCACTGCAAGAAGTAAGAGTTGAAAATACACAACTTGTAGGAACCCTATTTCTTTTTTTCGAGTGGCATAGGTGGAACTAGGTCAAACGCTTACTTCTAATGCAAATGGTTGCCACCAACTTTGATTATCAAACACTTGCTTTCATGCCAATGGTTGCCTCCAACGTGGATTATCAAACACTTGCTTCTGATGAAATTTGGTGCCACTACATATAGTCATAGTTGTAAATACACTAGTTTTACACCACCTACTATATCAAAGTACCAACTACTTTATCCTAGCTATATACTTCGCTGCCACTGCACACTGTAGGTCCTGCTCTATCCCCTGAAATATACCAGTTGTACACTACTCTGCGACTGCATACAAATACTGGCTTAAGAACCAATGGTATCATGAAATATAAAAGTGCATACATATATAGGTTTAGCATGAAATAGAAACATGAAATATATAAGCACATACACATCATGGTCTAAGAACTTACTTTCATGACAAGGTGATCGAACCCCTTATTTCATGAAATATACATAATAAATATGAGCTTAGAAATCAAAATAGAGAGTCATTACAGTTTCCTAGGGAGCTACTCTAATCCACTACAATACCTCCCCTAGGATATTACTCTGAAACTAAAACATTAGAAAAGAGAATAGAACAATATTTTTTTCCCTTAGTGTAAGAACTATCACTAGTTCTTTTGGTAAGCTCTACTTGTTTTAGTCCACTCAAAAACTACTATCCTTAGATTAAGTTCCATGGAAGCCTCATAATATACTATCTTACTACACTTGCATTAAGGGAAGTTTCATGTTCTGAGAATAGTCTTTGTCCACCTGCATTAAGGGAAATTTGATGTTCTGTATTTTCATTCATTTTCCAGCGTTGTTGTAGGTGCTAGAACATCAGTTTCATGCACCAACAAGAGCCTTAAGTGTATATTTTGAGGGTTGGGTACATAATAGGATGTTACTACTATATATTAACATATTGTGCATATGAATATCACACTATATTCATATTAGGATATTAATATTGTGCGTTTGTGTGATATTTATATTAATTGTTTTGATTTATTGATGGTTATTAGGATCCACTGATTTAGAACCATCATCATTCTGTAGTTTAACATTTTGTTGTAAAGGTACTTTGGTCACCTTACACTGATCCATTATGAATTTCTTCAATAATCCCCTGACATACTTTCCTTGAGTGAGAAAAGTCTGGTCAGAATCCCTCAAGACTTCAAGACCCAAACAATAATGTAATTCTCCAAGGTCTTTCATTTCAAAAATATGTGACATCTTCATTTTGATTTCTTTAATCAATTCATCAAAATTTCTAGTTATAATCATATCATAAACATATAAAGAAATCAAAACAAATCTACCCTTTAAATAAAACACAATATAAAAATTTGGGTCATTTTTACTCCTCTTATAACCATTTTGCAAGAAGAAAGAGTCTATCTTTTCATAACAAGATTGGGTGTCTGTTTCAAACCATACAATGGTTTATTCAATTTACAAACCAAATGTTCCTGCCCTTGTTTAATAAATCCTTCAGGTTGTGTTAAGTATACCTCTTCCTTCAGTTCTCCATTTAGAAAAGCAGATTTCACATCTAGCTGGTGTAAAATCCAATGGTAATTAGTAGCTAGAGCTATTAACATTCTAATGGTATTTAACTTAGATATAGGAGCAAAATTATCCTCATAATCCATTCCTTCTTTCTATGAGTACCCTTTAGCTACCAACCTAGATTTATACTTGCCTACACTATCATCTACTTTAAAGTTAGGTTTATATAGCAATTTGCAACTTATGGGATCTTTTCCTTCCGGCAGTTCAACTAATTCCCAGGTTATGTTTTTAATTATTGACTCAACACTCTTCTTTCATAGCTGCCCTCAATTAATCATACTAACTTGATTCATTATAATTTAAGGGCTTAACAAAATTTAAAATATTGGGCATAAGAGCATAGTCTGTATACCTTGCTCATGAGTGAGTCTGCCTACCTGGTCTCCTTGGTAGCGGACTTGCCTCAAATCTGTCTTGCTCACTCCTTAGTGGACTTGGATTGCTGACTGTACCCGCGTCACTAGATTCTTCTTTTTCCTATTGCTGCACATGGTTGTATTTAGCTTCATCATTTCTACATTCAATCAGTGAAGGCATGTCCCACTCCTCATATATTTTTCTTTTGTTCCCTTGATCAACATGTTCAGGAAGATAACATCTCTACGTGCAAATACCTTGTGAGTAGATGGATTAAGCACATTATATGCTTTAAACTCAGAACAATACCCTACAAATATTCATTTTATGGCCTTAGCATCCAATTTATTTCGAAGTGCACATCCTTCACAATCAACATGTGCATTTTTTAAAATAGGAAGACCATTAACCATACCTTGTTTCTGTAGCAGTAATTGGCCTTTCAAATTGGTGTGCCCAAATGACAAAGATTCTCTGTTATCAAATTTGTTGAAATTAAAGCTTCGTGTGGCATGGTTATAACATTCAACTTATACAGGTCTCCAAATCATATTCATGATGTGTTAAACACCATGTGGTGTGGGGAAAGAATAAACACACACACACAAAAGACTCAACACACAATAAAAGATAAGCTTGAGGCTTTCTTATTTTTCCATTATACATGATATACATTTATAGTACAATGGTGTGACTCTTGGTTTCACATTCCAGGGTCACTTGGACTCCATTGTGACTTTTTGCATTCCACACCTACCCATGTAGGATTAAGTGTTCCAACATCCCCCCTTAATCCGAAGGGGTATGTGTGAGTCGAAGAAAAGAGTTTTAATACAAATCTGCAAAGTACGCATGGCAGCACTTGGGCTGAATCAACTCTCTGAGATGTTGGAAAAAAGAGGTGGTTTAAGGATGACCACGAACACTGGAACACAATACTTGTTGTGGTTCCTGGAACTCTTCCAAAACTGGCAAGAAGCTGAAGGCTTCTACTAGAGGAATTGTCCCTCATAAAAAAGGGAGACCTTCAACCTAAAAGAAGGGAAGTCTACTACCTATGATGGTTTTAGGATTACCAAAAACTCTAGAATGCTTGAAGCATTTCCTGGAACTCAACCAAAGCTGGCAAGAAGATGAAGGATTCTTCTAGAGGAAGTGTTCCTCATATATGAAAGGGAGACCTTCAACCTAAAATAAGGGAGGTCTACTACCTATGATGGTTTAAGGTTATCCACCAACCAAAGATGATGATTTAAGGTTTTCCACAAACCGAAGGCATGCTCATGGGCATCCGTGTCTCTGGCTATATCTCTGAATCTGGAATGACGAATTATGGCTCAGGCTCACTTGAACTGCTGTGTCTCTGGCTACAACTCTGAACATGGAATGAGAGATTGCGGCTCAAGCTCGCTTGATCTATCATCGAAGCTTGTACATGACCACAATTTCCCCCCCTATCAGGGACAAGGTGAGATGATGGCGAAAAATCAATTGCAAGTTTGCTCAATATCCGTGAACAAGTTCTAACATGTGTCTTAAACATCTTCTTGGCTGCTGATGCCCATTGCCAAGAAGTGATCCATCCATGATGAATCTTTGTTCTTGCAGGAGGATTTTTTCTGAAGCATCTTTCTGAAGAATGGGTGTGTCGACCACAGTGCTTGCATGGATGAAGATCAAAATAGTGATCTTTCATATGGCCAACTCAATCATAGTGTTGGCATTTTACAATCTGCTATTGTTGTGGAAGTGGAGCAGGATCTAGAACAGCTGCAGGTGAACTGTCATATGAGAATCTGACACTCTGAAATATGATGGGCTTGGTGTAGTCTGGAATATGAAAGGACACATTCTTGTCATATCCAAGACCAGTTCAGTGCTTGTTGTGGACAAGCTCTTCCCAATGTCTGATGATGGGCTTAGGAAGTGCAGGCTGAGCTGCTGCATCTGCATGTACATCTACTCTAGTACAAGGCACTGAATGAGGATCAACTGCAACTTATTTGACTTGCTGCTGATGGTAGTCCTTCTCAATATTTTGAACAGAAATAGGTTCAGAATGGTGACTCTTTTGCTGAAGTTCATCTTGTTGAAGCTGAGATTCCAACTGCAAAAACTCAATCTTTTCTTGTGCATCTAGCAAACAATTTTGAATGTTACAAAGAGAATTCTTGCTCATTCTTATTATATCATCAACATTTGAATGAATGAGGTTACTCAACAACTCTAATGCCTCATTGATTTTAGCCATTTTCAACAACTTAGGATCAAAAAATGAAAGGGTGTCGGCTTCAACTGAAAATGCACCCGTTTACAATATGATTCAACTTAATTTCAAGAAATACAAATGACTCAAGAGAACTTCCAACCATGGAATTCTCAAAGTACAAAATCTGCTCCTCAAATGATGGAGGACAACCAATAATTTTTCCAACAACTCAATTTTACACTTCAAGTCTTGATTGCAACTATGAAGAATAAGCAATACAATGTCAGTTCAGTACAATATTTCTGCAAAAAAGTGCAGCAAAAACAACGTGCAAGAAGCCTTTAAGGCAGTTGATTTTTCTTCTTCAAAAGAGCTATTTTTCACCAAAGACAACTCAACTCAACTCAAAAAACAGAGGAGATATTCACAAGCTTGGATGATTGACCTTGCTGCAGAATGCAATAGAGCTTAAGAGAAACTCCACAAATCAGAAATTTTGTGTTCAAACAATGAATGCCACTGCTATTCAAAATGAGGACCAAATTGTCTTCAAATGTCAATCTCTTGTTGAAAATCACCCTTCTACCAATGCCACAAATCACAATGCAAATCTCATTTTTCTTGTCTATGTGTACTGTCCATTTACTGATATGCCATTTCCATTTCTCTGCTGTTCATTTTCTCTCCTACTCTCTCTCTCTCTCTCTCTCTACTGTTTTTTTTTTTTGACAATAATTATCAGTTTTCAAAACTATTTCAATGCACAATAACAACAGGTGAACATGTCAAATAGATGGCTCATTGAGTAAGTGTTAATTTTTCTTGATGATTTCATGCTTGTTCTTTATTTTCCTCCTCTGGTGGAATGAATAGTCAAACGAACGAACTATATTTCTTGAGAAACTGATATAGCTCACCGAGAATAGTGCAAGGCTCCTAGAACTTCAATACTTGTGCAATATTCATTTAATTTGATACAAAAAATGGCATGAACTCACAGCAGAGGCCAATTCATATGGCTGCATAACAGGCTCTCTTTTATCTAAATAAAACCGAGCTCTTTATAATCCAAAATATAGCCCTTCTCTGTGGTTTATTTATTTGAAGTAGAGTGTTAGACGAAAGTCTCGACCATAATGGGAAATGGATAGAAGAGAGGAGGAATGAACGCGCATGAGGGGGAGAATGACCGACTGAGGTCGTGTGATAGTGTCCGCAGGCAGTGAGAGGGAGACAACACAGTTGGAAATGCCGATAGAGCGTGGAGCTTGTAAGAAGCTTGGAGGGGATTGCAAGTGGGAGGCTGCGTATGAGTCGACCAACTGCAAGATCGACCAGAATCCCACTTCAACGAAATAGAGGGTGTGTCCCTATGCTGAGAGCTTGCAATTCTTTTGGTGTAATGGAAAATCTATAGCAGGCTTCTACTGGAGGTTGATGCCATAGTGGAATGAGGGAGAGTGCAGAGGGAATCGACTGTAAGAGGTAGCCTTCAAATAGATACAAACACACAGTATTCTAGTTGTCTAATGAATTCATGGATTTCAAAATGAATAGAAATAAAATGCTTGTTTTCCAAGACTAATGCGTACAGAGTTAATTTTTTTTTGTTCAACCTCTCCATTCATCACACATAAAAACAAATTCTAACGCATGCACATATAATTACACAAGTCAAGAATGTCGATGCATTCTCAACGATGTGGGTTCTCGTCTCCAAGAAATTAGCTAATGATGCCCTTGCATGATTGGGACATGAGGCTGACGAGTCTATTTCTGAGTTGCATTTCAAAAATATAAGAAATATTGGTGTAAAAATTGGCAGAGATTTTATTTATAGAGAGGGCGGCACGCAAGAGAATGCCTAGGTGGACTGAATATAGCTCACATGCCAAAACGATTGCTGATAGAATATGAAAATGCTTAGGTCTAGCCTATGCTTTGATACCATGTTAAACACCATGTGGTGTGGGGAAAGAATAAACACACACACACAAAAGACTCAACACACAATGAAGGACAAGCGTGAGGCTTTCTTATTTTTCCATTATACATGATATACATTTATAGTACAATGGTGTGACTCTTGGTTTCACATTCCAGGGTCACTTGGACTCCATTGTGAATTTTTGCATTCCACACCTACCCATGTAGGATTAGGTGTTCCAACATGATGCAACTGGCTCCTGGTGATCCAAAAAATCCTTTATGACACAATAGGTCCCTTAAAAATTATACCTTCAAGTTCTAATATACAATCATAGAGAAATTGGTCAAATTATTTTTAATGCCCAGTATGTACATGACATTAGGGATGCACCTAACATTACCATCAATAAATATCACAAGAATATCTCCATACCCTTTAATATGGTATGCTATGTCATCACGAAGGTAGATGTTAGCACCACTTCTGGTCTCTTTAAAACTTTCAAACCAATGCTTATTACCTGTGATATGTATGGATACTCCAGAATAAACAAACCAAGTTTTGACCTCATTAGTTTCAGGAGAGAGAGAAAAATCAGACGCAAATAGGTTTAGATCATGGTTGCCAACAAAGTGCAATGCGTGCCTCTTTTGTCTGTGTCAGGTTTCATCAGTCTTCTTTTTATAATAAATTCTAGAAATGTGACCAATTTTACCACAGTAAATACACTTTACTCCTAAATCATTTCTCTTCAAAGACATACCTTGAAATTGATTTTTCTGGGGTGTACCACTCACTTTCTATTCTCCTCCTAGTTTCCCTTTGAAAGGATTTTGCTTCACCATCAATGCTAGATCTGCATTCTAAGGCTTCAAATTCATCCACCTCTCTTCCTCCTGCATGAAAATCCTTGTCAGCTCTTCAAAGGTGGGATCTTTGTCACTTACTGCTAGCCCTATAATAAAAATATAATAATAATCAATCATACCATTCAAGGTAATCGTGACAAGTTCAATATTGGACACTTTCTACCCTATGTCACCCAACTTGTCTTTCAGATCTTTGATCCGAGAGATGAATGCAACAACAAATTCATTCTCCTCCATCCTGATGGAGAGAATTTTACTCTTCAAGAACAATACTCGATTTTTATTCTTTGTCTCATACAAATCCTTTAGAGTCACCCAAATATCATTTGAATTTTTTCACTCTCTAATGTGAGGAATGATGTTGTATTTCACTGAAATTTTCAACAACACCTTCAATTTGTTCTCCCTCTTCTCCCAATCTTGAATTGTTGTAGCTATTTCACCTCAGGTTGTAGTTGAATTTTCTTCATCCCCATTTGTAATGGCTCATGCATTCAAACCCTTGAGCAGTGTCTTCAATTTGAACTTCCAATTGGTGCAATTAGACCAATTGAGCTTATTTCTCTCATTCAGTTACACTTCTGAAATGTCGTTACTGGTCATTCATTTTGAAAGCATAAGATCAAACAAAAAATTATCAATCTCGAACAATCAATAGAGATGCTTTCAATATAAAAAACACCAACACTGCACTTGTTATCACTCAGGGAAACCTTGGATGCAGGTAAAATCCCTAATGTAACCACATAATCTCTTTTGGGTTCAAGCTAGCCCTTTAACCCAAAGGGATATCCCCTCGTAAAACTCAAATACCTTATGGTCAATGTAGTAGAAGGCTTCTGCAATTAAGTTTAGGTGGCCAAATTTTGGGTTTGGGTATGAAATGGTTAGCTGATGTTCAAAACCCACCATTGGGCATGGAGTCAAGCTATCGAATAAATGGAATAAAAAATCTAATGATAAAATGGAAAAAAGCATGGGAGTCACGTCCTTTGACTGTTTAAAACATTTAAAAGAAAAATATACTGGGAAAAACAAATTTTATAAAGAGTTAGAGAAACAGGTATTAATGAATGATAATTTAAAGGTAAGAGAATCAGTGAAATCCAATCTCATAAACTAGCATCATAAGACATGAAAGAGAATAATTAAATTACAATGAAAATATTTAAAATGAAGAAAAACTCATGAATTTTATACCAGCTACTCATTAAACACTGTAATTACATCTAATATTGCTCAAATATATTTAGACTATGAATTTTTTTCAATCAAAATCAAATCCTTTCATATTACTCATAAAATGTCCTTATGGAGTTTACACAAAAACTTTGCAAGATAATAGAAAATTCATAATTACAATAATTGAGATATTAAAAATATCTTTTAGTTCATGCACTAAAGATAGACTCAGAAATATCCAAAAAATTCTAGAAAATCTATAGGTAAATCTGCTTAAATCTAGGAAAAAATAAAGTGAGTTGATTAACTGCACAACTTGAAAATAGAACTAGTCCCCTTGAATATAATCTTCCTTGTTTCCAAAAAAGAGGTCCCTTTGAAAATGATCCACGATGTTCTTTTGATTTCCTTGGAAAAGTTACTGACAAGCAACTTCTCCATATTATTGATTTTCTGTTATGATTTGTAACTGATAAATTTCTAGATGTCAATTGTTTTGAATATTTGTTGACAACAGAGATACCAGAAATCTCTATTGTGTCTCTCACAAGAATGATGACAAGCATCTTGCTAATATTTTCCTATAGGTGTCCTTAGCTAACTTGTTTTTCTATGTCAAAAATGATGATAAACACGCTGCAAGGTTTTTGCTATAGGTTTCACTTACTGCCTGACATGTGTATATTGTCTCAAAACATATGATAGATATACTGTCAAGCTTATCAAAAACTTTTTGGAAAGAGCATTGCTAACTCTCTTGATCCTGATGATGCATGTGAAATGGGTAGGTTGACCACAAACTACAAAAACTTAGGTTTTTTTGTTTTAAACAAGTAGGCAAAAATGTTTGTGATACCCTGACATATTAGTCAAGGGTTTTTGCTGCTTCAAGTAATACATCCAACTTGTTTAACCTTTTCTTTTATTTCTTCCTAGTCTCCATTGATTTTACCTTTGTAATATGCTCATATTTCTTCTTCTGAGGGCTTGCAGAACTCTTCTTAGGTTTCATGAATTTATTATTTATGATCAAGTCTTTTAAAGTCACATCATTTATGTCGATGAATTGGTTAGCTAGCTTTGGATTTCTTTTGAGTTTGAACTTATAGCGTAGCTTATTGGTTGGCCTAGTCTGCCTCTTACTTTATTTAGGAAACTTAAGTACAATTTCCTCATTGATTGTTTTCTTTCCCTTTAAATCTCCAGGTATGGCCATGTCTACAGGGGTACCTTCTAAGGGAAGAATTGAAAAAGTAGCAGAATTAATGCCATCTTCAAGGCCTTTCAATGACAGAGATTTTGTTTGGTAGATTTTCATAGACCTTAGGGGTTCTTGGGGAAACTGGAGTAGATGAAGCTTATGTTTTCATAGATGGAATGAGATTCTGAACATGAGTCTAAACAAGGGTTGGAATAGGGGTAGGAGAAGGGGTATGTACATGATCAGAAACTAAATTAGGGGAAAAAATTTGCTAAAAATTAAAATATTTCAGAATAGAGTGGAACTTGAACGACCGGATATGTCTCATTGCCATGATTCTGGCGCACTTCGTTTCATAAAAAACCGACTTCGTATGAGAAAGTTAGAGCTTGTTGTCTGCTTTGCCAAACATTAATTTTTTTAAAAAAAGTGTCACACAAGGAGACCAGCCAATAGTCCATACTACTGACGTGGTAGTTAACTGGGTTGGTCAAAGGATTGGTAAAATTTCTCCGTCAAATGGTGGATTTCCACTTGGAAGCATTAGGCTGGTCCGTATGGAGGTTGACGTGGTGCACTACCACTTTTTCAATTTCTGACCAATGAGGTTGTTGAGCTTCATTTTTGTCCATGTTTTTATGATTTTTATCAAATAAAAGCATGCTTGTACCTAGTGTTTTTAATCATTATTAATCCATTATGTTGCTAATTAGAGGAATTTAGAAATAATAACTATTAATTTATAAATTCTTGTTATTAGTTAAATTGAATAAGTGCTTTGTGTAATAATATCATTAATAATAGGTTTTCATGATGAATGGGGAGTTCACATTTGTACTATTAAGTGATGCTTCCAACCTTCATCTTGTTGATGGAAAATGATATTTTCTACAATGTTGGAAGTGATGAGGATGGCTGGAGTTCTATTCAGAGTTTTGTATCTTCAGATAAATATTCAGATGAAACTGTTGCATTTTTTTTATGATATGGGAGTCTCAGTAACATACTGATCGTTCCTCTAGATCCAAGAAGAGAGTAAGCTTATATTCAAATGGCTGAAGCGTGACCTTGAAGAAAATGGGGATAAAGCTACATTTATTTCTCATACTGGTGATATCAGCTATGCCAGAGGCTATGCATGGCTATGAGATGCTTTCTTTGAGCAGATTGAGCCTCTTGCATCCAAGGTTCCTTATCATGTATGTATAGGGAATCATGAGTATGAATGGCCATTACAACCATGGAAACATTGCCCCATCAACTAATTCCAGTGCCATTTAGATTTTGAAGGTGGATAGCTTATTCTGGTGAAGATGGGGAAAACAGAACCATTTACGTGCCATATAATCTCCTAAACTCCAATACTCATTCAAAGACATCATATTTTGCATAGAAATTGATCAACAAATGGAGGCTGACATGAAAGTTGCAGCATCCAAAGGTTAGCCTATCACTCGCATAGATTCGATCAAGAAAGTGATCCTCCTCTTCATTCATTCCAAGTTAGTAATCAACCCCCAACACAGATTTTCCTTTGCAACGTTGGGTCACTCTGCAACATGGTGCCAGAAGGAATTCTCCAATGCCATAGAGAGCATAAGTGCAACATTGATAGGTTTGGCAGCAGATTCCTGGTACATACACTCTGATCTCGCTTAACTCTTTAGAATGGTTGTTACCGAGGCTAAGAAGTCTCGTTCTTAGCCTTGAACTCTCAGAGTGATTCTTATATAGTGGAGATCTTCTGTAGTGCTTGAATACCTAGCTCACTGGCCTGTAAGTCAGAAGATCTTTTATTTGGATATTATATATCTTCATGATAAACCAAACTGAGACAACTGTTCACAGAAAGTTTACGATGTTCTTGTTAATTCTTTAAAGGGTATTACTGAACATGAAGGCATTTATGAACATTTTTTCCTCTACTGCATCAATTAAGGTGTTTTGGCAATCATAAATTATGGACAGGAAAAGGACGTCAAGCTCATCACTTTTGATTGATATTTGAAATGATAGGGAGATTTTGGATTTAATAAAGCCCTAGTTGGCCTCATCTGCTAGAATTCATAGTGACAAATAACATGTATCCTGCCTACTTGTTGCAACAGAAATCATAATCCCAGATTGAAGCTTACTGGATGTGCATTGTCTCTGCTAGCAAGGAACAAGGATCAAATTATTTCCAGGAGCCGAGATTTAAGAGAATCTTCCTATTCCTAATTTAATTGATTGTATTAAAAAAATCTCTTAAATTTTTATTATGTGTAACTATCGACCATTGAATTAGAGCAGCGTTGCTGCTATAAAGCAGAAGTTGCACACTAAGGAAAGGGGGAGTGAGTCCATCAATTAGACAAGCTAGGATTGATAGGAATAAAAGGTAGAATTTCTCAGATGTAAAGCTAAATTTCTCAGATGTAAAGTTGAATTGCTCAAATGTAGAACTGGCATCAAATTTTGCAGGAGTATTATGGAAATATGAAATTGCCATGTATAAAAATAGAATAATTTTCCGTGAATTTTGTAAATCGATTTCCAAATGCTATTCTAAGTATATACAATCACCTTCAATTCGTGAGCAATAGCATTGTGCCATGATTGATTTCAAATTCCAATATTTAATGTTTTAAAATCTTTCCTCCACCACAATAATTCAGCTTACTCCAGGCGTGGGAGGGCCCAACACCTTTGGGGCTAGGCTTGATCAATTAACGTAAGTTAATTAGATGTGTGCGTGATTTTTATAGTATAAGTTTCCTATTTCTGGTTCTGTGTGAATTTGTGGCAAGTACAGTTCAATTTCAAAGTGTTTTTGGTCATAGTTGGATTGTGCAAATAAATGGACTAAAGAATTGTTCTCTAACTTGAACTCATTACATAATAGGTGCTTGATTTTTAATACAAAGTTATACTCTATCCCTTTTGTTAAAATCGAATGTAATGAGAGCATCCAATTTCTGAGTTTAATTGGAATTAGAACAGATCTTGATGCTTTGAATTTGAATATGATAAACCTGCCCACATAGAATATTAATTCAAGGCTTTCATTACATTATATATTTGAACGTTTGCAGGATTTAAATGCACATTTGATTTGTTTATGCATCCCGAGACATGGCTTAATAATTAGATTTATTTTTAATTAGAATCATTCTTGTTTCATAGTGTAATCATTTTCTTATAAGAGCAAGTTTGAGTGAGGATTTGATTGTGCTTGTACCAGTGATTTAGTTTTCATTATTTAGTTACATGATTTTGATTTAGTTTTCATTATTGAGTTACATGATTTTGAAGAATAAGTTTGTTTTTATTAAAATATTTGAATTGAAGGTTATCATAGATAATTTGCAATGTGATCTTTAATAGGATCTTTTAAGTTTTATGTTACTGCATGAATCAAAGTAGTTTTCTTTTAGGAATAGTTAGGATTGTCTTTTGTTAATTTGGAATCTTGAATTTTTTATCAAGAGTAGTTCTAGTGAATTTAAGATTTGAAGTTATTATTAGGATAATGTGTGTGTTTTAGTTTCAAGTGTTAGTTTCAAGTTAGTAAAAGGAGAAAATTGAAGAGGGTTTTCAAGACATCATAGGGGATTTTAAAAGTAGAATTTGAGTGCAAGGATGTTATATGATTGAGGATTTCTTCGTATCTCTTATACTTTAATTGCAGTATGGAGTTTGCAGTGAATGCTAGACATAGTTTAGAGTAAAAATTATTTTTAAGTAAAGGACCTATTGATTAAATAGGAATCTTAAATTACTTTTAGAAATTGAATTTTATTAAGCTTGAATATGATGGCTTGGTAAAATTAGTTAAGTAGGTCCCCTTTTCAAGATTGTTTATTTGCGAGCAAATCTCTGTTTCATTCCAGTACCTAGTTTATCATTACAAATGAATCTATATACTCTTACCATTAAGACGAGCAAGACACAGTACAACTCGTGTTTACGACTCTCGAATTGATAATTAATAGTGAGAGGTTTAATCTGACAATTAAACTACCCAACATTTTGGCGCCGTTGCTGGGGAGTTGTATTTTGGCTCAGGTAAAAATTTTCTTACAGAGTTTCAAGGGTATTGTAGGATGTCAGAGGGTGGAGAGTGTACGGTAAGATGTGAGTGAAGAGCCACGCATCCACTTTTATGGGGTTGCTCTAAAGTCTGGCCATATTACTTATCTATTTAACTTCTTTTGTGTAGAAGTAGAAGTAGACTTTAGAGATTTAATTTCCAAATTTCTTTCCTTGTCATAGATTAAATGGTATGTTGATTCGACATTTTCTGTTCGTGCAAGTGTGGTGAGCTTTATTTCAACCAATAGCTTTTAAAATTCATTTATCTTCAGAATACAATCTTCAAACGTTATATCATTTTTGGGGTATTGTAAGAACCCGTGCGTACTAATCCATGTGATGACAGAATGTACTATTTTTCTTGTTGAAGACAAGAAGTTGGTATTTTGAGGAATCATTCAATGAGTAATTTTTATGCTGCTACAGAGATGAAAAACTCATCCGATGAAGAATTAACAAGTGAAGAATTTACTACTTTTCGTGAACATAAATTTAATATAACTAAATATTTGATTTTGAAATTAGATTATTTGCAGAAACAAGAAAAGGATGAGGAACCACTACTTATCCTTTGTGCCAACCGTTGAAAGAAACAATGCCTTGGAAATTTCCCACTTAGTGGTTTGGGAGTTTGCAAAATTTGCGAGGATGGTCATGCAACCAAAAATTTCCCATCACTGCCACGATTATGAAAGGTACTCAAGGAATCAAGTAAGGAATTGAATCAACCGCCAGGTATAACTCAAAACCCAACACCATTTCATATTTGGAATAATTCTTATTTTCCTTAGCAGGTTCCTCAACATGTTTGTAATCCTGCAGTTTCGTGGAAAACATTTAATCCTCCTCCTGAAAATCCTACTTCATGGTCACAGTGGCCCTCTCCTTAGTTGTCATCCTCGAGCCAGATATCTCCATGGCCTCAAGAATCATTTGGATCCTTATCTCTAGGGAAATATCCCATGCAAAGTCAATCATATGAGCACCAACAACAACCTCAATTTATTTCCAATTCACCATTAAGGTATCGTCCTCCATGGTCCCAGCCGCATGTGCAACCTTACCCTAACCCTAGTTCACACCCTAGTCCATACCCTAGACCTAACCCTAGTCATTACCCTAGATACAACCCTAATCCATACCCTAGACCTAACCCTAATCCACACCCTAGACCTAACCCTAATATTAATTTAAAACCTAGACCTAACCTTGGTCCAAAGCCTAATCCCAATCCAAATCCAAACCTTAGTCAAAGAATTAACCAAAATCCTAGCCAAAACCACATCATAAACCCTAATCTAAACCGTCAAGTTGCACAATAGTTCGAACCACCTATTCTTCCCGTTGATTCCCCTATTGAACATAATTATACATCTTCCATATTAGGAAAGGGAATGAATATGGAAACTTCCCCCATTACCATAGAACATTCACCCTAGGATGGTGTAATTCAAAGACCATGAGAGGAGCAATCTTTCATTGGAACTTGTTTTGAAAATGTTGTTAAAACTCAAAACCCTAGAATCTCTCTCAACCATTCTTGTCAATTTGAAAAATAGATATTTGAGCCTAAACTTGAGGGATTTATATTTTTCCTTTCACCAGATTCTTTCTGCCTCCAAGAGAGTGACTATCAAAATGTTGAAGACTTGCATCAGTTGGAGAATCATAAATATATGGATTCCATTGAATCCTGGTTTCGAGCAGTCATCAAGCCATCTTATTTCTTCAGCATTTGGAAACTCTTGGTACCATATCAATTGAAGCAATTGGTTTATCATGCTTTTGTATGTTTTGAAGTCTATTCTTTAAAAATAAGTGTGATTATCATCAACATTTTGTTATGCACATGGCTTCATTGGAAGTACTCCTATACTTAAAAAGGGAGTCTTTCGCCTCTTAGGGTAAAGTAGGGTAGGAGAATAAATCAATAAAGTTGTTATAATGCTATTAGGGTCTTGAATTTTAAATCACGGTTGTTAAAACTACTTTTGATCCACATTAATTGTTAACACACACATTTGTGACAAATCTTGTTAAGTAAAATTCACTCTAATACCTTATGATTTTGCAAAAGTAACCATGATTAATCACTCTAATAAGTTGTCATTTAGGATATATATTTTTAGTTTCCCTTAAAATGTACTATTGGAAAACCCCCTATGGTGGACCACTCTGGTAAAGATCATAATGAGCTACTTGGGAGAACACTAGCATTCTTAACTAAAAAGGGTCTTTCAGTCATAGTCTGGGATATCTTTAATAAGTCTTTTGGGTAGAGGAATTACATAAAAATGATTAGCCATTAAAAATTTTTCATGCCATCCTATACTCTTAAGGAGTAGATCTGTCTCTCCACTTATTAAGTAACCTTTTAGGTTAATCATAATCAGAGTTTAGGAAAGATTTAGGGGAGGATAGGAGGTCTCGTGATGAGCCGACCTATCACTATCATGAGACCTAGCATGCATGACATTACTTCTCCTGGTCACCAAGCCAGAGTAATGGCTTTCAACCTAAAAGATGGAAGACATGAGGTCTCATCACGAGTCGGCATGTTCATCCATGTTACTTCTTGTGAGTGGCACTGCCATCAGCTAGTTACCAAGCTAGGACAGTGGCCTTCATCTAAAAATTCAAATAAGCTAACTCTAAATCCATGCCTAGTAAGTGGGACAAAGACATTTTGATGGGTCAAAAGGCATCCCTGCTGAGGTTATGGACACCTGCAGGAGGCAGGGCCATGTCTGTGGTATTAAAGTTAACTGCATACCATGATTTTCTTAGTTATCCTTCTCTTTCCCTAAGACTCATCATTTTTATTGGACAATGGTTTTAAGACAATTTGAACATGATGCTTTGAGTTCTATCTTTTGGAAATCAAGAATATTTGAATGATGTGGTACCCTTAGTGAAGGAAATTATTTGTGCTAGATTAAGAGGAAATTTGTTTTTGAATCTAGATAACAACAAAATTTAGAGTGTTCAAATAAAGAGGTTGTTGATTGGTATCATAACTCACTTTAATTTTCTATGGTATTCAGAGTGATGAATTACTCAATGATGACTATTCACAAAGTGTTGGTTGCCATCAATGTGTATTGATTGTAGTTGCCTATAAATATGTGCTACATAACCTAGGTATAAGATTGCTATAGAAGGTGCTAGAATATTGTGTTAGTATTTTGAAATTGCACCTCTTCAGTGAAATTTGGTTCTTATCATAAGACTTTGGCAGAAAAAAAACAGGGAATCCATCTCAGACAACGTGACAGGTATGTGAAACACTAATTTCTCCGTAAATTTTTACTTTTGGTACCTAATCATTTCACGTGGTTTTATCTAGTAATGTAATAGTAATGTCACGGGTTAATGAATGCATTACAATATCTAGCATCTCCATCCTTGCTAAAATATTTGCTGACATTTTTCCTACCTTATTTCACCGTCTTATAGTTTTGGCTTTCACGAGCATGTGCAAGAAGTTCAGCGTGGGGGGGTGTTGAGTTGCATTTTGTCAATGTTTTTACAATTTTTATCAAATAAATACATGCCTGTACTTGGTGTTTTTAATCATTATTAATCCATTATGTTGTTAATTAGAGGAATTTATAAAAAATAGCTATTAATTTATAAATTATTGTTATTAATTAAATTGAATAAGTGTTTCGTGTAATAATATCATTAATAATAGGTTTTCATGATGACAATGGAGTTCACATTTGTACTATTAAGTCATGCTTCCAACCTTCATATTGCTGATGGAAAATGATATTTTATGCGATGTTGGAAGTGATGAAGGGGGTTGGAGTTCTATTCAGAGTTCTGTATCTTCAGAATAAGATTCAGATGAAACTATTACATTTATTTTTTGATGATATGGGAGTCTCAGTACCATACTGAATGTTCCTCTGGACCCAGGAAGAGAGTAACCTTACAATCAAATGGCTGAACCATGACCTTGAAGAACTTAGGGATAAAGATATGTTTATTTCTCATATTGGTGATATCAGCTATGCCAGAGGCTATGCATGGCTATGGGATTCTTTCTTTACGCAGATTGAGCTTCTCACATCCAAGGTTTCTTATCATGTATGTATAGGGAGTGATGAGTATGACTCGCCATTACAACCATGGAAATGTTGCCCCATCAAATAATTCCAGTGCCATTTGGATTTTGAAGGTGGATAGATTATTCATATGGAGATGGGGAAAATAGAGCCATTTAGGTGCCATATAATCTCCTAAACTTTGAAACTCATTCGAAGACATCATATTTTGCATAGACATTGATCGAAAAATGGAGGCTGAAATGAAAGCTGCATCATCCAAAGGTCAACCTATCACTCGTATAGATTCGATCAAGCTAGCAATCCTCCTCTTCATTCATTCTAAGTTAGCAATCAACCCCCAACACAGATTTTCCTTTGCAACATTGGGTCACTCTACAACATGGTTCCTAAAGAAATTCACCAACACCATAGAGAGCATAAGTGCAACATTGAGGAGTTTGGCAAAACATTCATAGTACATACACTATGACCTCGTTCAGCTCTTTAGAATGGTTGTTACCGAGGCTAAGAAGTCTCATTTTGAGTCTTGAACTCTCAGAGTGATTCTTATATAGTGTAGATCTTCTATAGTGCATGAATGCCCAGCTCACTGGCCTGGAAGTCAGAAGCTATTTGATTTCGATATTACATATCTTCATGATAAACCAAATTGATACAACTTTCCATAGAATGTTTACGATTCTCTTGTTGATGATTTAAAGCGTATTACTGAACATGAAGGCATTTATGCACTTATGGTGCTCTACTGCATCAGCAAAGGCGGATGGGAAATTAGAAATGACCGATAGGAAAAGGACATCAAGCTCATCACTTTTGATTCATATTTGCAATGATAGGGAGCTTGTGGATTTAATAAATCCCTAGCTGGCCTCATCTGCTAGAATGCGTAGTGAAAAATAACATGTAGCATTCCTGCTTGTTGCAACATGTTGGTGAGGAAGAAGGTCACTTGGGCAAGACCCTGGTTTAGGATGGAGGCCAACAAGGCTTCTGCAGTAGTCTAGCATAATGTCGACAATTTCACTCTACTTCAAAGAGCAGAGAGTCTCACCCGAGGCGTGTCGTGACCTTAGTAAGATTAGGATCATATCAAGTATCGATCAAGCATAAATTATTGAATAAAGAATATAGAATTGAATGCTCCGAATAGATGTAAATACTCTGCAAATGATAATACTCATGAACGTATTCAGGACAAAAAACAAAATTTAAAGTGACCAACACATTCAACTTAACCAGAGACACGTTATAGAACTCAAGACATCAAACCCATATCATAGTATATTGCATTAACAATAGGGGATAGTTACATTGCTCCTTAGAGTGATCTTGGCAAGACTAATTACAATATTATCAGATAGAAAAGAAAATAATGAACAAAGAGAATAGAAAGAACTGAGCAAAAAAATCTCTCCTATGGCTCTCCTCCTCCAATCCCTACTGTTCCAACCTTTTGTCTCTACTGCCCAATTGCCTATTTTTTCCTTTGCTAATGCGACTGTCAGTTTCCCCTTCCTCTCCTCTCTCATGTTTGCTGCATCTCCCTGATCAGTGGGAGATCCACTATTTGTTCCTGTCGCTCCCTTCTGCCATCTATGCTTGTTTCCGCAACTAGACTTGTTTTCTGAACTGCATCTTGTCTGATCTCGTACAATTCATTAATCTGCTCCAATCTATGCTTTTGTGCCTCCGATAGATCAAGTCCTAGCTTAACTGCCATTTTGAAAGTTTGAATCTGGAACTCTATGGGAAAAAAAACTTGCTTTCCATAAACAAGTTCATAAGGAGTATGGCCTGTTGTGTTTCTCCATGTACTTCTATAGGCCCATAAGGCTTCAAGAAGCCTATCTACCCAATCTTTTCTATGTAAATGGACAGTCTTTGTTAGGATCCCTTCAATAACCTTATTAGTAGATTCCACTTGACCATTTTCTTGTGGATGATAGGGAGTAGATTTTCTGTGTCTGATTTTGTATCTCTCCATCATTTGTTCCACTAGCCTTGATGTAAATTGAGCTCCTTGATCTGTAACAATTTCCCTTGGGACACCAAAACAAGTAAAAATATCCTCAAAAAGAAAAGTAACTACAGATGATTCATTAGCAACAAGTAATGGTTTAGCTTCTACCCACTTAGTAACATAATCGGTGCAAACTAATATGTATTTCTTTTGTCTTGATGGAGGACTAATAGGTCCTACAAAATCCAAAGCCCATTTTTCAAAAGGTTCAATGTGTACCTGAGGTTGTAATGGCATCTCACCTGAAGGAGAAGGTTTCCCTACCCTTTGGCAACTGTCACACCTTTTAACATACTCTTTAGCATCTTTAAACAAGGATGGCCAATAATATCCTAAATTAAGGATCTTATAGGCTGTCCTCTTATCAGCAAAGTGTCTGCCACAAGGTTCATCATGACATGCTTTGAGAATCTCAGGCATCTCATCTTCACGAACACATCTCCTAATGATCAAATCTGGACCTGTCTTGTACAACTCATTAGCAACCCATGAATATTTTGCACTGTCATAAATGATTTTTCTTTTATCTCTTGCATTCATTATTGAAGGAAATTTTCCTGAAACTAAATAATTAGCAATGTCAGCAAACCAAGGAGTCTGAGTAGAAATTGAAAAAAGATATTCTTCAGGAAATTGATCTTCAACCGGAGTGTCATCGTTGGTGTTTTGGAGTCTAGATAGGAAATCAGTTACTGTGTTTTATTTTCCAGGCCTATCTAGAATGGTAATGTTAAATTCTTGTAAAAGCAATAACCATCTTATCACTCTGCCATTAGTGATTGATTTGTTCATTAAGTATCTAATTGCAGAATGATCTGTATGAAAAAAAGCTTCATAGCCTGTTATATAGTGTCTGAATTTGTTTATGGCATGAACAACAACTAAAAACTCTTTTTCAGTTACAGTATAGTTTAACTCTGCAGGAGTCAAATTTTTACTGGTATAGTAGATGGCATAAGGAATCAGGTCTTTTTGTCCCAAAACTGCTCCTAGAGCTGTATCTGAGGCATCTGTTGAAATATGAAAAGGTAACTTCCAGTCAGGTCCCCTTAAGATAGGTGCTTCAGAAATTTTTCTTTTTAGGGTCTCAAAGGCTAACTGGCAATCATAATTCCATTTGAATTCACAGTCTTTGGTAAGAAATTTAAAGAGTAGAGATGCTATCTTGGTGAAGTTTTCTATAAACCTCTGATAATATCCTGTAAATCCTAGAAAAATCCTAACATCTTTTTGAAAACTTGGAATAGATAAGTTAGAGATGACTTCAACTTTTGACTCATCAACTCTAATCCCATCCCTTGAAATATGATGCCCCAAAACAATACCTTTAGTAAACATCATGAAACATTTCTCATGACGAAGTGAAAGATTCGCTTCTTGACATCTTTTTAAAACTTTTTCCAAGTTTGCTAAAGCCTCTTCAAATGTATTTCCATAAACTGTGAAATCATCCATATATACCTCTACACAAGCATGTATTAGATCTGAGAAAATTCCTAATACTACCTTTTGGAATGTTGCAGGTGCATTGCATAATCCAAATGGTAATACTCGGTAAGCATAGGTACCCCAAGGACAGGTAAATGTGGTTTTGTCTTGATCTTCAAGTGCTACTTGGATTTGGTTGTAAACACTAAACCCATCTAAGAATGAGAATTACTTTTTTCCAGCTCATGTATCTAACACTTGATCTATGAAAGGTAAGGGAAAATGATCTTTAAGAGTAGCTTTCTTTAATTCTCGGTAGTCAATACATACCCTCCATTTACCATTTTTCTTTGGCACAATTACCAAAGGAGAAACCCACTGACTATCTGAAATGGGATAGATGAAGTTGACATTTAACAATTTTTGCAATTCTTCTTTAACAATCTCCCTAAGATTTGGATTCATCCGTCTTTGAGGTTGTACGATTGGTTTACAATTTTCCTCTATATAGATGTGATGAGTGCAAGTCTTCAGGGCTTATCCCCTTCATGTCAGTGTACTCCCATGCATATGCGAGAAGAATGTCTACGTAATATTTTTGACTATCTCTTCTTGTTGATATTTTTCTAGGTTCTTGTTTCTGTTCAAAGTGTTGCCTGGAAATATCTCACTTGTAGAGCTACCAAATTTATCCATAGAATGAAGATACATCTGCCTTGATGACAAAAACTCAATGTTGGATCCATCTTGAAATGGTTCATGTTTATATTCTGAAGAGGATTCAAAATTTTCTAGAGTATTCAGAATTTTATTATCTTCACTAATTTCTGAAAATGTGAAGAGAGGTTGTAAGTCTTCTTCATCCTCTATCCATTGAGTATCATCTAAATCTGTAATTGTCCTAGCTGGAAGATACAAAGTGAATTTTTTAGTTGAACTACCATCAGAGATGTACATATCACCGGATCTACAATAGTAGTAGGTTATGACAGCAAGGTCTTCCCAATATAACGGATGTCCTCGATTGTTCTTGGGAGTTGGGATCATGAAATCCACGGAGGTACTCCCAAGAATCTAGGGACACTAGAGATGTCTTCTATTATACCCATCGGGTTTGATCACGGATCTGTACGCTGGTTTGTAATAATTTAGGTGTAAAAAGAAGATTAAGAAGTTTCAGTTTATCCATGATTTGTCTACTCATGATATTGATTGCTGCTCCTAAATCAATGAGTGTGTTTTGGATCTCAATTCCATTGATGTGAATTTTAACAAGTGGATTTCCTGGGTCTAGATACTTTGGAATAGCAATCTTACCCATCATAATGTCTGCTATTTTTCCTGCCAGTTGAATTCTCTTTGTCTCTCTTATTCTTTTTATTGTTTTCTTCATGCTCAACTCCTTTATTGTTTTTGCTAAAATTGGAATTTCCTTGATAGCTTGTAATAATGGAATCTAATGCAAACATTTCTCAGGTCATCTAGGAAATCATAATTAGGCACCATAATTTGTTTTTCTACACCCCTATCAATTTTTAATCTTTCTGGAAAGGGAGGTGTAGAAGTGGATGTTTATGGCTGCTCTAATACAGGAGTTGAAATTACTAGTTCTTTTTGTTTCGATTTTTTAATGTTTGGGTCTTGAAAAGATGTGTTCTCTTCAAGACTTTTATTTACTCGTAGAGAATCTTCCTCGGAGTTGTTTTGCTCTTGTATGATTACAGAAGGTTTCTTCTTTTCAAGTATTCTTCTAGACCTAAGTTGAACATCATTAAGGTCTAAAGGAGTAATTAAATAAGTTGGAAGCTGACTGGCCTTCTATTTTGTATGTGTTACTGAGGATTCTTATTGTTGGGGTTTTAGTATGGGTTGAGCGAGCGATTTTGAGAAATGGTAATGGAAGTGGTTGATTTTGATGTGGTAGGTTGATGATGTTGTTGAGGATTTTGTTGAGGAATTTTTGGTACAGAGAGAAAAATGTGGGTATGGTGGATAGGATGGTGGATACTGATAGTACTGAGAGTATCTTCCATAGGGATTTTGTGCTCCTTGTGCCCAAGCTTGAGATTGATTTTGAAATTGAGGCCAAGGTTGTTGCCAAGAATTCCAATTTGGTGGAGGTTGGTTATATATTTGATCATGGAATCCTTGTGTTTGAGGTCCTTGCCAAGGCCTTCTAGAGACAAAATTGAGAGATTCTGTGTAACTTGTAGGAGTTTCCTCTTGAAAGACAACTTTGAGACCAGGAAGGGAAGGAAAATTCTTAGTCTCATGTTTTTCAGAACAAATGACACAGGTCTCTACAACTTTTACATCCAAAGGGCACTCTCTCAAGGCATGTTTCTTTCTACATTTGGGACAAAATATTGCTAAGGCATCAGATTCAGCTTTTTGCTTGTTTTGTAATTTAAGGGTGTCTATTTTTTCACTAAGACTCCCTAAGATATCATATTTGAAATCATCAAGCATATGTCCTATTTCTGCCCTACTTACTGTCCCAGAGGCAGACTTACTTGCCCTTGCAAGAGAAGGATCTCTTGGACCTTTTACAGTTTTAGATTTCCCTCTTGAAAGGTTGATACATAACTCAGATATTTTAGGTAATGTGAGTTGTGATATATCCCCTTTTCCCATCATGTTAAGGATATCCAACCATTCATCCCTAATTGTTTTCAACAAAAGAGCTTTTAAGGTGTCTTGATCTAATTTTTCCATTTTTGCTCTTTTGATGTTGTAATGAAATCTCTCCAACAAATCTTCCAAGTTTTCATCTTCTTTTTGTAACATCTTAAACACTTCCTCCTTATGATTAACTGGCATACAATAATCCAAATACCTCTCTAGAAATGCTTGTTTCATGTCTTCCGATGTCCTAATAGAACTGTTAATCAAACTCATAAACCACTTCAATGTTGCTCCTTTCAATGTTGAAGGAAATAGTTTATGTTTTTTAGCATCTTGTAAGTAGTCATAAGTTCTACACAGGACTTCAAATTAAAATAGGAAGGTTTTAGGATCTTCAGTTTTAAGTCCATAGAAGTTTGGAAGGACAGAGGGTGAAATGTTTTTCATGGTTGTATTGGTTTCTTCATATACTATAGGAAACCCAAAAGAGCTTCCTATTTCTCTTCTACCTCTTCCTCTACCTCCTTCTCCTCTACCTCTACCTCCTCCAAATAATGTGTGTTCTCCATTAAAGACTCCCCCTCCTCCTTATTTTGCCATAGTTGAATCTCCTGTGGAAGTGGAAAAGTTTGTGTCCCTAACAGGAGTCCTTGAATCTTCTTCTAAGACAGGTTCAGTGGATGAAGTGGAAGATCTTTCTAATGGAATATCAAATCTTAAGTCTTCTAGAAGTCTAGGATTAGTAAAATATGGAATGTGGGTCTGAGTTGGAGGTGTACTAACTCTTGTTCTAGGTGAAACAAGTGGTGTTCTAGGAATCAAACTTCTGCTTCTGCTTCTTATAAATCTACCCCTTGAGTATCTCTCTCTACGCATATCATTGTTTTTGGGAGTTAAGAAACAAGGCTACCTAGTTACACTTTCCCGGTAATGGCGCCAAAATGTTTGTGCTCAACCTAGTATCCTAAATTGAGTTCATTTAATTGTCAACCAGGGTTGGTAAACCGCTGAAGTGTGGTGCACTATATGTGCCTAGGTGTTTGTTTCTTACTGCGTTGTGTCTAGTGTTTTATGATGCTTTTGGGTTTTTTATGGTTTTATGTTCACAAGGGAAAGAAATAAATGTTGGTGGAAAGAAACTACTGGTTAAAAACAGAGTGAAGTATAAATTATGGATGACAAGTGATAAATGCAAATACTGAAACATAACCAAACTTAAACTATGACTTAGAAAAATACAAAGCTTGATAATGACTTCAAGAAAATAAATCACCACATGAACTTAACTTGTCCAATTCATTCATTTAAAGATGTTTTGGAAGAGCTTGAGAATGGGCAGCTAAGTGCAAATAAAGTTCTCCTAATTAAACAATTAAACAATCAACTTATAATGATACAACATCTCATCCATGATTAAAGGTTTGTTGAGACATATTTGGAAAAGAACATTTGTAACATCATAAGATTTCTACTCTAAAACTAACTCCTAATTCTATTCTGTAACTTAGTTTAACACCACTAAACCTCACTCAAAAGTTATAGATTTCCTTTTTGAATAGTCTTTGAGGAAAGGCTTGTTTGGGAAGTGGTAAAAAGGTTGCAAAAGTACTCCAGGCCTTAGACTGATACTATCCTCTGTCCAGATGATTATGAGTTAATATAGATTTGGAACAAAATAAGTTTTGTAAATAATGAAGACCGTGGCATGTAAGTTTAACAACTAATGCAATTTAAAATGCAATGGATGGAAACTAAACTTAGAATGTAAATACAGTGAGCTAAGCTAGAACTGAACTAGGGTGCTACTAGTCTACAGTGAACAGTGCTGAATTAAAAAGCAATTATCAAACTTAAAATGAAATAATAGAGTATGAACTAAATGCAATTTGCCTCCAGAGTACTCTAACTAAGTTATCATGCCATTAATCTATGGGATTCTACAGCCTATTTCATTCATCATGAATGGTATTTTGGAAGAGCTTGTTAGAACAATCCTAGCTATACAATTCAATGCAATTGAATAAAAACATAGAAACTGAAAGCAAATACAATTAAAAACTAAGACATCACAGCTATTTCCTACTCGTTGTTATGATGTTTTGGAAGAGCTTTTTAAGAGTGAGATTAGCCATGCTACTTAGTGTAAACAAGCAACTAAAACCTACAGTATCACAGTTATACCTTAGTCATCATAATGATATCTTGGAAGAGTTTACTAGAGTAAGTTTAACTGTGATAATGAACAAAAGGAATTGCAAATAAAATCTATAACACTACAACCATTCCTTATCCATCGTAATGATCTTTTGGAAGAGTTTATTAGAACAAGTATAGCTATAATGATTAATGAAATTAACTATGAACGTAAATTTCAAAAACTTGAAAACGAACTAAGATACTTATCTAAATTGCAAAAGTAAAGCTGCTCAGGAGGCAGGGGCCCTCTACCACTAGAGTAGCACGAAATCTAGCTCAAGATCAACTCAACGCATTCAAAGAAATGCTGTCTTCTTCATTAAAGGAAAATAACTTAAAACAGAGTATTCTCGATCTTCAGAAATATAGCAGTCATTTCATGAAATCTAATCAAAATCTAGAACTTGTCTCTTGGTTTTCCGAGTTACATTTATAGCAAATCTTCATAACAGAACTTGAGAGAATATGGGGATCACTCTCTTTTCATATCAAAATCGGACTAGAACTCTAAAGGTGACAGCGTAGAATGACAAAGGACATCTGGACTGTCCTTGTCCTATTAGGAGTCTGTCTCCTTGTGTGAGCTCCCATGTACAAAACCACGTCCAGAATTCCGTTCAATCTTCATGGTGAGCAACAAACGCTGAGGACATGATGTGGAATACACCCATGTGTGGTTTTTCCTGAGAGGACATCTGGAACATGCTTGAACGTGAAGATAGCTACAGAATTGGCAACTAGCTACGGAATGTCTGCATTCTGTAGCTAGTTTCAGTTTGAAATGTATTACAATGACAAAATCACAAAACTTAGCAAGTTAGCCATGATATTAATTCTTAAAGAAATTTTAACTAATTTCATTGATCATTTGATCTTGGGATTAACAATGGACAAAAGAAAATGGGGTGAAGTGTGATGGAAGAAAGAACAATCTAGAATCTCAACAGCCTTCCAGGGTGATAATTTCATTGCTAACGGTTGACCTGTCGTGAGTTCCACAACCTGTCTCATTCCTGAGAAAGTCCATTTCCACATCACCAATACCATGATAAGGTAACCATAGATGACCCCAATGGCTCTCTTGTAGTTATCCTTGCAAGCTTCAAATAGCTCATTCAGTAGAAATGAAAACCAATTTAACTGTGCCCCCTGGATACAGTGCTCCACAACTAAGATGGTATCAAGTGTACACTCACCCTCTGTATAATGCCTCATGGTTTTACTCGTAATCAGATAACAAGCGAATTTGACTGCTGGCTTGTTTATAAGGTATATATTTTCCCCTTTTCCTCCTCTCTTTGTGTCATATTTCTTGTAGTAATCTCCATCTCCTACCTTCTTTGCCCTCTTTGACACATTTTGGAACACTATGGAGACGTCTCTACCTTCTTGTGATAGCCCTGTCAACCTGCGAATATATTCCACGTGAATTGGTATTTATTTTCCTAGCCATAGCGACCTATTCTGGATCCTACTCAGTAGGAATTTTGTACATTGCATCGCAGCCCCTGTGGTTCCGAACAGTAGAAGATTTATGAGGTTCAATATGGTTGATTGTTGGACACCTCTGAAGTCTAAGAGTACTCCTGCCGCTTCCTTTCTTGCTTCAATGGCATAGTTTTCCATATAGACTTGTCTCTTCATTGCTGGAAATTGGAAATAATCCATGAGGTCTATGTCGATCAACGACACGCTATCATATTTACCCACCAATGACTCCATCTTCTGGATTCTCTCATCGAGCTCCTACTCAATGACTGTTGGCGCTACCTTGGTCATTTTTTCTCTTCTCTGGTATACTCGCATGGCTACTCCTGCTCTTTCTTTGTAAATTCCTACCTCTGGATACTCCCTCTAGACCTCTTTTGATGAAGTTTCCCTTGATATTGTTGCTGTTTTTGGTTCTAACTCAGAATTCTATAGCATTCTCGCACTTTATTTCATGCAAGTTATGTAAGTAACCAGCACGCATGAGGTTGATAAGACCCCATAACTAATCAAATTTCCCTGCCTTCCCCTGTGGCTATAATCATTTGATTAGCTACCATGATGAGGTGGTTCTGAAAAAGCTGACTGTGACTTTGGGAATTGGGCAGACGTGATGGGTAATGATTATGGCCTAATATGGAAAATTTATTGCGGTATGGATGATACTAATTATGGAAATTACTTCTCGAATCTCGGTAATCCTACGGAATGACATTGGTACTATGAGTCATGATGATGGAATGATATTCGACACGTTTTTTATCGAACATGAATGACACGCTGGACACTACCCTCCCCCCAACGACAATCAGTTATGTTACGGTCTCCGCATCGCAACTATGAGTTATCTCTGTTTTTGAAGTTTTCTTTATTGGGATTTCTAACTAGTCTATTCTCGGGTGTGAGAGAGTTATTGAATCTATCTATTCTAGTCTACCCTAGTGACTCCTCTTGGTAGCGAGAGTCATTCGAAATGAAGTACTAATACATACCCACGATAAGGCTTCAGGCATGCGTCATTCACCCATCCTGGTAATATCTAGCTGTCCAATTGTGCTAACTGAACTGCTCCTGAATCTCAAATTTCAATTACATGGTACAGTCCCAGCCAATGAATTCTCAGTTTACCTAGGAACTTCTGGAACTTGCTGTCATATAGTAAAACTTTTCCCCCAACCGTGAATTTTTTGCGCTTGATATGACAATCGTGCCAAGATTTTTGTCTTTCTTTCTGGATGGTTTGGTGGAATTCTGCTAAAAACCTATCTTCTTCCAGCTCTTGTAGCTCTTACAATCACTCTTTCAGTGAGTCTTCCTCTGATAAGTGTAGTGACGATGCAATTAGGAGGCTTGGTATGACAAACTCGGCCGTTACTACTACTTCCCTTCCGTACACCAGCTGGAACAGTGTCTGGTTGTTTAGTCATTTGACAGTTGTTCTGTATGCCCATAATGTTACTGGTATATGTTCGTCCCAGTCATCTCGATCAACATTGCAGATCTTCGTTAGACCCTTTTCCAGAATCTTATTGAATTATTCTACTATACCATTAGCTTGTGGATGGTACAGACTGCTTTTATGATGTTGTACCATGAAGTTTCCTAGCAGAGATCTAATTGTTGCATTGATGAAATGCGTACCTTGATTGCTTGTTAGACTTCTTGGGCAACCAAACCCGGTCATGATATTTTCAAATATGAATCGAGCTGTTGTTTTGGATGTGCAATCCTTCATTGGTATTTCATGTGCCCACCTCATCAAATAGTCTGTTGCAGTTATGATATACCTGGCCTGTGAGTGCCTTGCAACAGGTGCAATCGGTCCTATAAAAACAACTGCCCATTTATCAAATGGTTGTAGTGCTTTTAGAAGGTGAAGTGGTAGCTTGTATCTATGTGATGGACATCTCGTCCTCTAACATACATCACATTTTTTTACAAATTCCTTACTGTCCATGTGTACTATCGCCCACCATAAGCCTGCTTGCAGTATTTTCCTCACCGTTAGTTTTGCTCCAACATGCCCTCCCGCAACTCCATAGTGGCATTCCCACAGTATGCTTTCCCTCTCATGATCTAGGATGCATCTCCGCAAGATTTTGTCTAACACCATTTTATACGGGTGTCCCACTATTAGCTGATACTTTGCTGCTCAAACTACTAAACGTCTTTTCTAGGCTGTTGTGTATTTGTTTGGGCACTGTTCTGTTGTCAGATAGGTTGCTATTTGGTCTAAGTAGTCTGGGATGGCTTCTACTCTAAAAATATCAACATCTGGCATCTGATCATCCCGAGGCCCTCCGTTTTCTCCATTTTCTAGCCTTGAAAAGTTGTCAGGCCCCACATTCAGTCTCCAGGTTTTCACTATCACCTCAAAGGTGAACTCCTGAAATAGTAGGATCCATCTGCAAGTTCTTCCCTCTAAGACTGGTTTGTTAACTAGGTACTTTAAAGCTGAATGGTCTGTGGAAAACTTAAACATACCTCCTAGTAGGTAGTGGTGGAACTTTTGAAGGGAATACACCATTTCAAACGCTTCCCGCTATGTTGTGGTGTGGTTCCTTTCTACTATTGATAGCTTCCGGCTTGCAAAATAAACTGGGTGATCAACTGAAGTGTCTCCAGGTTGAGCTAGAACTGCTCTGAGTGCAATGCTGGAAGCATCAATGTGGACATGAAATTTCTTGTCCCAATTCGGGTGAACTAATATGGATGCCCTTGACAACTTTTCTTTCAAGGTATTTAGGGTCGTAGTGCAATCTTCTGTCCAGCTGAACTGCTCTAATTTCCGCAACAACTTCTCCAATGGGGCTGTTATCTTCGCATAGTTTTGGATGAATCACCTATAGTAGCATGTGTGGCCAAGTAGTGACATTAACTTCTCAATAGTTTCTGGTGCCTCAATATTAATTATAACTGCAAATTTTGTTGGATCAATGCAAACCCCTAGAAGTGTCTGAAAGAGTACTACAAAGATGCACTTCTTTAGGTTTAATTAAATCTAGACCTACCTACATCTATTGAACATTATCCTTAATAATGTGGCATGGTCCTTTAATAGGCTGTAGACTATCTAGTCATCCATATAGACTTCCAGGAATTTGTGGATGTATTCCCGAAACGCTACTATCACAATTTGTGAAAATACTACTGGTGCATTTTTCAACTCAAATGGCATTACATGATATGCAAATGAGCCCCATTCGGTGGTGAAAGTTGTCTTATTTTTGTCTTCCTCGGCTATCCTTACCAGATTGTATCCTAAAAATCCATTCGTAAATTAATAAGCCTCATTCCCTGCAATATTTTTGAGAACCTCGTCATTGAACGGAGTCAGGAATGGGTCATGTATGCACGCATTGTTCAGGCTCCTATAGTCAACACAGACTTGAATTTCAAACTTTTCCTTTTTAATTTGTATGACTATAAGAATTACCCACTTTTCTTCTTTCACCGAGAATATCAACCCTACCTTTAGCATCTTATCAATCTCTTCCTTGACTTTTTCTTTCACTCTTGGATTTAAACGTTAGGGTCTGTGCTTGACTGGTCTTGCGTTGGGCTTCAAAATTATACGCATCTCCTCTAGGTCTCCTTTTATTCCTTTCAACTCTTCTACTAAGGATGGGAACAAGTCTTCATATTCTTGAAGCAGATTAAATATCTCCTTAGTCATCTTGGCATCCCAATAATCACCAATTGATGCAAGTTTGGGCTTTTCGTCGATCTCGATGTTCATCTTCTTGGTCTTCAATGGTAGCAGATGCATTCCTTCTGTTGTTGGTCCTTCTTTAATATCCTGCTCCCCCTCTTTTTCTTAGAAATAAAGATGTCTAAGACCTTCTAGATCATCATCATCCATTTCGCTGTTTATATTTTTGCATGCTACCAACTGTCTGATGCCTTGGTTTGGGAGCATTTGTTCTTCCTCCTCCTGAATCTCTGGGAAGAAAAGTACCCTTTTAATGGCCTGCAATGCTTGGATGACTGATTATTTTTTTCCTTCAAATGAGAATCATTTCTTAAATTTATCCACAACTACTTGTCAAATATTGGTTCCTCTTTTCCTCTCTTCAGTTAGGTACCAAGCATGTGGAATCAAATCCAGTGAATGTATAAACTTATGTACCCACAACTCTTCCGGCTATCCTGTATTCTTCCATTAGTCCTCACAATCCATCAAATGTTTTATGGGGTCTAAGTACCCTTGGTAGTTTTCAGTGAAGTGTGGTTCCTCTTCTTCTTTGAACCTGGCTTTCAATGCCACTGCAACTTTGTCACATCGTGACAGGGAGTTGCAGTGGTTGCTCCACCACCTTGCTGATGTGGATTGTAAGGCCACATCCATGAGTGGGACCCGATGGTACATTGGTACCTTATGTTCTCTTTTGGCAATAAGGGTATTCACAACATTCATATTTGACATAATTGGATATTCTCTTACCTCAGTTCCGATCTAGTTGATCCCTCCAATGTTTGTGCATCTTCTTGTATTTGTCTCATGTCCTCCCTGCTGCCAATCATCCCAGGCTATTTCTGAGCCTAAGTCTGAGCTTTGAATACTTCTCCAACTCACAGATCCCCCCATTGTTGGGTTGATATATTCTTCCCTTTTTCATGCGGTCATTTGATAAACATGTTCCAGAAGCTAAGCATCTTCTCTGTTGTCGACAGACTCTATGTACCGGGGACCTTGATATGGGTCGAGTGGTTGGGTGATCCTAACTTCCCCATATTCAAATATCATCAGTTCCTTATTTAAATCTATTACTTCATAGTTCTCAAAAGCCTAGTCGATCCCCAATAATGCTGGATAGGGATCTTTATCCCCCATAATGTCTATCACCTCAAAGTTTGTGTATGTCTTTATCCCCGCAACACTGACTTCGACCTCCTCCAGTCTGCCTATGGGCACAATGCAATACTAGTTGGCCATATGGAGTTGGATTGGTGAATATGTCAGCTTCGGTCTTCCCAATGCTTTCCATGTCTTCCTTGGAAAAATATTGACATCTGACCCTAGGTCAATCATTGTGTCCTTAATTTGGAATCTCCCAACTTGAGTGTTCACCCGAAATTATTTCCTTCTCCTTATCTAATTTCTTTTTACTCTTCACATGTATTTCTGTGTTGCGTCATTTCATTCCCCTGGTCCTGTGGTCTCCTGCAGCACCATTTCCAAGTTTTGCTTCAATTGTTCTAGCATTGGTGCATTGGTAACAATATTTAGGAATAGCTGGAACCATTCTTCAATCGTAGTACTTGTACGGTTTTGGTTCTCCTTATCTACCTTGTCCTGTGGAAAATCAATTCTTTTGCTTCCCCCAAGTTGGGAAAATGTTTCCACTACTTCTTTAAAGTATTGCTTTTGTCTTTCGGGCTTGAATATTAGCTTTGGAGATGTTGGCCTTATCAATTTTATCGGGTCTGTAGCCTGTGCATCTTCCTTCGTTCTTTTTCCTCCTCCCGTCACTATGGCTACATTCTTCATAGCTTGAGCCTCTATTATTCTTGGCTCCGGATTTACCATATTTTTTCCCCTTTGTCTGGCTCTTTCTTTCCATCTTTTAATTAGCTCTAGGCAGTCTTCTCTTGCGTGCATGTTAACTCTGCACTGAGAGCACTAGGGTCTTCTAGGAAGTGGACATTCCCTGGCTACGTGTTGGAATAGGGTCTCCTAACAAGCTGCGAAACTGGTTCATTTTGATTACTTTTGATTATATTTAGTAGAGAGAAACCAGAGGAACCCATGGCAGCACACCTAAAGTTACCTACTTTTAAAGGAGCAGCCGATGAGGACATGGATCGATTTTGGTTTGTGAACGATTTGGTGTGGATGGTGCAAGGGGTGGTAAGCGATACTATGAAGAGAGCGCAGCTATCCTTGGCTTTCAAAGAAAGGGCGCTAGACTAGTATATGCAGTACATATCCCAGAACGGGAGCACAATGCTTCAAAATATCAAGGATGCCCTAAAACAACAATTCCTGAAGCCAAAATCCTATTCCTAGTTGGTAGTGGAAGTAAAAGACTTCAAGCAAGGGGTGTCTGAGTCGATATGGGAGGGTGATCAACAGTTAAAGAAAGCGATCAGGGAAGGTGATTTCAAGTACAATGAAAAACAACACAGGGAATAGTTCATCGCTATGATGCTACCTCACTTACGCATACCCATGGGCCACAAAACCTTCGAATCACAGGAAAAAGCCTTGGAAGCTACCATGAAACTCGAAGCTGCACCTAAGGATGACACAAGGGAAGGAGTGCAGCAAATTCAGGAGTAGCTCAGGGCCGTGCACCTGGAAATACAGAGCTTACAAATGGAATGGAGAAAAGGAGTCAGCACGGACCTCTGGTGTGAAGAGTGTCGGGTAACGGGACTACATGATACAGCCTAGTGTCCTCGGATAAATAAGGGTGAATTGAGGCAACAATGGTGCAAGTTATTCCAATCTATAGGGCACGACAAGCAGAATTGTTGCACGTATGACTTAATGGTAGATTGGGGAACCCTCTATAAAGTACAGTCCGATCCTACCTCTCCAAGATCTCCTGCAACCTTTGGTATCTCTCCTGCAGGGGGCAGGGGGGACGGGGAGGGAAAACAAAACGAGGACGGGGCCTGCTAATCTGCTACAACTGTTGAGAGTTAGGGCACTTCACCAGGGACTACCCAAATTCCACGAGGCAGTCCTATAAATATTTCAGACAACTGAACCATGATATTGAAGACTGTTTGATCTTGTTAACAAAAATCAAGGATAAACAGTCTACCCCCACCCAAAATGTACAGAGAGTCAAAACAGAGCTAAGGAGTGAAGATCCCAGTGTAAAAATCATAATGCGTAGCATGGTCACCCAAGGAGCGAGGGAGGAGTTCGCTGCCTAGAAGGAACCAAATCCCAGGATACAGGAGTCATTGGAAGCCCTTGCACAGCCACCAGTGCACCTCCAGATAGAAGAGGAAGTTGAAACCTTGTTAAGGGCATGCTTGAAGCTACTATGCAACCCACAGGCTGGAGAAAATCTTCAAGTATTGCTACAGAACTGCACAGCCCAGTCTCGCCCAACGACTGAGGTTAAAGAAGTACACAAACTACACAACTAAAAAAGGCACACTGGGAGGGAAATGCAAGTAACGACATAGATTGGTGATTATGAGATGGATTAGGTTATTCTTGATCTTGGATCTGATGCAAACGCCTTACCAAAATAGACATGGCAACGAATGGGAGAACCTAAATTAGATTGGTCCACTATCCAGCTGCGAATGGCGAATCAACAGAAGATCATCCCTCTAGGAAGGTTGCAAAAAGTTGTGGTCAATATCGCAGGATTAAGGGTCCTAACTGACTTGGAGTTCATAGAAATTGTGGAGGATATGGATCCCTATCCTGCACTCCTAGGACTAGACTGGACTATTGACGTAGGGGGTGTCATCAATATAAAAAAATGTAGCATGGTGTTTGAAAAGAACGGTACCTGTGTAATAGTACCACTAGATCCTGCTGAGGGTATGCGGTATACAAAACCAGCATATGAAGAGGAGGAAATCGATCATATCTACATGATGACAGTACAGGACGAAGACCAGGGTGACCCTACAACAGACGGAGTATTCAATTGGGAGAAAAACAGGGAGTAATGTTTTGACCCGGATGAAGAACTTGAGAATTGGTGGACCTGGCTACACAATGTCTCAACACTACAATGCCCTCAGGTGCCCTTGGGTTGCAAGGTCTCTCTACTGCATTACTTCAGAGGTAAGGGACCTTCCCCACTTTGATGAGTCTAGTATTGTCCAGGATTTCTTAATAACATTAGAGGCTAGGGTGCCAAAAGATCGACGACTTTGGGCACTCAATCTAGTACTGCGTGGCACACTTGCACGCTGATGGGATGCCCATAAGAAGGCATTTATGGACTGGGAGATGTGTCAAGATACGATGGTGCTGCGGTTCGCACCTCTCGTTGATGTGTGCACCAAGATATTCCTAGGACCAGAGGACCCCTGTGCACATCTACATACTTGGACAACCAAATGGGCCGACTGAACCCAAGAATAATGGATCCATCTATTTATACATGCCTTAGGCACTATCCCTGCTACTTGGTACTTAGACGCAGAATTACATCAGCAGACCCGCCACTGGGAAATATTAAAAGAGGACTTTATTGGAACGTTCGGACTTATTGGGGGAAGAGAGATGCTTGATGAAGCCCTATAGGGCATTGATGCATTCATCTTTAAGAAGCCTCACCCACACACCCCTCCAGCCATTCTGACATGGGAGGCCTAGATGCAAGACATAGTCAACTTCTGGAGCTTGGCAATTAACGAAGAAGAGGATAACCTGGGGAATATCTCTGTTCCGAAATCAGAAGGGGAATGTACCGTTATCGGACCATTTCTCTAGGATGTTGATGTAACGCAACCTCTTCGGCTACGTGAAGTTAATATTGGTACAGAAGAACACCCTAAGCTGGCTAAAATTGAGGATTCTTGGGATGAAGGCACTATGGGCAAAATTTCCGAACTACTTACAGAGTACCGGGACTTATTCCCTTCGAAGTTTTCTGAGCTCAAAGGAATCACTGGGGACCTCGGCATTATGCACATCACTTTGAAGCCTGAAGCGTGGCCCGTCAAGCAGTAGCCCTACCGATTGAATCCTAAGTATAAGAAAAAGGTTAAAGAAGAATTGGACAAAATGCTGACCACAGGTATCATTGAACCAGTTGAACAGTCAGATTGGGTAAGCCCAATGGTTGTTCAGGAGAAAAAAAAAGGGAGAAATACGCATATGTGTGGACCTACAAAAGCTAAATGATGCATGTGTTCATGACCCTTTCCCTACTCCCTTCTTCGATGAAATCCTTGATAGCGTGGGTGGCCAGGAAGCCTATTCCTTCACTGATGGATTCTTGGGATACCACCAGATCAGAATTGCACCTGAGGATCATAGTAAGACCACCTTTGCCACTGAATGGGGTTCCTGCCAGTATACGGTCATGCCCTTTGGTCTTAAGAATGCACCTGCTATCTTTTCAATGGTCGTGGTGGCTGTGTTCAAAGAATTTATTCATAAGTTCCTGGAGGTTTACTTCGATGACTGGACAGTTTTTAGCTTAGTGAAAGAACATGTCTCGAACCTGCGATTAATATTGGATGCGTGCCAGAAGCACCAAATCTCCTTGAATATCAAAAAGTGTATCTTCTGCATACCTTTCAGAATATTGCTTGGGCACATAGTCTGTCGGCAAGGACTGGTGGTTGACCCTGCGAAGATAGCTGTAATTATCAACCTGGTAGCCCCCACCATGGAGAAACAACTGCACTCCTTTCTCGGTCACACAGGACATTATAGAAAATTCATTCAAGGATACGCTCTAATCACAGTACCCATGGAATAGCTACTAAAAAAATATGTCTCTTTTTTCCGGAATGATGAATGTCAGAAGAGCTTCGAACTACTAAAAGAGAAGTTGATGTCTGCAATCATCCGGATATTCCCTGACTGGTCAAAAGAATTTCATGTACATGTAGATGCGTCAGGAATTGTTCTGGGTGTGGTCCTCACGTAGCTTGGTGAAGGAGATATTGATCACTCGGTTTCCTTTTCCAGTCGCAAAAACTAAAATGCCGAAAGAAATTACTCTACCACTGAACGAGAAGGACTGGCTATGGTGCACGCACTACAAAAATATCAACACTATCTACTGGGTGGACAATATAAGATGTTCACAGACCATTCAACCTTGAAATACCTGGTCAACAAGCCTATGTTGTGGGGGAAGGTTTGCCACTGGCTATTGCTATTTCGGGAATATGATTTTGAGATCCTAGCTAAGCCCGGGCGGTTGAATGCAGGTCTGGATCACCTGTCTCGTATCGATACAGGGGAAGAACCCACTAACCTGGACAAAGGCTTACTCGATGTGCAGTTGTTTACCATTAAGATGGTTGATGCTCACTTTACTGATATAATTGAATTCCTTACTATGGGTGTGGCCCCTACTGTGTATTCAGTACAACCGAATAAGGAGTTGATTACCTGAGCTGCATACTTCACTATCATCACAGGACAACTATACAAGCTGGGTGCCAATGAAATAATCCACAGATATGTATTAGAACACGAACGGCCCACCATCCTCACAGAAGCACATGATGGAGTCGCAGACAGCCACTATGAGGGCAGAGCTATGGCACAGAAGATTTTAAGGGCTAGCTTATGGTGGCCTACCCTACATCAGGATTCTTACACCTATTTTAGGTCGTGCGATACATGCTAGTGAACTGGCCAACCCTCACGATGAGATGACATGCCATTACAGCCTTAGATGGCCCTAGAGACTTTTGATAAATGGGCCATTGACTTTATCGGACCCATCAATCCACGAGGCAAGAAAATAGGTGCACACTACATTATCATGGCCACTGACTACGTCACACGATGGGCTGAGGCACAAGATGTAAAAGATTGTACTACTGATACTGTCACACACTTCATCTTTGAGCAGATTCTGACTAGGTTTGGCTGCTCGAAGATCTTGATGAGTGACAAAGGTACACATTTTGTTAACTAAACGATTCAAGCTTTGAATGAGGAATTCTAGATCCACCAAGCCAAGAGTACACCATATCATCCCCAGGCTAATGGGGTGGTCGAAGCTTTTAAATTTTTTTTGGAGTAGGCATTAACGAAGGTTTGTAATGCTGATCGTAGTGACTGGGATGTTCGCATCCCCTCAGTTCTGTGGGCATACCGCACAACTTACAAAAATCTGACTGGTAGGACACCCTTTCGAATGGTCTATGGCAAGGAGGCCATCATGCCAATAGAGTATGTTTTTCCTAGCCTACGCATCGTAGCATTCACGAATATGGCTGACTTCGACATCATAGAAGAAGGCTTGGCGTAACTGGTGGCTTTGGAGGAAGATCGGTTTATTGCTTAGTTTCACCAGCAGGTTCAAAAGGCTCGGGATAAAGCATGGCATGATCGACACATTCGCCAGAAGACATTCGTAGAAGGTGATCTCGTCCTTTTGTACAATAGCCAATTTTCGAAATAGCTAGGAAAATTCCGGCAGCATTGGCTTGGTCCCTACACAGTTAAGGAGGTTACGAATGGTGGCGCAATTCAGTTAGCTACCTTGCATGGTGACCTCATTCCTGGCTTTGTTAATGGTAGTCGACTCAAACCATACTAGGCTACAGACTATGAAGCCGCACCAGTATAATGATTTGGGACGAGTCACAAGATTGTGTTGGGGGACTGTTGGAATGAGGTATCCTAACAAGCTGCGAAACTGGTCCGTTTTTATTACTTTTGATTATATTTAGTATAGCGTAGGGGTTTTGGGGTGGGTGAAAGCCCTGAATGCATTGTAATGGGTCAAAGGGTAAACTAGGGGTCCGAAAACCATGGGTTGTAGACCATAGGAAAGTCGGAGCTAGATTGTTATAAATAGAGATGTATTTTGTATAAAAAAGGATAGGATTTGATGAGATATTGATGCGATCTGTTGTTTAAGCTATCTGTTTGGGTTTTGGGGGAACAGACTCCTATTGGCTGTGTGCGCAGAGCTCCTAGTCCAGCTGTGTGCAGACCGTACTGTTGTGTGCGCAGGTTGGGAAGGGAATTGTAAGGAAAGGTTGATGAATGAAAGAATGTGATGGATTGATAGAGATCTGAATCCGTGAGTACTGGTGTATGAGCTGCTGATAATTATTGTGTTATGTATTTTCTATATTTCTGCTGCGAAAGTCTGTGTACTGAATGCTTGGATCTATATCTATTCTTCTCTGTTTATTTAATCCTGTGTTGATGTTATGAAAAGCATATAATTTTAGATCTAGTGCATGTGGATGCAAATAGATATATACTTAACCCTGCGAAGAACCAAGGTAATCTGAACAGAACGCAGCCCTACTTGCCTTACCCTTCCTTTCTCAGGGTGTTGAAACCTAGTTCCAGCACCCACCCATACTACTTCGGGTGAGACTGTGGCCTGTGAAAGCAGGTCACTACCGAAAGGGCCAATAGTATAGGGGTTTTTTGGCAAACCTTGCACACCGAACTTGGGTCAGGACCCCTCAAGCAAACACTATGTGACCTTCTTGATCACAGTTGTAACATCATATTGGTCCTCTTCCTCCATCTCAGCCTCCTCTCATGCCTCCCCCTCATCCCCTGGGAGCCTCATTCCCTTTATATAAAGGCCTGTCAAATCATTCTGCTAATGTGTCTAGAGCCCTACATTGCTCTGTGTTGTGTGTTGTGGAAGCACAAAACTCATAGTATATGTTGTTCAGAACGTTGGAGTATTTCTGCAAGATTGGGCATACGTGGGGCAGATGACCAATGCTTTTGCATATCTCACAATATTTCATTGCGACTTGATTCTGGTATGCGAGGAACCCCGGGTACTGGTGTTGTGGTGGATATAATCCCTAGGTGCTTATCTGCGCAACTCCTCCTACTGGCGGAGCTCCCTGTGCCCTTGCTGTTGATGTCCCCACATTTTGGCCCCGCAACCTTGGAAATTTAGTTACCACGTGTCCCTCCATTAGACAGTGTGTACACCATACATTTTGTCTTGTCGTCCATATTGGTTGAATCTCTTTCAAATTTTCTGTTAGGCTAGCTATCTGATGTTTTAACCCCAGTATGGAAGGGTCTTGAGAAGATGCTCCTCCTTTAAACTCCTGTGGATATCTTGCCATGGCCTCTATCTTCATTGCTTGCTCCAATGCATGTTCTAATGTGTCAATCTTCTGTTGTGTTAACGGAGTTCTTGCCAATGGAAGAAGGCCTTGATGAACAAATCTCTGTGATGGTTTAGATCGATTGGGTAACTGAGTTTTCCAATCGCATCCTTGAATCTCCTCATTAGATCCCATGTAGTTTCCCCCTCCCGCTGCTTGATCTCCCACATCTCTGACAAACCTTGCTGATCTGTTTGGGGTAACTTGAATTCCTTAACGAATTCTGTCTTTACATCGTCAATCGCTGGGTTCTGATGAGCTTCATACCACTTGATAAACCAACGTAGAGCTCTCCACCTGAGAGTAGTTTGGAATTGGATCGACTTACCTGCCTCTGGTGTTTGTTGGGCCCTCCATATGGCCTCACAAAGGTACCAATGTTGTTCCAAATCATCATTACCCCTCCCAGATAACTCTAGGTATCAAGTAAATGATCCCGCCATGCTTTCTTGTGTGGGAGTTACTAAAATAAAAACCCCTGTTCCTGACTGTGAAATGGTATTACTAGCACTACTGCTAGTGTGTATTACTGCTGTAGACTAAACACTATTAAACTTACTCAATTCTCGTAACTTAACAAAAATTTCACCTAGTGGATGATAGAATACCAGGCGAAGGTTGGGGCTAGAGCTACTTGAACATTGGGGATTATAGTTACCTTGAGTTATGGGTGTCGGCCCCTTTCAGAATAGTTTCTCCATCGCAATATGCAACTCCACATCGGACATCTCTTAAGGGCGCCCGTCCTCTCCGTCATACTTCTTTCCCTTCTCTGTTTGGGCTGGGCTCCTATACATCTTCCTAACATCCTTGATGGTCCCTCCTATATCTTGGGGACCCACCTGACCTTCCATCTTCTTTGACATCTGAGGCGCCTTGTCCTTGTGCTTTCTATTACTTTTATGCTTCTCCAACTCCTTCATCACCCTTTCTCGCCACTTCTTAGTGATTTGCGCCCTACGATGTGGTCGGTGCTCCCTCAACCTACTAGAGGTCTCAACATCCATATCCCTATTCCCCTTTCTAACATACTTGTAGCATCCCTCCCTCAGATCCTTCCCCCAATAATAAAGGTTTAAGTCTCCATCTCTAATTTTTGAAACTCCACCAATCCTTCATCTACCATCAAGGCTTTAATCCACAAAGGAACCTCCTTCAACATCTCTCCATGCAATCCTGATCTGAATATGTCCTTCGCTTCCAAGAAAGACTCATAACACTCAGTTGCGAACTCCACTATGTATCCGTCCAAGGTAGATTGCACCCCGAAATCTACAGCTCGGGTCAAATCGGTATCTAACTGATGGAGCGCTACCAGATCTATGTGCAACCACTTGCGACAAAACTTCCATGAGCTTCCTTGAATTGTCTTGGCTTGCAGCCTCCGCGACCAATTATCGAGTTCCTATGGAAACTTTCCCCAAAAGATCTCGTGGTTATCACTGGCAGATTCAGAGAATAGAATGCGATTCTTAACAGCTTTCTCCCTTTGTTGTCTCAACTCAGCTTATTGTGCTATGAACTGATCCAGGTGGTTATCCCATCAGCTTCGTATTTGTCTCTCAAAGATCCACGATACCATGATCTAGTTCCCAAATGAAATTTTAGGTCCCGAAAATGGAACCATTTTTTGGCAAGGAAGAAGGTCTCTTGGGCAAGACCCATGTTCAAGATGGAGGCCAACAAGGTTTTTGCAGTAGTCTAGCACAACGTCGACATTTTCACTCTACTCCAAAAAGCAGGGAGTCTCACCCGAGGTGTGACATGACCTTAGTGATATTAGGATCAGATAAGGTATCGATCAATAATAACTTATATAATAAAGAAAACAGACTGAGTGCTCTGAATAGGTGTAAATACTCTGCAAATGATAATACTCATGAACGTATTTAGGATTAAAAAAAAAATTTAAAGTGACCAACACATTCAACTTAACCAGAGACACATTACAGAAATCAAGGCATCAAACCCAGATCATAGTATATTGCATTAAAAATAGGGGATAGTTACATTTCTCCTCAGAGGGATCCTGGCAGGACTGATTACAATATTATCACATAGAACATAACAAAATGAACAAAGAGAACAGAACAAACAGAGAAAACAAAGCTCTCCTATAGCTGTCCTCCTCCAATCCCTACTGTGCCAACCTTCTGCCTCTGTTAGCCAATTGCCTATTTGTTCCTTTGCCAACGTGACTGTCATTTTTCCCTTCCTTTCCGCTCTCTTGTTTGTTGCATCTCCCTGATCACTGGGAGTTCCACTATTTTTTCCTGTCACTCCCTTTTGCCATCTGTGCTTGTTTCCACAACAACCAGGCAACCTTCTCTTCAGCTCTTTGCAACCATGACAACTCTTTGTCTACCGTAGTTGCGCTTTGCCACCTATTACCCATGACTCAAAACTGTTTCATTTCAAAACAAGGACTCCAACACAAGAGAAATAGTAATCCCAGATTGAAGCTTGTCAGATGTGCATTGTCTCTGCCAGCGAGGCACGAGGATCAAATTATTTCAACAACCCAAGATTTAAGGGAATCTTCCTATTCCTAATTTAATTGATTGTATTAAACAAATCTTCTAAATTTGTATTATGTGTAATTATTGACCATTGAATTAGAGCAGCATTGCTACTATAAAGTAGAAGCTATGCACTAAGGAAAGGGGGAGTGAGTTCGTCCATTAGACGAGTTGGGATTGATAGGAAGATAAAACATAATTTCTCAGATGTAAAGCATAATTTCTGAGATGTAAATTCGAATTGCTCAGATCTAGAATCAGCATCAAATTTTGCAGGAGTGTTATGGAGATAGGAAATTGCTATGTGTAAAAATAGAATAGTTGTGTGTGACTTTTGTAAATTGATTGCAAAATGTTTTTTTAAATATATACAATCTCCTTCAATTCGTGAGCAGTAGCATTGTGCCATGATTCATTTCGAATTCCAGTATTTGATGTTTTAAAATCTTTCCTCCACTGCAGTAATTCAACTTACTCCACGCGTGGGAGGGCCCACCACCTCTGGAGCTAAGCTTGATCAATTAGCATAATTTAATTAGATGTGTGCGTGACTTTTATAGTATAAGTTTCCTATTTCTAGTTGTGCGTGAATTTGTGGCAGGTACAGTTCAATTTCAAAGCAGTTTTGGTCATAGTTGGATTGTGAAAATAAATGGAATAAAGAATTATTGTAAAACTTGAACTCATTAGATAATAGGTGCTTGATTTGTAGTACAAAGTTATACTCTATCCATTTTGTTAAAATCGAATGTAATGAGAGCATCCAATTTCTGAGTTTAATTGGAATTAGAATAGATCTTTTAGAATAGTTCTTGATGTTTTGAATTTGAATATGTTAACATTGCCCACTTAGAATATTAATTCAAGGCTTTCATTACATTATTTCTTTGAACGTTTGCAGGATTTAAATGTGGATTTGATTTGTTTCTCCATCCCGAGACATCACTTAACAATTAGATTTCTTTTTAATTAGAATCATTCTTGTTGTCATGGTGTAATCATTTCCTTATAAGAGAAAGTTTGAGTGAGGATTTGATTGTGCATGTAGCAGTGATTTAGTTTTCATTATTTAGTTACAAGATTTTGATTTAGTTTTCATTGCTGAGTTACATGATTTTGAAGAGTAAGCTTGTTTTTATTAAAATATTTGAATTGAAGGTTATCATAGATTATTTGCAATGCGATCTTTACTAGGATCTTTTAAGTGTTATGTTACTGGATGAAGAAAATTAGTTTTCTTTTAACAATAGTTAGTATTGTCTTTTGTTAATTTGGAATCTTGAATTTTTTATCAAGAGTAGTTCTAGTCAGTTTAAGGTTTGAAGTTATTATTAGGATAATGTGTGTGTTTTAGTTTCAAGTGTTAGTTTCAAGTTAGTGAAAGGAGTAAATAGATGAGGGTTTTCAAGACATCATAGGAGATTTTAAAAGTAGAATTCGAGTGCAAGGATGTTATATGATTGAGGATTGCTTCATATCTCTTATATTTTAATTATAGTATGGAGTCTGCAGTGAATGCTAGACATAGTTTAGAGTACAAATTCTTTTAAGTAAAGGACCCATTGATTAAACAGGAATCTTAAATTACTTTTAGAAATTGAATTTGATTAAGCTTGAATATGATGGCTTGGTAAAATTGGTTAAGTAGGTCCCCTTTTCAAGATTTTTTATTTTCCAGCAAATTTCTGTTTCATTCCAGTACCTAGTTTATCATTACAAATGAATCTATATACTCTGACCATTAAGCTGAGCCAAGATGCAGTACAACTCGTGTTTACGACTCCCAGATTTATAATTAGTATTCAGAGGTTTAATACAACAATTAATCCTCCCAACAGAGGTCACGACACGTGGCTAGCCCAGAGACTGCCACGTGCCCCCTGAAGGTCGAAAGGAGTGGTCAATTTATTGGTCAAAATTTTTATGGAGGCACCAAGTTTTGACCTCGCGACCTCCCCTCCACTAGTGCTAAGCTCTACCACCTCTGGTATGTATTGGATCTTAACTATATATGCCATTCAAATATATTTGAATTCAACTAAGGTTTACAGTGGGGGAAAATAGGGCCAACCCTAGTCCACGTGACCACAGGCGGGAGCTCCGAGTTAATGTGAAGTTAACAAACCATTAAAATACGTTTGTTAACCCTAATCACAATTATTAGTACCTAATCCGAGAGTTAATGCAGATTTATTTAAGCACATGATTAGTGGGTTAAGTGCACTTAATTAACGCTTAACTGCACTTAAAATCAATTACGCACTAATTGGGCGACCTCTGAAATTGGTGGAAACTGCCAGTTTAGTCACAGTTAACTAGTTTAGGGTTATATTTAGTGGGAGAAATAAAAAGAGGCATAATTTTTTTCCAGAGAGTTAGAATTCGACTCAATCATAACCTAAATAGGGGTATTGGGGGTGTCCCAGAGCCATTTGAGTATGTTCGAGAGCTATCAAAGCTCAAGAAATAAATGTACTCCAAAATTTTATCAAATAATCAAAGGGGCCAAGCCATTGAAGCTGGTCGAAGGAGATGTATCCAAGGAGGGGTGAACTCCTTTATCACTATTGTGTAATGTGATTGTTGTGTATTATATTCTCTGCAATTTACTTGTTGTTTATGTGTTTTTAAAACTAATTTACTTATTGAATTACTCATAAAAGACACAAATTTGACACATAAACCCTCTCATAAACTTTCTATTCAACACAATCCTTAAGCACATTGTTCTTTTATACTGATGAGGAAGCTAGCACAACAAAACTAGTTTGTTCATATTCAGATCAAGTTAGTATCATAGCACAATTTAGCTCACTTTCACCCAAGTTTATCTTAGGGTTTTCCAAGGTTATCTAGAAAATTATCTATTGGTTTTTTATTTGTGCAAGGAGAATTTAACAATGTGCAAGTTTATGTGTTTAAGATGAAGAGAGGAGAAGGTAAATTTTGAGGACACAACTCTCAAATCACAACAAAGAAGTTTCTATTCAATATTCCTTAGCAAGAATCTTTGATGAAGAGATGTTGCAGAAGCTCTTCATCATAAGAGAGATGATGCAAGAGATGGTTGAAGATAGGAAGGATAGCAATAGGCTTCTTGAGCAGTTGATGGCGATGGAGGACAAGTAAGAGCTTCTTGAAAAGATGCATGAGATGGAGACTAAGCTCCATATTGCAAATGAGACCCTAGAAAAGATGCATGAAATGGAGATTCAACTCCATAATGCCATGGAAAGCCTTGCTAAGTATGTGGATGAAAATGAGTTATTCGAATCAAGTTTATCTTCTATTTCCTCTCAAGATGAATTTTTTGGTGTTTTTGAAAGACACACTAGAGGAATAGGGTTCAAATTGTTAAAAAAAATGGGCTATTAAGGTAAGGGGTTAGGAAAACATGCACAAGGAGTTATAAACCCTATTATTGTTGAGGGAAGGTCTAATTACAAGGGTCTAGGTTTTGGTGAACAAGTTGATGTAGAGAAATAAAAAACTATGGATATTTTTGGAAATGTTTAAAGAAAGGATTCCATTACATATTCACTACCTCAAAATTGTGTTCGTGGCGAATTCAACAGGTTTACACCCAATCTTGAAGAGATTTCTTTTAGCCATGTAAGTAGTGGTTGTGGACAACAAGAAGATGGAGAATGCTCCAAAGCCAAGGAGGCACATGAAGGTGTTCCAAGAAAGACTCTCATTACATGTTCATTTACCTCAAGCTTGTGAAGTTTGTCTTCATGAGGAATGAAAATGTTTTACACCCACTTTGCAAGAAGATGATCATAAGAATGCAACTAATGGAAATGGAAAACAAGAGGATGCTGAAAGATATAAATCCATTTAAGCCATTGTTGGTATTCCGAAGAGAGCCACTACCTCATCAAATTCACCTCCTCAAGAAGGAAAAAAAGGTGAATGTTCAAGGTATAAATCTTCCTTTAATCAAGTTGCTTCTAATTATGTTAAACATGGAAAATTATCACATAATATTAGGAGAAAATTTACATGTTCCTTTTGTGGTTTGAATAACCATAATGTTTCGAGGTGTTGGAAGAAGATAGCCATACACAAGAAACTTTCAAAACAAATGAGACCAAAAGCCAAAGGTCCAATGGACAATGCAAACCATGTTGAAAAGAAGATGAAATTATTTTTCACTCATTTCCATAAGCAGGGGCACCTTATAGACAAGTGTTGGACATTGTATGCAACAAGTCATCCATGAAATTTGAAGAAGGTGGAGACAGATTTTGACAAGAATGGAAAAGAGGATTGCATAGTTGATGTGGGTTAGGATGATACACATGATGAAGTTCAGCTGAAAGAAGGACCATTGAAGTGGTTTGGAAAGAGATGGTAAGAGTTCTTAACCAATTAAGGCCTTGAATTTATTTTGATTATTGATGCAAATCTTGCCTTATTGATGCATTTCCTTGTTATCTGAATGCATTTATTTTCTCTTGAAAGTATGTTGCATATTGCATGAAGCAAGATGTTGGAAAAGTAGAGTTATGTTGACTCACTTAGATGCAACAAAGATGACAATTTGTAGTTGCAATTTGCATGTGAATGAATTTCTTTTTCTCTAGAATGGATGATTCATGTTACGCTAGGAAGGTGTTTGAAAGTGGAGTATGTTGACTCACTTTGTTCCAACAAATTTGAAAGTTAATAAATAAAATATTTGAAAGTCCATGTTAAGTAAAATATTTGAATGTCATTTTAGCCCTTTTTCTTTATATCTTTGATTAATTTTGTCTAAATTTCATGTTTATGTTGTGTAGTAAGGGGATTTTCAAAAATAAACTTTCATGTGCATATATATATATTAACCATGGATTTATCAAATGGAGAGGGATCAAATATCTTGAGATGAAAACCTTTCATAAAGCTTTGGAATGCAAAAAATGTTTCACCTAAAGCGATTTGATCTCTTTCTAGACTTGCTAGATCCAAGTTTAAAATGAATATATACAAGTATAATTAATGAAGAGTGTATTGAATAATTTATAGTGGTTTTAAATATTAATAATAATTTAATTTAAATGTTATATTTAAGTTTGACTCAAAGCTAGTGGACATGATTCACTTATATATAGTGTATGAAATCTATATCTCTACAACAATGTGATTACCAATATTTTTAAAGATGTAAATATTTTACATAGTTTAACAAAAAAATTATAGTCTATTTCATCAAATTGGATTTTATCATTTATCATTTATAAAAAAATTTAAATATAGGTAGAGAGAGAGTAGATCCTTTAACATATGTGAGATTAAGTCTTTGAGATGATGTTGGGTTAGATATTTTTTATTAAAAATAATGATCATAATATTTCTATTAAATTCAATTTTATTTGATCATAAATAATTTTAGAGATGTACATATTCTACATAGTTCAGTAAAAACATTAATGTGTACACTGCACCATGTGTACACATCACCACATATATAACATGTACACAACACCAGATGCACAAAAGACCACCTGCACAATATGTACACAACACTAAATATACAACATGTAAAAAATACCATATATACACAACACTAGATACATGTAACACCTTCCTCCCACAATTACCCAAACTAACTGGTCCACTGGGGCAAACATGTGATGAGAGGCTACTATTATGTGATCAAAATTGTGGGTTAAAGCAATAAATTGTGCATCACACATCTAGAATAGATCTCACCATAAATTTGTTACTGGAAAAACACCTTTTGACGCTTTGACTAGTATGAAACCCGAGGTCACTCATTTCTGCATTTTTGGATCTGTAGCTTGGGCCCGCATTCCTACAGAGAAGAGAAATAATTTGGATCCTTAGAGAAATGAATGCATGTTTTTGGATATTATGATGAATTCAAAGGGTACACATTTCTTTACATCAATAATGAAGAGTTATTTATTGAAAGGAATGTAAAGTTTGAAGAAGATACTTTGCATGCACAACTAGATGAACCTGTTCTAAAATTCCCCTCACCACTAATTGACGAGTACACATATTATACTTTAGATAAAAATTATGATCTATATTATCCTTTTCCTACCAGACCTGTTGGACCACTATTTGTTGAACATCAAGATAATACGTCCTCATGTAGTTCGTAAAATTCTCGACCACATTCAACACAAAATGTTGCAGCATGAGTGTTCTCTTATATGATTCTGCCACTATACCATAATTTCAGAATGCTCCAAAAGAAATATTATATATGGAGACATGAATTACCATGAATTCTTATATGATACATGCATATGATCCATAGACTTATGCAGAAGAAGTTTGGCATCCTGAATGGGAAGCAACTATGGATGAGGAACATAACTCTCTTATTTAGAACCAGATTTAGTACCTAGTTCCACTACCTTATAATCATAAAATTGTTAGGTGCAAGTGGGTTTATGGGACCAAGAAAGAAACATATGGAAAATTTAGTCGATATAAGGCACGATTGGTGGCAAAAAAATTTCGGTAGGTACATGGTGTTGATTATGATGAAAATTTTTATTGAGTGGAAAAGATGGATTCCATTTGACTACCTTTCTCCATTATAGCAAGAAGAGGATGGGAGGTGCATCATATGGATGTGAAGAATGAATTTCTTGATGGTGATATTGAGGATGAAATTTACATGGAGCAGCTGCAGGGATATGTGAAATATTCATCTATGGTATGAAAAATAAGTAATTCTCTCTATGGCCTCGAGAAGGAACCTAGAGCGTGGTGGGAAAACATGGATTCTTATTTGTTATATAAAAAAATTTATGCTATGAATTTGTTCCAATTATTATTTGATGAAGAAAATGGACTCCTTATGGATTATATTACTCTATGTAGATTATCTTTTCATAAGAAGTAGTTCTCCTTCTGCCATTTCTAAGTTTAAAATTGCATTTCATAAAGTGATTTTCTATGAAAAATATGGGCTTGTTAATTTTTTTCCTTGGACTAGAGATTAATCAAATTCATTATGGGATTACCATTTCTAAGACAAAGTATTCTAGAGATCATTTGGGACGATTTCACAAGAGTGATTGCAAGACAACAACCACACCTTTCTTATCCTGGATAAATCTTGAGAATGAAAAAGACACAACATTGGTTGATTGCACATTGCACTGTAATATTGTGTGGAGTATTCTTTATCTCACACACTCTCGTCTTGATCTCTCCTATTCCATAGAATCAATTTTCAGATACATTCAGGATCCACATGAGTTACATTGGAAAGTTGCAATGTGCATACTTTAATATGTCTAGGGGACAATCACTTATGGGATTCATTATGAAACCAACTATTCTTTTGATATCATTGGGTTCACATTTTCATATTGGGCTCGTGAAAACCTTTATTGCAAGTCCACCTTTGGTTATTTACTTAGTTTTGCATTCATCCCCATTTGTTGCGCAAGAAAGAAGCATGATGTCATTTCTTTATCATCCTCATAGACTAATTATAGGGGAGCAGTCAATACCACTATTTGGAACATTTGGCTATAATATTTTCTTTCTGATCCTGGAATCGGTTTCCATCCTCTAACTATCATATGGTGTGATAATCAATGTACACTAAATTTTTGAAGAGATCCAGTGTAGGAAAAATGAACCAAGTACATCGAGTTCCACATGCACTTAATTAGAGAATTGATTCATGATAGGATCATTAATCTGCAATATTGTTTTAGTTTTGAGAAGTTTGCTGACATGTTCACCAAGAAATTCACTTAGCAGAAGTTTTAATTTCTGTGATATTGTCATAGAGTGAAGGACACAACTTCCTAATAGTTGTATTTTATCTACTTTCTGCATTATATTTTGTGGGGGGATTTATTATCACTTATTTTTCCCTATTTCCTCTTTTTCATGCATTGTAAATGGGTACCTAAAATGGCCTCGTTGTACCCCTTCATTTTGCATCACACTCACCTAAGTTATGCTTAAATGGGGTTGTTCGTGTACATTCACCTAGTTAACATATATTAGCTTCAGTTCAACTTGAGTGCTTACATCTGGTGTCAACTTGGCTTTAGTTAGTGAACTTGAGTGCTTACATGTGGTATGCAATTCCCTTTAGTTAGTTAACTCTAGAGCTTGCATGTGGTTCATGTGCACATTAACAAAACATAAAAAACACTTCTCTTGAGTTAGCTTTAATTATGTGTAGTTATTGCATGTACAATTAAGCTTAACTTAGCTGCTTTATGTATTGATTCCCAAATCAATATTTTTTAATCAAATTCATTCTCCATTCAAATTTTCTTTTGAATTCTCGTGAGTTTGTGAAATTATTATTGAGATCGATCTATATCTGTGCTCTAATAATCTTACAAAATTATAACTGGATGTTGATATCTTGTTTTTATTTCTTTATAATTGGATATTGATACCTTGTTTTTCTTTATTTATGAAAATATAAAATAATAAAATATTTTATATAATTTTTTTTAAAATTAATAATGATTGAACGTAGAAAATAAAAACTTTGTTTTTTGAAAATTTAACATTCTAATGTAGAAAAAATACAATTTACTTTAGTAAAGTTAAATGAAAATGTACAATTTGTTTTAGAAAATTCATCGCTGAATGTAGAAATTTTTATTTCAAAATCATGTGTTTTATTTTCCTAATATTTTTTAAACTTAAAAAAATAATAATAAGCACAATCTAAAAATGTAAATAAAGTACTTATTTGTTTTGTATATGAATTATAGTTTATTTTGATACTTCACCTTTCCTTTCTTTCCTTTAGCCTCAAGAATTTGAAGAGGAAAGAAAAAAATGAATTCCTTTATGCAATTGATGGATTCTTATTTGTGATCTAAAAATTTTGTACGCTACGAATGTGATTCCAATGCTTATTTGTTGAATAAAATTGAATCCTTGATGATTATAGTACTCTACGTAGATGATCTTTTGATAAGGAGTAGTTCAACCTCTGCCACTTCTAAGTTTAATACTGCATTTCATAAGCAATTTTCTATGACAAATAGGTGTTTGTTAAATTTTTTCCTTGGACTAGAGATCAATGAGAGTGGTTATGGGATTACCATTTCTCAACCAAAGTATGCTAGAGATCATTTGGAATGATTTCACTAGAGTGATTGCAAGACAACAACCACACCTTTATTATTAGGGATAAAGCTTGAGAACGACAAATATACTTGATTGGTTGATTGCACATTGTACCATAACCTTGTGTGGACTCTTCTTTAACTCACTCACTCTCATCCTGATCTCTCATATTCCATAGAAGTAATTTCCAGTTACATGTAGGATCCACATGAGTTATATTGGAAAGTTGTAAATTGCAACCATTAATATGTCTAGGGGACAATCACTTATGGGATTCACGATGAAGCAAATTGTTCTCTATATCTCATTGGGTTCATAGATTTAGATTGGGCTTGCAAAAACACTTATCGCAATTCCACTTCCAATTATTTACTTGGTTTGGGATATGTCCCAATTTTTTTGGTCAAGAAAGAATCATGCTGCCATTTATTTATCATTATCAGAGACTAATTACAAGGGAGCGGTCAATACCACTACTCAAAACATTTGGCTATAACATTTTATTTATGATCTTAGAATCAATGTCCATCGTCCAACTCTCATATGGTGTGACAATGAGAGTACGCTAAATTTTTGCAGAGATCCAGTGCATCGACAATGAACCAAGTAAATATAGATCCACATGCACTCATTAGAGAACTGATTCTTGATGGGATCATCTATCTGCAATATTGTCCCAGTTCTGAGAATTTTTCTTACATGTTCACCAAGAAATTCACTAACCAAAAGTTTCAATTTCTACGAGATTGTCTCAGAGACAAGGACATAGCCGCCTAACAGTTGTATTTTCTCTACTTATTGCATTATATTATGAGGGGGGTTTTCTTCCCACATGTGCTTTTCCCTCTTTCCTCTTTTTGATGCATTGTAAATGGGTACCTAAAATGGCCTTGTTTTCAGACCCATTCATTTTTCATCACACTCACCTAAGTTATGCTTAAAGTGGGGTGTTGGTGTACATGCACCTAGTTAGAATTAATTAGCTTTAGCTCAACTTGAGCGATTACATGTGGTGTGCACTTGGATTTGTTAGTTAATTTGAGTGCTTACATGTGGTGTGCACTTGCCTTTAGTTAGTTAACTCTAGAGCTTGCATGTGGTGCATGTGCACATTAAGAGAACATAAAGCACACTTCGCTTCAATTAGCTTTAATTATGCGTAGTTATTGCTTGTATAACTAAACTTAACTTAGTTGCTTTATGTATTGATTCTCAAATCAATACAAATTATCCTTCAACTAAATCTATATATGTGTTCTAATAATCTTACAAAATTATAATTAGATGTTGATACCTTATTTTTCTTTATTAATAATTGGATATTAATACCGCCGTGTTTTTATTTCTTTATAAAAATATTTTATATAATTTGTTTAAAAAAAATCTAAACACTTTGCTTTGTGAAAATTTAACATTTTAAGATCTTTTCATCGCGCGCGCTCATGCTCGACCTGCTGCAGCCCTAGTTGCGCCTGGTCGGCGCCCGTCTCCCCACCATGGATCCCGGCGGAGGTCCTGCGGCCTCCCCTCCTTCCCCGGAGCTCGCTGCTTTCATTTCCCTCGTTGCTGGCTTGGGCAATCGACCCCCTTCAGGCTCCCAGCAGAAATTTGTGAAGAAACTGGCCAGCATTCCCACGGTATCTTTGCCAGTGGAGGAAACATGCAGATCTGCCCTGAATCTGGCAGAGAGGGGCCTCATTGGCCAGTTCACTGGGCTTTGGCCCTCCCCGAAGGCTGTCGAAGATTGGGTGAATAGGAATTGGATTCCCCTGGTAAAGGAGAACATCAAGAGTCACTTCGTGGGGAAAGGCTTTTTTGTCTTCATCTTTGATAATGTGGAAGACAGAAGTTTGATCTTCCGAAACGGGCCATACTTTATGGGCCCTCGAGGTCTCTATCTGAACAAGTGGTCGCCAGACTTCGACCCCGCTCAGGATGTGCCCACGGCAGTGCCAGTATGGGTGAGACTTCCCCACCTCCCCCTCCACTGCTGGAATCAGAGATCTCTGCAGTCGATTGGCAACGCCCTTGGGAAATACATTGACCAGGCGCCAAGGAAGGATCAGTATTCCTGCGCTCGCATTTGTGTCGAAGTTGACCTTGAAGTCGGGCTGCCTGAAGCCATCAAGCTCACGGTAGCAGATTGGTCACATTTTCAGGAGCTTGACTACGAGCAGATCCCATTCAAGTGCCGACATTGCCATGAACACGGGCACTTCGCTAGGTATTGCAAGAAAACAAATGAAGAGCTAGCAGAGAAAGAAAAAGGAGAGCACTGGAATCAAGTTAAGAAGCCATCAAACAGCAGACAGAATAACAAAAACAAGGGCAAAGGAGTGGAGAACAAAGCAGGGCAAGAAAATGCAGACAACCAAGCAGCAGGAAGCAAGGACAAAGTCAGTACAGAAGCAGATAAGAACCCCTTTGAATCTCTAACCCCCCAGCCAGACCCTCCAGAAGCAGAGCCGGATGGATCAACCTCGTCGAACAACAACATAGTTCCAGAAACTGGTATCATCTTAATCCCCTCTCAAGGTAACACCTCTTCCCCTTCTTATGCAGATATCATTAAGTCTAAAAAGAAGAACACAGAAATTTTGGGATCCTCGGATGATGAGACCTTTGAGAGGCCATCTAAGAGAGCTGGTAGGAAATCTAATAGAGAAACTAGGGAAGAGGAATTTGAAAGACAAAAAACCCTAGGCAGCCAGTCCACCATTGAGATGACTCTAGGAAGGAATACCAGACTAAGGACCCCCACGGGGGGTGGACCTATCCCCTCCAGTTTTAAATGATGCAGATAGTCTCTTGGAACTGTAGGGGTCTGGGGAATCCCAATAAGGCAGAAGCAATCAAAGATCTACTGAAAACGGAATCCGCAGACATCCTAATGCTTCAAGAGACAAAAATAGAGGGGGAGCATCTCCTGAACATAAGCAACACCAAGTGGAAATTTGACTCAGGAAAGGCAATCAGTGCAAGAGGAACAACAGGGGGAATAGGTACCTTCTGGTCTCAAAACCTTTTTTCACTAGAAAGATCCCATGAATCTCAACACTGGATTTTTACTGAACTTCGACATAAAGCAAGTAACACAGTTCTGGCATTGTTCAATTTATATGTTCCTGTACATTATGAGGAAAAGAAAGAGTGCTGGAAGTCACTCTCAGCCTTTCTAGAGCTTCACCATCTGCAAAATTTAATTTTAGGAGGTGACCTGAATATTGTGCTGGATCCTAATGAGAAGAGAGGAGGGAGCTCTTCAAGGGATCCCTTCCTTCCCATTGTAGAAGATCTTATTATACAGTGGGACCTTGTAGACTTCAAGCCTGTTAAAGGAGCTTATACGTGGACTAACAATAGGACAGCGGGAGAACACATCTCAGCAAGATTGGACAGGTTCCTTTTCAGTAGCACCATTATGCTGGACAACAGAATTGTGCTAACTAAGATTCTACCAAAACTCACATCTGATCATAAACCAATTCTTTTGTATATCAAAGATGAAGAAGACCTAGGCCCTCTGCCATTTCGGTTTAACCGTCTCTGGGCAGAAATAGATGGGTTCCACGAAACAGTGCAATCTGCCTGGAAAACAGAGATTACGGGCTCTCCTAGCTACGTATGGGAGCAGAAGATAAAGGGTACAAAAAAGGCTCTAAAAGACTGGATTAAAAAAGCCAATAAAACGCCCACTTCTCAGAGAAAAGAGGTTGTTCTTCAGCTGGAAGAATTGCAATTTGATATGGAAAAAAAAGACATTTCTCCAACAGATCTAATAGTGGAAAACAATGAGCAAAGGAGAGTTTACCATTCCTTCAGAAACGAAGAGCAGTATTGGCGCTTGAAGTCTCGCAGCCTTTGGTTAAAAGCTGGAGACAGAAACACTGCTTACTTCCATAAACAGTACAGAACCAGACTTTCAAAAAATCATATCAACGAAATCACTTTAGCCAATGGCCAGGTCTGTAAAGGATTTGAACAAATTAAGGCCGCAGCAGAGCGACATTTCCATAATCTACTCACTGCTGAAAGAAATGGGAGTGAGGATGACATTATCGAATTCCTATCAAGTATTCCGAAGCTGGTCAACCCTGAAGACAACAACTGCCTTTTGACACCAGTCTCGGAGGAAGAAATCCATAAGATTGTGTGGTCAATGGAGCAGGATAAAGCTCCTGGCCCTGACGGATTTTCAATTCATTTTTACAAAATTTGCTGGGCGTTAATTAAATCCGATCTGCTAAAAATGACCCAAGGGATCATGAGAAAGGCAAAGGTGGGTGGGGGAATCAATTCCACATTCCTTGCCTTAATTCCCAAGGAAGCAAACCCTGGCTCTTTTGATAGATATAGGCCAATTTCACTATGTAATGCCTCCTATAAGATAATGGCCAAACTCCTGGCAAACAGACTTAAACCTCTCTTGCAAAAGTTGATCTCTCCAGCTCAAGGTGGATTCGTGTAAGGTCGTCACATTCTGGACAATGTCATTCAAGTCCAAGAAGCACTGCACTCCAGTCACGCCCGCAAAGAACAAGGTATGCTCATTAAACTAGATATGTGTAATGCTTTTGACAGAGTTAACAGATCCTTCTTGTACAGGGTGCTCTCCGCCTTTGGGTTTTGTCAAGAGTTCATAAATCTGATCAAAGCCTGTCTAGAAAAGACCTGGATTGCCCCATTGATCAATGGCAGACCGGCGAACTTCTTTCTGGCCACCAGAGGGCTGAGACAGGGTTGCCCTCTCTCCCCCTTCCTCTATATTCTCATGGCGGACTCCTTGAGCAAAAAGCTCATCAAAGATAAAAGCAATGGTAACAGCCCTGGTATAAGAATCGCAAATGGCATTGACCCAGTGAATCATGCCTTATTTGCTGATGACTCGATCCTGCTTGGGGGCGCCTCTGTCAGAGTGGCAAACTCCTTCAGAAACACTCTCCAGAAGTTCTGCAGTATTTCCGGAGCGCTAATAAGTGAGAAGAAGAGTGCTGTATATGGTTGGAACACCGATCAATTCACCATTAACAAAATTGCCAACGATCTGGGCTTCACTGGCTTTGCTGAATGGGACAAGCTGAAGTATCTAGGACTGCCAATCACGCTAAGATCCAACCGAAATCAACTCTGGGAAGACGTCATAGCGAAATTTAAGAAGAAAATTGGCGCGTGGGGAGGATTCTGGCTCTCCACGGGGGGAAAACTTACTCTTATTAAGGCGGTCCTCTCAGCGTTGCCCACTTACCAGGCAGCACTGATGCTCGCCCCCAAAGCTATCTCAGATCAGATTGCACGACTTATTCGGAAATTTTTGTGGAAGGGAGGTCGCGGCAACCACAGCAAATTCCACTTGATCAATTGGGAAACTGTGAAACAGCCCATACTGGAAGGAGGATTGCAGATTCGAGACCCCCAGAACGCTAATCTAGCTCTGGGTGGTAAACTTCTGTGGCAGCTAATCAATAATCCTCAACATCCGGTTAGTCAAATCTTCAGAATTAAATATCTACAGAATCGACCCCTTTCCTCTTACACAGCTGACAATCTTTCAAAAGGATCGCAATTGTGGAAACTCTGCAGCAGAGGTATTCCCTTCTTCATTTCTCATTTATACAGAGTGCTAGGCAATGGGGAAAATATCAGGATTTGGAGAGACAGCGTTTTGGGCCACCCTCCTCTTAACGAATCCAATGACTTCGAAGAACTCAGAGACTGGCTCAAAGTGAAAGGAATCAGAAAACTGAATGATATTTCTGTCTGGGACACCAATGGCAATTGGATACAATGGAACATTCCTATGCCACCAGCGCACTTGCACTCCCAGCTTGCTCTATTCAAAAGCGCAATCACTGACTATGCCCCGGTGCACTTAGACGATGCAGATCAATGGGGCTGGGGGAAAACAGGGGTCTACACAGCAAAGCATGGATACCTTCAACTTCAAAGCAGGAAAGAATCGACTCATCCTGTGGCTGTTTGGAAACTGATCTGGGATAAACTTAGCATTCCCAAAATTAAATTCTTCTTCTGGATCCTGTTTCAAAACAAAATCTTGACAGGAGAAAACCTAAGCAAGAGGAATATTGCAGGTCCCCACCGTTGTGCTCATTGCAAAGCAGCGCTGGAAACTACAGGTCATCTGTTCCTGGAATGCGACTTCACGAAGGAGGTCTGGTATCTCTTTCTAGCTGGACTGAATGTGCACACTCCTACTCACTGTACAATTGACTCCATGTTTCTCACTTGGAATGCTGCTTACCCCTACAATATTGTCAGCAAATCTTTATGGCAAAAGGTGTGGACAGCCGCTCCCAAATATGTTTGCTGGAAGATCTGGCTGGCCCGAAACGAAATCATCTTCAACAATAAAGAAATGACAGCAGCTAAAGTGGCGGATCAAGCCAAATCCCTCCTTCTAGAGACCTTGATCCACTCACAGATCAAAGAGGATCATACTCTTCGGCCCGAAGAAAGGTTGTGGTTGGCTCCTTTCACCGGCAAGACCAGCTCCTCAACAAATCTTCACACTGCCTACATGGAAAATTGGCAGATTCGCATCCCGGAGGACAGATTTCACCAGTGGTGGAAATCTCAAGGAAAGCACGCTGTCTTCTTTGATGGTGCCTCAAAGGGAAATCCGAGAAGATCCGGTGCAGGCGGGGTGATCTATTACCCCAATGGGAACAAAGAAGAATTCAGTTGGGGCCTAGGACTGAAATCCAACAATCAAGAAGAAATCTTAAGTTTATGGAAAGCATGTCAAATTGTCAAAAAAGTAAATCCAAGTGAAATAGCAGTCTTTGGAGACTCAGAGGTGATAATAAAAGCAATAGTCAGCAAGAAGGATCTCAAGAACCCGGTGCTCAATAAGCAACTAGCCAGAGTTAACAGAATACTGAGGAACATCCCCTCAGTAAAAGCCTTCCACATACTCAGAGACCTTAATCAGGAAGCTAATAGACTGGCCAATATTGGCTGTACGCTTCACGAAGGAATGATAAGTCTAAATGCAGAAGCTCCGCACATGACCATTATCCCTTAAAAGGCTAATGGCGACTTTGATGTAATTGTTGCTCTGAATGAGAATCTGTGTGTACTGGCTGCATAGGCTCTGCCATATCAGCACTCTTTCTCAATAATATAACCGTTCTAGTTAAAAAAAAAAAAAAAATTTAACATTTTAATGTAGAAAAAATACAATTTACTTTAGGAAAGGTCAACGAAAATGTACAATTTACCTGTCTAAAATTCATTAGTGATATAGAAATTTTTATTTCAAAATCTTGTCTTTTATTTTTCTAATAATTTTTAAACTTAAAAAAAATAATAAACACCCATCTAATATGTAAATCAAGTACTGATTTGTTTTGTATATGAATTATAGTTTAGTTTGATATTTCACGTTTCCTTTCTTCCCTTCTTTCCTTTACCTTCCTTTACCTTTAAGAATATGAATTATAGTTTATTTTGATACTTCACGTTTCCTTTCTTTTCTTTAGCCTTAAGTATTTGAAGAGGAAAGAAGAAAACGATTTCCTTGTGGAGATACACGAATATTAAAACACGCTAATACATGTGAATAAAGGTTTGATGCGAATATCACTTTCTTTCTTTTTCACTTCACATTGAGAAATAAGTGAAAAAACAGAAAAATGAAATTGATATATGTAAAATACGGTATTGATTTGTTTGAAATGGGCGGTTGATGATGATACCACCCATCATCAAACATGAATCATTTTTGTACCCAACCTTGAGATTATAAGCCACACCTAAATCTTCAAACATGTATAAATCTGTATTAATTCATAATTTATCAAAATTATTTATAAAATTTAATATTTTAATTTAAAAATTTTTATTTCAAGAAATTTATTTAATATTTTATTAATTAAAAATAATAAAATAATTTTTAATAATATTTCTTAAACATAATTTAATAAAATTAAAATTAAAAAATTTCTTTTTTAATTTAATTTTTTTTTAATCATTTTGTCACCACCATGTCACTTAATGACTTCTTTTTTTTTTCAGAAGAAAAAAAACGCTACATATATTAATATATATCAGTTCATGATCTATACATACTCAAATAGAATCTAGTTCTATGAGTAAACTTCATTGCTTCGTCAGCCTGTTAACTGCTGATTGGTGAATAAGCAGTCGGAAAACTGACTGGCACATCATTTCAGGGGGATATTATCAACCCCTTGCGGCATATACATTACAAATCTACTAAGAACATATGCAAAAAAGGCAAAGGCTTTAACTCATCATGTTCCTCTGATATCCTAACATGCCTTAACCGATAATCTATGTTTTAAAACATTCCTATTGGACAGTGAAAAACATAAATGCAGAAATGTAAAAAAGAAGATTTTGAAGATACGGGACTAGACTGGTATATGTAAACAAACAGTCCCGTTTATAATTATATCCGGCTCGCTTGAGATGAATCAACCTCGCTTGTTAATTATCACTGGCTCGCTTGAGTTTCCTTGGCGCTCTTATGCACGTACAGCCCTGTTCCTTTACAAGGAGGTCTTTGCTCCAAATATATCATGCATCAGAGTAGATAAGACAGTATATACCCGATACCCCTTGTGTATATTTCTGAGCTGCTTGCTGGTAGTATTTCTTGCACGAGACAGCTGTTGCCACTGTGGATATATTGTGGAGACCTGTGAGTTGACCTATCCTCTGTACTAAGTAGTTTTATAGATATCAGGCTCGCTTGTAGCAGGGCGTGTTGGGAGAATATGACAGTAGAAACCAATCTACCAAGTGATCCTTCTCTTACCTCCGCTTCTTCAAAACTGGTTGAAACAGATAATACTATGGCTATATATTTATGTTCCCAAAAAGAAATCCTAAAAAACATAAAACCAGCATTCTGAAAACAAAAAAGAACAGTTCCAGCCAATTCAGGGTATAGGAATTTTTAGTTCCTGTATCACCCTTCCATCCCTGTACCGAAAGAACTGTATGACCCCATAATCTGCCTGGAGCCCTCTCTTAGATAATCCTTCTGCTCGTGTGTTGTTCTCTCTGAATATATGATTGATCTTAGGGCATTGCATCCTTTTCCATAAAATCTATGTGCGATCCAGCCATCCACGAAGATGTGGAGAGAGAAGAAGAAAACTATTGGAAACCCATCCGATAACGAGCTTCGAGTCCCCGTATATGTGAAAATCCTGTAGGGATAGGTCCGAGGCTACCCATAGACCCCCCCAAAGAGCCATTAACTCTGCTTTATTGTTTGAACCGAGCCCTCCATTCCAATAAAAGTGGATGCGTTCTTTTGCGGATAGTTTTATCCATACCCCGCACCCAGTAGAGTTATCCACAGATGCCCCGTCAAAAAAGATAGCTGGAATGGAAATGACATGAGGTCTGAGACGAATAGAACAGTCAGTCTCCATCTCCATCTTCTAAGGGTGTTCATCTATCCATCTTTTAATGTTAGTGTATATCTTGTCTAGTTTGAAAGGAACCCCTTCAAAAATCAATCGGTTCCTAGCCACCCATACCTCCCAGATAAGAAATAAAGGGAGAACATAATAATTAGAATTCAGCTTACCCCATTCTGTAGCCGCCGATATAAATTCTTGGGGAATCCATTGGGGATCCATATGAAAAAAACTGAAAAAACGCCATAGTCTTCTAGTGACAGGGCATAAGAAGAACAGGTGTATGATATTTTCCTCCTCACTGCAGCATAAAGCGCATCTACCAGGGCCCTGGTGGCCTCTCTTAATCAAGTTCTCCCAGGTGAAGACTTTTCCCATCCATACGAGCCATCCGAATATGGTGATTTTAGTGGGGATTTTCCATCCCCAGAATGGTTGGAAATCTGTTGAGATTGCGCCAGCTTGCCTGCCTATGATGTCTCTATAAACCTCTTTAACAATGATTGATTTATTTTTCATAGGGCCGTTCCAAACTATACTATCTCCACCTGTAGCGTAGCATAGACCTGCACCTCTGAGCGCATCCCGGACAGATTCCCATTCCTCTGTCGCCGCTCCATGTAATCCTATTTGACCAGCAGTTTTAAGTATGGGGGCCGAGAAATACCATTCCCGGATTACCTATGCTAAGAAGTGAATTCCTTTGTGTGCCAGAGAATGGATCAATTGTATCGATGGCCCCTGTCCACAATGAAAATTTATCAAGCCCCGATAGCCCACTGGAATGCTGTTCCCATCTCTGAAGAACCAAACCAGTCGCTATTCAATCTGCGGCATAATTCTCTTGAAGCTTGACCATATAACAGATAATTTATTGGGGAGCTGGATCGCGTGACAACTGAGTTTGTATAGTATATCTACATGAACATATTTAGCCCTTATAATCGCCGACCATATGTTATCTCCCGTGATGGCTCTCCAAAACGCTTTCATGAGAAGGGCCATGTTAAACACCCGGGCGTTCAGGATGCCCCACCCATTCAAATCTTTTGGACGACAGAGGGTCTGAAGACTGCAAAGATGAAATTTCTTCTCCATTTTGACACCTCCCCACAGAAATTTAGAGATAATTTGGTTGATTATCTTAATGACGGCCTCTGGAAAATATAAGAGGTGTCCCCAGTATACAACCATCTGAGACAGTACTGCTTGGATCATTATGAGTCTCCCCCCCATAGTGAGCCATCTGTGTGTCCATCTTTCAATGCGGGATCTGATGTTGTCCACCAGCCAGTACCAGTCTCTGTTCCTGTAACCACATGGCTTAAGGGTATATCCCAGATATTTGAAACCTGCAGCTGCCTGTCTATATTCCACCCCTAGGAACTCTGCTATAAACTGAATCTCCATTAAGTCACCATGATCATATATGAGAAAAGACTTACCCTTATTAATGTGTAGTCCATTAGCAGATTCAAACCATGTGAATATTATGTGAAAATAGAACCAATAATTCCTAATGAGGTACCCAAAAATCAATAAATCATCAACAAAAAGGGAGTGTGTAGTTGATACCGTGCGAGAGAAAACAAAACCCTTTAGGATTCCCCTCTGAACTTCCCTGTGGATAATCTTGCTGAAACCGTCCATAACCAGGATGAAGATCAGCGGCGATAAGGCACATCCCTGTCGAAGACCACGTCCAGCTTCAAAGAATTTAGTGGGCAAGCCATTTACTATTATTGCGAAACGAACAGATGTGATACAAGACATGATCCAACGAATAATCCTGATAGGCAGCCCTATTTTGACCAGAATTATTCGAATGAAAGACCAATCCACTGAGTCGTATGTGTTGTGAAGATCCACTTTCATCATCAGCGCCTCCTTCTTCACTGAGTGCATAGAATGGAGCACCTCCTGTGCTATTGCAATGGCATTGTGAATAGAATTTCCTTCAAGAAATCCATATTGCTCCGGAGAGATGTTCCTTGACAGGCAACCCTTCATCCGATTAGCAATAATCTTAGATGTCACCTTGTAGATCAGATTGCATAGTGAAATGGGCTTGAAATCTGAGAAATTTTTTGGTTTTGAAATTTTAGGAATGAGGGCTATGAAAGTGGAATTGAGATTTGGAGGGATGTGGCCCTGAATTCTGAAGCCCTCCGCGAGGTCAGTAAGGTCCTTGCCCAATAGATCAAAAAAGTGGATGAAAAATTCAGCCGGCCATCCGTTCGGACCAGGGCACTTGTCATGTGGAAAGGATTTAAGCACATCAAGCACCTCCTCTCTGTCGATACTCTTTTCCATCCCTGCAATGTCTTCTTCTTCAAATAACCGCTCCACATGTTCCAAAACCCATGCTTGGTTATGTGCATCGATGGATGAGTCTTTTTTATAGAATTCAGAAAAATTGGAGAAGGCCTCCTGCTGTATCTCCTCTGTAGATAGGGCGACGCTGTTATCCTGTCTATTAATCCTCCAGATGGCGTTCCTGCATCGCCTATCATTGGCAGTCTTATGAAAAAACTGTGTATTGAGGTCCCCTTCATTTAGCCAGGCAATTCGACTTTTCAGTTTCCATGTGACCTCTTCTATTTTCAGAATTTCTCTTTTGCACCTGCTAAGATTGGCCATGAGTTCCATTGAGTGTATCCCTGGGCCTGCCAGTGAGAAAGATGTGTATAGACTCTCCATATGCCTGTTGATCTCTTCAAGTTATTTTTTAAGAGACTCTTTCTTTTCAATCTCCCAGGCCTTAGTCTTTCTCTTGATGTGCTATAATTTATTATGAAAGCGTGACCAATTACATGAAATGTCCTCGGCCTCTATGCTTACCCACTCTGCTCTAACCAAATTAGTATATGCCAAATATTCCAACCAAATTCGATTGAACTTAAATGGTCTACCCTTCTCTTTCAGCATCTCGTTCCATATCAACTTGATCGGCATGTGGTCTGAAATATTGGATACCATGACAACCGATCGAGGCACACCCCACACATCCACGAGATTTTCCTTGACTAGTGCTCTGTCCAAATGTTTGCCGATGAAGGACTCCTCCATCATGTTATTTGTCCATGTGGGCAACATTGGCATCGGTCTAACATCCACAAGCTCTGAATCATGAAACATATCCAACAGACACTGTGAGATTGGATCCATACGAGCCTTGCGACCCCAGATTTCATCTGCCTTTAGTGTGATGTTAAGGTCCCCCATGAGGATAAGATTTGGCAACGTTAATATGTTAGATTCCTGCATTCTGTGCCAAAAATCCTGTCGATTAACATATGGTGCATACAAATTAATTATATATAGCTGCTCAGACTTACCCCTGATATAACCTTCCAGCAGAATACCCCCAAAAAAGCTATAGGCCTTAAAAGACGCCCGATAGGGATCCCATATGGCTATCAAACCGCCGGATTGACCATCCGAATCCTTTGCAACTGCCTTCCAGCCTTTCTTAATGTTTAATAGTACCTTTATTGCTTTCCCTCTACAACACATTGTCTCTTGGCCCAGAAAAATTGCTGGGTTCTCCGACAAAATTAAGTCCCGTAGGCAAAGTATTTTTGAGGCTTTGCCCAGACCTATGATATTCAAAGAGAGGATGTGAGTCATTGCAAGTCCGCTGCAGGGGAACGTGCTCTAAGCGCCCTGGATGATGTCCAGTTTCCATCGCTGATAGAAATAGGAATGTCTGCGAAGTTGTCCTCATTTCCATCCAACAGTGATATTGTCCTAAACTTATCCTTCGACAGTTTAGTTCTTCCTCTGTGGCTGCTATCTTTTGTGGAGGCCTTTACAAATGATTCAGGCGGTTTGTCAGAGACTGTTATGTCGGATAAATCTATGTTTGGATTAGCTAGGATAGAGTCAAGATCACTGCCTATAGTATTTCTTGGAGTGGACTCCTGTTCCATAATGTCACTCTGAGCATATTGGAAATCTAAGGATAAGTGACCCATATTTGATTCAGTACTGTGTATCCCAGTAGACAGTCCTGCGTCGAGAGCACCCTTACCCTTGTCCCTATGCGTGAGGTGATTATGAATGGGTGTTCCATCTGGACTATGAACACTGGGGATATTATCCACGGGTATTTCACTTGACAGAGTTGGGGAGGTCTGGCCTGTTCTAACATTGTCATACCCTTCCGGATACAGTGTGTTGGGGTTTTCGGGTGGGATCATATGGGACTCTGGCTCCAAGACCCTACTATTATGGATGGAATTCCTATTGAAATAAGGATCCATAGCCTCTGAAAAAGTTCCTTCTTCGATTGATGTAGGGGATATTGGATTACCTGGATGGGAGTCCGTGAGTTGAGAGGCTGCAATGCGATTGAAACGACCCACAGTCACTCCCACATTCCCGCCACCAGCTCGTTCCATACGCGATCGAAAAGGACAGTTCTCCCTCAGATGTCCAGTTCTATGGCAGATAAGACAACGAAATGGTATACCCCAGAAGTCCACACGCTGACGGTGTCTTCTGAGATCCCAAACCAGGTCAATGTCCCCAGGCAGGCCCCCTGTAAAGTCGACTTCCACGAGAATCCAAGCTATTCTCTTATCCTCCGCACCAAGAATATTGGGGTCAATATACTTTGTACTGCCTATAGTGTCTCCAATAGCCCTAAGAGCCTTCAAGGTCTAGAATTCCAGAAGCAAACCCGGCAATTTAACCCACACCACCTTATTACGTGGAGCCTCTAATACTGGATTGAAACCGAGGAACCAAGGGACGAGCTGCATGAAGCTCCTGCCCCGAACCCAGGTTTGGCTGGTGATCTTAAATACATCATTTTCGTCCATAAAATGGACGCAGAACCATCCATTTATCAGATTGATGAACTTTGGACAATATCCAATGATCGGCTTCCACATTTTGCCAATCCAAGACGCTGAATCGAAATCATTACCATTTGGGAAAATCCAACGTCCAATGACCACTCTCCTCTGTAAGCTCACCACCCGAGTGCTGAGATCCTCTACGTCCAGAAAGACTTCCTTTATGTCCATATTGTGTTTAAACACCTCGTTCACTCTTTTACGACGACCACCCCTGTTTTTCCTGCGTTGTCCAGCTATTCCTTTTGATACTGATTCGGGCATAGATGAGAAGGCCTGTTTAATTCTGAGTTCGTCTACCTCCTTGTCTTGGCTTTTGTACAAATCTTCCTGGATTGTCAACACAGGAATCCCAGAGTCCATCGTAGGAATAGGCACCCCCTTTAATCTGACACTAGTAGGTGGCGGAGTGCAGGAGGGTCCGGACTTCTGCTTACTGTGAGTACAGTAATGATAAAGACCTTTACTAGAGAAAAGATTTTTCCTTACAACGTTTCTCAGCTTACTTTATTAGGGTCCTCCTATGCTTCTTATAAAACTGCTATTTTTGTAAATTCTCACCTTACACCCGACACCTACCTCTGATAGCCGTGAAATAATTTTAAGAGAATATCTGGAAGATCATCTAAAGGAGTACAATCAACGGATAGTAGCTGAAGGTCATCAATGGGACCATCCAATCCAATTCAATTTGCACTGCCAGAAACCTTATCCTAGTACCCAAAAAATCAAGAGGACAACGCCCTGCTATCTTATGCTACCTACTCTTCTGTAGTCTCATTTATGGAGACTCAACATACAAAATTCTATTGAAATAAAGAAACCTCTCTTTTCTTTGAGCGTACATAGGATCACCTTGAACGATGTCGACCTTAAAATTTTTCTCTAGGACTACTGTCAATTCCTTAGAAAAAACAGAGTACTTTTGTATGTACATCCCCTGAGAAAACTCTCTGATGAAAAGTTTTGAATTGGAGCCGGATTTTGTGATAACGGCTAATCGGAAAGATCAATCCACTTTCAGAAGTGGCAACAGCAACAACAATGAAAACCATGGATTGCCCACCATCTCCTGCATAGGCGAAATCCACAGCTCTTACACGGCTGTGTTATATAGAATGATTCTATCCAACACTGCCAAATTTTATTCCACCAATTGTTTAGGGATCTAGACTCCTGTGGTCGTTCCAAAGATTGTATTGGTCCCAATGTTTCCTCCCTATGATTACCGCTTAGTAACAATTTGATTATGTTCTTCATCTCAAGCTCCAGAAAAAAATCAATGAGAACATTTTCAATGGTATAATCCTGTAGAGTAACAACTATTTCCACAGCGGCATGCTCTATCCTAACATCACTTAGCATCCGGAAAACACCATCCCACTAGTCCTACAGAAGCCAACAAAGGCAGCAGCTCATTGTCTTGCCAGGGTACCAGCTATTGGCTTTCATCATAGCCACCAATGGCAACATGTAACTGTCAGCAGTGGGTTCCAGCTTAAACAAAAACGACAATAACCACCAGCAGCAACAACCATTTGTTCACTTTGGGTTCCATCTCTGTAAGAGTTAATAGACCACTTTCTACAGATACTCATGTATCCCTACCTCGTAAACCAGTCCAAAAGCAGCAGTAGCCACCAGAGGCAACATTACATTGTTCATACATGGGTACCAGTTAGAAATAAATGCTTCATAAGCCACCAAAAACGACGTCAGACTGTCGACTTTGAGTTCCAGCTATGATATTCATCTATAACCACCATAAGCAACGACATAATGTTCACAATGGGTTCCAGCTCTGTGTATCAGAAAGATTTACCACCTTTGCTAACCACCCTCCCTATCCATAACTACTATCTATATATCACTAAGTTGCTGATCAACCTTCTCAATTTGCAATGACATAAGTTCAGATATAACTTCCTCTGAAAAAAAGTTGTTGATCAACCTTCTCAATTTGCAATGACATAAGTTTAGATATAATTATTATCCCAATTCAATTGATCAATTCCTCAAATTTTCATCGCGTCTTTAAATTCCAGACGCCCAGGCAACAAAACAACATACATTATTTCCAGAAAAGAACGAAGATTTCCGTAATATTCTAAAAGAACTTTGGGTGAAGTCGTGGATGGAAGGATTCTATGTTGCTACAGTTTTGGAAATCATTATTTTCTTCCTCATTTATGGTATTTTGTACGAGATATGTTTTAGCAAGTGAGGTGCATGATTTAATTTGTTGAACTCTCAAAAATATTTGCCATAAGTTTTTAAGATTGAATAAGAGTTAAGTACTTAAGTGCTTAAAAATATTTGATTTTTCAAAGATAAGTTAATGAGTTTCCATGAAAAAGTTTCATGAAATAATTATGTTTATATATAGATAAGAACTTAGATTAGTTATCTTGGAAAAAGAAATAAATATATATGATTATTTAGCTAGTTATTTGAAAGAGTTATTAGAAAATAATATATAGAAACTTTGAACATAAAAGGATAGAAATACATCTCATATCTTAAAAAGGAAATATGGATTATATGTAGAAGAGAATAGTTGTTGTATTAGTTTTCTCTTGGAAATTTTTATTTTAGAAAAAAAAAATGTGTTGATATGCAGTAAAAGGATAAGAAGTCTTGTTATTTCACTAAGAAAGAAGTAAAAGGATAAGAAGTCTTGTTATTTCACTAAGAAAGAAGTAAAAGGATAAGAAGTCTTGTTATTTCACTAAGAAAGAACATGTGTTGTTATGTCATAAAAGGTTAAAGTAGTCATGTTATGTTATTAAGAAAGAACATGTATTATATGTACAGAAAAGAACAATTATTGTGTTAGTTCTTGGAAAATAAATGTATGTTGCATGCAAATAAGAATAATTATGGTGTTAGTCTTATTGTGAGAAAATAATATGTAGTTTAATGCATGAATGATAGCCATTGTGTTATCTTCCTTTTGGAAATATTCTTCTAAAAAATATTATGTATTTGCATGCGAGATCGTATTAACTTTATTTTGGAAAAGATTTTGTAATTGCATGCAAGATTATGATGCCTTTTGGTTTGATAAAAGATTACCTTTTGCATGCAAGAAGAATATTTATTATGTGAGTTTTCTTTTGGAGAAAATTCATGTATTTGCATGAAAATATTGTGTTAGTTTCGTTTAGAAAATATTATGTATTTGCATGTAAGATTGTGTAGTTTTATATCTTAAGAAGATTATTTTGCTTAAAGAAATGATAGCTATGGTGTAAGCTTCCTTTGAAAAATATATGAATAGGTGTGGTGGTTCTCTTGAGGTAAATAATATGCCTCATGAAAGGAAACTATAGTTAATGTGGTATTCATCTTGGAAATATTTTCCCTCTCTTATGCAAAGAGAGGGTAATAAACTTGGAGGTTATTTTAATTATTATTTTGTTTATGTTGTCAAATAGATTCTAACTAATTCCTTTTTCATAATACATGTAAAGTGAGGATTAAGAAGCATGCTGTGATAATTCTAGGTAGTTTACCTTATGCATGTGGCGGTTTTAATGGTTAGGCACAGTTCATAACCATCTGCATGCATGGATAAAAAGCATATTTTTTTAGTTATATACTTTCGATTAATGAACCTGTAGAGTTGTAAAAATAAGCGTGTCCATATACTTGGATTTTTATTTATTTATGCACATGAAAAGATGTTTGAAGTATCACTAGTAAATATTATTTATGGAAACTAATCATGATATCAAAGCAATAGCAAGGAAGGATGTTGAATTATGAAAATGATAGATTGTGTTTAATATTGCGACAGACAAATAACTATGGTCCATATAGATTAAGGAATTTCAACTGCAACATAATCTACTTATGGGAATAATCAAGTAACAAAGACATGATGTTCAAGGATTTGTGGGTAAATGATATCATGAATGATGTAAAAAAATATAGCTAGTTAATATTTGTTTGTAATATTTCATGATATGGTTAAGTGATGAACTTCCTTACAACCATTGAGGGAGGGGTGAACACTCTCATGAGAATTTAAGAAAATTAAACTTTGGTTGGTTTTCACCCTACCAGGTTTCTAGGGTATATTAGTGTCTAATGATGTAGTTTCATGTTGTGACATTTATATGGTGTTTATTCCCTGAATGGTGATACATATTCATTATAAATTATGTGATTAAATAACCTCATTAAATGAACCATGAAAATGATTCAAGGTTTGTTTTCCATAGAAAAAATAAAAAATTGCAATTATATAATAGAAAGTTTACTGAGTACATGATTAAGCATTCCATCTATTTGTGAGTCATGCAGAACTGCAAAACATATCCAACAACGGTTAACATACAACCAAAAACAAAAAAATATTCACAGATATATAGACATCTCCTTCAGCATTGCTCTCCTGAGCAATACATGTCTGCCATTTTAATGCCAACCCAATTGTCCAAGCTTCCTCTTATGAGGATATCATTCGACACAAAGAGGCTAGCCATAATCGCCACCCTTCTAGCCCCGAACTTCCTCTTATGAGGAAAAAAGCTCTAAACAGGGCCAAGAAGCCAGCCAAAAAACTACCAAATATAAATGTGAGTATCTGTAAATGTCGTAATGTGTATAATATAAAGAAAGCCAAAGTAACAGTATGGAAATAAAAAACTGGAAGTATAATATACATAAAGCAGACAAAAGAAATAGAGCCCAGCTCTACACCAAGAGTCCATGAACTAATATTGCCATAACTAAAGGGCCAGATCTGTCTCTATCAGGCTCGTCGGACCTATCTCCTTTATTTTCCAACTAGCCAGAACCTGTCGTATGCCCTCCTTAGAAAGGAGGTCTCTTGTCTTGTTCCACTCCTTGTAAATGTGACATACAGATATGTAAGAAAAATGATTTTTTAAAGACCAAATTTCTTCAAGGATTGGTTTTAACAGATATTTTTGGCACATGAGTTCTTTATTGAACCACTTGAAAATGTTCAATGAGTCCCCAAAAATATGAACTGAAGGAATGCCCACCTAGATCAGCCAACACAGAAGCAAATGAAGAGCCTTTAGCTCAATGAAATTGTTTGTTCCATTCCCTAGGCCCATCGACACTTCCTTATGACTCTCCGGGCTGAGGTGAATCACTATACCAGCCCCGCACCTATCATCCTCGCTAGATGCGCCATCGAGATATGCCCACATCATATCCGCCATGGTAAATTTCAGAGTGACCACCCAAGGATTTGTCTTAGATTTTCATTTTGGCATTTGGTTATAGATGGCTACACTCTCCTGAGCAATGGACTGTGGCTGGGTCACCTTTTATTTAAAAATTGCACTATTTCTGGCAAGCCAAATGCCCCTTGAGATTAGCAAGGGGAGTGCCCTCCAATTTTCCTCCTCGCTCCCCTGCCACCATTCCCTTCATGCTTCCAGGATCGACTCCCCATCCAACCTTTGTGACCTTCCAACTATAGCCATCGTCTTAGTCCAGACCATTCCATTGTAGGGGAATGGATACAAAAAATGTTGTATTGATTCAGAGGAAGTTTTACATAATGGGCATCATCCTAGACCTTCCTTCTTCCTTTTCAACATATTGTCCCAAGTTGGTACTTCATTTTTTCATATACGCCAGAAGAATAACCCACTTTTGGATGGGCATTTCAACTTCTAGAGCTATTTTTCCCACCAAGCTGGAACCTCCCATCCTTTTTTTTCCATGAGGAAATAATATACGAACTTCGTAGTATACTTGCCTATGGGGCTATGAACCCACCTTAATCCGTCCTCTATATACCTGATACACACATTCGATCAAGCCAGTTCACATATATACTTTCGCCAAAATTCATGCCAGATGGGGTCGATCCGCAGATCCTCTCCTGTCATCCATCCCTGTTTCTAGTGCGAGGAAGAAGCCTCCTTAACAATTTGATTTATGAAATGGAGGCCTTTGGCCCTGAAATTGATTCAAGGTTACATGAGGAAGTTTATGTTAATATTCTATAATAATGGTTGTTAATGTTTATGTAACTTACTACTCCTCTACTAAAGTTATTCTATATAATGATGATCATTTTATGTGATAGTCAATGAACATTATGTAATAGTAATTCAGATTTTTACATGCCAGTAATTATGTAAATGTTACCAATTTCACATATAGATATATATAAATAAAGGAAGTAAAAAAAATTCATTTTAATGTTGAAAAAATGAAATATTTCAATATCCATTCTTAAGATAAAGAAGTTTGTATATGCCATATAAAAATAATCATTTAATAAAGAATAAATTTATACGTGTGTTAATATTTAAGGTTAAGAAATATTTGCATACATTTGAAAATATATAACAAGAAAAACATGTTAATGTGGACAATGTAGTCAGTAAATAAAATATTTTAAAGTCCATGTTAAGTAAAATATTTGAATGTCAAGTGTCTATATACTATCTATGGTTAAAAAAACTATGTCTATATTATATAAAAAATTTGAAATCTATATATTTTTATGATTAAAATATTTCAAATAGTTTCACTATTCTACATTTAAGCCCTTTTTATTTATATTTTTGATTAATTTTGTCTTAATTTCATGTTTATGTTGAGTAGTAAGGGGATTTTCAAAAATACACTTTCATATATATATATATATATATATATATATATATATATATCTTAACCATGGATTTATTAAGCATGGAGAGGGATCAAATCTCTTGAGATACAACCTTTCATAAAGCTATGAATGTAAAAAATATTTCACCTAAAGAGATTTGATCCCTCTCTAGACTTGCTAGATCGAAAATTAAAATTGATCTATACTAGTACAATTAATTAAGAGTGTATTAAATAATTTATCATGGTTTAAGATATTAATAATAAATTAATTTAAATGTTATATTTAAGTTCAACTCCAAACTAGTGGACATGATCCACTTATTTATACTTTATGAAATCTATATCTCTATAACAATGTGATTACCAATATTTTTAAAGATGTAAATATTCTACGTAGTTTAACAAAAAATTTATAGTCTATTTCATCAAATTGGATTTTATCATTTATCATTTATAATAAATTTATATATAGGGACAGAGAGTAGATCCTTTAACATATTTGAGATTAAGACTTTGAGATGATGTTGGGATAGATATTTTTTATTAAAAATAATGATCATAATATTTCTATTAAATTAATTTTTTTTTTATTATAAATATTTTTAAAGATGTACATATTCTAAATAGTTAAACAAAAACATTAATGTGTACACTGCAACATATGTACACATCACAGCATATATAACATGGAGACAACACCATATGCACAAAACACCAAAACACCACCTGCACAACATGTACATAACACTACATGTACAAAATACCTTAGGTACACAACTCTAAATACATGTAACACCTTTCTTCGACAATTAGCAAAACTAACTAGTTCACTCATGTAAACATGTGATGAGATGCTATTATTATGTGATTCAACCCCATGTACAGTTAAAAAAATGAAAATGACAAACAAAAACCAATATCACCTTCCTCAAATTTTTTTTGGTAGATTAGCATTAAACACCTGAAAATTGAAGTAATGATTCTAAATTGAAAATTTTGAAAATATATAAAATTCTAAATAACACGTGACTTCAATGTTATTGAAAATTTTATGTAACAGCATACCTAAATTAATAACAATAAATAAATAATTTACAAAACATGATCTTAAGACTGTAATGATTTGTTTTGAAAAAAAAGGGATCGCAGCACATCACTCTTAAAATTTACCTTTAAAAGATGAGTGAACATATATGAAAAATACATATAATTTATTTTACTAGAACACTAGTATTCTTCATTCTTCACGTGAAGAATAGATTTAGTATTTATTATTTGAGATTATGGGTATACTTACCAAAATATCAAATAAATAAATCCATCTCTTTATTTTTCTCATATTATTTTGCTTTAGCATTGAAAAGGCAATATTGAGATATTTTTGTATACCATATTGTAAATCGCATTGTATTTTAAGATTTCTTTTTATGTTTAAATATTATTTTTACCTATTTTAGGCTTTCACCAGGAATCTTCATTACTTTGGAATTTTCATTTTATTATCGAAATAATTCTTAATTCCTAATTTAAATAGAAATTTGTGATTTTAATCTTATTTTTTCTTAAAATTATTTAAATATATAAATAGAATTTTATACATTACCATCGTAGATTCAACATTTTTTTATTCAGTGTCTTTTAATCAATACGACACATTAATGAGTCAATTATATTTATCAATTTATATTTATCAATTTTAATTTGTAAATTTATATAAATCCACCACTTTCACATAAAATGTCAAGGATGGTGCAAAAGGATTTACTTGACAAACAACTATATTGTGTCTTGAATGAAACGATCATAATTAAAATCATGCTCACTTTTATAGTGCACATAAAACTTATTAATGTGTTATTAGTGAAATTTTACTAGTTGGTTGTATTAAAGTGTTTGTTTGGGAAATAAAAAGTTGTATTAAAGATTAGTATAATTTAAAAAAAAATTAGTTGTTTAAAAATGAAGTAAATTAACCTTGAAAACAATAGTTTTCTTGGTAATATTTTGGTAAATTGTAGCAAAAATATTTGGAAAAACTAGGTGCAATGGTCAAGATTCAAGATTTTCTGTCCCTTTAGGGTTTTTCAAGGTGCTCAACCTAGCCAATTTACTCTTTTGGCGGAGAACTTCTAATTTTTTAATAATTTTAATGATTTGAAAAACTCCAACCTCACAAAAAACTTACCACTAATGTGAAAAATGGTTACAAGAATTTTTTTTTTTTTTTTTTTTTACACATGAAGAGGGATTCATGCTCTTTATTGGCCACTTTAACCGAGATATGAAAGTTGAACTTTGTTTGTTGACTTTTGGAACTTCAATGATTATTGTAATATCGTTAATATGATTGCACTTCGATGAATTTTTTTATTCAATCCATACACTCTTTTTGCGTGCGAATTAAGATTTTATAGTGATATCATTTCATTTTCCTTTTTCGTTAGTTTTTTTAATAAGCATAATAGTAAAAGATGAATTTATTAAATGAGTTCTGTATGGATATACAAAAATGTTTTAGAATGCGAATTAAAATTTGTTTGTAGATAAATTATAAATTGATGTAAATTTGTTGTTGTACATGTATCTAGTTAGCCTTAATTAGCTTTAGTTCAACTCAAGTGCTTACATGTGGTGTGCACTTGGCTTTAGTTAGTTAACTCTAGTTTTTGCATGTGGTGCATCTGCACATTAACATAACATAAAGCGCACTTAGCTTCAATTAGCATTAATTATTTGTAGTTATTGCATGTAAAACTAAGCTTAATTTGGTTTCTTTATGTATTGATTCTCAAATCAATGTTTTGTAATCAAATTCATTCTCCATTCCAATTTTCTTTTTAATTCTTCTGAATTTTTGCAACTATTCTTTAGCTAGATGTGTATGTGTGCTCTAATAATTTTATATGGTATCACAACGTGTCAAGAAGGTTCATAAAGAATATTTTTCAGATTTCAAGATAAAAAATTAAAAAATGTTTAGAGATTTGATTCGCAATGAAAATATTGGAGAACTGTAGCAATTGTTACTACAACTAGAAGGTGAAATAATGGATTTCCCATATTCATATTTTCTTACTCCATATAACTACTTACAATGAAATCCATAGAATTTTATTCACCTTAGAGGTAAATGCTTATATAAAATATTTATGAATACGGAAGCTAAACCTAATTCTGGCATTGAAAAATACAAATACTTCAACAGGATGGATGAGGATTTTGGTATTGTATTGTTGACCATATCTCTAGCATTGTGTTTCCATATGGACACATGCACCACTGTCAATGATGTTTGGACAACCTTGGTGAATTTATTTGGATAGTGGGATTAGATGCGGGCCCATATTCTCGAAAATGAGCTAAATTCCTTACATCCAAATAGCTTTGAGAAAATTCAAGATTTCTTTATGAAATTCAAATCATTACTTCTTTAATTACAGGATTGCGAGATTGATAAATCCAAACACGAAGGTCAATTGGTCCTTTATATTTTCCCTAAATTGGGTACTGAATATTTTGTTTGTGTTTCTACTTTCTATACAATTAGACTTGCAACTAGATATAAATTGAAAATTCCCAAACATGATGCATTTGTTGGGTCTCTAATTCATGAGTAGGATAAGCTCATCAAAATGTGTTCATTAAAGTATTCAAATGCACATGCACTTGCCCTGCATGAGAAAGTAAAGTCCAACTCGAAACCAAATCAATAATCCAAAGGAAAATGAAAGGCAAGAGATCTAGATCCAAGAAAGGGAGGAAATCCAAAGACTCCAGATGACTCTTTTAGCTCCAAGGGTAAGAAGGGAAAGAAATGAAACTCCAAGTGACCTCATTCTAACAAATACTATCATCCAAAATCCTTTTGCATGTAGAATATTATTGATCTCACGAAAAAGACACTTCAACAAAATAATCTTAGTCATCACATTTCAGAAAGTGCCAAGAGGAAGAAGGAGGAAAAACCATTAGAAACAAGGAGTAATGTTCATGCTTTGATTTCCCTTGATTCTACACCAAAACACTGGATCATCGATTTAGGAGCTTCTCATCATATTGTTTCCTCAAAGGAATATTTTTCTTCTGTACATGCATACTATGGTCCCCATATTCTCATGGGGGATAAATCTACAGTTGAAGCAACTGGACAAGGAAAAGTGTAATTTGAGCATGGAATTTTTGAGAATGTATTGCATATTCTGAGGCTTTCTGTAAATATTTTTTCAGTGTATCATATGACACACACTCGCACTAGAAGGAAAGTGGAATTTACCCCAGATTCTGTGAGAATTTATGATATGTAAAGCAACTTAACGATTGCATATGGAAAGGTAAATTTTCAATCTGGTCTGTATACATTTTCTGATTTTGTTCCTCAATGAAATTCTATTTTGCTACTTGTGCATGCAAATGAAGAAAGTATGATTTGGCATAAGATATTTGGGCACTTGAATTTCAGATATATGCAAATTACGCAAGGGTTGGTTAAAGTATTTCCATCCATTAAATTTTCCAATGGTGTTTGTAATGGATGTGCTCTTGGAAATAATCTACAAGACAAGTTCGAGAAGGGGCATGCATGGAGAACCTCTTCACCTTTGGAGATTGTACATAATGATCTCATGGGTCCCTTTCTAGTACCTTAAATTAGCAAAGAAAGATATTTGGTTTAATTTATAGATTATTACATGAGATTCATTTTGGTTTCCTTCTTAAAACTCAATTTTGAAGTTTTTCAACATCTAGATATTTTCAAAGTGCATGCGGAAAATTAGACTGGAAAATGGATGAAGATCCTCCAAAAATATAATGGGAAGGAATATGTCAACAAAGATATCCAAAACATTTTTAATGAAGCATGCATATAGTTGCATCATACATTTCCTTACACTTTGCAACAAAACGGGGTGGTTGAAAGGAAGAATAGATCTTTGAAAGAGATGGCGAATTGCATGTTGCATGCAAGGTATATTCCATCAAAATTTTGGGCTAAAGCTATCAATTGTGCCTCACACATCCAGAATCGATCTCATCATAAATATGTTACTAGAAAGACACCTTTTGAGGCTTTGACTGGTATGCAACTTGAGGTCACTCATTTATGCATTTTTAAATCTCAAGCTTGGGCCCGCATTCCTACATAGAAGAGATATAATTTGGATCCTCAAAGCAAGGAATGCATGTTTTGGATATTATGATGAAGTAAAAGGGTACACATTGCTTTATATCAATAATGAAGAGCTATTTATTAGAAGGAGTGTAAAGTTTGAACAATATACTTTATGTGCACAACTAGATGAACCTATTGCAAAATTTCCCTTACTGCTAATCGATGAGTATCGACGTGATACTTCAGATAAAAATTATGATCTAGATTATCCTTTTCCTACAAGACCTATTGGACCACTATTTTTTGAACATCAAGATAATACTTCCTCATGTAGTTTGTAAGATTCTTGACCATATTCAACACAAAATGATGCAGCATGAGTGATCTCTTAGATGATCCTACCACTATACCTTAATTTGGGAATGCTCCCCAAGAACTCTTATCTATGGAGACATGCATTCGCATGTATGCCTATATGATGCATGAATATGATCCACAGAATTATGTAGAAGAAATTTGGCATCCTAAATGGGAAGAAATTATGCATGAGGAACACAACTCTCTCATTTAAAGATAGATTTAGTACTTGGTTCTGCTACCTTATTATCGTAAACTTGTAAGGTGCAAGTGGGTTTATCAAACGAAGAAAGTAGCAAATGAAAAAGTTAGTGGATATAATCCATGATTGGTCAAAAAATGTTTTTACTAAGTACATGGTGTTGATTATGATGAGGCTTTTTCTCCATTTGAAAAAATGGATTCCATTCTACTAGCTCTCTCCATTACAGCAGGAAGAGGATGGGACGTGCATCATATGGATGTGAATATTGACTTTCTTCATGGTAATATTGAAGAGGAAATTTACATGGAGCAACTGTAGGGATATGTGCAATATTGATCTCTGGTATGAAAACTAAAGAATTATACCTATGGCCTCAAGAAGGGACCTAGAGCGTGGTATGCAAAGATGGATTTTTATTTGTTATATAAAAAATTTTACGCAATGAATTTGATTCCAATGATAATTTGTTGAATAAAATTGACTCCTTATTCATTATAGTACTCTACGTAGATGATCATTTGATAATAAGTAGTTTAACTTCTATCGTTTCCAAGTTTAAAATTGCATTATATAAGCGATTTGATATACCAAATATGGGCTTGTTAATTTTTTTCCTTGGACTAGAGATCAATCAGAGTGGTTATGGGGTTACCATTTCTCAACCAAAGTATGCTAGAGATCATTTGGCACAATTTCACAAGAGTGATTACAAGAAAACAACCACACCTTTCTTATCAGGGATAAGGCTTGAGAATGACAAAGACACATTATTCGTTCATTGCACATTGTACCAAAATCTTGTGTCGAGTCTTCTTTATCTCCTATTCCATAGGAGAAGTTCCCAGTTACATTTAGGATCCACATGTGTTACATTAGAATGTTGTAAAGTGCATACTTCAATATGTCTAGGGGACAATCACTTATGGGATTCATGATCCAACCAACTATAGTTTAGATCTCATTAGGTTCACAGATTCATATTGGGCTCATGAAAACATTTATCGCAATTCCACCTCTGGTTATTTACTTACTTTCGGATCCATCCATATTTTTTGGGCAAGAAAGAAGCATGATGTCATTTCTTTATCATCATCAGAGACTAATTACAGGGGAGAATTCAATACCACTATTCAAAAAATTTGGCTATAACATTTTCTTTATGATCCTGCAATCAGTGTCCATCCTCCGGCTATCATATGTTGTGATAATCAAAGTACGCTAAATTTTTGCAGAGATCGAGTGCAGGGACAACGAACCAAGTACATCGAGTTCCACATGTGCTTCATTAGAGAACTGATTTATGATAGGATCATCAATCTACAATATTGTTCAAGTTCTGAGAAGTTTGCTGACATGTTCACCAAGACATTCACTGTGAAGAAGTTTCAATTTCTATGAGATTGTATCAGAGTGAAGGACACAACTACGTAGTAGTTGTATTTTCTATACTTTTTGAATTATATTTTGTGTGGGGTCATATTCCCACTTGGATTTCCCTATTTCCACTTTTTCATGCATTCTAAATGGGTACCTAAAAGGGCCTTGTTGTCAGCACCCATTCATTTTGGATCACACTCATCTAAGTTATGCTTAAAGAGGGGTGTTGGGGTACATGCACCTAGTTAGAATTAATTAGCTTCAGTTAAACTTGAGTGCTTACATGTGGTGTGCAATTCTCTTTAGTTAGTTAACTTGAGTTCTTACATGTTGTGTGCACTTTTCTTTAGTTAGTTAACTCTTAAGCTTTCATGTGGTGCACGTGCACAATAATAGAACATAAACCACACTTCTCTTCAGTTAGCTTTAATTATGTGTATTTATCGCACGTACAACTAAGCTTAACTTAGATTATTTATGTATTGATTCTCAAATCAATATTTTTTTAATAAAATTCATTCTCCATACCAATTTTCTTTTGAATTCTTGTGAGTTTGTACAATTATTCTTCATCTAGATCCATATTTGTGCTCTAATAATCTTACAAAATTATAATTCGATGTTGATACCTTGTTTTTATTTCTTTATAGTTGGATATTTAAACCTTGTTTTTCTTTTTTAATGAAAATATAAAATAATAAAAATATTTTATAGAAAATAAACACTTTGTTTTTTGAAAATTTATCATTATAATGTATAAAAAATACAATTTACTATAGTAAAATTCAATGAAAATTTACAATTTGTTTTAGAAAATTCATCATTTAATATAGAATTTTTTATTTCAAAATCATGTGTTTTATTTTCCTAATATTTTTTAAACTTAAAAAATAATAGTAAACACCAATATAAAAATGTAAATGAATTACTTATTTGTTTTATATATGAATTATAGTTTATTTTTATACTTCACCTTTCCTTTCTTTCCTTTAGCTTTAAGACTTTTAAGAAGAAGGCAAAAAACGAATTCCTTTATGCAATGATGTATTCCTATTTGTTATCTAAAATTTTATAAGCTACGAATATGATTCCAATGCTTATTTGTTGAAGAAAATTGAATCCTTGATGATTATAGTACTCTATATATATGATCTTTTAATAAAAAGTAGTTCAACTTCTTCCATTTCTAAGTTCAAAACTGCATTGCATAACCGATTTTTTATGACAAATATTGTTTTGTTAAATTTTTTCCTTGGACTAGAGATCAATGAGAGTGCTTGTGGGATTACCATTTCTCAACCAAAGTATGCTAGAGATCATTTGGCACAATTTCAAAAGAATGATTGCAAGCCAACAACCACACCTTTCTTATGAGGGATAAAGCTTGAGAACGGCAAAGACACATCATTGGTTGACTGCATATTGTATCGTAATCTTGTGTGGTCTCTTCTTTATCTCACCCACTCTCATCGTGATCTCTCATATTCCATAGGGGAAATTTCCAAATACATGCAGGATCCACATGAGTTACATTGGAAATTTGTAAACTACATCCTTTAATATGTCTAGGGGACAATCACCTATAGGACTCATTATGAAGCCAATTGTTCTTTATATCTCCTTGGGTTCACAGATTCAGATTGGGCTCACTAAAACCTTTATCGCAATTCCACCTCCAATTATTTACTTAGTTTAGGATCCACCCCAATTTTTTGGTCAAGAAAGAAGCACGATGTCATTTATTTATCATCATCAAAGACTAATTACAAGGGAGCAGTCAATACCACTACTCAGAACATTTGGCAATAAAATTTTCTTTTTTATCTTCGAATCAGTGTCGATCATCCAACTATCATATCATGTGACAATCAGATTATGCTAAAGTTTTGCAGAGATCCAGTGAAACAACAATGAATCAAGTACATATAGATCCGCATGCACCTCATTAAAGAATTGATTCTTGATGAGATCATCTAGCTGCAATATTGTCCCAGGTCTGAGCAGTTTGTTGACATTTTCACCAAGACATTCACTGAGTACAAGTTTAAATTTCTATGAGATTGTCCCAGAGTCAAGGAAACAATTGCCTAGTAGTTGTATTTTCTCTACTTTTTACATTATATTTTGAGGGGGGTTTTCTTCCCACTTGGTTTTCCCTCTTTCCTCCTTTTCATGCATTGTAAATGGGTACCTAAAATGGCCTTGTTGTCGGGACCCATTCATTTTTTATCACACTAACCTAAGTTATGCTTAAAGTGGGGTGTTGGTGTACATGCACCTAGTTAGCACTAATTATCTTCAGTTCAACTTTTGTGATTACATGTGGTGTGCACTTGGCTTTAGTTAGTTAACTTGCGTGCTTACATGTGGTGTGCACTTGCCTTTAGTTAGTTTACCCTAGAGCTTTTATGTGTTGCATGTGCACACTAACATAACATAAAGCACACTTTGCTTTAGTTAGCTTTAATTATGCACAGTTATTGCATGTACGACTAAGCTTAATTTTTTTGCTTTATATATTGATTCTCAAATCAATATTGTTTAATCAAATTCATTCTCTATTCAAAATTTCTTTTGAATTCTTGTGAGTTTGTACAATTATTCTTCAGCTCTATTTATACCTGTGCTCTAATAATCTTAAAAAATATAATTAAATGTTGATACCTTGTTTTTTTATTATAAAAATATAAATAATATAAATATTTTATATAATTTGCTTTTAAAAAATTCATAATGATTAAATGTAGAGAATAAAACTTTTTTTTGAAAATTTAACATTTTAATGTAGAAAAAATACAATTTACTTTAGAAAAATCATCATTAATATAGAAATTTTTATTTCAAAATCTGTGTCTTACTTTCCTAATAATTTTTAAACTTAGAAAGAAAATAATAAAAACCAATAAAAAAAAGGTAAATCAAGTATTGAATTGTTTTGTAAATGAATTATAGTTTATTGTGATACTTCACCTTTCCTTTCTTTCCTTTAAGACTTTGAAGAGGAAAGCAAAAAATAATTCCTTGTGGAAATACACGAATATTTAAACACGCTAATACATGTGAATAAAGGTTTGATGTGAGTATCGTCGTTTTCTTTTCTTTTTTCACTTCACTTTGAGAAATAAGTGGAAAAGAAAAAATTAAATTGATATATGTAAATTGAAGTGTACTGGTTTGTTTGAATGCGAATGGGTGGTTGATGATGATACCACCCATCATCATCAAACATGAATCCTTTTTTTACCCAACTTTCAGTTTACAAGCTAGACATGAATATTCAAACATCTTAATTAATTCGTTGATTTGTTTATATATATAAATCTCTATTAATTTATAATTTATTAAAATTATTTTATAAATTTAATATTTTAATTAAAAAATTATTCCAATTATATTATAAAGAAAATTATTTATTATTTTATTAATTGAAAATAATAAAATAATTTTTAATAATATATTTTAAAAATAATTTAATAAAATAATTTTTTAATTTAAATTTTATTATTTTAATCATTTTATCACCACCATGTTACTTAATGACTTGACAATCAAACATAATTGTGTATTTAATCATTATCTCAATTCAGTGTCTCAATTTCTCAAATCTCCATCGTGTCTCTACATTCCAACGCACATGCAACAAGTGAATATACATTATTCCCTTAAAAGAACTAGAGTGGAGATTTTCGTAATATTCTAAAATTTGGGTGCAAAATAGTTGTCAAAAATAGATTTTAACTAATTCCTTTTCATAATACATGTAAAATGAGGTTTAAGAAGCATGTCTTGATAATATCAAGGAAGTTTACCGTATGCATGTGTGAATTTGAATGGTTAGGAACGGTTCATAACCATCTGAGCGTAGTCTAAAGAGCCCGCGTTTTGACCCAAATTCTGGCCACGATTTTCAGAAAATCCGGCAAAGATTTGCCCAGAAACTTGTTAATAGTTGTTAAACATTAGTATTTTGAGTGCCCCAGGGGTTTTTGATAGTGCTGAATCCATTTCCACTATCAAAAATGGATTCCAAGCACTGCAACTACCTGATTTTTGCAAATTTAGTTGACCGGATTCCAACGGATTTCTGCCGTCCGGGCCAAAACGCGGGCTCGGTAGACGCGTCCTAACCATCTGCATGGATAACAAGGACAGTTTTTTAGTTATGTACTTTGAATTAATGCACGTGTAGAGTTGTCAAAATAGGCATGTCTAGATACTTGGATTTTTATTTACTTATGCACATGAAAATATTTTTGAAGTATTACTTGTAAATATTATTTATGCAAACTAATCATGATATCAAATGAATGGGAGGGAAGGTTGTTGACTTATACAAAGGATAGATTGTGTTTAATATTGCAGAAGACAAAGAACTATGGTCCAAATAGATTAAGGAAGGTCAAATGAAAAACAATCTACTTATGGGAATAAACAAGTAACAAAGACATGATGTTCAAGGATTTGTGGGTAAATGATATCAGGATTGATGTAAAAGCTTCTAGCTACTTATGTTGTATTGAATGTATCATTTATTTGTAATATTTCATGCTATGGTTAAGGGATTAACTTCATTACAACCATTGAGTGAGGGGTGAACACCCTCATGAGCGTTTAATAAAATTAAACATTTGTTGGTTTTAACCCTACGAGGTTTCTAGGGTATATTAATGTCTAATGATGTAGTTTCATGTTGTGAAATTTATATGATGGTGATTTCTTGAATGGTGAAACATTTATATTATCAAGTATGTGATTTACTAACCTCATTAAATGAACCATGAAAATGATACAAGATTACATAAGGGAGTTTATGTTAATATTCTACAATAATGGTTATTAATGTTTATGTAACTTATTATTCCTCTACTAAAGTTACTCTACACAATGATGATCATTTTAACTGATAGTCAAGCAACATTATGTAATAGTAATTCGGATTGTTACACACCAATAATTCTGTAAATGTTACAAATTTCACATATAGATATTTATAAATAAAGGTATTAAAAAAACAATCATTTTAATGTTGAGAAAATGAAATATTTCAATATCCATTATTAACACAAAGTAGTTAGTATGTGACATATAAAAATATTCATAATAAAGAATAAATTTATAGTGGGTTAATATTTAAGGTTAAGTAATATTTGCATATATTTCAAAATATATAACAAGAAAAACATGTTAATGTGGACAATGTAGTCAATAAATAAAATATATGAAAGTCCATGTTAAGTAAAATATTTGAATGTCAAGTATCTATATATTATCTATGGTTAAAAAAGCTATGTGTATATTAAATAAAACAATTGAAAAAAATATATTTTCGTGGTTAAAATATTTAAAATAGTTTCACTATTCAACATTTTAGCCTTTTTTATTTATATTTTTTATTAATTTTGTCTGAATTTCATGTTTAAGTTGTGTAGTAAGGGGGTTTTCAAAAATATACTTTCATGTGCGCGCGCGCACACACACACACACTCACACATATATATTAACCATGGATTTATCAAACATGGAGAGGGATCAAATATCTTGAGATGCAAACCTTGCATAAAGCTTTGGAAAGTAAAAAAAAAAAAAAATCACTTGAAGAGATTTGATCCCTCTCTAGACTTGCTAGATCCAAGATTAAAATTGATCTATACTAGTATAATTAATTATGGGTGTATTAAATAATTTATGGTGGTTAGATATTATTTATTAAAAATAATGATCATAATTTCTCTGTTAAATTTAATTTTATTTGATTATAGATATTTTTAGAGATGTAAATATTCTACATAGTTCAACAAAAACATTAATGTGTACAGTGCACCATGTATAACATATATAACATGTATACAACACCACCTGCACAACACTATATGTACACAACACTACATATACAACATGTACAAAATACCATATGTACACATCACTAGATACATGTAACACTTTCCTCGCACAATTACCCTCACTAGCTAGTCCACTAAAGTAAACATGCAATGAGAGTCCACTATTACGTGATTCAAACTCATATACAATTAGGAAAGTGGAATTGAAAAAACAAAACCAATATCACTTTCCTCGAGTATTTTTGTGAATTAACATTATGCACCAAAAAATTGAAGTAATGATTCTAAATTAAAAATTTTGAAAATATATAAAATTCTAGAAAAAAAACATTTGACTTGAGAAATTTATTAAAATTTTATGAAATTTGTCTAATAAAATAATATGTAACATCATACCCAAATTAATAACAAACATAAATAATTTCCAGAGCATGACACTGAGACTCTTATGATGTTGTTTTAGAATAAAAGGGGATCTCATCACATCCGTCTTAAAACCTACCTTTAAAAGATGAGTGAACTGAAAAACACATCTAATTTATTTTACTGGAATACGAGTTTTCTTCATTATTCACGTGAAGAATAGATTTAGTATTTATAATTTGAGATTATTGGGATACTCCGCAAATAATTAAATCCATCTCTTTATTTTTCTCAATCTTTATTTTGCTTTAGCATTGAAAAGGAAATATTGAGATATTTTTTTATGCCATATTGTAGATCCAGTTGTATTTTACAATTTTGTTATGTTTAAATATTATTTTTACATATTTTAGCCTTTCATCTGGAATCTTCATTAATAACTCTTAATTTCTAATTTGATTAGTATCTCTAATTTAAATATAAAATTGTTATTTTAATACTATTTGTTCTTAAATTTATTTAAATATATAAATAGAATTTTATATACTACAATTGTAGATTCAACCTTATATAAATTTGTAAATTTATATAAATCCACTCTCATATAAAATGTTAAGGATGATGACAAAGGATTTATATGACAAATCATTATATTGTGTCTTGCATGACAAACAACTGTATTTTTTGGTAGTTTAAAAATGAGGTAAATTGGTTTTGAAAATAATAGATTGTTTCTTAAGATTTTGGTAAAATTGAGCAATACAAATTTGGAAATATGAGGTACAATGGTCAAGTTTCAAGATTTTATGTCTTTTTGGGGTTTTTGATGTTGTTCAATCCATTTCCACCATCAAAAAGAAGATTTAAGCACTCCTACCATCATATTTTTTAAGAAAAAAAAACTTGATATTCTGGTCTCCTATAGCCAATTTACTCTTTAGGTACACAACTTCTAATTTTTTGTACTAATTTAATTTTTTTTAAATACACAAGAAAACCCCACAAAAGAACATACCACTAATGTGAAAAAGGTTTACAAGAAAAAATGGCTTTTGTTGACATGAAGATGGATTCATGCTCTTTATTGGCCATTTTAACCTAGCTACGAAAGTTGAACTTTCCTTGTTGACTTTTGGAACTTCAGTGATGATTGTAATGTCGTTAATATGATTGCTCTTCGATGAATGCTTTTCTTCAATGCATACCATTTTTTTTTTTTTTTTGCGAATTAATCTTTGACGATGATATCATTTCATTTTCCTTTTTCCATATTTTTTATAATACACAGAAAAGTAAAAGATGAATTTTTTAGGGGAAGATAAGAAATAAAAAAAAATGAGTTTCTTGTGGATATACACAAATGTTTCAAAATGAGAATTAAAATTTGTTTGCATATGTAAATTTTTTGTTGTACATGCACCTAGTTAGCCTTAATTAGCTTCCGTTCAACTCAAGTGCTTACATGTGGTGTTCACTTGGCTTTAGTTAGTTAACTCAAGTGCTTACATGTAGTGTGAACTTGGCTTTAGTTAGTTAACTCAATTTATTACATCTGGTGCATGTGCACATTAACAGAACGTAAAGAACACTTAGCTTCAATTAGCATTAATTATTTGTAGTTATTGCATGTACAAGTAATCTTAAGTTAGTTTCTTTATGTATTGAATCTCGAATCAATATTTTTTTTATCAAATTCATTCTCCATTCAAATTTTCTTTTCAATTCTTGTGAGTTTGTCCAATTATTCTTTATCTAGTTTTGTATATGTGCTCTAATAATTTTACATGGTATCAGAGCGATATGTGTCTCAAGAAGGTTCATGAAGAACTTTTTGCAGGTTTTAAGATCAAGAATCGGAAATGATTTAGAGATTTGATTCGTAGATCAAAATATTGAAGAAATATCACAATTGTTGCTACAACAACAAGGTGAGATAATGGATTTCCTATATTCAGATTTTCTTACTCCGTATAACTACTTCCAATGAAATGCATATATTTTTATTCACCTTAGAGGCAAAGGCTTATATCAAATATTTATGAATGTAGAAGCTGGACCTAATTCTGGCATTGAAAAATCCAAATACTCTAGCAGGATGGATGAGGATTTTGGTATTGTATTGTTAACGATATCTCCAACAATGTGTTTCCATATGGACACATGCACCACTCTGAATGATGTTTGGACAACCTTGGAGAATTTATTTGGAAAGCAGGATGAGATGCAAACCCATATTCTCTAAAATGAGCTAAATTCCTTAGATCCAAATAGATTTGAGAAAATTCAAGATTTCTTTACCAAATTCAAAACAACATTGATGGATCAATAAATCCAAACAGGAAGGTCAATTGATGCTTTCTTTTTCCCCTAAAATTGGGTCTTCAATATGTCTTTTTTATTTCTACATTTCATACAATTAGAGTTGCAACTAGATATAAATGGAAAATCCCAAACCTGATGCATTTATTGGGTCTCTAATTCGTGGGTAGGATAGGCTCATCAATATGTTTTCATTAAAGTATTCAAATGCACATGCACTGGGCATGCACGATAAAGTAAATTCCAACTTGAAACCAAATCAAAAATCCAAAGGCAAAGGAAAGGCAAGAGATCTATATCCAAGAAAGGGAGGAAATCCAAAACCTCCAGATGACTCTTTCAGCTCCAAGTGAAGAATGGGAAAGAAAGGAAACTCCAAGTGACCTCATTGTAATGAATATTATCATCCAGAATACTCTTGCATGTATAAGGCTATTGATATGATGGAAAACACTCTCCAACCAAATAATATTGGTCATCACATTTCAGATAGTACCAAGAGGAAGAAGGAGAAAAAATGATTAGAAACAAGGACTAATAGTCATGCCTTGATTTCCCTTAATTCTACACCGCAAGAATGGATCATCGATTCGGGAACTTCTCATCATATTTTTTCCTCAAAGGAATCTTTTTCTCCTCTACATGCATATTCGGGTCCCCGTATTCTAATGGGGGACAACTCTACAGTTGAAGCACTTGTACAAGGAAAAGTGTAATTCACATATGGAGTTTTTGAGAATGCCTTGCATATTCCGAGGTTTTCTTTGAATCTTTTTCCAGTGTATCATATGACACACACTAGCACCAAAAGGAAAGTGGAATTTAAGCCACACTCCGTGAGCATTTATGATATTAAAACCAACTTAAATATTTCTTATGGGGTAAATGATCAATCTCATATGTATACATTTTATGATTTTGTTCCTCAATCGAATTCTATTTTGCCACTTACACATGTAAATGAAGAAAGTAGGATTTGGCACAAGATATTTGGGCACTTGAAATTCAGATATATGCAACAACTTAGCAAGAAAAGGATCGTTAAAGTATTTCCATAAAATACATTTTCAAATGGTGTTTGTAATGGATGTATTCTTGGAAAGCATCCGCAAGACAAGTTTGAGAAGGGGCATGCATGGAGAACCTCTTTACCTTTGGAGATTGTACATAATGATCTCATGGGTCCATTTCTATTACCTTAAATTAGAAAAGAAAGATATGTGTTTTCATTTATATATTATTACATGAGATTTACTTGGGTTTACTTCTTGAAACTCAATTCTAAAGTTTTTCAACATCTGAATATTTTCCAAGCACATGCCGAAAATCAGTCTGGAAAATGGATTAAGATCCTCCACAAAGATAATGGGAAGGAATATGTCAAAAAATATATCCAAAATATTTGTAAGGAAGTAGGCATATAGTTACATCATACAGTTCCTTACACTCCTTAACAAAATAGGGTGGCTGAAAGGAAGATTAGATATTTGAAAGAGATGGCCAATTGCATGTTGCATGCAAGACCTCTTCCATCAAAATTTTGGGTTAAAGCTATCAATTCTTCCTCATACATCTAGAATAGATCTCGACATAAATATGTTACTAGAAAAACACATTTTTAGGCTTCAAGTGGAATGCAATGTGAGGTCACTCATTTCCACATTTTCGGATCTCAAGCTTGGGCCTGCATTCCTATAGAGAAGAGAAATAATTTGGCTCCTCAGAGAAATGAATGCATGTTGTTGGATATTATGATGAATTCAAAGGGTACACATTACTTTATATCAATAATGAAGAACTATTTATTGAATGGAGTTTAAAGTTTGAAGAAAATACTTTGCTTGCACAACTAGATGAACCTATTGCAAAATTGGACTCACCACTAATTGATGAGTATGGAGATGATACTTCAGATAAAAGTTATGATCTAGTTGATCCTTTTCCTACAACACCTATTGGACCACTATTTTTTTAACATAAAGATAACAATTATTCATGTAGTTTGTAAGATTCTCAACCACATTCAATCCAAAAATGGTACAATATTAGTGATCTCTTAGATGATCATGCCACTATACCTTAATTTGGGAATGCTTCATAAGAAATATTATCTATGGGGACATGCATGGCCATGCATTCTTATATGATGCATGCATATGATCCAAAAACATATGAAAAAGTAGTTAGGCATCCTGAATGGGAAGAAACTATGGATGATGAACACAACTCTCTCATTTAGAACAAGATTTAGTACCTAGTTTTGCTACTTATAATTGTAAACTTTTCAGGTGCAAGTGGGTTTACCAGACCAAGAAAGCAACAAATGACAAAGATAGTAAATATAAGGCACGATTGGTGGCAATTTTTTTTTAGTAGGTACATGGTGTTGACTATGATTAGAATTTTTATCCACTTGAAAAAATTGATTCCATTCGACTAGCTCTCCCCATTACATCAGAAAGAGGATGGGAGGTGCATCATATGGATGTGAAGAATACATTTCTTCATGGTGATATTGAGGAGGAAATATACATGGAGCAGCTGCGGGGATATGTGCATTATTCATCTCTGGTATGCAAATTAAAGAATTATGTTTATGGCCTCAAGAAGGAACCTAGAGCATGGTAAGCAAAGATGGACTCTTATTTGTTATCTAAAAAATTTGTACACTGTGAATCTAATTCCAATGCCTATGTTTTGAATAAAATTGACTCCTTGTTAATTATAGTACTCTTCGTAGATGATGTTTTGATAAGAAGTAGTTCAACCTTTTCCATTTCTAATTTTAAAATTGCATTGCATAAGCGATTTTCTATGAAAAATATGGGCTTGTTAAATCGTTTCCTTGGACTAGAGATCAATCAGAGTGGTTATGGAATTACCATATCTCAACCAAAGTATGCCACAAATCATTTGGAATGATTTCACAAGAGTTATTTCAAGCCAACAAACACACCTTTCTTACTACGGATAAAGCTTGAGGATGACAAAGACACAATATTGGTTTACTGTGCATTGTACCATAATCTTGTGTGGATTCTTCTTTATCTCACTCACTCTCGTCTTGATCTCTCATATTCCATAGGAGCAATTTCCAGATACATTCATGATCCACATGAGTTACATTGGAAATTTTTTTGTGCATCCTTGAATATGTCTAGGGGACAATCACCTATGGGATTCATTATGCAACCAACTATTCTTTAGATATTGTTGGCTTCGCAGATTATTATTGGGCTCAAGAAAACCTTTATAGCAAGTCCATGTTTAGTTATTTACTTAGTTTAGGATCCATCCCAATTTTTTTGTCAAGAAAGAAGCATGATGTCATTTCTTTATCATCATCAAAGCCTAATTACAAGGGAGAAGTCAATACCATTATTCAGCACATTTGGCTATAACATTTTCTTTTTGATCTTGGAATCAGTGTCCATCCTCGAACTACCATATGGTGTGACAATGAAAGTACACTAAATTTTTCCAAAGATCCAGTGCAGGGAAAACGAACCAAGTACATCGAGATCGACATGCACTTCAAGACTTTCACTAAGTAGAATTTTCAATTTAATGAGATTATCTTAGAGTGAAGGACACAAATTCCTAGTAGTTGTATTTTCTCTACTTTTTGCATTATATCTTGAGGGACGTTTTTTTCCCACTTAGTTTTCCCTATTTCCTCTTTTTCATGCATGGTAAATGGGTACCTAAAATGGCCTTGTTTTTGGGACCCATTCATTTTTCATCACACTCACCTAAGTAATTCTTAAAGGGGGGTGTTGGTGTACATGAACTTAGTTAGCACTAATTATCTAGAATTACAATTGATTGGTTACATTTGGTGTGCAGTTGGCTTTAGTTCGTTAACTTTAGTTCTTACATGTGTTGTGCACTTGCCTTTATTTAGTTAACTCTAGAGCTTGCATGTGGTGCATGCGCACATTAACATAACATTAAGCACACTTCTCTTCAGTTAGCTTTAATTATGTGTAGTTATTGCATGTACAAAGAAGTTAAACTTAGTTTCTTTATGTGTTGATTTTCAAATCAACATTATTTCATCAAATTTTCTTTTGAATTCTTGTGAGTTTGTACAATTATTCTTCATCTAGATTCATAATATTCTAAAAGAACTTTGGGTGAAGCCATGCATGGAAGGATTCCATGTTGCTACAGTTTTGGAAATAATGATTTTCTTCCTCATCTATGGTATTTTGTACCAGATGTCTTTGAGAACATGAGGTGCATGAGTTAATTTGTTTAACTCTCGAAAATATTTCCCATAAGTTCTTAAGAATGAATAACAATGAAGTAGTTAAGTGCTTGAAAATATTTTACGGGTTCAAAGATAAGTTATTGGGTTTCCATGAAAAAGTTTCATGAAATAATTATGTTCATATAGAGATAAGAACTTATATTAGTTTTCTCAGAAAAAGAAATAAATATATATGATTATTTCAGTTGTCATTTGAAAGGGCTCTTGGAAAACAATATATGGAAACTTTGAACATAAAAATATAAAAAATACATCTCATATCTTAAAAATAAAATATGGATTATATATAGAAGAGAATAGTTCTTGTATTATTTTTCTCTTGCAAAATATTTCTTTTGAAAAAAACATGTGTTCATATGTAGTAGAAGGACAAGAAGTCTTGTTATTTTACTAAGAAAGAACATGTGTTCTTATGCTGTAAAAGGTTAAAGAAGTCGTATTATGTTATTAAGAAAGAAGATAAATCATATGTATAGAAAGGAACAATTATTGAGTTAGTTCTTGGAAAATAAATGTATGTTGCATTCAAATAAGAATAATTAAGGTGTTAGCCTTATTTAGGGAAAAATAATATGTGATGCAGGATCATTAAGGTAGAGCCAACAATGTGACAATGTTCGTCACATGTTGTGGCTTGGAAAGAGGGCTAGCAGTCCTAAGCATTTGAAGACTTTGTTTCTCTTTGTTTTTAAAGTATTTTTTTTAAGTTTAAGTTGGGCTAACTCAACTAATGTAATTTTCATAATAAAATAATGTTTAATTTAGGTTTAGTTGAGAATCTAGTTGAATAGACTATTTTGGAAACTCAATTAGAGTTTCCCAACCATATGGGGATTTTGGAGAGGGATAAAATCTAAGCAAATCCAGCATTGTGGGGTTCTTCCATCCGTGGGGAGAAAATGAGAGAATAGAGAAGTAGAATTGAATGTAAAAACCAACCATTTGAGGGCTTGGCTCTGTGTTTCCATTTTCCAGATTATTACCAAGTGTTTTGTGTTGATCATGATCTCTGTGTTATTTGAAACACTATTTCATTTCCAATTTATTTCAAAGAGTTTGTGTTTTGGTCATTTTTCCCTGCTTTTAGATGAATTATTTAAAACCCCTGTCAAAAGTTCAGACATCTGTATTTTAAATCGCTCCATGAGAAATCTTATTGGATTCACGGGCACGGAGAGGCCTTCGTTTCTGCATTTTCATTTTTTAAACTGCGCATTGTATTAACTACAGAAAAAAAAACCTAATCGAACTTGGAGTTTTGACAAGGACAGTCGATACAAAATGATCAATGGTGGTAAACGCCTGCTACAACCCAAACGTTGTCTCACATCACAAGGAATAGCAAACAAAGATAAGATTTCACACGTAAAGGTTTTAGTGTTTGATTCGAATTGGTACAAAGGAGAATTAATGCAGGTCGTGTGATCTTGTAGAAACCAACGGTGGGGATTGAGCATGGTGATCGCAAATCACAAAAGATTGGAAATAACGTTAAGGGCCATCATAATGCAGAAAGCCACATGTCGACGCAACGCAACATCGCATCGCACGGAATTTAAAGTTTAGCACTTAACGTTTCACAGTTAAGTTGCGGGGATTGCGAAGTGTGATGGTGGGACCCTCCAGTAAAAGAGCTCCCACGGTTGTGTTTTGTGCTGGTTTGTGTGTTTATTTGGACTGTTGTAAAGTCGTTGTAGGGCTATACAGCCCACTATTGATTATTGAAGCGTATTTATGTTGTTTAAACCCCCGGTTAGACTCTGTTACAAAACCCATATCTGTATTGGTTTGGGTATACATGTGGTTCGAGTAGACATTGTTGATTACGCAAGTATGTATGTATTGGATTGGGGAATATGAAGGTTTAAAACACCCGCTGTTGATTCATAATGTATGTATGTATTAAGTCTTAGAAATCACATTCCGCAATATTATTCTGACATACTGCAGCAGGTCTGTGTCAATTGGTATTAGAGTAGATTTCTTCCTAAATAAGGATGGAAGTAGGAAGAAGAGGTTGGGGAAGAGCTAAAGCAGGGAGAAGAGGCCGAGGAAGAGCTCCAAGAGGAGCAGCAGAAGAAGGGTTGTGTGAATATATTAAAGTATTTTCAGCATGTTTAGCAGTAGTAGAAGAAGGAAGGCGTTGAGACCCGGAAAATGGAGATGATAGTGAAGAAGAGGAGCCATAGGCACAACCAGATGAGCAAGAGAACAAACCACCAAAACTGAGATTAATGTCATCGGTTTTGATAGCTAGCAGCAAGCCAAAACCAGAGCTCTCCAATTATGATAGGAGTTTATCCACGGAAGCACTACTGAACTGGATACGTGAGTTGGCTATGTACTTTGAATATGAGGAAATTAATGAAGACAAGAAGATCAGGTTTGTTGTTGATAAGTTGAAAGGGCACGCCGCACTGTGGTGGGACAGTGTGTAGGCAAAGAGGAGAAGACTGAAGAAACCTTTGATTAAGAGTTGAGACAAGATGATTGCAAAGATGAAGGGCAAGTTCCTGCCCAAAGATTAGCAAATTTCCCTTTAAAGGAAAGTGCATAACCTGAGACAACGAACAATGACTGTGAAGGAATACACAAAAGAGTTCTATAAATTGAACTAGAGGGCTACGTATGCTGAAGATAACCTTGAGAAGACAACCAGATTTGTAAATGGTCTCCGGGTGGAAACCTTGGATGAGATTAGTATTCTTTCCCCAAAAACTATAAAGGAGGCATACCATTGTGTTTTGAAGGTAGAAGAAAATATTTCTGGGAAGCAGACTACAAGAAGAGGACATGGTTTCAGAAGAGGAAGAGGAAAGTCCTATGGCAGAGGTAGAACTGTCGACAATCATGAAGAAGGCAGTAGTTCAAAAAATTCGGGACAGGCTGAGAAGGAAGGTAACACCAAAGGTGGAAGGTCATACCAATGAGAAAGAGGTAATGGAAGAGGCAGGGGAAATAACTACTAGTGTTACAAGTGTCAAAAATGGGGACATAGGTATTTTGAATGTCGTAAAATTGAACCAGGTGGACAGAGGGGATCATATGTTGCTCAACGTGATGAAGCAGAGGTAGCACCACAAGAAGTGCAGAATGTGCCTGAGACGGGAGAATCCTTGGTGTTGAACAAGGTTTTACTAAAACCAGCCAAGGAGGTGGTTGACATGACACAGAGGAAAGCATTGTTTTGGATTGTGTGTAAGTCACATGGAAAATGTTGCAAATTTATCATAGATAGTGGAAGCACTGATAACCTGGTAGCAACTGAGATGGTGGAGAAATTGGGTTTGAATAAGTCAAAGCATCTGAATCCATATAGGGTGTCTTAGTTGTAGAAATCACACCAACTACTGGTTAATGAGCAGTGTGAGGTAGAGTTTCACATTGGCAAGTACAAAGACAAGGTAACTTGCGATATTATGCCTATGGACATGTGCCATATTCTGCTGGGAAAACCGTGACAATATAATAGAAAGTTCATCCATGATTGAGAGAAGAATTGTTACATATTTGTGAAGGATGGGAGAAAGCATATGCTAGTTCTCGTGAAAGAAGAAGAAATTGCGGAAACTAGTGGTACAAAGACATTCTTGATAGGTGGGAAGGAGTTTCTATGACATATTGAAGAGAATGAAGTGAATTATGTAGTTGTGCGAAGGCCTAGAGTAATATTAATGCCTACTGGAATTACTGATTTTCCTATGGAAATATAGGACATGTTGCAAGATTTCAGTGATATTGTGGTAGATGATCTACCAGATAAATTACCACCAAAGTGGAACATTAGTCACCACATTGATTTTACTCCAAGAGCTAGTTTGCCAAATAAGGCTGCTTACCGGATGAGTCTGAAAGAGAATGAGGAGATCAGGAAGCAAATGCAGGAGTTGTTGGGTAAAGGACTGGTTCGGGAGATTTTGAGCCCTTGTGTTGTTCCAACCATTTTAGCTCCCAAGAAAGGAGGTGAATGGTGGATGTGCACTAACTCTTGGGCGATAAAAAATATCTCCATCAGGTATATGTTTCCTTTACCTCAGATGGATGATATGATGGATTGTCTAAGTGGAGCAACGTACTTTTCAAAGATAGATTTGAAAAGCCGCTATCCCTAGATTAGGATTCGAGAAGGTGACGAATGGAAGACAACTTTCAAGACCAGTGAAGGTTTGTACGAGTGGTTGTTCATGCCTTTTGGATTGAGAAATGCACCCAACACATTCATGTGTTTGATGAATGAGATGTTGAAGGAATTAATTGGTAATCTTGTGATTTTATATCTCGATGATATACTTATTTTCTGCAAGACGAAGGAAGAACATTTACGACATGTCAGGTATGTACTAGAAAAATTGCAATAGAATAAGTTGTTAATTAATTTGAAAAAATGTTCTTTTTGCAAGAAAGAATTGATTTATCTAGGCTTTGTAATTTCTGAGAATGAATTGAAGATGGATCCAAAGAAGGTTACAACCATAGTTGACTAGCCTTATCCCAAGAGTTTGTTTGAAGTCAGAAGTTTTCAAGTTTTCAGTGGTATTTGTGTGCCTATGTTAGATACCATTAAGAAGGCAAGTCAGCATTTTTATTGGAAAAAGTCTGCTGAGAGGATTTTTCAGTTTTTGAAGAAGAAGATTACAAAAAAACCAATCCTAAAGTTGTCAGATTTAAAAAAAATTTCCAAGTTCATTGTGATGCCATTGGGATAACCATTGGTGTAGTACTCAGCCAAGAAGATAAGGCAGTAACAATTGGAGTCCATGAAAATGCATCTTTCTTCAATAATGTTGTTAGAGGTGCTGCTATTCTCCCATAATTCTTAACAAACTTGCGATAATACCCTGTTAACTCAAGAAATCCTCGCAACTTCTTTATGGTTGTGGGGACTTTCCATTCCTTAATGGCTTTAATTTTGTTAGGGTCTACTTTAACACCCTCGTGAGATACAATATGACCTAAATATTCCACCTCTTGTACTCCAAAGAAACATTTGGATTTTTTTGCATATAATTGTTTCTCCTGCAATAGTTTGAGCACCCTGTCAACATGTTCAACATGATCCTTCCAAGACCTGCCGTAGATTAGTATATCATCAAAAAATACTAGCACAAATTTTCTAAGGAAGGGTTTGAAAATGGAATTCATCAACCCTTGAAATGTAGAAGGTGCATTGGTAAGACCAAAAGGCATGACCAAAAATTCATAATGACCCTCATGAGTTCGAAATGCTTTTTTTGGAATATCTTCAGTCTTCATTCTAATTTGATGATATCCTGAATGAAGATCCAACTTGGTAAAATAAATTGCTCCATGTAATTCATCCAATAATTCACCAATCACAGGAACGAGAAATTTGTCTTTAATGGTGAGCTTATTGAGCTCCCTATAATCTGGACACATTCACCATGATCCATCCTTCTTGTGTACCAATACTACAGGAGCAGAGAAAGAACTTTGACTAGGTTGAATTATACCTGCCTCTAACATTTCTGCAATCATACGTTCAATTTCGCTCTTTTTGAAGTAAGGATATCTATAAGGCCTGATGTTTGGAGGAACACTTCTTGGAATCAAATTAATAGCATGATCATGATCACGAATAGGTGGGAGTCCTTTGGGAGTTTCAAACACCTTGGAATGATTGTCCAAGACTTGTTGGAGATCCGCAGAAATAGATGATTTTGATGTCGGAACTTCTAGTGAGCATAATTGTGCAATTACGCCTCGTTGTTCTTTCTTTAGAAGCTTTGTCATGACATTAGAGCTTATTATCCTTCTCGGCTTCCCTTCAATACCCCGTAATTCGACTTCCTTTTCTTCTTAAAAAAATTTCAAAAAAAGTTCTTGAAAATTAAAAGCTACCGTCCCCAAAGATTGTAACCATTGTACTCCTAGTACAACATCAGCACCTCCCATAGGAATGGAAAGCATTGGACTAGTCAATACATATTCCCCCATGGTTAGCTTAATATTATGGCATTTTCCAGAGCAATTTATAGTTCTCCATTTGCAACCATCACTTGACATTCTGGTGCTGGGTATAGGAAACAATCTAATTCCTTGGCTACCTTACAATGAATAAAATTATGGGTGCTACCTGAATCAATCAACACTATTACCTTTTTCTTCTTTATTTGTCCTTGTATCTTGAGAGTTTGAGGAGTGGTAATTCTTGCCAGTGCATTACACGATATGGTCGGATTCATTTCTTCCTCTTTTAGGGTTGGTTCCTGGTGTATATCCTCTTCTTGTTCATTTTCTTCTTCCTCTTCACAATCTATGTAAAATAATTTCTTCTCAACACACTTATGACCTTTAGTGTATTTGTTATCACAACTATAGCAAAGCCCTTTTGCTCTTTTTTCTTCCAATTTTTGTGGTGTCAACCTTGTAGGTTGTGGAAATCTAGGCGTAGCAACACTTCCTTCTTTATAGAATTGAGTGGTAGGCTTCTTTGTCGCCATAATTTTACATTCAACTTTTCTTGCCAACCTGAATGCCTTCTCCAATGAATCAGGTTCCAAAACGCGAACTTCATGTTGGATGTTATCCTTTAAAGTGCCTAGGAAGAGATCAATCCTGTGTTCCTCTGTAAGATCAGTTACCCTTATATTCAATTTTTGGAAGTCCTCAATGTGTTGCCCCACCAAACCCTTTTGTTTGAGATTTATCAATTGGGTAAAGAAGGTGTTGCTCTTTGTATCCTCATAATGTGCTATCATTTCCTCCGTAAAAATTGACCAAGTGACAATTTTTTTACGGGAGCAAAGCCATTGATACCATACAAATGTATTTTGTTCTAAATGTAAGTTGCAATGCGTACCTTTTGTGTGTTTTGCACGTTATGGAGATCAAAATATTGCTCCATCTGTAGTATCCATGTTACAGGATCCTTTCCATCAAACTTCCTCATATCCATTTTTGGAATATGGTGGTTCTTCTCGCCAACATTAGAGGTTATGAAATCACGATTAACATTTATTTTGTTCTCATCATGAGTTTCCTCTACTATCTTTTCACCATTAGGAAACATTTCTTGTATGAACTTTCGCAAACTTTCAATGTCTACTTTTAGATCTTTCTTCATGTTTTCCATGTTGTCTTTCATTTTTTCATCAATCTTAGCTTCCATGTCATCCATCTTAGCTTCCACGCCCACTTCCATGCCATCCATCTTAGCTTCCAAACCATTAATATTAGCTTCCACGCCTTTATTCAAACCATCCATCTTAGTTTCCACGCCCTTCTTCAAAACTTCCATTTCATTTTTTGTTGTTCTTTGCGAGAGCGAAATTTGTTGCACTTGTTCTTGTAATTTTGATATGTCATGTTGCCATTATTCGTCTTCATGATTCATAGTAGAGATTTCTAAAGGCTTAATGGGTGTTGAATTATTTTTAGGGTCCATTTTAGAATCCAATACTGATATCTATTCTACAATATGCCCTTGGAATCAATTCAACTTGATTCTTCAAACAAGACTTATGCAATTCGGAAAAAAAAATACACACCTTTTACTTGCTTTGAGGAGCTCGATATTGAAATTATATTATCTCTATGATTGCAGCTCTTCAATATCTGAAATTCCGCATTGAAGTAGCTCTCTGAATTCTCTTTTGAATGCCACAGGTCTGACTTGATTTGGATTCTCCAAGACAAAGTTGTGTCCAATCTCCCACAATGACCTAATTATGGACTGGTTCAGTAGAGCGAACTTGTACGACTAGCCACGTGTCACTGTTTCATCCTTTGTCTCTGAAATTGATAGCCAAAAAACTACAGTCTGTGTACTTGCGAACACTTTTTACGGCACTCCAATCTGATGCCCAGAGAGATAGTTATTGAACTTTTCCCACGATCACCTCTTTGAGATGAAATTCAGGAGCTTGAAAAAGCACTACCTTCCACAGATCATATCTCCAAAACTATTGCGAACCAAGCTCTAAAATTTTTTGACGAATTGCCTCAGGATTTCAGCTTCACACCATATGAATTTCAGATTCTGAACCTTCGTAGAAAATTTTTTATAGCGAAAATTCCACAATGACCTATTTAGGAGCCTGAAAAAAACCTAACTTCCACAGATCATATCTCCGAAAATATTGCGAACCAAGCTCTGAAATTTTTAGAAAACATTCCTCAAGATTTCAGCTTCGCACCCTAAAAATTTCAACTTCTGAAGCTTCGTAGAAAAAAATTTATAGCGAAAATGCCACGATGACCTGTTTGGAGTAGCGAAACCCTAGAATCCAAAGCTCTGATACCAAATGTTGTGTAACCAGCTCCAAAAAGAGAAGAAAAGAGATATAAACGCCTTATAAATGAGCCACTTCGAGGGGAACTCAACACATTACAATGCACACCATGATACAAATGGAACAAAACCTCCTTTCTATATATAGGAGTCCATGGGGCCATAATGTAATCCTAGTGGGCCACAATGCAATCCTAGCCGACCTAACAATACTAATTTAAGGGCACAATAATAACAAAATGGGGGTTACAAGGGTTCAATAATAACAATAAGGGGGTTACACTAACAATAATAAGGGACTATACTAGTGATATAGGGACCTAACACGGATTCACAGGCGCAAACAGGCCTTAGTTTTTGTTTTTTCCTTTATTAAATTGCGAATTTTGTTAACTACAAAAAAAACCTCAATCGAACTTGGAGGTTTAATGAGGACCATCGATACAAACTAATAAACAGTGGTAAATGACCATCACAACCCAAACATTGTCACACATTATAAGGAATAGCGAACAAAGATAATATTTCACAAGGTAAAGGTTTTAGTATGCGATGCGAATTTGTACAGAGGATAATTAGCACAGGCCATCTGATCTTGAAGAAACCAACGATGGGGATTGAGCATGGTGATCCCAAATTGCAAAAGATTGGAAATAACATTAAGGCCATCTCAAGGAAAGTTAAAATATTTGCGATGCAAAGTGCGGTAAGCCACATGTCGACGCGGTGCAACATGGCATCACACGGAATTTAAAGTTTAGTCCTTAACGTTTCACAGTTAAGTTGTGGGGATTGCGAAGTGCGATGGTGGGACCCTCTGATAAAATAACTCCCGCAGTTGTTCATTTCGTGTTGGTCTGTGCATTTATTTGGACCATTGTAAATTCTATGTAGGGTTATAAAGTCCGATGTTGATTCGTGAAGCGTATGTATGTTGTTTAAACCCCCAGTTAAACTCTGTTGCGAAACCCATATCTATATTGGTTTGGGTATATGTGTGGTTCGGGTAGACGTTGTTGATCGTGCAAGTATGTATGTATTGGTTTGGGTCATATGAAGGTTTAAAACATCATTGTTGATTCATAATGTGTGTATGTATTAAGTCTTAGATCTCACATTCTGCAGTGTTATTCAAATATATTGCATCAGGTCTGCATCAATATGTAGTTGAAAGCATGAATGATAGACATTGCATTAGCTTCCTTTTGGAAATACTCTTCTCAGAAATCTTATGTATTTTCATGTGCAGTCGTATTAACTTTCTTTTGGAAAATATTTTGTAATTGCATGCAAGATTGTGATGCCTTTCCATTTGATAAAATATTATCTTTTGCATGCAAGAAGAATAGTTATTATGTGAGTTTTCGTTTGAGGAAAAATCATGTATTTGCAAGCAAATATCATGTTAGTTTCATTTGGAAAAGCTTATGTTTTTGCATGCAATATTCTGTAGCTTTATATCTTGAGAAGATTATTTTTCTTAAAGAAATGATAGCTATGGTGTAAGCTTCCCTTGAAAATAAGATGAATATCTTTGGTGGTTCTCTTTAGGTAAATAATGTGCCTCATTAAAGGAAATGATATTTTATGTTGTATTCATCTTGGAAATCCTTTCCCTCTCCTTATGCAAAGAGAAGGTAGTAAAATTGGAGATTATTTTAATTATTATTGTTTTTATGTCGCCAGAAATAGAGTTTAAGTAATTCCCTTTTCATAATACATGTAGATTCAGGATTAAGAAGCATGCCTTGATAAACCTAGGTAGTTTACCTTATGCATGTGGGAATTTGAATGGTTAGGCATGGTTCATAACCATGTGCATGCTTGGATAACAAGAATTTTTTTTTAGTTATTTACTTTCGATTAATGCGCATCTAGAGTTGTCAAAATAGTCATGTCCATATACCTGGATTTTTTATTTATTTATGCACATGAAAATATGTTTGAATTATCATCAATAGATATTATTTATCAAAACTAATCATTATACCAAAGCAATGGCAGGAAATGATGTTGACTTATGCAAGGGATATATTGTGTTTAATATTGCGACAGACAAAGAACTATGGTCCACATAAATTAAGGAATTCCAACTTCAAGATAATATACTTGTGGGAAAAACAAAGTAACAAAGACATATTATGCTTAATATTGCAGAAGACAAAGAACTATGGTCCATATAGATTAAGTAATTCCCACTGCAAGATATTCTACTTGTGGGAAAAACAAAGTAACAAAGACATTATGTTCGAGGATATGTGGGTAAGTGATATCATGATTGATGTAAAAGCCTCTAGCTAGTTATGTTGTATTGAAGATGATATTTCTTTGTAATATTTCATGATATGGTTAAGGGATGAATTTCCTTACAACCATTGAGTAGGGGTGAACACCCTCACGAGAGTTTAGTAAAATTAAACATTTTTTGGTTTTCACGCTACGTGGTTTCTAGGGTATATTAGTGTCTAATGATGTAATTTCATGTTGTGCCATTTATATGACATTGATTCCTTGAATGGGGACACATCTATATTATCAAGTATGTGATTAACTAACCTCATTAAATAAATCATGAAAATGACAAGGTTACATGAGGAAGTTTATGTTAATATTCTACGATAACGGTCGTTAATGTTTATGTAACTTACTATTCCTCTACTAAAGTTGCTCTATATAATGATGATAATTTTATCTGATAGTCAATGAATATTATGTAATAGTAATTCAGATTGTTATGTGCCATTACTTCTATGAATGTTACAAATTTCACATATAGATATATATAAATAAAGGAAGTAAAAAAAAGCAATCATTTTAATGTTGAGCAAATGAAATATTTCAATATCCATTCTTAACATAAAGTAGTTACTATGTGACATATAAAAATATTCATAATAAAGAATAAATTTATAGTGGGTTAATATTTAAGGTTAGGAAATATTTGCATATATTTGAAAATATATAGTCAGAAAAACATGTTAATGAGAACAATGTAGTCAATAAATAAAATATATGAAAGTCCATGTTAAGTAAAATATTTAAATGTCAAGTGTCTATATATTATGTATGGTTAAAAAAATAATGTGCACATTATATAAAAAGAAATATATTTTTATGGTTAAAATATTTCAAATAGTTTCACTATTCTACATTTTAGCCTTTTTTATATATATTTTTGATTAATTTTGTCTAAATTTCATGTTTATGTTGTGTAATAAGGGGATATATATATATGTGTGTGTGTGTGTGTGTGTGTATATATATATATATATATATATATATATATATATATATATATATATATATATATATATATAAACCATGGATTTATCAAGAATGGAGAGGGATCAAATACCTTGAGATGCAACCCTTTCATAAGGCTTTGAAATGTAAAAAATGTTTCACCTAAAGAGATTTCATACCTCTCTAGACTTTAGACTCCAAACTAGTGGACATGATCCACTTATTTATATTGTATGAAATCTATCTCTCTACAAAAATGTGTTTGCCATTATTTTTAAAGCTATAAATATTATACATAGTTTAACAAAAAAATTATAGTCTATTTCATCAAATTGGATTTTATCATTTATCATTTAAAACAAATTTATATGTACGGAGAGAGAGAAGATCCCTTAACATATGTGAGATTAAGTCTTTGAGATGATGTTGAGTTAGATATTTTTTATTAAAAATAATGATCATATTATTTTTATTAAATTAAATTTATTTTTATTATCAATAATTTTTTAGATGTATATATTCTACAGAGTTCAACAAAAACACTAATCTATACACTGCACAATGTGTACACATCACCACATATATAACATGTACACCACATCATATGCAAAAAACACCACCAACGCAACATGTACACAACACCATATGTACACAATGCTATATATACAACATGTACAAAATACCATATGTCTACAACACTAGATACATGTAACACATTCCTCCTACAATTACGCAAACTAACTGGTCCACTAAGGTAAACATATGATGAGAGGCTACTACTATGTGCTTCAACCCATGTACAATTAAGGAAATGGAACTCACAAAACAAAACCAATATCACTTTCCTCAAATACTTCTGTGAATTAGCATTATACGCCACAAAATTGAAATAATGATTCTAAATTGAAAATTTTGAAGATATATAAAATTCTTAAAAAACCATGTAACTTCAATGTTATTGAAAAATTTATTAAAGTTTTATGAAATTTATTTAATAAAAACATTAAAATAATATGTAACATCATACCTAAATTAATAATAAATAATAAATAATTTACAAAACATGATATTGAGACTCTAATGATGTTGTTTTAGAGTAAAAGGAGATATCATCACATGAGTCTTAAAGCTTATCTTTAAAAGATGAGTGAACATATATGAAAAATACATATAATTTATTTTTACTAGAATAATAGTTTTCTTCATTACTCAGGGGAGGAATAGATTTAGCACTCATTATTTGAGGTTATTGGTATACTTAGCAGATTATCAAATAATTAAATCCATCTCTTTATTTTTCTCAATCTTTTATTTTTCTTTAGCATTGAAAAGGCAATATTGAAATATTTTTTTATACCATATTGTCGATCCAATCGTAGTTTATGATTTTTATTTTTATTTTTTTTTAAGTATTATTTTTAGATATTTTAGCTTTACATATTTTTTATACGATAATCTTTATTTTGTTTTAGCATTGAAAATGCAATATTGAGATATTGTTTTATACCATATTGTAAATCGAGTTCTATTTACGATTTTTTTACATTCAACTATTATTACGCCGTAAAGTGTTATTATTTGAAAACAATTTAGCTGTGTGCAAACGTGTCATAACTTGAAACCTTTAGGTTATATGTTAGACGATTAAAATATATTCAACTGTTGGATGAAGTTCAATCCAAAAGTAGTTACAAATATTTAGTTATGGGTATGTTACTGAAGTTTCGTTTCAAACAGGGATTTCAATGTCTCAAAATTGTGTGAAGCGCCCAGCGCCGCTTCACTTGTACATTCTCAGAGACGCGCAGAACTATTACAACGGCTGCGCCTCATTGCTGCTGGAAAATGACGAAGCATCATTGGTATCATCCTTTTTTTTCATATGTGTAACGCCTCATATGTGTAATGCCTCATTTATCACCTTTACTGGTAGAGTCTGCATTTAAATTGACAGAAATTGCAGAACTGTGCTGCAATTGAGTGCAATCATTTGCATTTTCAGCAGGCACGTTCAGATCCAACGTCTCGGTTCTGCTTGGAGTTGAAAATTTCTTCTGCTCAGCTGTTGAATGGCTGCATATTAGTAGCAGGGGGTGTGGAATGATTCCTCTTGTGACCGCCCAAAGCTTGGCCAGATGGAAAACTTCTATGATACACAGGGCATTCATGCACCCTAACTTTCTTATTCTCAGTGCACAAACTCTGCTTATAAGTCTCAATAGATGGCCCATTGATGAACCAATGAACTGCTTCTTCTTTGAAACCCCCATCAGTTTGTAGTGTGGGAAAGATGGACTTGGACTTGTAGTGGCAGAGCTTGAAATGAAGAAAACTTCTTGTTGCAGGACTTGCATGTGTAGAACTTCTTGTAGTGACTCCATGTCGGCAGTGCCAAACTATTCTGTCCACTCTGCAGAGCGAAACCCCAGTGGTGCAAAATCATCATTGGTACTAGCTACACAATTTCGAGTCTGATAAGCTTGTTCTCTGTATTTTCTCATTATGCTAATACGATATTGCTCAATAAGAAGGGTTTGATTTATCTATTGGTAATGGCGATGATTTGTCAGTAAAATTGGCTGCTGCAAAAGGCTGAAGAATTGGGGATTTTGAGAAAAGGTGGAGGTGGGTTACAATTCGCTCAACAGAAGGGAATGGCGGACAGTTTATCACTGGGTCTGGTGAAAACGGGATTTGAAGTGAGCAAATATGTTCCATTTGGACCTTGGCCCTACGATATTTCTCATTAAGAAGGGTTTGATTTATCTATTGGTAATGGCGATGATTTGTCAGTAAAATTGGCTGCTGCAAACGCTAAAGAATTGGAGATTTTGAGAAAAGGTGGAGGTGGGTTACAATTCGCTCAATAGAAGAGCATGGCGGACAGTCTATCACTGGGTTTGGGTTTGGTGAAAACGAGATTTGAAGTGAGAAAATATGTTCCATTTGGACCTTGGTCCTGGTGCTTCCAGGTCATTAGTTATTCGATAATACCAAGATGAAACCCTAAGCCAACCCTCTCCATTCCCCCTCCCCCCAACGGCTGTAGGTTATTACCGGAGGTCGACCCAACAAGGGTTTGCGTTACAAAAATGCTTGCTTCATGCTCGATCCTGATCGAGCTCTGCAAACCAAAGAGAACAATTGCGATTTGAGTCCAGACCTTCTCACAATTAACCAGTAAGAGTCTTGTTTGTATTGTATTTTGTGACGGTCTCTGTGGTTGTGATTTAAGAAGCAATTTCTTTTACTATCTTGAATCCCCTCCTTTCCTGCAAGTTCAAGTCCTCTGCCTTAGATAGTTCGTAGGTTGTTGTTGGACGGAAAATATAGTTATCGGGTTAATTTTTCAACCCATCATTTCTTGTTTTATAATTCTCAGAGTTGATACCACAAAATTTATTAACTGGGCTTTGTTTTCTTTTTTTCAGGTTTGGATGTGAGTAAAGGGAAAACTCACAGTGACGATAACATTCTGCAACAAATCTCAATTGTAATCCTCTGCTTCCCTCATCGTGACAATAATATAATAATAGATCATCAACAACAATAAGCACAGACGGTTACCAATAAATTAGTCATTATCGGGCAGAGCCTGACGTCCCTCATCCCTAAGGCCTCTCTGTAGTTTTAAAAACATACATTTTCTCTTTTCTTTTTTCACACTGATACATTGCGATGGCTTCGCAGGGCCAAGGAGGCACCTCGATCTCACGATTGATGAAAACAGGGGGGAATTCGCCATATGAAAACATGATTTTACCATAGGAAATGGCAAGTACGAAGTTCCCAGCGCCTTTTCCAACATAAACAATACATTCTCCACTCCCTCAGGGTTCCCTCCCTCTAGACAAAAGCACAGAGATCAGAAGGGTCAGATTAAGGTTATAATAAGGTCAGGGTAAGCTTGAGTGAGATATCCTTTGCATCTCTAACAACGGTTCACTTTCTGATCAGGCCAGGCTGCCTTCTGGCTTCTTGTCTCTATGTCATTGCAGCGGATGCTCTCGGTTATCTTGTATCAGGGACTGCCTTTGACTGTTATACCCATTTTTATTTCAATGTAATTATTTTGAACCTCATATTTGTTGTTTGTGTCTAACACAGAGGCGGAGGAATAGAATCAATGAAAAAATGAAAGCCCTTCAAATCTCATTCTGAACAGTAATAAGGTTAGTAACAGTTTTCCTATAGCATTTAAAAAATAAGCCTAAGAAAAAACTGTAATTCATGAAGGCCCTTCAGGTGGTTTTTTGGTCCAGTGTGGCAGGGTACTTGTTCACAACTCAACTATTATAGATAAGATGAGAGATTTGGGATTGCGTTTTTTAATATAGATCCTCGGCATTTTGTGAATTAAGATAAATTCGGCTTGATAATAAAATTAGGCTAACTTATATTTGCCTCGAATTTAAATTTCTTACATGATTAGATACGCTATCTGTGCCGCCTCTAAGGGAATTTTCTGTTCTTGCAGACTGACAAAGCCTTCATGCTTGACAAAGCAATCGAGTACCTTAAGAAGCTTCAATTACAAGTGCAGGCAAGTATTTTCCTTAGTGCTAAGTGATGCCCAGGCTTATCACATCTCACATAATTATCAGATGTGCCAGAATTCAATTAATAAGTTATTTCAAAGATCTTTCAATACTCATACACCACCACGTTGGGCAATATTTTGTTCTTGGTTTTGTATTTCCTAAACTATATTGTATTAGAATAATTTTTATTTGTGTTTATAGGAGATTTTGTAGAATCTATGGCGCGTTTTTTTATCTTAAGGATGTCTCAATTTGCAATATACTAATTTTTCAGATAATGCTCCGAGACATTCTTTAATGTAACCGTGTATTTGTTTTGATGAAAACTCAACATACTATATAAAATAGTCAGTACACAAACTACACAAATCTTCATGCGATACTAATTTCATCTCTCTTAATTTACATGCCAGTTTACTGGTGAATCAATTCCTTTGTTTACCTCCGAGCTGGTGGATTGTTTGTCTCATTCCTATTTCTTTTAGCAAGCAGCACAGGATTTATGATTTGTATACCAGAACCCATTTATATTTTCGTTGAGAGAATACTTTTTACATTCAAAAGAATATGTTAAAAATTTACAGGGGATAATGATAATCTAGCAAAACAAAGCATCTCTGCTTTTTGGGTCAGATTAAGGTTATTATAAGTCAGGGTAAGCCCGAGTGAGATATCCTTTGCATCTCTAAAAACGGTTCACTCTCTGATCAGGCCAGGTTGCTTTATGGGTTCTTTTCTCATGTCATTGCATCGGATTCACTCGGTTATCTTGTATTAGGGACTGCCTTTGACTATTATACTCATTTTTATTTCAATATAATTTTTCTGAACTTGGTATTTCTTGTTTGTTTGTAACACAGAGGCAGAGGAATAGAATCAATGAAAAAATGAAAGCCCTTCAGAATCTCATTCCGAACTCTAATAAGGTTAGTAACAATTTGCCTATAGCATTTAAAAAATAAGCCTAAGAAACAACTGTAATTCATGAAGGTCCTTCAGGTGGTTTTTTGGTCCAGTGTGGCAGGGTACTTGTTCACAACTCAACTATTACAGATAAGATGAGAGATTTGGGATTGCGTTTTTTAATATAGATCCTCGAGATTTTGTGAATTAAGATAAATATGGCTTGATAATGAAATTAAGCTAACTTATATTTTCCTCAAATTTAAATTTCGTACATGATTAGATACGCTATCTATGCCGCCTCTGAGGGAATTTTCTGTTCTGGCAGACTGAAAAAGCAATCGAGTACCTTAAGAAGCTTCAAATACAAGTGCAGGCAAGTGTTTTCCTTAGTGCTAAGTGATGCACAGGCTTATCACATCTCACATAATTATCAGACGTGCCAGAAGTCAATTAATAAGTTATTTCAAAGCTCTTTCAATACTCATACACCACCCATAAACGAATTTGTGCTTGTGATTTGTTGTCAAACGGTGTATAGTTTACTTATCTTTGGAGTGAGATTGCATCAAATTCTTGTTTTTTGCAGAAAAATAAAAACATTTGATAGTCTCACTCCAAGCTAAATGGAGAACTTTACTAAGTGCGAAAATCCACATAATTCTAAACTAGAGGATCTCTCACTTGTTATGGGTTAGCTGTTGCTAATATCCATATGTAATATGATCTATGTTAGCGAAACTCACTAGGCCCAAAAGTCCATTCTAAATCCTTGGTGGGAGCATCCATCAACAATTTGTATCTGCCATTCTGGGGTTTATAAGGGCTTATGTATTATTTGTATATTTTATTTAATTTTTCACAATATAATAATTAACACTAACAGCTATCCATGTCAATCTGTTATCTGCACCTGAGAGATCAAAGTCAAATGGATCTGTAAGAAACAGGAGTTAACATAGATAACACTAACAGCTATCCATGTCAATCTGTTATCTGCACCTGAGAGATCAAAGTCAAATGGATCTGTAAGAAACAGGAGTTAACATAGATCTATGCTACTTTGATAACATACATACTGCTGCAAAATTCAGAGTCGGAACCAAGCTCACAATTCTTCATAGTGATGTTCTTCATCCATCTATTAGAAGCTTGTCTCAAGAGCGAAAAGGTTGCTTATAAGTCATTTTGACAATAACCATGTTTTTTAACAGTTCGTCGGTAATTATTGATCTGTATGGGGGTTGACGTGAGAAATCAGCAGAAAGAAAATTCTAAAAAGTATTATCAAACTTAAAAAAATATTCTTTTATTTTTCATAAATAAATATATAACTCTAAGCTTATGACAACACTGTTGTATAATTTTAATGTCCAATTAACCCTGGTCTAACTAATAACATTACATACAGAATGCTCGTTCCGCACTTATGATGACACTGGAAATTGCATATTTCTATGCCAATGCGGCAATATGGCAGATGTTGCTACGGATGGTTAGGCACCGAAGAGGGATGTTGGTGCATTTGATGGTCGCAAGAGCTAGAAGGGATAATAATGCTAGTTTGGGTGCCAGTTAGATTACTGTTTGTTTGCTTATGCCTTAATAAGGCATGCAATAAGGTTACAGGGCTTTAGTTATGACATGCCTTGGCTACTTTGATCATTGATTTGTTAAACGTTTTAATCTTTATTTGGGTTTGTTTTAATAGGTCTTAGTCATTTTGATAATTTTTCTATTAAATGTTTTAATTTTTGTTTATATGTTTTTCAAACTGTTTTGAATATTTCATTTTAGTTACAGTTTTTTATTTAGAAGCCTTGTAATGTCTAGTGATATTAAGTAATGATATAAATTCTTATTGTAAAAGAAGAGATGTAGAATTTATAATTTTTAGTTGTTTAGTTTTAACTTTAAATTTATCAGGAGAAAGAATCGAATCTCTTGAAATGAAAACTTCATTTAAAATGGAAAATTTGAAAAATATTTGATTTATTTTTATAATTGATAGAGCCTAAATTAATTCAGATTTATATTGGTTTTTGATTAATTTCAGTTTGACAAAATTTGAAGAATATTTAATTGATTTCTATAATTAATAAACCCTTAATTAATTTAGATTTATATTGGTTTTTGATTAATTTCATGTTTTCATAAGAAAGACCGTAAGATAGATATATAGTATATACTAGCTATCTATACTAACATTAATTTGGATATATAAAAAAAAATTATACTATTTTATATATAATGCATATATTGACATTGAATTTATTCAATCTAGCAATTAAATTATTCTATTTATATTGTCTCTCTCACACATATATATATATATAATACCTTATACACATAATTGGTATTGAATACTTTTTTATATTTTATTGAATATTTTGATTCAAAGCTTTTGAACTTTGCTTAACGAAACGACTCTACTTGGGATTTTGTGCCCAGAGATACAAGCGATTGAGTAGTATTTTACCAGGTGTAACCGTAATTGCTTGCTGCTTTTTTTTACCCATGTTTCCAGAGGCACGATCATCGACTATGGCCGTTACCACCAGAGATAGCAGGAGGAGCGCCAAAATGAAAATGCACAGCACTATTATTACGGGCTTAGAAGCCATTGATATGAACCCAAAAAAAAAGCAAATCAGATTCCGGAATGAAAGTAATGAAGCAGGACTGGGATGAGATTACGGGTTGAGGTGAAAGTATAAATAGAGCTATAGTGCAGGTGTCCAAATCTACTGCAGCTTAATCAGAATACAAAACGAAAATCCTGAATGTTAAATCTCAAACACGACGAATATGCTTTATTTGGAATATGCTTTATAATAAATATGATATCGTATTATATAAATTAGAGTTATATATTTATTTATGAAAAATAAAAGAATATTTTTTTTAAGTTTGATAATACTTTTTATTTTTTAGTTTTTTTTAAAGAAATTAAACATATGATAATTACTATAACAGGCCTCATCACTAATTGACCAAAATCCTAAAAAATAAAAATAAAAAATGTTATATATATAAAGAAAGAAAATTCACATATTATTATTTTTGCTATAATGTCCATGTTTTCAATCAATAGAGTAGGTGTATGGATGGTTTTATACATGACATTACAGTTTGCTTTGTAAATTAAATTTTCGTTCAAGTTATTTCTCTTTTTTGAGCTTCTGGTTTTCCTTTTTCCTTTTTGCTTCTTACTCTATCTATCTGAATAGCCACGAAGGACTGGATTCAGTTTTATGCGTTCTCCAGAGTTTCAGTTTAAACCTTCTTCTTTCTATGAGGACTATGGTTTATTTACATATTTCTTCACTCGCCACACAGTGCGACATACTCTGTAACTTTCCTCATGGAGGGTTTTAACTCTAGTCTTATTTTTTATTTATTGGGTTGATCCCTCACGACTATACTACACAATTTTGGTGTTTTAAGCTCCCAACAGTTCGATAATTACAAAGATTAATAGTTCATTTCGACTGTTAACATTAACAATAAGGAAGGTTGTTGCCCTGTTCAGAGCAGAATTCCTTTTTCCAAGGCGCTACGAGCTAGGTCCGAGAGATAGTTATGGTGTTTCCTTTGCAACATCTGGTGATGGTGCAATTGCTAGTTTTTACATATTGTAAGCTTACATATTTTTTTATACCATATTGGAGATGTAGTTGTATTTTACGATTTTTTAAGGTTTAAATATTATTTTTATATATTTTAGCTTTTCATGTGGAATCTTCGATACATTGCCATTTTCATTTCATTATCAAAATAACTTTTAATTCCTAATTTTAATTCTTAATTTGATTAGTATTTCAAATTTAAATATAAAATTGTTATTTTAATTTTTTTTCTTAAATTTATTTAAATATATAAATAAAAATTTATACATTACAATTGTCGATTCAATTTCTTCTCATTCACCCTCTTTTAATCATTGTCACATAAAATGTTAAGGGTGGTGCCAAAGGATTTACATGACAAACAACTATATTGTGTTTTGTATGAAATGAGCATAATTAAAATCATGATCATTTTTACAGTGCACATAAAATTGATTAATGTGTTATTAGTGAAATTTGACTAACTTGGTTGTATTAAAGTGTTTGTTTTGTAAGACAATTAGGAAAATGGCAACTATCTATAATAAGAAAAAAAACAAACTATATTAAATATTAGCATAATTTAAATAGTTGTTTGGTAGTTTAAAAATGAAGTAAATTGATCTTGAAAATAATAGATTTTTTTGTAAGATTTTCATAAAATCTAGCAAAATTGTTTTGCAAATACTAGGTACAATGGTCAAGTTTCAAGATGCTAGGTCACTTTGGGGTTTTTGATGGTAATCAATTGATTTCCACCACAAAAAAAAGAAGATTCAAACACTCCAACCATCACATTTTTTAGGAAGAAAAATCATTAGATTCTAGTCTCCTGGCCAATTTACTCCTTCGGTAGACAACTTCTATTTTCTTTTACTAATTTTAATGATTTGAAAATACACTAGAAAACCACACAAAAGAACTTACCACTAATGTGAAAAAACGTTACAGTAAAATTGGTTTTTGTTGATATGAAGAGGGATTCGTGTTGTTTATTGACCAGTTTACCTAGATACCAAAGTTGAACTTTCCTTGTTGACTTTTGGAACTTCATTGATGATTGTAATATCGTTAAGATGATTGCACTTCGATGCCATTTTTTCTTCAATGCATACACTCTTTTTTTTTTTGCGTTCGAATTAATATTTGTTGGTGATATCATTTCATTTTCATTTTATATATTTTTTCTAATAAGTATAAGAGTAAAAGATTAATTTTGTAGGGGAAGATAAGAAATAAAAAAATGAGTTCTTTATGGATATACACAAATGTTTTAGAATGTGAATTAAACTTTTTTTCATATAAATTATAGATTGATGTAAATTTGTTGGTGTACATGAACCTAGTTAGCCTTAATTAGCTTCAGTTCAATTCAAGTGCATGTGGTGTGCACTTGGATTTAGTTAGTTAACTCCAGTGCTTACATGCATTGTCCACTTGGCTTTAGTTAGTTAACGCTAGTGCTTGCATGTGGCACATGTGCGCATTAATAGAACATAAAGCACACTTAGATTTAGTTAGCATTAATTATCTGTAATTATTGCATATAAAATTATGCTTAGCTTAGTTTATTTATTTATTGATTCTCAAATAAATATTTTGTAATCAAATGCATTCTCCATTCCAATTTTCTTTTCAATTCTTATGAGTTTGTGCAATTATTCTTTAGCTAGATCTGTATCTATGCTCTAATAATTTTACATGGTATCAGAGAAATATGAGTCTCCAGAAGGTTCATGAAGAATATTTTGCATGTTTCAAGATCAAGAATCAGAAATTGTATAGAGATTTGATTCACAAATCAAAATATTGGAGAACTGTCACAAGTGTTGCTATAACTACAAGGTGAAATAATGGATTTCCCATATTCAACTTTTCTTACTCTGTGTAACTACTTCCAATGAAATACATAGATTTTTCTTCCCCTTAGAGGTGAAGGCTTACATCAAATATGTAGGAATACAGAAACTGATCCTAATTCCATCATTGAAAAATCCAAATACTTTAGTAGGATAAATGGAGGTTTTGGAATTGTATTGTTGTCTATATCTCCAACATTGTGTTTCCATATGGACACATGCAGTACCCCAAATGATGTTTGGACAACTTTGGAGAATTTATTTGGAAAGCATGATAAGATGTGGGCCCATATTCTCGAAAATGAGCTAAATTCCTTAGATCTAAATAGCTTTGGGAAAATTCAGGATTTATTTACGAAATTCAAATCATTACTTCTTGAATTACAAGATTGCAGGATCGATAAATCCAAATAGGAACATCAATTGATCCTTTCTTTTTTCTCTAAATTTGGTCCTGAATATGTGGTTTTTGTTTCTACATTTCATACAGTTAGACTTGCAACCAGATATAAATAGAAAATGCCCAAAACCGATGCATTTATTGGGTCTCTAATTTGTGAGAAGGATAATATCATCAATATGTGTTCATTAATGTATTTAAATGCACATGCACTTGCCATGCCTGAGAAAATAAAGTCCAACTTGAAACCAAATAAACAATCCAAAGGAAAAGGAAAGGCAAGAGATCTAGATCCAAGAAAGGGAGGAAATCCAAAACCTCCAGATGACTCTTTTAACTCCAAGGGTGAGAAGGGAAAGAAAGGAAACTCCAAGTGACCTTATTGTAACAAATACTATCATCTAGAATCCTCTTTCATGCAGAATACTATTGATCTGATGGAAAATACTATTCAAGAAAATAATCTTGGTCATCACATTTCAGAAAGTGCCAAGAGGAACAAGGAGGAAAAACCATTGGAAACAAGGAGTAATGGTCATGCTTTGATTTTTCTTAATTCTACACTACAATAATGGATCATCGATTAAGGAGCTTCTCATCATATTGTTTCCTCAAAGGAATATTTTTCTTCTATATATGCATACTCGGGTCCTCATATTCTCATGGGGGAGAAATCTACAGTTGAAGCAATTGGACAAGGGAAAGTGTAATTCGAAGATGGAATTTTTGAGAATATCTTGCATATTCTAAGGCTTTCGATGAATATTTCTTCAGTGTATCATATGACACACACTGGTAGGAGAAGGAACATGGAGTTTATCCCAGATTCCATGAGCATTCATGATATGCAAACCAACTTAAAGATTACATCTGGAAAGGTAAATAATCAATCTCATCTGTATTCATTTTCTCATTTTGTTCCTCAGTCAATTTCTAATTTGCTACTTACGGATGCAAATCAAGAAAGTAGGATTTGGCACAAGATATTTGGGCGCTTGAGTTTCATATATATGCAACGACTTAGCAAGAAAGGGATGGTTAAAGAATTTCCCTCCTTTAAATTTTCAAATGGTGGTTGTAATGGATGCACTCTTGGAAATCATCTACATGGCAAGTTCAAGAAGGTGTTGTGAAACCAGCTCCAAAAATAGAACAAAAGAGAGATCAATGCCTTAGAAATAAGCCACTTCGAGGGGGAAACCTCTAATACATTACATGAATGAACAATTCTTGGATGACACAAATTACAAAACCTCCTTTCTATATATAGGAGTCCATGGGGCCACAATGTAATCCTAGTGGGGACACAATGTAATCCTAGCCGACCTAAAAATAATAATTTAAGGGCACAATAATAACAATATGGGGGTTATAGGGGTACAATAATAACAATAAGGGGGTTACACTAGCAATACTGACGATAATAATAAGGAGGTTACATAGCAATAACTAAGGTTGTAACATCACTATCACTAGTAATATAGGGACCAAACATGCCCCTCTCCTTCAAAAAGTGTTGTCCTCAATGCTTGAGTAGCTACGGGTGCTTTTGTATAAAATTCTCATCCTCCCATGTAGAATATTCGTTAAATGAAGTTCTTCCACTTGATGAGATACTATGAAATTGATCTTTTTCGTGATATCGAGTTCTTGAATATGTAAACTTCGGGTTCCAATATGATTTTCCCTTCCTCCACAACTTACGGAAATTTTGTTTAATTGAGGCTGGAAGATTTTCACCTATAACCTTCTTTAAGCATGAAACATGGAAAAGCTGGATGCCTCGTGAAAAACGAGACTCCAATTTGTATGCAAGAGTACCGATATTTGCAACACCTTGTGAGACCCATACTTTGGCAGTAATTTATTATCCTTCTTTGCTTGCTTGAGGGACATTTGTTTGTATGGTTGTAGCCATAAAAATACCCAATCTCCTACATCAAAACTTCTCTCACTGCGATGTTGATCTGCCTGTTGTTTCATACGATTTTGTGCCAAATTCAGGTTATCCTTTAAGAGTTGGAGAACTTCTTGTTGATGCTCGATGTGATCTTCCACTGCTTGAACCTTCAAATTTTCTCTTAAAGATGATGTGATGGATAGTGGATGATATCCATAAAGTGCCATAAATGGGGTCATTTTTGTTGCAGTATGGAAGGAAGTGTTATACCACCATTCGGCGTGAGGTAACCACTTGACCTAGTATGTTTGTTTATCAGAAACAAAAAAATGAATATATCCTTCCAAAAATTTATTTACTATCTCATTTTGACCATCAGATTGAGGATGATAAGATGAGCTATGAGCTAATTGAGCACCCAAACAAGAAAATAACTCCATCCAAAAATTTCCAGTAAAAGTGGAATCTCTATTGCTTACAATAACCCTTGGGTTTCCATGTAGCTTTTGAATTGTGTCCATAAATGTAGTAGCAACTATATTTGCTTTAAATGGATGAGATAATGCACAAAAGTTTGCATACTTGGTAAGTTTATCAACTACCACCATGATGACACTCTTTCCTTCGAACTTAGGTAAACCTATGATAAAATACATTGAAATCTCCTCCTAACGTTGACTTGGAATGGATAAAGGTTGTAGAAGACCTGGGGTCTTAATTGTCTCAACTTTATTCTGCTGGAAAACCAAACATTTTGCAACAAACTTTTGAATATCAGATTTAAGGCCATCCCAAAAAAATTCTTTCTTCACCCTATGGTAAGTTTTTAAAAATCCTAAGTGTCTTCCTAAAGGAGAAGTGTGCAATTCCAAAAGAATATTTTGTTTTAGTTGGGAATTCCTACAAATATATAAGCGATCTTTGTACCATAAGGAGTCATTTTTCTAATTAAATGTATCAGATGTACTAGGATCTTGCTGCAACTTTTGAATGAGTGTCCACACTTCTTCGTCCTTCTTCCATTCATCCCTTGCTTCGGTTATCCATTTAGGTTGGATAATAGATATGGCACAAAGCAATGCTTCCACCTCTTCATTATTTCTTGAGAGTGCATCTGAAACAACATTTATTTTCCATTTCTTGTAGATTATTTCAAAGTCATAACCCAACATCTTTGTGACCCATTTTTGTTGTTCTTCTAAAGATATTCTTTGTTCCAAAAAGTGTTTAAGACTATATGATCAGTTTTTACCTTGAAGTGTCTTCCCATTAGGTAAGTTTGCCATTTCTTTATTGCATGCAGTATTCCTAACATTTCCTTCTCATAAATAGCTTTCTGTAAATAATTTCCTTTGATTGGACGTCTTTCAAGAGCAATGGGTCTTCCTTCTTGCAATAAAACAACACCAATTCCATTTCCTGAGGCATCGCATTCCACAATAAAGGTTCTTGTAAAATCTGGTGTAGCTAATACTGGTGCTAGGCACATTGCTTCTTTAAGATGTTCAAAGGCCTTAGTTGCTTCAGAAGTCCAAGAAAATGCATCTTTCTTCAATAATGTTGTTAGAGGTGTTGCTATTCTCCCATAATTATTAACAAACTTGCAATAATACCCTGTTAACCTGAGAAATCCTCGCAACTGCTTTATGGTTGTGGGGACTTTCCTTTCCTTAATGGCTTTAATTTTGTTAGGGTCTACCTTAACACCCTCATGAGATATAATATGACCCAGGTATTCCACCTCTTGTACTCCAAAGAAACATTTGGATGTTTTTGCATATAATTGTTTCTCTTGCAATAGTTTGAGCACCCCGTCAACATGTTGAACATGATCCTTCCAAGACCTGCTATAGATTAGTATATCATCAAAAATTACTAGCACAAATTTTCTAAGGAAGGGTTTGAAAATGGAATTCATCAACCCTTGAAATGTAGAAGATGCATTGGTAAGGCCAAAGGCATGACCAAAATTCATTGTCCTATGAGTTTGAAATGTTGTTTTTGGAATATCTTCAAATTTCTTCATTCAACGCATGATATCCGAACGAAGATCCAACTTGGTAAAATAAATTGCTCCATGTAATTCATCCAATAATTCATCAATCACAAGAATGGGAAATTTATCTTTAATAGTGAGCTTATTGAGCTCCCTATAATCTGGAAAAATGTGCCATGATCCATCCTTCTTGTGCACCAATACTAGTGGAGTAGATAAATAACTTTGAGTAGGTTGAATTATACCAGCGTCTAACATTTTTTAAATCATACGTTGAATTTCGCTCTTTTGGACATACGGATATCTGTAAGGCATGATTTTTGGAGGAACACTTCCTAGAATCAAATGAATAACATGATCATGATAACGAATAGGTGGGAGTCCTTTGGGAGTTTCAAACACCTTGAATGATTGCCCAAGACTTTTTTGAAATCTGGAGAAATAGAGGCTTCTGATGTTGGAACTTCTAGTGAGCATAATTGTGAAATTACGACTCATTGTTTTTTATTCAAAAGCTTTATCATGACATTAGAGCTTATTATATTTCCCTGGCTTCTACACACTGATCCAAATTCAGCCTCTTTCTAAAAAATTCAAGAAAAAGTTCGACAATTAAAAGCTACCGTCCCCAAGATTGTAACCATTGTACTTCTAGTACAACATCAGCGCCTCCCATCGGAATGGAAAGCATTGAACTATTAAATACATATTCCCCCATGGTTAGCTTGATATTATGGCATTTTCCAAAGCAATTTATAGTTCCTCCTTTTGCAACCATCACTTGACATTTTGGTGCTAGGTATAGGAAACAATTCAATTCCTTGGCTACCTTACAATGGATAAAATTATGGGTACTACCCGAATCAATCAATACTATTACCTTTTTCTTCTTGATATGCCCTTCTATCTTGAGAGTTTGAGGAGTGGTAATTCCTTCCAATGCATTACATGATATCATCAGACTCATTTCTTCTTTCTCTAGGGTTGGTTCATGGTGTATATCCTCTTCTTTTGAAGTTTCTTGTTCATTTCCTTCCTCCTCTTCAAAATATATGTAAAATAATTTCTTCTTAACACACTTATGACCTGTAGTGTATTTGCTATCACAACTGTAGCAAATCCCTTTTGCTTTTTTTCTTCCAATTTTTGTGGTGTCAACCTTGTAGGTTGTGGAAGTCTAGGAGTAGCAAATACCTTTATAGAAATGAGTTGTAGGCTCCTTTGTCATAATTTACATTCATTTTTTCTGCTAACCCGAATGCATCTAATGAATCAGGTTCCCAAAGGCGAACCTCATGTTGGATGTTATCATTTAAAGTCCCTATGAAGACATCAATCATCTTCTCCTCTGAAATATCATTTACCCTTATATTCAATTTTTGAAGTCCTCAATGTGCTCCACCATTGAACCCTTTTGTTTGAGATTTATCAATGGGCTAAAGAAAGTGTTGCTCTTTGAATCCTCATGATGTGCTATTATTTCCTCCGTAAAAATTGACCAAGTGACAATTTTTTACAGGAGCAAAGCCATCGATACCATAAAAATGTATTTTGTTCTAAATGTAAAGTTGTAATGCGTACCTTTTGTGTGTTTTGCACATTATTGAGATCAAAATATTGCTCCATATGTAGTATCCATGTTACAGGATCATTTCCATCAAACTTCCTCATATCCATTTTTGGAATATGGTGGTTCTTCCCTCCAACATTATAGTTTATGAAATCACGATTAACATTTATTTTGTTTTGACCATGAGTTTCCTCTACTATCTTTTCAACATTAGGAAAAATTTCTTGTATCGACTTTGCCAAACCTTCTATGTCGACTTTTAGATCATTCTTCATGTTTTCCATGTTGTCTTTCATTTTTCCATCGATCTTAGCTTCCATGTCATCCATCTTAGCTTCCATGCCCACTTCTATTCCATTCATCCTAGCTTCCAAAACCATTCATCTTAGCTTCCACACCTTTCTTCAAACCATCCATCTTAGTTTCCATGCCTTTCTTCAAAACTTCCATTTCATTTTTTTTTTCTCTTTGTGAGAGCAAAATTTGTTGCACTTGATCTTGTAATTTTGATATGTCATGTTGCCATTCTTCGTCTTCATGAGTCATAGTAGAGCCTTCTAAACGCTTAATGGGTGTTGAATTCTTTTTACAGGCCATTTTAGAATCAAATACTGATATCTATTCTACAATATGCCCTTGGAACCAATTCAACTTTATTTTTCAAACAAGACTTATGAAATTCAGAAAAACAAAATACACACCTTTTACTTACTTTTGAGGAGCTAGATATTGAAATTGAATTATCTCTATAATTGTGGATCCTCAATATCTGAAATTCAGCCTTGTAGTAGCCCTCTGAAGCTTCTTTCAAATGCCAGAGGTCTTATCTGATTTGGATTCTTCAAGTCAAATTTATGTCCAATCTCCCACAATGACTGGTTCAGTAAAGCGAAATTGTACTAGTTGCCACATGTCACTGTTTCCTCCTTTGGCTCTTAAATTGATAGACAAAAAACTACAGTTCGTGCACTTGCAACCATTTTTTAAAGCATTCCAATCCGATGCTCAGAGAGAGAGCTATGAAGATTTTACCACGATCACCTCTTGGAGATGAAATTTAGAAGCCTGAAAAACCCCTAACTTCCACAGAAAATATCTCCACAAATATTGAGGAACAAGATCTGAAATATTGCGACGATGTTTCTCAGGATTTCAGCTTCGCACTCTAAAAATTCTAGCTTCTAAACCTTCATAGAAAAAAATTTATAGCGAAAATTCCACGATGACCTGTTTAGGTTAAATTTAGGAGCCTGCAAAATTACCTAAATTCCACAGATCATATCTCTGAAAATATTGCGAACCAAGCTCTGAAGTTTTACGATGATGTTCCTCAGGATTTTTCCTTCGCACTATAAATAGTTCAGCTTCTGAACCTTCATAGAAAAAACATTATATCGAAAATGCCACGATGACCTGTTTGGAGCAGAAAAACCCTAGAATCCCAAAGCTCTGCTACCAAATGTTGTGAAACCAGCTCCAAAAATAGAAGAAAAGAGCGATCAACGCCTTAGAAATAAGCCACTTCGAAGGGGCAACCTCCAATACATTACATGAATGAACAATTCTTGGATGATACAAATTACAAAACCTCCTTTCTATATATAGGAGTCCATGGGGCCACAATGTAATCCTATCCGACCTAACAATAATAATTTAGGGGCACAATAATAACAATATGGAGGTTACAGGGGTATAATAAGAACAATAAGGGACTATACTACTAATATAAGGACCTAACAGAAGGGGCATGCATGGAGAACCTATTCACCTTTGGAGATTGTACATAATGACCTCATGGGTCCATTTCAAATACCTTAAACTAGAAAAGAAATATATGTGTTTTCATTTATAGATTATTATATGAGATTTACTTGGGTTTACTTCTTAAAACTCAACTCTGAAGTTTTTCAACATCTAGATATTTTCAAAGTGCATGCGGAAAATCAATCTAGAAAATGAATCAAGATCCTCCACAAAGATAATGGGAAGGAATATTTCAACAAATATATCAAAAATATTTTTAATGAAATAGGCACATAGTTTGTTACATTGTGCAACAAAACGGGGTGGCCGAAATGAAGGATCCCTCTTTGAAAGAGATGGCCAATTGCATGTTGCTTGCAAGACCTCTTCCATCAAAATTTTGGGTTGAAGCTATGAATCGTGCCTCATACATCCATAATAGAGCTCATCATAATTTTTTTACTGGGAAAAAACCTTTTGAGTCTTTGATTGGCATGCAACCTGAGGTTAGTCATGTCCACATTTTCAGATCTCAATATTGGGCCCTCATTCCTAGAGAGGAGAAATAATTTGGCTCCTCAGAGGGAGGAATGCATGTTTTTTGATATTATGATGAAGTCAAAGGGTACACATTGCTTTATATCAATACTTAAGAGCTCTTTATTTAAAGGCGTGTAATGGTTGAAGAAGATACTTTTCCTGCAGAACTAGATGAACCTGTTGCAAAATTTTCCTCACCACTAATTGATGAGCATGGAGATGATACTTCAAATAAAAATTATGATCTAGGCGATCCTTTTATTATGAAAACTTTTAGACCACTATTTGTTGAACATCAAGATAATAATTCCTCATGTAGTTTGTAAGATCCTCGACCACATTCAACACAAAAATGGTGCATCATGAGTGATCTCTTAGATGATCTTGCCACTATACCTTAATTTGGGAATGCTCCATAAGAACCCTTATCTATGGAGACATGAATGCTCATTTATGCGTATCTGATGCACGCATATGATCCACGGAATTATGCAAAAGAAGTTGAGGATATTGAATGGGAGGAAACTATGGATGAGGAACACAACTCTCTCATTTAGAAAGAGACTCAGTACCTGGTTATGTTGCCTTATAATCATAAAAATTTCAGGTGCAAGTGGGTTTACCTGAACAAGAAAGCAACAGATGACAAAGTTAGTAGATATAAGGCACGATTGGTGGAAAAATGTTTTTAGTAGGTACATGGTGTTGACTAAGATGAAACTTTTTCTCCAGTGGAAAAAAAATGATTCCATTCAACTAGCTCTCTCCATTACAGTAGGAAGAGGATGGGAGGTGCATCATATGGATATGAAGCATGCATTTATTCATGGTGATATTGAGGAGGAAATCTACATGGAGTAGCCACAAGGATATGTGAAATATTCATCTCTAGTATGCAAACTAAAGAATTATTTCTATGGCCTCAAGAAGGAACGTAGAGCGTAGTATGCAAAGATGGATCCTTATTTGTTATCTAGAAATTCCGTACACTATAAATTTGATTCCAATGCTTATTTTTCGAAGAAAATTGACTCCTTGTTGATTATGGTACTCTATGTAGATGATCTTTTGATAAGAAGTCGTTCAACTTCTGTCATTTCTTTGTTTAAAATTGCATTGCATAAGCAATTTTCTATGAAAAATATGGGGTTGTTAAAGATCAATCAAAGTGGTTATGGGATTACCATTTCTCAACCAAAGTATGCTAGTGATCATTTGGAATGATTTCACAAGAGTGATTGCAAGCGAACAACCACACCTTTCTTATTAGGGATAAAGCTTAAGAACGACAAAGGCACAACATTAGTTCACGACAGATTGTACCGTAACCTTGTGTGGAGTCTTATTTATCGCACTCATTCTCATCTTGATCTCTCATATTCCATAGGATAAGTTTCTAGATACTTGCAGGATCCACATGAGTTACATTGGAAAATGTAAAGTGCATCCTTTAATCTGTCTATGGAACAATCACTTATGGGATTCATTATGCAGCCAATTATCCTTTAGATCTCATTGTGTTCACCAATTCATATTAGGATTGTGAAAACCCTTATCACAAGTCCAACTCTGGTTATTTACTTAGTTTAGGATCCATCCGAATTTGTTGGTTCAAGAAAGAAGAATGACATCATTTCTTTATCATCATCAGAGACTAATTACAGGGGAGAAATCAATACCACTATTCAGAACATTTGGCTATAACATTTTATTTCTGATCTTGGAATCAATGTCCATCTTCCAAGTTTCATATGGTGTGAAAATCAAAGTACGCTAAATTTTTGCAGAGATTCATTAAAGGGATAAGGAACCAAGTACATGGAGATCCAAATGTACTTCATTAGAGAACTGATTCATGATGGGATCATAGATATGCAATATTGTCCGATTTTTGAGAAGTTTTTTGACATGTTCACCACGCCATTCATTGAGCATAAGTTTCAATTTTTCCGAGATTGTCTCAGAGTGAAGTACACAACTTCCTAGGAGTTGCATTTTCTCTACTTTTTGAATTACATTTTGACGGGGTTTTTATTCCCACTTGGTTTTCCCTCTTTCCTCTTTTTCATGCATTGTAAATGGGTACCTAGAATTTCCTTGTTGTCACGATCCATTCATTTTGCATCACACTCACCTAAGTTATGCTTTAAGGGGGGTGTTGATGTACATTCACCTAGTAAGCGTAAATTATCTTCAGTTTAAATTGAGTGCTTCAATGTGGTGTGCACTTGGATTTAGTCAGTTAAATTCAGTTCTTACATGTGGTGTGCACTTGCCGTTAGTTAGTTAACTCTAGAGCTTGGATGTGGTGAATGTGCACATTAACATAACATAAAGAACTTAGCTTCAGTTAGCTTTAGTTATGCATCGTTATTGCATGTACAACTAAGTTTAACTTAGTTGCTTTATGTTTTGATACTCAAATCAATATTGTTTAATCAAATTCATTCTCCATTCCAATTTTATTTTGAATTCTTGCAAGTTTGTAAAATTATTCTAACAATCTTACAAGATTATAATTGGATGTTGATACCTTGGTTTTCTTTCTTTATAGTTGGATATTGTTACATTGTTTTTCTTTCTTTATGAAAATATAAAATAATAAAAATATTTTATATAATTTATTTCTAAAAAATAATAATGATTGAATGTAGAAAATAAACACTTTGTTTATTTGATAATTTAACATTCTAATGTAGAAAAAATATAATTTAATGGAGAAATTTAAACGAAAATGTACAATTTCCTTTAGAAAATTCATCATTAAATATATATAAAAAAAATATTTCAAAATCATGTGTTTTATTTTCCAAAAAGTTTCTTAGCTTAAAAAAATAATAATAAAAACCAATCTAAAAAAGTAAATCAAGTACTCATTTATTTTGTATATGAATTATAGTTTATTTTGGTACTTCACCTTTCCTTTCTTACCTTTAGCTTTAAGACTTTGGAGAGGAAAGCAAAAAAACGATTTCCTTGTGAAAATACACGAATATTCAAACACGGTAATACATGTGATTTCCACAATTATTCAAACACGCTAATACATGTGAATAAAGGTTTGATGTGAATATCACTCTTTTCTTTTCACTTCACTCTGACAAATAAGTGGAAAAGCAAAAAAATGAAATTGATGTATGTAAATTAAGGTACTGATTTGTTTGAATGCGAACGGGTGGTTGATGATGATGCCACCCATCATCACTAAACATGAATCCTTTTTTAATAAACTTTGAGATTATAAGCAGACGTGAATCTTCAAACATGTTAATTAATTCCTTCATTTGTTTGTATCTATAAATCTATATTAATTCATAATTGATTAAAATTATTTTTAAAATTTAATAGTTTAACTTAAAAATTATTCTTTCAATTATATTATCATGAAATTTACTTAGTATTTTATTAATTAAAAATACTAAAATAATTTTTAATAATATTTTTTAAACATAATTTAAAAACAAATTAAAAAATTATAATTTAATAAAATAGTTTTTAAATTAATTTTTTTTTTTTAATCAGTTTATCACCACCATGTTACTTAATGACTTCACAATTAAACATAATTGTGTATTTAATTATTAGCCAATTTAATCATTCAATTTCTCAAATCCTCATCGCGTTTTGAAATGTAATAAGTTAATTACGCCGAAAGGCGTTCCCTTTGCTGGCTTTGGCTGAATGTATGGTTCGCTGGAGCCAATGAGAGGGCTTTCTTATCGTCCTTCCAGCCAGTAAAAAACTGACATTTGGCATCTCCTCTTCTTCCCAGCGCGCAGTCTGAAAACTCCACGGCCGCAGTCCTGGGAGCGTCTTCAAAAAGGGCGCAAAACAATGTCGACTCGACATCCACTTGGTGGAAATGGAGATCCCCGCAGACCAACTGGTTTTGGGCAAGGTCAACAACAATAGTATGCAGTGGCATAAGCTGCCCCACATGCACTTCAAATGCTTCTGCGTTTCTCCTTCAGATTCCAGCCGTTCTTTCCAGATTCCAATGGTTCAACTTCCAGCGGTTCAAGTTCAGCTACATCGGCAAGAGACATTTACGAGGTTTCCGCTCTCACTCTTCATGTTGTTCAGGGATTCCTTTTTTTCTTTTTGTTTAAAGAGTCAGTCATATGGTGTGTATGTTTGCATGGTGTCTTGACTGTGAGTGATTTAAATGCCGATTACTTCACAATCCTTTCTCACAAATCCTCATGATTTAATGCGCAGAATAAAGGTCCAGCGTTCGAAACCCGGGAGAAGAGGTTCGGTTTCGGCTTGTTCTCATTTTCCGCTCAAAGGTCCTTTTCTATGGATTTCTTGAATGGCCCAGTCTACTACCCGGATAACTCCGAGACTTGGGGCAACGTCGGAGAGGCGTTTCACATAGACCACCTCCTCAACTTTTCAAATGAAAACATTGAAGCCCCTATTTTAGAGGAGCTTCCTGTTGCCTAGCTCTGCGTTCCTATAAATCTTCGAATTTTGGGGGCAAATGATTTTTGTTTAGCGGTTTCTTTCGTTCTTTGGCTTTCTCGTTTCTCTCTCTATATTTCTTGTTTTCTTTTAACAGATGGACACTCTTGCGGACCTGGAATGGCTTTCGACCTTTGTGGAGGACTCCGGACAATAATGATGAAACCAAGCCACGGAGCTGCCAAGCAAGCTTCCTTCTGGCATGCAACAAATGGATTCCTGTGAAGGCACGGGGCAACAGGTCCCGCACCGGCGGCCGCGTTTGGTCTTTCAACAGCCCGCTTCTTCCCCCAAATCCCAGTTTCGATTCACACGACGTGGTTTTTACAGTTATATAATTTGGTAACTAGGTTTTGACAGCTCTCTGTTTTTCATGAGAATTTCAATCTGGTTCTAATGGGTTTTAGGTTTCTCTTTTGGACGGTAGTATTTCATGCTTTCATAGCAATAGTTTTCTGAATGTTAGGGAGCTAATTTGGTTCTGGTGTGTTATTCATGCCTTGTTGATTTTAATGATTTTATTTATGCTGATATCGTGAATTGTTGTTGATGGGCGTTTAGGTTTTTCCTCTGGATGGTAACAGTTTATGTTAATGTTCAATGTGAGCACTGATGCTTTTTCTATCAATGTTTGCAGAGTGTCACCATACAATTGATTTTGCTGTGAGGGGGCATCCACAATTGTATATTCTATGATCCTTGACTATCTCTTATTTATTTTAACTTCCCTTAGACCTACAATGGGTACTATTATGATCTGGGTCAATAAACGTTTTCTGAGTTCAGTGTTGTTAACAACTTTGATACTTTTGTTCTTTTGCAGCAGAAGTAGGAAGCAGTAGAGAACAGAAGCGGTGGAGATTCAAAAGGCTCCAAAATGTGCCAAGAACCCGAAGGATCCAAATCAGCCCAAAAAGCCACATACAGCTTTCTTTGTTTTTATGTAAGATACCTTGCTTGAAGGCTTTATCAACTGTCAAAATATTTACTGAAGTTTATACGTAGTTGCAGTGTTAGAGGTCCTTGATTCCGAACCCAGCGTACCTCTTTTGGGCAAAATGTTCCTGCAACGTGAAGGCATTATGTGTGTGCATGCATAGAAGCATGGATACCTAGATGTATCAATGAGCTCTATTATTTTTTACTCTTTAGATAAAATGCATGTTTGCTTGCTTGCAAAGTATTATTCTTGACTCTTTAAATAAAAGCCATGTTTGCTTGCTTGCAAAATCTGTCATGACAGGGAGGAGTTCAGAAAAAAATACAGAGAGGATAATGCTGATGCCAAAGGGGTATGCTAGATTCCAAACCCATATTTATAAGTTATCTTATTTGTTGTGTGATATGTTATTTATATACATAGAAGCTAATGTAAACCTGGTATTGTTGGCCATTACATATGTTTTGCATGTGATTTGAATCTGTAGAAACTGAATTATGAACTGTTTCGTGCAGGTAAGGGTAAGGGTAAGGGTACAGTTTGGAAGGAATGTTGCCTAATTTTATTTTTAATGGTTGGATTTTGGTTTGGTGTTGTTTAGTTCCCTTTTAGTGCTCTTTTAAAGTAGAGTGTGAATACATATTTATATTACACAAAACCAATTTATGACATTCAACACCTGAATGATGTCCAAAATTTAAGGCCTTTGATGGAAAGGATTGGTTGCTTTTATTGCTTTTATTGGTTGCTTTTAAAGTAGAGTGTGAATACAGTTTGGAAGGAATGTTGCCTAATTTTATTTTTAATGGTTGGATTTTGGTTTGGTGTTGTTTAGTTCCCTTTTAGTGCTCTTTTAAAGTAGAGTGTGAATACATATTTATATTACACAAAACCAATTTATGACATTCAACACCTGAATGATGTCCAAAATTTAAGGCCTTTGATGGAAAGGATTGGTTGCTTTTATTGGTGATCATAATATAGAAATTGACTAAAACACTGTCTTGGATAACTTTAACATATAAAGTCTTTATCATTGTGTGGATTTTGAATAATAATCTTCAGCTGAATAAAGTCCTCACTTGGGTTCAAGCTTAGTTTATCTATCTAGTTAGGTTTGTGGCTAGTCCCATTGACTTAATTCCAAGTTTTATGGCCAGTTGGGCTAGGCTTAGGAGTATAGTGGCAGTCCCATTGACTTGATTCCAGGGCTTCTTTGTGAAAGACCGCAGTTCTACCAATTCTCCTGACTGAAAAAAATTCAAAATTTACTTTCAACTGAATGGAGATAGAGTTTTAGTTTTTTTTTATGGCGTTTAAGGATTCATAGGTATCATTTTATTTCCTGTTTTTGATGTGGTTTGATGGGATTCTCTAATGCTTTCAATGGTTTCGATGATAGGATAAAAAACCTTACTTTAAGAAGGCTCATACATTAAAGATGGAATATGAGATTGCCATGGCTAAATACCTTTAACAAATCCGACAAGTTTGCTTATATTATGTTTGAATGTGAAATTATATTCTGTTTGAAGTTTTCTTGTTGCATGCTCGGTATACAATTTCATGGACAGTGATTTCTTTCTTTTTTCTTGTTGACCTTTTAGAACCATAGACAATTCATTTGTATTCTATCTATTTTGCAGGCTAATGAAGAGGCTGACTCTGCAGAAGTTGGCATAATTGACACGGTTGGTTTAACATCTTTTAAAGTCTCTACATTCACCTTTAATGACTATCATATTCTTATGATCGATTTTAACCTAATTGTGAATTGGGTGTACTTCAGGCTGCTGAATATTCGTATGAGGACTACCTGTATGAACTTGAAGATTCCAGTTATTATACATCTGAGTACTAGTCAACAATATATTTTTTAACAAAATTCTCAATTCCACCATGCTTCTCAGTAAAAAAAAATTTGGGTGCTTTTTCCTGATCATGGATCCTCATCATTACACATGCTTAACTATAGTACAATGAATAGGCTAAACCATTAAGAGATCTCTATTTTAGATAGATAGGTGCTGCTCAAAAATTTTTCATACTTGTAAATACATTTTTGGGAATGTTGGGCATGAGATGTCCTAACTGGATGGAAATGTGGTAGTCCCAGTGAAGCAATATCAATATTTATCTGTTGGAGACAGATAGACACAGCAGGTGCTACTCAAAAGTTTGTCAGGCTACTAGTTACATTTTTGGGGATGTTAAGGGCATGAAATATCTTTACTGGATGGCAATTTGGTATTCTGAGTGAAGCAGTATCACGGTGATAATGTTAAGAGACTTGTGATTCTGATAGTAGTGATGATTCCACCATTACAACATTGAACTCAGCTGGGGAATCAGAATCTCTTTCGGCTTCCAAGTTGGAGACACGGCAGAGACAGAAACGGATACTTTGTGTAGCATGCCATCCTTCTCGGCCTCCTCGATATGGGCAGAGCTTGACGATTATTTGCTCAGTATTCCTTCTTTGGACATGGACATTAACTGGGATGTGCTCTCCTAATATTATAATTGCTTGTACTAGTGTAAAATTAGCGTCAGCGGTTGCAATTTTTAGTATGAAATAAATACTAGCTACCTCTGTAATTTATTCATTTATCAGTTTGTGTATCATAATGTTGAATGTATACAGAAGTTTACTATCTTCCTCTGTAATATATTCGTTTATCAGTTTGTGTATCATAATGTTGAATGTATACAGAAGTTTAATGTTGGGTAACTCAAAATTAATAGTGTAATAGTGTCGAGTTAACATTCAGTAGTTGCAATATTTAGAATGATGGGCTTATGCCTACACATGTCAGATAAAGGGCTTGTTTAAGCAGGCGACGATACCATCTTCCTCTGTAATTTATTCATTTATCAGCTTCTGTAACATAATGTTCAATGTACACAGAAGTTTAACCAGGGTTAACTCAAGTAATTTTCATTTAAATTTACATAACAAATTTGTATCATTACTAAGCTTAATACTTGATATCACATACCCACTAAATTTTAAGCTTCAGATGACATGCCCAGACATGATAAATGTGATGTAGAATAGAAGATGCAATGTTTTCAACACCCACCAAACTTTTAGGTTTCAGATGGCATGCCCAGTCATGATAAATGTGATGTAGAAGAGCAGATGCAGTGTTTTCTTCTCTGTTTTCTTTTCTCTTGCAAAACACTAAACGTTAGCATAATTAATTTCATGACGCATATTACTTACTTCTCTCTTCAAAATTTGAGTCCCATAAGCATATAAACAACGGGAGCCAACATTTATATATGCACTTAGGCTTTAGAATTTACTGAAACAAAAAAAAAAGACCTGAAGAAAACACCCCGGCCGTGAAGTAAGACCCATTTTAGATAGTGAATTAGCCATGGTGTTGTGTTCCCTGTATACATGTTCAAAAGTAATGCAATGAAAGGAAGCCTTTAAGTCCTCTATCCGAGGCGTCCAATTAATAAGATAGAGGGCAAGCGTTTCTACTCTGTACCAAATCCAATGTTCCAAAAGTATTGAAACTAGAGATTGGAGATTTTGGGTTACTTTAATAACATCTCCACAACCACAGTAACCTATTGGAGCAGCTCCATCTAAGTATCCATTTCCAATCGGAAATTGGAAAAATAACAGTTTGTGCATAGTCCATAATTCTGGGAGGTTTTATTCTGTATACCTATGTTCACCAAAATGAGCACATATTCTTCAAAAATCAATGCGTTCCTAGCGAGCCAGATATCCCATAAAGAAAGGAAGAGTCCTAAGTGCAGTGCCTACATATCCAAAACACAAAGCATGCCTCCAAAGAGTTGAAATTCCATCCTTGTTTTAAATTAGAACTCTGTAAAACACAGTCCCATATCATTAGGGCATTGTAAGAAAATATATATAACATTTTCCGTAGTGTAGATAGCACTTTCCAAGACCAATAAATCCACCCAAGCGAACCACCCAAAAATTTTAATCTTCAAAGTCATATTCCATGACCAAACAAACCAGTACCAGCATTGATCCACTTGCTCCTGGAGTGGAAGAGAAATGTAATTGTATACATCCAAGGCTACAATTTGTCCCTCACCCAATTCACCATTCCAAACGAATTCTTCTTCACGATCACCGATATAAATCCCTGCCAATTGAAAATCAGAAATGTATTGTTCCCATATTACAACGTTCTCACCAAAAAGACCATCCATTGAAGATTATAAAAAATTTACTTAATTTTCAAGAAATCATTCCAAATATGAAAGCCATTTCAAATAGAAGATTTCCATCCCTGTAACAGTCCATGATAGACAGCTTTGCTTTCTCATGTATTTTCCTTTTATTATTCCCTCTCATATGCCATAGCTATTAATAGCCCTCCAAAATTGTTCCCCGTATATGATTAATGTGACAGTCACAGTAACCTAATTTTGAACCAAATCTTGGACTCTTTAATGCAACGGCATTAAGAATTACCAAATCTAATTCTGATCTCTGCCTTGGGCAAATTCTTGCAATATTATGTTTTCTTAATTGCAAAGATATTGTTAATTTTTTCTTAATTGCAAATATATTTTTAATGGGTGATCTCAATTATTTCCATTTACAAGTCATTTCAATCTTCGATTTTTATGCAACAATTCTGCTAACAGAGAGGAAAATTTTGCAGGGAATCGTAATGATATTATGATCTACATATAAGATAATCTCCCCTTTATTGACCTCTTAAAATGCATGTATAGAGTTTGGTAGCCAATCATGTTATGGAAATTTTGGTTAATTGACTTACCTAATTTTCAAGTGGAGAGGATTACAGAAAAGGCGGGTGTTGTTCTGTCCTTTGATCCCAAGCCAATTGAAGTAAACTTATGGGAAAGTATGTGGTTCTGGCAAAATTTGTTGATTCTCTTTTATTCATATAATGAATAACGGGACTGCCTGTTATTTGTTTCAGGGGGACTGGAATGGTGCTGGATGCCACACAAATTATAGGTAAAACATTGTTTTACAATCTACGAATCTATGTAAAAAAGCACATGAAAAGAATCTACGAAAGGGTAGGTAAGTGAGGAGCATTGGTGACTCGAAAAGGGGAAAGCATTTGAGCAAAACAATTTTGGCAGTAATTATTCCGCTATGTACAACATATACCAATAAACGAATCAGTGTTGGAATAGATTTACATTTGCATGTGTTTCCATTGGAGGAAACCTCTAATGCACCGCGCTCTTTGAACAGCACCAAGTCCATGCGCAAGGAGGGAGGCTTCGAAGTAATCAAGAAAGCAATAGAAAAACTGAAGTTGAGGCATAAGGAGCATATTTCTGCCTATGGGGAGGGCAATGAGAGACGCCTCACTGGTCGCCACGAGACAGCAAACATCAATACCTTTTCCTGGGTATGTTTCATTTCCATTCCTTCCTTGTGACTAATTGAAAACTAACCTGCCAATTTTGACTAATAATACGCCTTTTTGATGGCTGGCTATCAGGGTGTTGCAAATCGAGGAACTTCAGTTAGAGTGGGCCGGGACACATAAAAAGAAGGAAAAGGTGTGTGAGATGCTGCCAAACCCTATCTTCGATTTCCATCCCTAAGATAACTGATGGGTTATTGATTGCAAAATTGAATACATATACTCTGAAGATCTTATATGATGCATCTGCACATACTTTGGTTGTAAAAAACCATGATAACTGTTCTCCTTACTAATGTTTCTCAACCATTCTTTTTTGTGGGGTTGTCTTATTTCCTGCTGTTTTCTTATTTCTATGTATCTTACTTACTTTGAGACGATTACTGCCATTCAAGTTTATACGGTTCGAGAAAGCATTTACTGCAAACTGTTAGCTCCAAACTTTGATGCCCTGTTATTTACATATGCTTGAAAATCTCGAACCTCCCTCTCCGCACTAACAAAGAGAACACTTTAAAAAGAGAGAAGAAAAAAGGAAGAGGCAAAGAGAACACATTAAAAAGAGAGAAGAAAAAATTACACTGTTTCTCCTCGAAACAGAAACCCAAAATGACCTGGAGTAAAGCCTATCTTATGGTCCTGCAGAAACCTCTTCCATATTTTCTCGGCAGCCCTCTGAGGAAAAAGATAAAGCATTGCTCTGGTTTCATTATTTTCTTCTTTCTGAGTTGTAAGTGATTGATTATAGAAGAGTGAGAACAAAATAAAATAACCTGGAGTAAAGCCTTTGTTATGGTCTTGCAGAAACCTCTTCCATATTTTCTCAGCAGCCTACTGAGGAAAAAGATAAAGCATTGCTTTGGTTTCATTATTTTCTTCTTTCTCAGTTGTAAGTGATTGATTATAGAAGAGTGAGAACAAAATAAAATGACCTGGAGTAAAGCCTATGTTATGGTCCTGCAGAAACCTCTTCCATATTTTCTCAGCAACCCGCTGAGGAAAAAGATAAAGCATTGCTCTGGTTTCATTATTTTAGTCCCCATTGCCCTTTGGGGATTTTGAACTTTAGTGCCATGTAACCAAAATCCCATTGAATTTGTTTATAATTTTGGCTGGAAATATATTTATGTTTATAATTTTTTTATAATGAAAAAGATAAAGCATTACTCTGGTTTCATTATTTTTGACCCCATTGCCCTTTGGGGATTTTGAACTTTAGTGCCATGTAACCAAAATCCCATTGAATTTGTTTATAATTTTGGCTGGAAATATATTTATGTTTATCCTAGCACAGTTACTAGATAAGCATATAACAAAAACAAATGCAAAAGTAGATTCTGCTTTAGTATCATTGGGCATATATGCCCCTATGAGCTTTGAAGCTTCAGAGCAAGTCCTTGATTCCCAGAAGAAATGCCTTCTAAAATTGGAATTTATTGTTTGTAACCAGTGCTCTGCATTCATATGTTTATTGTTACGACATGATTAGTTGTTTGTTCTTCTAGATGGATAACTACCGAAACTAGAAGACCTGTTTCTATAGAAAACTGAGCACAAATTATGAAAATATGATATGTCTTATTTGGATGTGATCTGCATTAGTTCACCTATCAGTGCCGGCCCTTACTCTCTCAACCTGGAGGATATCTTAGTAGTTTAGTAAAATATTATTAAGTGAAATGTATTAGGGCATGTTTTTTGCCTGACTAATTTTGTCTACTAAAATGTTATTAAGTGAAATGTATTAGGGCATGTTTTTTGCCTGACTAATTTTGTCTACTAAAATATTATTAAGTGAAATGTATTAGGGCATGTTTTTTGCCTTACTAATTTTGTAAAATGAAACAGGGCATATTTTCTCCCTTTGTAATTTGGTACAATGCTTTAGGGTAAATATGAGTACAAAATTTGTGGCAGCACATGTCTGGCTATTTTTTCATCTCCATATCTATGTTCTTGCTTGCTGATTTAGGGCTATCCTGGCACTTTGGGGGCTTAATAAGCCATATAAGTAGGCTATTTTTCATCTCCATAACTATGTTCTTGCTTGTTGATTTATGGCTATCATAACACCTTGGGTGCTTAATAAGTCATATAGTTGTGCTCGAACCCCGAATCTGCTAACTCAAAATAGAAAAAATGTCAGATTCATAGTTCTAGCTTTTTGCCAGCTACTTACTTTCTTTGTTGATGACTCCTTTGTAAGCCTTATAGATTAGTTTTTCGTTATTTCTCCTTATTGCTGGGCTGGCATCATGAACTTGTGCATCAGTTTTTTAAATTTAAATCAAGTGCATATTATACTGATAATGATCTTTGCTCTTTTTTTGTGATCTAGATGCTGACCGTTTTACTGTTATTTGTGGCAGTGTTGGTGCAAATGGGACTCTATAAATGGTACTCTCCTTGCCAATGTGTCATTTTCTTTGACGGAGACAAATGCCAGTTAAAGTAGCTCGGCATCCCACCTTCAGTCACAAATTCATCTAATTCTTTTTCTGGTTGCCCTTTCCATCCTATTTTACAATTTGCCAATCTGCCAATTTTATAAGACAAAAGCACAATGTTATTGATTTATCTTTGAAACTAACAAAGGACACTTCTTTATTATTATTATTTAACAATGCAAGATGTAAATATAGAAAATGAATACATCTTTGGAGAGAAATCAGCTGTCAGCTGTAATTTTGGGAAAGGGAAAGCTGAAATTGCATTTAATTTAAAAAAGAGTACACATTCATTGTTATAGGAAAAATCGAGTTATCATGGTTTACTAGATATTTTGTATATGTATTATAATGTAATTTTGGGGAAGGAAAGCTGAAAATGCATTTTAAAAAAAAGAGTACACATTCATTGTTATAGGAAAAATCGAGTTATCATGGTTTACTCGATATTCTGTATATGTATTATAATATGTGTACAATTATCACCTTCATTGGTTGATTATAGGATTGGTGAAAATGATACTCTTATTTGTTAGTTGTATGCCATTTTCTGGCAGCAGGTGAGACTGGGCCTTGTTATAAAATTAACTTTAATATGTATATATTAGTGGAAATGTTATTCTTTTATTTGTTAGTGGTATACTATCTTTTATTTGTTAGTGGTATCCTATTTATTGATGACTGAGAACGGGATTTTTATAAACTCAACTTTCTCATATATATAAACTTTTACATATATAAAATGAACGTTTAAAAGAAATTTAAGTTGTCCCTTTTGAGCAATGTCACTCTGTCCTTTGAGGCCTCGACTTATGATGCAGCATGTTGAACATTGGGGAAATTTAAAATATTTTCAAGTTCACAAAAATTCAAAAACCGTTCATAGTTATGTTTATGTCGATGTGTGATTGATGTATTGCTATTTATTATGTTTTCCAAAAGTTTTTTTATTTATCAAATATTTTGAATATTTTATATCTTTGTGCATATATTTCATCTCTATAAATTTAATATTTTTAAAAAGCATATATATTTACAAGTCCATGTCAACGTTTGAGGCTGTTTATATGTACTGTATCGGTCATGCATTCTCCTATGTCAAGTCGTTCAAGTTGAGATGTTAAGCTGAGTTGGAACATTGATATTGTAGAGCTATTTTAGCTTTTCACTTTAATTTAAATGAAAATATTAAAATCATTGAGAGAATGGGCGTGCTACGACAGTTTCGGCCCAGCATTAATGGAAGAATTGGTAAGGCATAACAACAGTAGAAGAGGTCTCTGAGGAAATGCATCATTAATAAGCATCTCAGTGATGTGCCGTGCGTTCTCGCGAATATCTTTTATGAACTGGAAGCCGAGATGATCGAGCTAATGAGATCAAGATTGGAAGTGCCATTTAGCAGCAAAGGCCCTTGCATTCCCTCCACTTTTCTCGACGGCCGTAATCCCCAAGATGCGCGATTGGACGTAGATCCGTGGAAGGCGACAGACAAGGTGCAGGAATGCCTGGACAGGAAGCCCCCTCGTCTGTCGTATACATTTCCTTCGGCAGCGTCACAGTCATAAACCCGCAGCAAATCCATGAATTGGCCTTGCGAATTCAGAGCAGCCAACAACATTTCTTGTTGGGTCATCCAACCTTCTCCCGGCCACGACGACATTGCGGAATTCTTTCCGGCAGGCTTCGTGGAGAAAACCGAAGGGCGTTTCCCAAAAAACCACAAATGGATTGCGGGAGGGGTTCATAGCTGTAAATGGTTTTTAACTGAGGGGTGCCACAATTTGCCAAATGTTGCCACGTGGTTGTAGAGACGGGATTGCTGACCCCTCCCTTCGTTAAAATTTAAATGGGCAAGGGGCCTCGCAATCCAACATGGACCTTCAATCTTTATAGCACTCATCTCGACCATTCAAAAGTGCAAGAATTTTATTCCTGTGCATTTTTTGTTAATGCCTGGATAGTCAAGGGCATTGTTAAAAGTTATTAAATAATATATAAAATCTAAATTTATATATTTATTTTATTTTTAATAATTACATGTTATGATAAGAAAATATTTCAAAACCAACCAAAAAAAGAAGAAGAGAGAAAATAATAATAATAATAAAAAATAAATAAATAGAAATAAAATAAAATAAAGATAAAATTAAAATTAAAAATAAAATAGATAAAAAAAAATTCTTAATTACAAAAATAAGAATAAAATACATAAATACATAAATAGACACAAAATAAAACAAAGATTAATAAATATATAAATAAAATGAAATAAAAATCAAATTACATAAATTACAACTTAGTAATATTAAATTAAAAATTAATATTTTTATTAAAATAAATATAAATATTTAAAATTCAAATTAACTATTTGAAAAATATGTTTTGAGATATGGTCTGATGACTTGTACCGTTCTTGTTATGGTTTTAGCTCCTTCCTGCGCGCGTCAGCTCCTCCGCGTCCATGCTGCTGTCGTGTCATCCCCAATCTATTTTCCACACTCAAGGAATTAACTCAAAATCTACATCTTTTTCCCCCCTTATATGATTGGGAAGTCTCCTTTCAACTCTAAGGTTTGGTCAATGCTTATTAAACTAAAGTCCGTCGTGAGCCTTTCGAGAGGGCGTATACTTGTTATTGCTTGGGGTTATGGTCTAAAAAGTTTGAACATCAAAATATAATAAGAGGATATTGCCTTTTAATACAGTTTACAAGGGGAGGATTTCTATTAATATTCGAGCGCTTTATAAAAGAGGGAGATAGCTTCGGTGCATTATTCAAAGGATATTCATTTGTTTTTATTATTGTCGAATAAATTAAATATTAAAAGTAATTAAATAATATTAAAAGTTTCAATTTATATATTTATTTTATTTTTAATGTTTACATGCTATGATAAAAAAGAAGAAGAAGAAGAAGAAATAAAATAAAATAAAGATAAAATTAAAATTAAAAATAAAATACATAAAAAAAATTCTTAATTACAAAAATAAGAATAAAATAAATAAATAAATAAAAATAAAATAAAATAAAGATTAATAACTAAATAAATAAACACGTGTCAACCTAATCTATTCTAATGTGATTTTCGCAAAGACATTTAGTACATTTACTTCACTCTTTCTAAAACAAAATAAATTACTTTCTAATTGTTTGAGTCAAACTAGCCATTTCAATCTTACTCTCTCTACTATTTAGTATTTACTTAGTACTATTTACAACTTCAATCAATGTTTTTCTTTTTCTGTACACGCTTACTTTTCAAATTGTGATGTGCATATATCATTTCAAATATGATTAACAATAATTTCAAAAAAAAAAACGCTTCAAACTATCATGTGCATGTGTAATGTCAAACATGATTAGCAATGAGTTGAAAAAAAAACTTGGAATATTCAAGATATACAATTGCAAGTAGCATACTTCAAAAACTAATTTACAAATATGGTTATTTGACATTACTATTTCCTTTCCTTTTATATCTACAAACCAACATCCTCTCCTAACCTATTTTGTGCCTATGCCTTCTTTACCAAGGAAATAATTCAACATGCCCTATTCCAAAATATATGTTCCATAGGGAAAGCCTTTAAACTACTCATTGTCAAAGACGTATTTGCAAAAATTGCATTTGTAAAATTAGTCAAGACTAATAATATTCATCTTAATATCTAAACTTCAAATCAAATTGTTCAAGAAAGTCATTCTCAAGCAGTGTTTCTTAAATGCTCATTCACATAGCACCTCCTTTCGGCGTTCCTTTGCACCACAGGGGCAATTGCTAGTATACATTATTCCCTAAAAGGAAGTAGAGTAGAGATTTCCATAATATTCTAAAAGAACTTTGGGTGAAGTCGTGGATGGAAGGATTCCATGTTGCTACAGTTTTGGAAATCATTATTTTCTTCCTCATCTATGGTATTTTGTACCCGATGTCTTTGAGCACGTGAGGTGCATGAGTTAATTTGTTTAACTCTCAAAAAGAGTAAGTTCTTAAGTTCTTAAGAATGAATAAGAGTTGAGTATTTTAAGTGTTTGAAAATATTTTATGGGTTTAAAGATAATTTCATGAGTTTCCATGAAAATTTTTCATGAAATAATTATGTACATATATAGATAAGAACATAGATTATTTTATTTAGAAAAAGAAATAAATAGATATGATTATTTCACTAGAAATCTGAAAAAGCTTTTGGAAAAGAATATATGGAAACTTTGAACATAAAAAGATAGAACTACATCTCACTCTCTTAAAAAGGAAATATGGATTATATACCTAAGAGAATAGTTGTTGTATAGTTTTCTTTTGGAAAACATTTTTTTTGAAAAAAACATATGTTAATGTGCAGTAAAAGGTTAAGAAGTCTTGTTATATTATTAAGAAAGAACATGTGTTCTTATGCCGTAAAAGGCTAAAGAAGCCATGTGATGCTATTAAGAAAGAACATGTATCATATGTACAGAAAGGAACATTTATCGTGTTAGTTCTTGGAAAATAAATGTATGTTGCATAGAAATAAAAATAATTATTGTGTTAGCCTTATTTTGGGAAAAGAATATGTAGTTTCATGCATGAATGGTAGCCATTGTGTTGTCTTCCTTCTGGAAATATTCTTCTCAAAAATATTATGTGTTTGCATGTGACATCGTATTAACTTTCTTTTGGAATATATTTTGTAATTGCATGCAAAATTGTGATGCCTTTTCGTTTGATAAAAGATTATATTTTTCATGAAAGAAGAATAGTTATTATACGAGTTTTATTTTGGGGAAAAATCATGTATTTGCATGGAAAACTTGTGTTAGTTTCATTTGGAAAATATTATATATCTGCATGCAAGATTGTGTAGTTTTATATATTGAGAAGATTATTTTGCTTAAAGAAATGACACTTATGGTGTAAAATTCCTTTCAAAATAATATGTATAGTTTCGGTGGTTCTCTTTAGGTAAATAATGTGCGTCATGAAAGGAAATGATAGTTATGGTGGAATTCATCTTGGAAATATTTTCCCAATCCAGAGACTATAATAAAGTTGTAGGTTATTTTAATTATTATTGTGTTTATATTGTTAGAAATAGAGTTTAACTAATTCCATTTTCATAATACATGTAAAGTCAGGATTAAGAAACATGACTTGATAATCTTTAGGTAGTCTACATTATGCATGTGGGAATTTGAATGGTTAGACACGGTTCATAACCATATGCCTGCATGGATAACAAGCATATTTTTTTAGTTATGTACTTATCAATTAATGCACGTGTAGAATTGTCAAAATAGGCATGTCTAGATACTTGGATTTTTATTTATTTATGCACATGAAAAGATGTTGGAAGTATCACTAGTAAGTAATTTTATCGAAACTAATCATGATATTAAAGAAATGGAAGGGAAGCATGTTGACTTATGCAAATGATAGATCGTATTTAATAGTGTGGTAAAAAAAGAACTATATTCCATATAGATTAAGGAATGTCAATTGCAGCATAATCTACTTATGGGAATAACCAAGTAACAAAGACATGATGTTCGAGGATTTGTGAGTAAATGATATTATGATTGATGTAAAATATTCTAGCTAGTTATGTTGTATTCACAGGGGCTTCACTCAATAAGCCTCTAACATCTCACGTGCAATCATAGCATATTAAACAATACCCTTAATTTGAGTACATATTGGAAAATGTTCCTAAAAATCAAATTATTTAACCCCCTATCAATATAAACACAATACACCTTCCCAATTTAAAAGGCCCCTACTTTCACTATATATTGTAGGTATCCATTTTTTGATTAACATTTTTTACACCCTTTATATTTTTTCATTAACTTTGAGATTCATTTTTTATACCTACCAATATAAGAACCATTTATCCCCAATATATTATGTCATTTTTTCCTCATTATATATCCCCCAATATGAACCCACATGCTATGGTATTTCTCTCATAGTGAAGCCCACGTGGCTGTTTTGAAGATGATATTTCTTTGTAATATTTTATGGTATGGTTAAGGGATGGACTTCCTTACAACCATTGAGTGAGGGGTGAACACCCTCATGAGCATTTAATAAAATTAAATGTCTGTTACTTTTCATCCTACAAATTTTCTAGGGTATATTAGTGTCTCATGATGTAGTTCCATGTGGCAACATTTATATGATGTTGATTCCTTGAATGATGAGACATTTATATTATAAAGTATGTGTTTAAAAAACCTCATTAAATGAATCATGAAAATGATACAAGTTTACATGAGTAATTTTATGTTAATATTCTACAATAACGGTTATTAAGTTTTATGTAACTTACTATTCCTCTACTAAAGTTACTCTATATAATGATGATGATTTTATCTGATAGTCAATGAAGATTATGTAATAGTAATTCAGATTGTTACATTACCTTAATTCTCTAAATGTTACAAATTTCACATATAGATATATGTAAATAAAGGAAGTAAAAACACAATCAGTTTAATGTTGAGCAAATGAAATATTTCAATATCCATTCTTAACATAAAGTAGATATTAGGTGACATATAAGAATATGAACACAATAAAGAATAAACTTATGGTAGGTTAATATTTAAGGTTAAGAAGTATTTGCATATATTTGAAAATTTATAACAAGTAAAACATGTTAATGTGGACAATGTAGTCAATAAATAAAATATTTGAAAGTCGATGTTAACTAAAATATTTGGATGTCAAGTGTCGATATATTATCTATGGTTAAAAAAATTGTGTATTTTAAATAAAACAATTGAAAGTAATATATTTTCATGGTTAAAATATTTCAAATAGTTTCATTATTCAACATTTTAGCCCTTTTTATTTATAATTTTTATTAATTTTGTGTGAATTTCATGTTTATGTTGTGTAGTAAAGGGGTTTTCAAAAAGACACATTCATATATATTTATGTATATATATATATATATATATATATATATATATATTAACTATCGATTTATCAAGAATGGAGAGAGATCATATCTCTTGAGATGCAAACCTTTCATAAAGCTTTGGAATGTAAAAGATGTTTCACCTAAAGAGATTTGATCCCTCTCTAGACTTTCTAGATCCAAGATTAAAATTGGTCTATACTAGTATAATTAATTAAGAGTGTATTAAATAATTTATCATTATTTAAAATATTAATAATAAATTAATATAAATTTTATATTTAAGATAGACTCCAAACTAGTGCACATGATCCACTTATTTATACTGTATGGAATCTGTGTCTCTACAACAATGTGATTACCAATATTTTTAAAGACGTAAATACTGTACATAGTTTAAGAACAAAATAGTCTATTTTATCTAATTGGATTTTATCATTTATCATTTAAATTAAATTTATATATAGGGAGAGAGACAAGATCCTTTAATATAGGCGAGCTTAAGTCTTTGAGATGATTTTGGGTTAGAAATTTTTTATTAAAAATAATGATCATAATATTTCTATCAAATTTTATTTTATTTGATTATCAATATTTTTAGAGATGTACATATTCTACTTATTTCAACAAAAATACTAATGTGTACACTACATAATGTGTGCACATCACTGCATATATAACATGTACACAACACCATATGCACAAAACACTACCTACACAACGTGTACACAACACCATATGTACACAACACTACACATCCAATATACAAAAAATACTATATGTACACAACACTAGATACATGTAACACCTTCCTCTCACAATTACCCAAACTAAATGGTCCATGGGGTAAACATGTGATGCATAGCTACTATTGTGTGATTAAGCCCCATGTAAAATTAATAAATTGGAATTGACAAAACAAAACCAATATCACCTTCCTCAAATGTTTTTGTGGATTATCATTATGCCCACAAAATTTAAATATTGATTCTAAATTGACAATTTTGAAGATATATAAAATTCTAGAAAAAATATATGACTTCAATGTTATCGAAAAGTTTATTAAAATTTTCTAAATTTATTTAATAAAAATATTAAAATAATATGTAACTTCGTACCTAAATTAATAAAAAATAAAAAATAATTTAGAAAGCATGACGTTGAGACTCTAATGCTAATCTAGAATAAAAGGGGATCTCATCACATCAGTCTTAAAACGTACCTTTAAAAAATGAGTGAACATATATGAAAAATACATATAATTTATTTTTACTAAATAATAGTATTTATTTTTTATTATTCACGTGAAGAATAGATTTAGTATTTATTATTTGAGATTATTGGTATACTACCAAAGTATTAGATATTTTAATCCATCTCTTTATTTTTCTCAATCTTTATTTTTCATTACTATTGAAAAAGAAATATTGAGATATTTTTGTAGATTCTATTGTATTTTATGATTTTTTTTTGTTTAAATATTGTTTTTACATATTTTAGCTTAATACTTGAAATCTTCATTACTTTGAAATTTCCATCTCATTATCGAAATAATTTTTAATTTTAATTACTAATTTAATTAGTATTTATAATTTAAATATAAATTTGTCTTTTTAATCTTATTTTTCTTAAATTTATTTAAATATATATATAGAATTTTATACACTACAAGTATAGATTCAACTTTTTCCTATTCATCCTCTTTTAATCAATATGACACATATCAAAGAGTCAATTATATTTATCAATTTTAATTTGTAAACTTATATAAATCCACTCTCACCCAAAACGTTAAGGATGGTACCAAAAGATTTACATGACAAACAACTATATTGTGTCTTCCATGAAACGATCATAATTAAAATCATGCTTACTTTTACAGTGCATATAAAATTCATTAATGTGTTATAAGTGAAATTTGACTAGCTTTGTTGTATTAAAGTGTTTTTTTCCTAAGATAGTTAGGAAAAAAGGAAACTGTATATGATGAGAAAAAAAAACTAGTATATCCTTATAAGTTTAAGGATCCAATTTGTTTTGCAGACGTAGTTGTATTTTATGATTTTTTTATGTTTAATTATTATTTTTACATATTGTAAGCTTACATATTTTTCTATACCATATTGGAGATCTAGTTGTATTTTAGAATTTTTTTATATTTAAATATTATTTTTACATATTTTAGCCTTTCACTCAGAATCTTCATTGCTTTGGCATTTTCATTTCATTATCAAAATAACTTTTAATTCCTAATGTTAAATCTTAATTTGATTAGTATTTCTAATTTATATATAAAATTTTCATTTTAACTCTATTTTTTCTTAAATTTATTTAAATATATAAATAAAATTTTATTTTTTCTTAAATTTATTTAAATATATAAATAAAATTTTATACACTACAATTGTAGATTCAACTTTTTTTATTTATCATCTTTTAATCACTGTCGCATAAAATGTTAAGGGTGGTGTGAAAGGATTTACATGACAAACAACTATATTGTGTCTTGCATGAATTCATCGTAATTAAAATCATGATCACTTTTACAATGCACATAAAATTCATTAATGTGTTATTAGTGAAATTTGACTAGCTTCGTTGTATTAAAGTGTTTGTTTTGTAAGACAATTAGGAAAAAATGCAACTATATATAATAAGAAAAAAAACAAACTATATTAAATATTAGTATAATTTAAATAATTTTTTGGTAGTTTAAAAATGAAGTAAATTGATCTTGAAAATAATAGATTTTTTCGCAAGATTTTTGTAAAATCTAGCAAAATTCTTTTGGAAATACTAGGTACAATGGTCAAGTTTGAAGATGATATGCCACTTTGGGGTTTTTGATGGTGATCAATCCATTTCCACCATCAAAAACAAGATTGAAGCACTCCAAACATCACATTTTTTAGGAAGGAAAATCGTCGAATTCTGGTCTCCTAGCCAATTTACTCCTTCGGTAGACAACTTCTATTTTTCTTATCTTATTTTAAGGATTTGAAAATACACCAGAAAGCCACACAAAACATGTTACCACTAATGTGGAAAAGGGTTACAATAAAATTGGTTTTTGTTGACATGAAGAGGGATTCATGCTCTTTATTGGCCAATTTAACCCAGGTACCAAAGTTGAACTTTCTTTGTTGACTTTTTGAACTTCATTGATGATTGTATTTTTGTTAAGATGATCGCACTTCAATGGAATTTTTTCTTCAATGCATACACTTTTTCTTTTTTTGTGAGAATTAATATTTGACGATGATATTATTTCATTTTCATTTTAGATAGTTTTTCTAATAAGCATACAAGTAAAAGATTAATTTTGCAGAAGAAGATAATAAATAAATAAAATGAGTTCCTTATGGATATACACAAATGTTTACGAATGAGAATTAATTTTTTTTTCATATAAATTATAGTTTGATGCAAATTTGTTGTTGTACATGCACCTAGTTAGTCTTAATTAAATTCAGTTCAACTCAAGTGCATGTTGTGTGCACTTGGATTTAGTTAGTTAACTCAAGTGCTTACATGTGGTGTGCACTTGGCTTTAGTTAGTTAACTCTAGTGCTTGCATCTGGCACATGTGCACATTAATAGAACATGAAGCACACTTAGCTTTAGTTAGCATTAATTATTTGTAATTATTGCATGTGAAAATAAGCTTAACTTACATTCTTTATTTATTGGTTCTCAAATCAATATTTTGTAATCAAATTCATTCTCCATTCCAATTTTCTTTTCTATTCTTTTGAGTTTGTGAAATTATTCTTTAGCTAGATCCGTATATGTGCTCTAATAATTTTACATGGTATCAGAGCGATATGAGTCTTGAGAAGGTTCATGAAGAATATTTTTCATTTTTGAAGATGAAGCATTATAAATTGTATAGAGATTTGATTCACGAATCAAAATATTCGAGAACTATTGCAAGTGTTGCTACAACTATAAGTCGATTTCCCATATTCATATTTTCTTACTTCGTCTAACTACTAATGAAATCCATAGATTTTTCTTCCGCTTGGAGGTGAAGGCTTACATCAAATATTTAGGAATGTCGAAACTGAACCTAATTCTGCCATTAAAAAATCCAAATACTTCAGCAGGATGGATGAGGATTTTGGTATTGTATTGTTGACTATATCTCCAACATTATGTTTCCATATGGACACATACATCACTCCGAATGATGTTTGGACAACCTTGGAGAATTTATTTGTAAAGCGCGATAAGGTTTAGGCCCATATTCTCAAAAATGAGCTAAATTCCTTAGATCCAAATAACTTTGAGAAAATTCAGGATTTATTTACGAAATTCAATTCATTACTTCTTGAATTACAGGATGGAGGGATTGATAAATCCAAACAGGAAGGTCAATTGATCCTTTATTTTTTCTCTAAATTCTGTCATGAATATGTTTTTTTTGTTTCTACATTTCATACAGTTAGACTTGCAACTAGATATAAATGGAAAATTCCCAAACCTGATGCATTTATTGGGTCTCTATTTTGTGAGTAGGATAATCTCATCAAGATGTGTTCATCAAAGTATTCAAATTCACATGCACTTGTCATGCATAAGAAAGTAAATTCCAACTCAAAACCAAATAAAAAATCCAAAGGAAAAGGAAAGGAAAGAGATCTAGATATAAGAAAGGGAGGAAATCCAAATCCTTTAGATGACTCTTTTAGCTCCAAGGGTGAGGAGGGAAAGAAAGGAAACTCCAAGTGACCTTATTGTAACAAAGACTATCATCTATAATCCTCTTTCATGTAGAAGACTATTGATCTGATGGAAAATACTATTCATGAATATAATATTGGTTATCACATTTCATAAAGTGCCAAGAGGAAGGAGGAAAAACCATTATAAACAAGGAGTAATGGTCATGATTTGATTTTTCTTAACTATACACTGCAATAATGGATCATCAATTAAGGAGCTTCTCATCATATTGTTCCCTCAGAGGAATATTTTTATTCTATACATGCATAATCTAGTCCCCATATTCTCATGGGGGAGAAATCTACAAGTTAAGCAACTATACAACGAAAAGTGTAATTCAAAGATGGAAGTTTTGAGAATGTTGTGCATATTCCGAGGCTTTCTTTGAATATTTTTTTAGTGTATCATATGACACACACTAGCACAAGAAGGAAAATGTAGTTTACCATAAATTCCATGAGCATTTATGATATGCAAACAAAATTAAATATTTCATCTGGAAAGGTAAATGATCAATATCGTCTGGATACATTTTCTCATTTTGTTCCTCACTCAATTTCTATTTTTCTAATTACGAACGCAAATGAAGAAGCATGATTTTTCACAAGATATTTGGGCACTTGAATGTAAGATATATTCAATAACTTATGAAGCATGGGATGGTTAAATATTTTCCATCTATTAAATTTTGAAATGGTGTTTTTAATGGATGCACACTTGGAAAGCATCCACATGACAATTTCAAGAAGAGGCATGCATGGAGAACCTATTCACCTTTGGACATTGTACATAATGATCTAATGGGTCCATTTCAAACACCTTAAACTATAAAATCAAGATATGTGTTTTCATTTATAGATTGTTTTATGAGATTCACTTGGGTTTACTTCTTAAAGCTCAACTCTGAAGTTTTTCAACATCTAAATATTTTCAAAGCACATGCAGAAAATCACTATAAAAAATGGATCAAGATCCTCCACAAGGATAATGGGAAGGAATGTGTCAAAAAATATATCGAAAATATTTGTAATGAATTAGGAATATAGTTGTATCATACAATTCCTTACATTCCACAAAAAAACAGGGTGGCCGAAATGAAGGATCACTCTTTGAAAGAGATGGCCAATTGCATGTTGCATGCAAGATCTCTTCCATGAAAATTGTGGATTTAAGCTATGAATTGTGCCTCATACATTCATAGTAGAGATTATGATAAATATTTTACTGGAAAATTGGATTTTGAGGCTTCGATTGGGATGCAACCCGAGGTTAGTCATTTCCACATTTTTGGACCTCAAGCTTGGGCTAGCATTATATAGAAGAGAAGTAGTTTGGCTCCTCAGAGGAAGGAATGCATGTTGTTGTATATTATGATGAAGTTAAAAGGTACAAATTTATTTATATGAATAATTAAGAGCTCTTTATTGAAGGAGTGTAATGTTTGAAGAAGATAATATTCCTACACAACTAGATGAACCTATTGCAAAATTTCCCTCACTACTAATTGATGAGTATGCAGATGATCCTTCAGATAAAAATTATGATCTAGATGATCCTTTTACTATGAAACCTATTGGACCACTGTTTGTTGAAAATCGAGATAATACTTCCTCATGTAGTTCATAATATTCTTGACCACATTCAACACAAAAATGGTGCATCATGAGTGATCTCTTAGATGATCCTAAAACTATACCTTAATTTGGGAATGCTCCATAAGAACCCTTATCTATGGAGACATTTATGCCCATTTATGCTTATATGATGCACGCATATGATCTAAGGATTTATGCAGAAACAGTTGAGCATATTTTATGGGAATCGGCTATGGATGAGGAACACAACACTCTCATTTAGAATGAGACTTAGTACCTAGTTCTGCTGCCTTATAATCATAAAATTTTCAAGTGCAAGTGGGTTTACCAGACCAAGAAAGAATCAAATGACAAAGTTAGTAGATATAAGGCACGATTGGTGGAAAAATGTTTTCAATAGGTACATGGCGTTGACTATGATGAGACTTTTTTTCCAGTGGAAAAAATTGATTCCATTCAACTAGCTCTCTCCATTATAGTAGGAAGAGGATGGGAGGTGCATCACATGGATGTGAAGCATGCATTTATTCATGGTGATATTGAGGAGGAAATCTACATAGAGCAGCCACAGGGATATGTGTAATATTCATCTCTGGTATGCAAACTAAATAATTATTTCTATGGCTTCAAGAAGGAACCTAAAGCATGGTATGAAAAGATGGATTCTTATTTTTTATCTAAAAATTTGGTATGCTATGATCAGATTCCAATTCTTATTTGTCAAATAAAATTTACTCCTTATTTATTATAGTACTCTATGTAGATGATCTTTTGATAAGAATTAGTTCAACTTCTACCATTTCTATGTTTAAAATTGCATTTCATAAGCGATTTTCTATGACAAATATGGGGTTGTTAAAGATCAATCAAAGTGGTTATGGGATTACCATTTCTCAACCAAAGTATGCTAGTGATGATTTAGAATGACTTCACAAGAGTGATTTCAAGCGAACAACCACACCTTTCTTATCAGGGATAAAGCATAAGAGCGAAAAAGACACAACATTTTTTCACGACACATTGTACTTTAATCTTGTGTGGAGTCTTATTTGTTGGAAATATTGTCATTGATGGAAAAGGAGTAGAAAGGAGTAACAATAGAATTACTAGTGATAACAGAGGCAACAAAGACAGCATAGGCAATAGAGGCAGCGATAGTCAGCATGGGCAGTAGAGGCAGCGAAGGCAGCAGAGAAGCAGCAAAGGCATGCAACAGAGGCAGCGAAGGCAGTAGAGGTAGCGAGGGAAGTTGAACAACGAAGGAAAAATCATGTAGCAGAGGTATCAAAGGCAACAAAGGTAACGAGGGAAGTTGAACAGCGAAAGCAGAGGCATGCACCAGAGGCAGCGAAGGCAGCTGTTGAATAATGAAGGTAGTAGAGGCAGCGAAGGATAAACCTCATGCACATCTTATGAGCGTGGTTAACGTTGATCTGGGATCAACGGTACCGCGGGGAAAAATCAACCTGATGGTTAACCCAAGGGGGTGCCTCTGCAGTTGACCCGCCCATCGGGTGTTGACTGTAGATCAACAGGTGTCATTCACTGCGGTAGCACAAGCTCGATGATCATTTCATACCGAGGAGTGCCTTCATAGTGTTGTGAACTGGGACCCGTTTTCTTAAAGCCCAAAAGTACAGTCATGGACCAAAGCGATCAACGGATGAGAATTAAGGGAGATTGATGGTAGAGATTAAATCGCAATCGAGGCAGGAGGAATATCACAATCAAGTGGGAATGGATTGCATATCAGACATCGCAAGCGAATGCGATAGCCATTGGATGGATGAGCAAAGTTGCGATGCGATGTGGCGATGTGAAGGGACATGTGGTGGCACAGCGCAATATCGCACATCGGTGATGCGAAGTTCATCGCATATCACGAAGTGGCAATGCGAGATGCGATGCGTTGTCATTGATCACTACGTTGTGGGACCCTTCAACCAAAGTTAAGTACGGGGCTAAGTGTTTTATGAAGAAAACCATGGAAGCGAAGGTCGACTCGGGTTACAAAGGAAAGACCTGAAAATATGAAAAAGGACCTGGAGCATGAGCAGAACAGTGTGATGAAGGACTGACCATAGAGGCATGTAAATCATTGACAATGGTCAAATGATATGTGGAACCAGAAACAGAAAATAAGCGGAACAGTGAATGCAGGATTACAAAACCGGTAAGTGTTTGTCACATCGCTTTCGGAAGATAAGTGGTAAAAGGTGAAATGAACGTGATAGCATTAAGAGGGCGACGCGTGGAATTCTAAAACCACCTATTTTGCGTAGGTTGGGAACAATTAAATAACATGCAATTTGGTGTGAGAATTCCATTGGATTGGGAAGTTAAAAGAGGCAGAGTGCGATGACCATTCAATCGATGAAAGGATGATGTGCATGTGGATATGCATAATGAACATTTACAAGTAAAGTGTGAGTGAACGCAGCTCAAAATACACAGGTAACGGAAGAAACATAACAGTTATGTAGCAGAGCTAGAATATAACAGTAAAAACTGAAAAGACAGTGACAACAACAAAAAGGACAAATATATGGCGAACCAAGAGCTGAAAGGGTTGTGTGAGATTTATCTGTTGCAACTGTAAATGTAAATGATTTAATTATTTTATTGTATGTGATGCAAAGGAAAGTCTCCGTAGGCAAAGAAAAACTCCAATTTAATTATGAAATGAGTAGACAGTGTTGTAACCTCCTGAAATGATGAGTGAGAAAATGAGATGGTGGAAGGCAAAGAGTCATGCCTGTTCACTTCATATTCCCTGTAGAATGCAAACATTCATAAAGCTATCTGTATAAAACATGTAATATCGATATGCATAGAGAATTTAGAGAGGTTAAGAAGAATAAGGAGCAGAGAGAGGAGTTGTGAAGATCTAGAGATGATATAAAGCAAATTTGAAGGATGGAAGGACTACAGTAAAGAAGGAGAAAAACAGAGCTGATATCCAGGTAAATCAGCATATGATTTTATTGTACAATGAGTAAGTTGGTGCTTCCATATCAAGTTGTAGCTTGATAGATGTCCAGTTGTAGATGGCTGAGGTAGGAGCCTCCTATAGGTTGTAGCCTGCAAAAAATAGATGGGAGTCGGAGCTTCCTTGCAAGTTGTAGCTTGTAGAATTGAGGTAGTAGCCTCCTGTAGGTTGGAGCCTATAGAAAATCAGTGGTGAGAGGGAGTTGGAGCTTGCCTTTGCATCACAACAATAATAAGGTGTGGTTTTCTCCCTTATGGGTTTCCACTTATATCTGTTATCTATGTGCATGATGATTATGTGTTGATATTCTGTATTTAATCTTCTTAATACCTTTTGCTCACTTATTAAGATTGTTGTTCCATTTTATATTAAGTTGATCATGAATTGAAGATTTAAATAAGTGTAAAAGAAAGCTTTACAAGACCATGGTTGCATTAAACTAATTCACCCCCCCTCTCAATTTAACCAATATTTCAACAATTGGTATCAGAGCCAAGTTCCTTTTGTATCAGTTTAACAACTGGAAGGAGATCCTAGGTCCCCAAGATGGCTAGTCTAGAAAGATGCTTAACAAATAAAGCCCCTTTATTTACTGGTACAAATTATGCCTTCTGGAAAATAAGAATGAGGATGTACATAATGTCTCTAGGAATAGAAGTTTAGGCTGTTGTGGATTTGGGATATGCCCCAAAGGATTCTGACACAAAGAAAGAAGCCAAACAAGATTTTATAGCTAATGCCAAAGCCATGAATGCTCTCTTAAGTGCTCTGTGTGAGGCAGAATTTATCAAAGTAATGCACAAAAAGATTTCCAAAGAAATATGGGATACATTAGAAAGTATCCATGAGGGAGATAAAAAGGTGAAGATGGCCAAACTACAAGTCTATCGAGCCCAATTTGAAAATATAAAAATGAATGAAGAAGAAGATGTTGCCAGCTTATTCTTAAAGGTTGCAGAAATTGTGAATAATATGAAAGCTCTAAGAGAAACCATTAAAGAATGTGTAATTGTTCAAAATATATTGAGATCTTTACCATCCAGTTTTAATCCCAAGGTTTTTGCCATAGAAGAAACAGTTGATTGGGAAACTTTGACCATGAACCAATTAATTGGAAACTTAATAGTCTATGAGATGAGACTTCCACAGAGGAAGTGAAATGTGAGGGAGGCAACCTTTAAGGCTGAAAAGAGCAAAGAAGAAAAAGAAGTTACATGCTCCTGCTTTGATGAAGAAGAGGCTAAATTTGTCATAAGATTGGATAGAGGCTTAGGCAGGTATAAAGGTAAGCTTCCATTTAAATTCTTTAACTATGGAAGAGTTGGGCACTATGCATCTAAGTGTCCTCATAAGAGAAAAAAGAATCAGACTCGAGAGACAGAGAAAACCAAAACAAATAACTGATAGAAAGGGAAGAGATTCAAAAGAAAATCATTTTATGCTCAGCAAGATAGCAGTGCATCTGAAAACTCAAATGAAACCTCAAATGAAGAAGGAACCTCTGAATTTGTGTTAATGGCCAAGGAAGAGTCTAAAGGATTCCTTCTAGAAGATGAGGAAGAAGGTGAGGTAGATCTTGAGGGGGAGCTAAAAAGTGCCCTGGAGGAAATAGACAGACTTAAACTCAAGTGCAGAAAATAGAAAGATATTCTTCTCAAATATGTAAAAGAGGTACCAAATTCAGAAGACCTCATTCAATTGAAAGTAGAACCTGAAGAAGCCAAGAAGGTGGAATACACGTTACTAAATCAAATCAAGGATAAAATTCAGAAGTAAGAAAAATCGGAAGAAGAAGTAGTATGCCTGAGAAATAAATTAGAACACACCCAAAGGGAATTAACAATGAACATTCCTTGAATGACAAGAAATGAACCTTTGAATTAAATACTAAATGCTCAAAGATCTCCTCTCATAAAGACTGGGATAGGTTACGAAGGAGAAACCAGAAAATCCAAGGTAGAGGATAACCAGAATATCATTTTTGTCAAAGCTGTAAAAGAAAAAATTAACTCTCAGCAATCTGAGATTATTGCAGCAACAATCTGAGATTATTGCAGCTAGAAGATTGATAGAAGAAAGGAGAAGGGGGTGTAAGCAGCTTGGAGATAAGATTGCCTCCATGGATACCTCAGAGAAGGAACTTTGAAGGGAATGATGAAGAAACTCAAAAAGGAACCAAAGAAGCAGAAGCCAGCAAGAACTTAATGTGTGATGAAACAAACAGAAATAAGCAACAACATCAAGAGACAAAGAATGAGAGGAAGAAGCAAGCAGTTGCAAAAAGTTCAATTGTTCCTGGAGATCAATTGAACAAGTTCAAAAGATCTCAAAGGATATTTTTTCCTCCTATGAGAAATGTCACTTGTTTTTCCTGTCACAAACTAGGAAATATTATTGCATAATGTCAGAAAAAAATAATCGATTTCAACCAGCAAAGGATCCAGAAAATGAGAAGACTACCTCAAGAAAAAAAATGGAGAGGACAACCCTTCACCAGGTACACTAATCGTTTCCATGGGTATTGTTTTTATTGTAAGGGGTATGGCCATAAAGCCATGGAGTGCAGAGCGAATGGAAAAAGACTGATGTATGAAAAATCAAGGAGGTTGATTAACAATGGAGAACTCACTCGTGTACATAATCCATTTAGAAACATAATCAAATGCTTTGACTGTCATCAAATCGGGCACAAGTGTCACAAATTTCCTCTCGGAGAATGTGGTCCATCTTCTCAGGAAAGGTACCAAACAGAAGGATGAATGCAGTGGAAAAAGAAGTTGAATAGGTGTGACCTAGCTCTAATAGCTCAAGATCAGAAAAGCCAATGGTATTTGGATAGTGGATGTTCAAAGCATATGACTGGAGATCGAAGCAAGTTTGTAACCTTTGATGAAAATAAATTTGGGAATGTAACATTCGGTAATGATAAAGCAGGGATAAACAAAGGAAAAGGCTCAATCATTCTAAATAATGGAAGAGGAAAGGCTCAAGATGTACTATTTGTGGATGGGCTAAAAGCCAATCTGCTAAGCATTAGTCAAATGTGTGATAAAGGCTATGAGGTCCTTTTTAGAGCCCAAGACTGTGAAGTAAGATCGAGCACCACAAGAAAGACCTTGATCAAAGGTGTTCGAACAGAAAGTAATGTCTATATAGTGAATGAAGAGAATGAAGCATGCCACATAAGCAAACTTGATGAATCATGGTTATGTCATAGAAGATTAGGACACCTAAACTTTGACCACATCATTAGTTTGAGCAAGAAGAACGTAGTCAAAGATATGCCAACAATAAAGAAGCCTTCAAATACCATATGTAAATCCTGCCAATTGGTCAAGCAGACCCGCATATCTTTCAAGACCAAAGAGATACTATCTACAAGTCGGCCTCTTCAACTTGTACACATGGACCTATGTGGACCCTCAAGAACTAAAGCACCAAGCGAAGAATCTTATTTCATTCTGATAATAGATGATTTTACCAGATTGACGTGGGTATCATTTCTCAAATATAAATCGAAAGCGCTTGAGAAATTCAAAATATTCAAGGCATTGGCAGAAAATCAAACAGGATGCAAGCTAAAGTGCATCAGATCAGACAGAGGAGGTGAATTCACAGACTATGATTTTGTAGACCTATGCAATGAACATGGGATAAAACAACAGTTTACAATTGCCGATACACCTCAAAAGAATGGAGTGGTAGAGAGGAAAAACAGGTCAATACAACAGATTGCCAGAGCCATGATGCAAGAAAGTAACATTCCCCAAACCTATTAGGCAGAAGCAGTACACACAGCTATTCACATTCTTAACAAAGTACATTTAACACCAAACTGTGACAAAAATACTTATGAATTATGGCATGGTAAACCAGCATCAATCAAGCACTTTAGAGTCTTTGGAAGCAAGTGTTTCATAAAAATTAATGATGAAAACTCAGGAAATTTTGATGCAACAACCGATGAAGGAATATTTTTAGGATATGCATCCAAGAGCAAGGGCTACAGCTGCTACAACAAAAGACTACACAAGATTGTGGAAAGCATTGATGTAAGAATCGACGAAGAACTACCAAATAGAACAAGAAGCACAGGATGCGCCAATCCTCCAAATGATCTTGAAGATGAGAACAAAGATAATGATGAGCTGAGAAAGATAACAGAATATATTGAACTAAACTCAAAAGGTCCCTCAAGACACACTCAAAAGAACCATAGAGAAGATGAAATCATTAGGGACAAGAGTGTGGGAGTCTAGACTAGAAGAGAGCTAGCTGAACAGACAAAAGAAGTATACCTAGCCATGCTATCTCAAATAGAGCCAAAGAAGTTCAAAGAAGCCAACAAAGACAAATATTGGGTAAATGCTATGAATGAAGAACTATACCAGATTAAGAAGAACAATACCTGGGAGTTAATACCAAGACCCACTGGGAAAAATGTCATTCGCACAAAATGGATATTCAAGAATAAGATGAATGAACAAGGTCAAGTAATCAGAAATAAAACCAAACTTGTATGCAAGGGATACTCTCAAATTGAAGGTCTTGATTATGATGAAACCTTTGCCCCTGTAGCTAGAATTGAAGCAATCAAAATGTTTTTGGCCTTTGCATGCTATCATCATTTCAAGGTATATCAAATGGATGTGAAGTCTGCCTTCCTGAATGGAGATTTAGAGGAAGAAGTCTACATGGAACAACCTGAAGGATTCTCCTTAATAGATAAACATGACTATGTGTGTAGATTAAAGAAAGCCTTATATGGGCTAAAACAAGCTCCTCGTGCATGGTATTCAAGATTGGAAAAATACTTGCAAAAACAAGGTTTTAAGAAAGGAGGATTAGACAACAATTTGTACATAAAGGCTAATGAAAATGAACTCCTAATTGTAGTAGTATATGTATATGATATAATGTTTGGTAGCAACAAAGATGAGTTAACAAAAGGATTTACTGAAGAAATGAAATCAGAATTTGAGATGTCTATGATTGGAGAGCTCACCTTCTATTTAGGACTTCAAATTCAACAAAAGAACAAGAGAACATTCATCTCACAAGAAAAATACTTAAGAGAGTTGTTAAAAAGGTTCCGAATGGAAGACTGCAAACCTGTGACAACTCCTATGATCACTGGATGAAAACTATGTGCTAATGATGGATCAATAGATGTAGATAAAAAACTTTATAGATCCATGATAGGAAGTCTGCTATACCTAACCACTTCTAGACCAGACATTATGTTGGCAGTAGGACTTGTGGCAAAATATCAAGCAACACCAAAACAAAATCATTTACTTGCAATCAAGAGAATATTTAGATATCTACAATGAACTTCACATTATGGCCTATGGTATCCAAAAGGAAAAAGCTTCACATTGACAGCATACATAGATGTAGATTGGGCTAGCTGTGTGGATGATAGGAAAAGCACAAGTGGAGGTGCATTTTATTTGGGAAAAATTCTGGTGGCATGGCTAAGCAAGAAGCAAACTTCAATCTCTTTATCTACAGCAAAAGCAGAATACATAGCAGCAACAGCATGTTGCACACAAATAATGTGGATGAAAAAAAATCTCCAAGACATCAAGGTAAGCATTGATGAACCCATCTCTATCAAATGTGACAATACAAGTGCAATAAGTATATCAAAAAATCCTATACTTCATTAAAATACAAAGCACATCCTAATAAAGTACCACTTTCTTAGAGAACAAGTAGCACAGAAATTAGTGAAGCTGGAATATGTACCAACTAAGGAACAAATAGCAGACATATTCACAAAACCTCTTGCTAAAGAACCATTTGATTATCTAAGAGACAAACTAGGGGTAGTGTCTACAGATGTGACTCTCTGATATGATTAGAAATTCACATATATATATATATATATCTCTCTCTCTCTCTCTCTCTCTCTATATATATATATATATATATATATATATATATATATATATAAAGGTTGCATACAAGGAATGCGGTCAGTGCAGTAGACAAGTGATAATATGTATCATATAAGAAAGCATCATTCTAGGGCAAGAGAAATCAATAAAATTGTAACAAAAGAGCTAGAACATTGGAGCAGTGCATGGAACAGGTCCTCAAGATCAGATAATTATGAAAAGATAGAAACCACACTAGGAAAATCACAACCCTTTGCCATTGATGTCAAAGGGGAAGGAAAAGCAAGAAAAATAAGAAAGGCTCTTCCATAAAGCAGGCAAAGGAAGAAAGACAAGATACTTCTCAGAATTAAAGGGGGAGGAAGTCCTGAAGGAAGTATCGGAGTATTGTTGGATGTGTTGCCATCAATGCCAAAGGGGGAGACTATTGAAAATATTGTCATTGTTCGCAAAGGAGTAGAAAGGAGTAACACTAGAATTACCAGTGATAGCAGAGGCGGCAGAGACAGCATAGGTAGTAGAGGTAGCGAAGGCAATAGAGAAGTAGCAAAGGCATGCAGTAGAGGCAGCAGAGGTAGCGAGGGAAGTTGAACAGCGAAGGCAGAGGCATGCAACAGAGGCAGCGAAGGTAGCAGAGGCAACGAGGGCAGTTGAACAACGAAGGCAGAGGCGTGCAACAGAGGTAGCAAAGGAAATAGAGGTAACGAAGGCTAAACCTCGTGCATATCTTATGAGAGTAGTTAACGTTGATCTGGGATCAACGATACAACAGGGGCACAAACAGCCCGATGGTTAACCCAAGAGGGTGCCTGCGCAGTTGACCCGCCCATCGGGCATTGACCGCAGATCGACGGGTGTCATTCACTGAGGTAGCAAATGCCCGGTGATCATTCTGTACCGAGGAGTGCCTCCGCAGTGCTGTGAACTGGGACCCGCTTTCCTAAAGCCCAAAAGTACAATCGTGGACTAGCACGATCAACGGCAAAGATTAAATCGCAGTCGGGGCAGGAGGAATATCACAATCAAGTGGGACTTGATTGCATATCAGACATCACAAGTGAATGCAATAGCCGCTGGACGGATGAGAAAATTTGTGATGCGACGTGGCAATGCGAAGGGACATGTGGCGGCACAGCGCAATATCGTACATCGGCGATGTGAAGTTCATTGCATACCACGAAGTGGCGATGTGATGCGATGCAAAATGCGATGTGATGTGATTGGTCACTACGTTGTGGGACCCTTCAACCAAAGTTAAGTCCAGGGCTAAGTGTTTTATGAAGAAAACCATGGAAGTGGAGGTCAACTCGGGTTACAATGGAAAGACCTGAAAATATGAAAAAGGACCCGGAGCATGAGCAGAACAGTGTGATGAAGGATTTACTATAGAGGCATGTAAATCATCAGCAATGGTCAAACGATATGTGGAACCAGAAACGGAAAATAAGCGGAACAGTGAAGGAAGGATTACAAAACCAGTAAGTGTTTGTTGCACCGCTTTTGGAAGATAAGTGGTAAAAGGTGAAATGAACGTGATAGCATTAAGAGGGCAACGTGTGGTATTCTAAAACCACGTATTTCACGTAGGTTGGGAACAATTAAATAACATGCAGTTTGGTGTGTGAATTCCATCTTATTGGGAAGTTAAAAGAGGCAGAGTGCGATGACTATTCAATCGATAAAAGGATGATGTGCATGTGGATATGCAGAACGAACATTTATAGGCAAAGTGTGAGTGAACGTAGCTCAAAAGACACAGGTAACGGAAGAAATTGAACAGTTATGCAGCAGAGCTAAAATATAATAGAAGAAACTGAAAAGATAGTGACAGCAGCAAAAAGGACAAATATATGGCGAACCAAGAGCTGAAAGGGTTGAGTGAGATTTATCTGTTGCAACTGTAAATGTAAATGATTTAATTATTTTATTGTATGTGATGCAAAGGAAAGTCTCCGTAGGCAAAGAAAAACTCCAATTTAGTTCTAAAATGAGTAGATAGTGTTGTAACCTCCTGAAATGATGAGCGAGAAAATGAGATGGTGGAAGGCAAAGAGTCATGCTTGTTCACTTCATATTCCTTGTAGAATGAAAACAATCATAAAGCTGTCTGTATAAAACATGTAATATCAGTATGCATAGAGAGGTTAGAGAGTGTAAGAAGAATAAGGAGCAGAGAGAGGAGTTGTGAAGATCCAGAGATGATATAAAGCAAATTTGAAGGCTGGAAGGACAACAGTAAAGAAGGAGAAAAACAGAGTTGATTTCTAGGTAAATCAACATATGATCTTATTGTACAACGAGGAAGTTGGTGCTTCCATATCAAGTTGTAGCTTGATAGATGTCCATTTGTAGCTGGTTGAGGTAGGAGCCTCCTGTAGGTTGTAGCCTGCAGAAGATAGATGGGAGTTGGAGCTTCCTTGCAAGTTGTAGCTTGTAGAATTGAAGTATTAGCCTCCTGTTGGTTGGAGCCTAGAGAAAATCAGTGGTGAGAGGGAGTTGGAGCTTGCCTTTGCATCACAAAAATAATTAGATGTGGTTTTCTCCCTTATGGGTTTCCACTTATATCTGTTGTCTATGTGCATGATGATTATGTGTTGATATTCTATGTCTAATCTTCTTAATACCTGTTGCTCACTTATTAAGATTATTGTTCCATTGTATATTAAGTTGATTATGAATTGAAGATGTAAATAAGTGTAAAAGAAAGTTTTACAAGACCATGATTGAATTAAAATGATTCAACCCCCCTCTCAGTTTAACCAAGGGTTCAACATTATTTATTGCACTCACTCTTGTCTTGATATCTCATATTCCGTAGGAAAATTTTCCAGATTAATGCAGGATCCGCATGAGTTACATTAGAAAGTTGTAAAGTGAATCCTTTAATATGTCTAGGGGAAAATCACTTATGGGATTCATTATGCAGCCAATTATTCTTTAGATCTCATTAGATTCACAGATTCATATTGGGCTTGCAAAAACTCTTATCACAAGTCCACCTCTGGTTATTTACTTAGTTTAGGATCCATCCCAATTTGTTGGTCAAGAAAGAAGAATGTTATCACTTCTTTATCATCATCAAAGACTAATTAGAGGGGAGAAATCACTAACACTATTCAACACATTTGGATATAACATTTTATTTATGATTTTGGAATCAATGTCCATCTTCCAACTATCATATGGTGTAAAAATCAAATTACGCTAAATTTTTACAGAGATCCAGTGCAGGGATAAAGAAGCAAGTACATCAAGATCGAAATGCACTTCATTAGAGAACTCGTTCATGATGGGATCATAGATATGCAACATTGTTTGAGTTCTAAGAAGTTTGTTGACATGTTCACCAAGCCATTCACTGAGTAGAAGTTTCAATTTCTCCGAGATTGTCTCAGAGTGAAGGACACAACTTCCTAGTAGTTGCATTTTCTCTACTTTTTGAATTATATTTTGAGGGGGGGCTTTATTCCCACTTGATTTTCCCTCTTTCCTCTTCTTTAGGCATTGTAAATGGGTACGTAGAATTTCCTTGTGGTCAGGACCCATTCATTTTGCATCACGCTCACCTAAGTTATGCTTAAAGCAGGGTGTTGGTGTACATGCACCTAGTTAGCATTAATTGTCCTCTGTTCAAATTGAGTGCTTCAATGTGGTGTGCACTTGGCTTTAGTTAGTTAACTTCAGTTCTTACATGTGGTGTGCACTTGCCTTTAGTTAGTTAACTATATAGCTTGGATGTGGTGCATGTGCACATTAATAGAACATAAAGCACTTCACTTTAGTTAGCTTTAATTATGTGTAGTTATTGCATGTACAACTAATCTTAACTTAGTTGCTTTATGTATTGATCCTCAAATCTATATTGTTTAATCAAAATCATTCCCATTCCAATTTTATATTGAATTCTTGCAAGTTTGTACAAGTATTCTTCAGCTAAATGAATATTTGTGCTCTAACAATCTTACAAAATTATAATTAGATGTTGATACATTATTTTTCTTTCTTTATAATTGGATATTAATACCTTGTTTTTCTTTCTTTATAAAAATTTAAAATAATAAAAATATTTTATATAATTTGTTTTTAAAAAATTAATAATGATTGAATGTAGAAAATAAACACTTTATTTTTTCATAATTTAACATTCCAGTGTAGAAAAAAAACAATTTAATGTAGGAAAGTTAAACGAAAATGTACAATTTCCTTAAACAAATTCGTCATTAAATATACAAATTTTTATTTCAAAATCATGTTTTTATTTTCCTAATAATTTCTAAACTTTAATAAAAAAAATAAACACAAATCTGAAAATGTAAATCAAGCACTCATTTGTTTTGTATATGAATTATAGTTTATTTTGTTACCTCACCTTTCCTTTCTTACCTTTAGCTATAAGACTTTGAAGAGGAAAGAAAAAAACGATTTCCTTGTGGAAATACACGAATATCCAAACACGCTAATACATATGATTTCCACAAATATTAAAACACGCTAATACATGTGAATAAAGGTTTGATGTGAATATCACCTTCTTTTTTTTCACTTTACTTTTAGAATAAGTGGAAAAGAAAAAAAATGAAATTGATATATGTAAATTAACGTACTGATTTGTTTGAATGCGAATGGGTGGTTGATGATGATGCCACCCATCCTCATCAAACACGAATCCTTTTTTAACAAACTTTGAGATTATAAGCCAGAGGTGAATCGTCAACGATGTTAGTTAATTCCTTGATTTGTTTGTATTTATAAATCTATAATAATTCATAATTTATTAAAATTATTTTTAAAATTGATTTTTTTAATTTAAGAATTATTATTTCAATTATATTATAAAGAAATTTATTTATTATTTTATTAATTAAAAATAATACAATAATTTCTAATAATATTTAAATATAATTTGTTAAAATAAATTTTTAATTTAATTTTTTTTATTAATCATTTTATCACCATCATGTTACTTAACGACTTCACAATCAATATTATCTCAATTCAATCGTTCAATTTCTCAAATCCTCATCGCGTCTTCAAATTCCACACGCGCAGGCAACAAGTCAATATACATTATTCCCTAAAATTAACCATAGTGGAGATTTCCGTAATATTCTAAAAACATTATTCCCTAAAATTAACAATAGTGGAGATTTCCGTAATATTCTAAAAGAACTTTGGGTGAAGTCGTGTATGGAAGGATTCCATGTTGCCACAGTTTTGGAAATCGTTATTTTCTTCCTCGTCTATAGTATTTTGTACCCGATGTCTTTGAGCGAGTGAGGTGCATGAGTTAATTTGCTTAACTCTCAAAAAGATTTGCCATAAGTTCTTTAGAATGAATAAGAGTTAAGTATTTTAAGTGCTTGAAAATATTTTATGGGTTCAAAGATAAGTTAATTAGTTTTCATGAAAATGTTTCATGAAATAATTTTGTGCATATAGAGATAAGAACATAGATTAGTTTTTTTTGAAAGAGAAATAAATATATATCATTATTTTGCTAGATATCTGAAAGAACTCCTCGAAAAGAATATATGGAAATTTTGGAAATAAAAAAATAGAACTACATTTCACTGTCTTAAAAAGGAAATATAGATTATATGTAGAAGAGAATAGTTGTTGTATTAATTTTCTCTTTGAAAACTTTTTTTTTAGAAAAAATACATGTGTTTATATGTAGTAAAAAGATAAGAAGTCTTGTTATATTATTAAGAAAGAACACATGTTCTTATGTCATAAAAGGTTAAAGAAGTCATGTGATGTTATTAAGAAAGAACATGTATCATATGTACAGAAAAGAACATTTATTGTGTTAGTTCTTGGAAAATAAATGTACGTTGCATTAGATTAAAAATAATTATTGTATTAGCTTTATTTTGGGAAAAGAATATGTAGTTTCATGCATGGATGATAGCCATTGTGTTGTCTTCCCTTTGGAAATATTATTCTTGAAAATATTATGTATTTGCATGTGAGATTGAATTAAATTTTTTTTGGAAAATCTTTTGTAAATGCAGAAATATTGTGATGGCTTTTCGTTTGATAAAATATTATCTTTTTCATGCAAGAAGAATAGTTATTATGCGAGTTTTCTTATGGGGAAAAATCATGTATTTGCATGAAAAACTTGTGTTAGTTTCATTTGGAAAAGATTATGTATTTGCATGCAATATTGTGTAGTTTTATATAATGAGAAGATTATTTTTCTTAAAGAAATGAACGCTATGGTGTAAATTTCCTTTGAAAATAATATGTATAGTCTCAGTGGTTCTCTTTAGGTAAATAATGTGCCTCATGAAAGGAAATGATAGTTATTGTAGCATTCATCTTGGAAATATTTTCCCAATCCTTATGCAAAGAGAGGGTATTAAAGTTGGAGATTATTTTGATTATTATTGTGTTTATGTTGTTAGAAATAGAGTTTAATTAATTCCATTTTCATAATACATGTAAAGTCAAGATTAAGAAGCATGAATTGATAATATTTAGGTAGTCTGCCTTATGCATGTGGCAATTTGAATGGTTAGGCATCTTTCATAACCATATGCATTCATGGATAACAAGCATATTTTTTTAGTTGTGTAATTTCAATTAATGCACGTGTAGAGTTGTCAAAATTGGCATGTCCAAATCCTTAGATTTTTATTTATTTATGCACATGAAAAGATGTTTGAAGTATCACTAGTAAATATTATTTATTGAAACTAATCATAATATTAAAACAATGGAAGGGAAGGATGTTGACTTATGCAAAGGATAGATTGTTTTTAATATTCTGGCAGACAAACAATTATATTCCATATAGATTAAGGAATGTCAACTACAGGATAATCTACTTATGGGAATAACCAAATAACAAAGACATGATGTGCGTGGATTTGTGGGTAAATGATATCATGAATGATGTAAAAGCTTCTAGCTAGTTATGGTGTAATGAAGATGATATTTGTTTTTAATATTTCATGGTATGGTTAAGGGATGAACTTCCTTACAAGCATTGAGTGAGTGGTGAACACGCTCATGAGCGTTTAATAAAATCAAACGTCCGTTGGTTTTCATCGTATGAGGTTTCTAGGGTATATTAGTGTCTAATGATGTAGTTTCATGTTTTTCCATTTATATGATGATGATTCCTTGAATGATGAGACATTTATATTATAAAGTATGTGTTTAAGTAACATCATTAAATGAAGCATGAAAATGGTACAAGGTTACATGAGGAAGTTTATGTTAATATTCTACAATAATGGTTATTAAGTTTTATGTAACCTACTATTCCTCTACTATAATTACTCTATATAATGATGATGGTTTTATGTGATAGTCAATGAAAATTATGTAATAGTAATTCAAATTGTTGCATTCCCTTAGTTATGTAAATATTACAAATTTCACATATAGATATATGTAAAGAAATGAAGTAAAAACACAATCAGTTCAATGTTGAGAAAATGAAATATTTCAATATCCATTCTTAACATAAAGTACTTAGTATGTGACATATAAAAATATTCATTATAAAGAATAAACTTATCGTGGGTTAATATTGAAGCTTAAGAAATATTTTCATATATTTCAAAATTTATAATAAGTAAAACACGTTAATGTGGACAATGTAGTCAATAAATAAAATATTTCAAAGTCGATGTTAACTAAAATATTAGAATGTCAAGTGTCTATATATTATCTATGGTTAAATAAACTATGTGTATGTTAAATAAAAAAATTGAAAGAAATATATTTTCATGGTTAAAATATTTCAAATAGTTTCATTATTTAACATTTTAGCCCTTTTTATTTATATTTTTAATTAATTTTGTGTGAATTTCATGTTTGTGTTGTGTAGTAAAGGGATTTAAAAAAATACACTTTTGTGTGTGTTTATATATATATATATATATATACTAACCATCGATTTATCAAGCGTGGAGAGAGATCATATCTCTTGAGATTCACACCTTTCATAAAGCTTTGGAAAGTAAAAAAATGTTTCGCCTAAAGAGATTTGATCCCTCTCTAAACTTTCTAGATCCAAGATTAAAATTGGTCTATACTATTATAATTAATTAAGAGTGTATTAAATAATTTATCGTGCTTTAAAATATTAATAATAATTTAATTTAAATGTTGTATTTAAGATAGACTCCAAACTAGTGCACATGATTCACTTATTTATACTCTATTAAATATATCGCTCTACAACAATGTGATTACCAATATTTTTAAAGATGTAAATATTCTACATAGTTTAAGAAAAAAATTATAGTCTATTTCATCGAATTGGATTTTATCATTTATCATTTAAAATAAATTTATATATAGGGAGAGAGAAGATCTTTCATATATGTAAGATTAAGTCTTTGAGATGATGTTGGGATAGATATATTTTATTAAAAATAATGATCATAATATTTCTATTAAAATTTAATTTTAGTTGATTATCAATATTTTTAGAGATGTACATATTATACATAGTTCAACAAAAATATTAATGTGTATTCTACATAATGTGTACACATCAGCACATATATAACATGTACACAACATCATATGCATGAAACACCACCTGCACAACATGTACACAACACTAATATACAATATGCACAAAATACCATATGTAAACAACACTAGATACATGTAACACCTTCCTCCCAGAATTACCCAAATTAACTAGTCTACTAGGGTAAACATGTGATGAGTAGCTACTATTGTGCCATTCAACCCCATGTACAATTAAGGAAGTGGAACTGACAAAACAAAACCAATATCACCTTTCTCAAATGTTTTTTGTGAATTATAATTATGCACCACAAAATTGAAATAATGATTCTAAATTGAGAATTTTGAAGATATATAAAATTTTGTGACTTCAATGATATTAGAAAATTTATTAATTTTTTTCTGAAATTTATTTAATAAAAACATTAAAATAATATGTAACATTGTACCTAAATTCATAACCAATAATAAATAATTTACAAAACATGATGTTGAGAGTCTAATGTTAATTTATAATAAAAGGGGCTCTCATCACATGAGTTTTAAAGCTTACTTTTAAAAGTTGAGTGAACATATATGGAAAATACATATAATTTATTTTTAGTAGATAATAGTATTCTTTATTATTCACTTAGAATAATATATTTAGCACTTAGAATAATATATTTAGTATTTGTTATTTGTGAAGAATAGATTTTCTTACCAAAGTATCAAATAATTTAATCCATCTCTTTATTTTTCATTAGCATTGAAAAGGAAATATTGAGATATTTTTATATAGCATATTGTAGTTAGGATTTTCTTATGTTTAAATATTATTTTTATATATTTATCTTTATTAATTTGGCATTTTCATTTCATTATCGAAACAATTTTTAGTTTCTAATTTTAATTTTTGATTAATATTTCTAATTTAAATATAATATTGTCCTTTTTAACCTTACTTTTCTTTAAATTTATTTAAATATATAAATAGAATTTTATACACTACAAGTATACATTCAACTTTTTTTTTATTCATCCTCTTTTAATCAATATGACACATATCAAAGAGTCAATTATATTTATCAATATTAATTTATAAACTTATATAAATCCATTCTCACACAAAATGTTAAGGATGGTGCCAAAGGATTAACATGACAAACAACTATACTGTGTCTTCCATGAAACGATTATATTTAAAATCATGCTCACTTTTACAGTGCACATAAAATGCATTAATGTGTTATTAGTGAAATTTGACTAACTTGGTTGTATTAAAGTGTTTGTTTTGTAAGACGCTTAGGAAAAAAAGGCAACTATATAATAAGAAAAAAAAACTAGTATAAACTTATAACTTTAAGGATCCAGTGATCTAGTTGTATTTCACGATATTTTTTATGTTTAAGTATTATTTTTACATATTGTAAGCTTACATATTTTTCTATACCATATTGGAGATCCAGCTGTATTCTACGATGTTTTTTTTAATGTTTAAATATTATTTTTACATATTTTAGCCTTTCACGCGGAATCTTCATTACCTTGGAATTTTGGTTTCATTATCAAAATAGCTTTTAATTCATAATTTTATTAGTATTTCTAATTTATATATAAAAATTTTATTTTAACTCTATTTTTTCTTAACTTTATTTAAATATATAAATAGAATTTTATACACTACAATTGTAGATTCAACTTTTTTTTATTCATCGTATTTTAATCACTATCACATAAAATATTAAGGGTGGTGCCAAAGGATTTACATGACAAGCAACTATATTGTGTTTTTCATGAAACGATCATAATTAAAATAATATATTGTATCTTGCATGAAACGATTATAATTAAAATCATGATCACTTTTATAGTGCATATAAAATTCATTAATGTGTTATTAGTGAAATTTGACTAGTTTGGCTGTATTAAAGTCTTTGTTTTGTAAGACAATTAGAAAAAACGCAACTATTATATAATAAGAAAAAAAATAAACTATATTAAAGATTAGTATAATATAAATATTTTTTTGGTAGTTTAAAAATGAAGTAAATTGATCTTGAAAAAAATTGATTTTTTCTTAAGATTTTCGTAAAATATAACAAAATTGTTTTGAAAATACTAGGTACAATGGTAAAGTTTCAAGATTTTAGGTCGCTTTGGGGTTTTTGATGGTGATCAATCCATTTCCACCATCAAAAAAAATATTCAAGCACTCCAACCATCACATTTTTTAGGAAGAAAAATCGTTGGAGTCTGGTCTCCTAGCCAACTTACTCCTTCGGTAGTCCACTTCTTTTTTTCTTTTACTAATTTTAATGATTTGAAAATACACCGGAAAAGCACACAAAAGAAGTTACCACTAATGTGAAAAAGGGTTACAAGAAAATTGGTTTTTGTCAACATGAAGAGGGATTCATGCTCTTTATTGGCCACTTTAACCCAGGTATGAAAGTTGAACTTTCTTTGTTGAATTTTGGAACTTCAATAATGGTTTTAATGTCATTAATATGATTTTCCTTTGATGACATTTTTTCTTCAATGCATACACTTTTGTTTGTGTGTGAATTAAGCTTTGATGGTGATATTTAATAAATAGAAAAGTAAAAGATGAATTTTGTAGATGGGAAGATAAGAAATAAAAAAAAATGAGTTCGTTATGGATATATACAAATGTATCAAAATGAAAATTATTTTTTTTTGCATATAAATTATAGTTTGATGTAAATTTGTTGTTGTACATGAACCTAGTTAACCCTAAGTAGCTTCATTTCAACTCAAGAACTTACATGTGGTGTGCACTTGGCTTTATTTAGTTAACTTAAGTTCCTACATGTGGTGTGCACTTGGCTCTAGATATGTAACTCTAGTGCTTGCATGTGGTGCATGTGCACATTAACCGAACATAAATCACACTTAGCTTTAGTTAGCATTAATTATTTGTATTTATTTCATGTACAACTAATGTTAACTTAGTTTCTTTATGTATTGATTCTCAAATAATTATTTGTAATCAAATTCATTCTCCATTCCAATTTTATTTTCAATTCTTGTGAGTTTGTGCAATTATTCTTTAGCTAGATATGTATCTATGGTCTAATAATTTTGCATGGTATCAGAGCGATATGTGTCTTGAGAAGGTTCATGAAGAGTATTTTGCATGTTTGAAGATTAGGAATAAGGAATTGTTTAGAGATTTGATTTGCAGATCAAAGCATTGGAGAACTGTTTCAGTTGTTGCTAAAACTACAAGGTGAAATAATGGATTTCCCATATTCGACTTGTCTTTATCCATATAACTACTTTCAATGAAATCCATAGATTTTTATTCACCTTAGAGACAAAGGCTTATATCAAATATTTATGAATATAGAAGCTGAACCTAATTCTGTCATCGCAAAATCCAAATGCTTTAGTAGGATGGATGAGGATTTTGGTATTGTTGTTGACCATATCTCCAACATTGTGTTTGCATAAGGATGCATGCACTACTCCGAATGATTTTTGGACAAACTTGGAGAATTTATTAGGAAAGTGGGATGAGATGTGGGCCCATATTCTCAGAAATGAGTTAAATTCCTTATGCTTTGAGAAAATTCAGAATGTCTTTACCAAATTCAAATCACTACTTCTTGAATTACAGGATTGCAGGATTGATAAATACATATAGGAAGGTCACTTGATCCTTTCTATTTCTTCTAAATTGGGTCATGAATATTTTGTTTTTGTTTCTAAATTTCATACAGTTAAACTTGTAACTAGATATAAATGGAAAATGCCCAAACCTGATGCATTTATTGGGTCTCTAGTTCGTGAGTATGATAAGCTCATCAAGATGTTTTCATTAAAGTATTCAAATTCACATGCACTTGACATGTGACATGAGAAATTAAAGTCCAAATCGAAACAAAATCAACAATCCAAAGGCAAAGGAAAGGCAAAAGATCTAGATCTAAGAAAGGGAGGAAATAAAAAACCTCTAGATGACTCTTCTAGCTCCAAGGGTAAGAAGGGAAAGAAAGTAAACTCCAAGTGACCTCATTGTAACAAATACTATCATCTAGAATCCTCTTGCATGGAGAAGACTATTGATCAGATAGTAACGACTCTTAAACAAAATAATCTTGGTCATCACATTTCATAAAGTGCCAAGAGGAAGAAGGAGGAAAAACCATTAGAAGCAAGGAGTAATGGTCATTCTTTGATTTCCCTTAATTCTACATCGCAAGAATAGATCATCGATGTTTCCTCAAATGAATATTTTTCTTCTCTACATGCATACTAGGGTCCCCATATTCTCATGGGGGACAACTCTACAGTTTCAGCACCTAGACAAGGAAAATTGTAATTCGAAGATGGAAGTTTTGAGAATGTATAACATATTTTGAAGCTTTGCATGAATCTTTTTTTAGTGTATCATATGACACACACTCGCACCAGAAGAACAGTGGAATTTTCCCCAGATTCTGTGAGCATTTATGATATGCAAACCAACATAAATATTGCATCTGGAAGGGTAAGTGATCAATCTCATCTGTATACATTTTCTGATTTTCTTCCTCGGTAAAATTCTATTTTGCTACTTACGCATGCAAATGAAGAAATTAGGATTTGGCGCAAGAGATTTGGGCACTTGAATTTCAGATATATGCAACAACTTAGCAAGCAAGGGATGGTTTTAGGATTTCCATCCATTAAATTTTCAAATGGTGTTTTTAATGGATGTGGTCTCTAAAAGCATCCACAAGACAATTTCGAGAAGGGGCATGCATGGAGAACCTCTTCACCTTTGGATATTGTACATAATGATCTCATTGATCCATTTCTAGTACCTGAAATTAGAAAATCAAGATATATGTTTTCATTTATAGATTATTACATGAGATTCACTTGGGTTTACTTCTTAAAATTCAATTCTTAAGTTTTTCAACACTAAATATTTTCAAAGCGCATGCAGAAGATCAATCTGGAAAATGCATCAAGATCCTCTGCAAAGATAATGGGAAGGAATATGTCAAAAAAGATATCCAAAATATTTTTATTGAAGAAGGCATATTGTTGCATCATGCAATTCCTTACACTCTGCAACAAAACAGGGTGTCTGAAAGGAAGAACTGATCTTTGAAAGAGATGGCCTATTGCATATTGCATGCAAGATCTCTTCCATCAAAATTATGGGTTGAAGCCATCAATTGTGCCTCATACATCCAAAATGGATCTCATCATAAATATTTTACTTTAAAAACAACTTTTGAGGCTTCGAATGGAATGCAAACGAAGTTCATTCATATCTACATTTTCGGAACTCAAGCTTGGGCCCACAATCCTACTGAGAAGACAAATAATTTGGCTCTTCAAAGCAAGTAATGCATGTTTTTGAATATTTTTATGATGTCAAAGCGACATTGCTTTATATGAATAATGAATACCTCTTTATTGAAAGGAGTGTAAAGTTTGAAGATGATACTTTTCCTACAAAACTAGATGAACCTGTTGCAAACTTTCCTTCACCACTAATTGATGAGTATGTAGATGATACTTCAGAAAAAAATCAAGTTCTAGAGGAAAATTTTCCTATGACACCTGTTGGACCATTATTTGTTGAACATCAAGATAATACTTCCTCATGTAGTTTGTAACATTCTCAACCACATTCAGCACAAAGATGGCGCAGCATGAGTGATGTCTTAGATGATCTTGCCACTATACCCTAATTTGGGAATTCTCCATAAGAAATCTTATCTGTGGAGACATGCATGCCCATGCATGCATATGATCCCCGGTCTTATGCGGAAGAAGTTGGGCATCTTGAATGGGAAGCAACTATGGATGAGGAACACAACTCTCTCATTTAGAATGAGACTTAGTGCCTAGTTCCACTACCTTATAATCGTAAAATTGTCAAGTGCAAGTGGGTTTAATAGACCAAAAAAGCAGTATATGACAAACTCAGTCAATATAAGGAATTATTGGTGGCAAAAAAATTTCAGTAGGTACATCATGTTGACTATGATGAGGCTTTTTCTCCAGTGAAAAAAATGGATTCCATTCGACTAGCTCTCTCCATTACATCATGAAGAGGATGGGTGGTGCATCATATGGATGTGAAGAATGAATTTCTTCATGGTGATATTAAGGAGGAAATCTACATGGAGCAGCTATGGGGATCTGTGCAATATTCATCTCTGGTATGAAAACTAAAGAATTCTATTTATGGCCTCAAGAAGGGACCAGAAGGAGGTACGAAAAGATGAATACTTATTTGTTATCTAAGAATTTTGTATGCTATGAGCGTGATTACAATGCTTATTTGTTGAACAAAATTGAGTCCTTGTTTATTATAGTACTCTACGTAAATGGTATTTTGATAAGGAGTAGTTCAACTTATGTCGTTTATATGTTTAAAAGTGCATTGCATAAGTGATTTTCTATGAAACATATGGGCTTGTTAATTTTTTTCCTTGGACTAGAGATCAATTAGAGTGGTTATGGGATTACCATTTCTCAACCAAAGTATTCTAGAGATCATTTGGCAAGATTTCACAAGAGTGATTGCAAGCCAACAACCACACGTTTCTTATCAGGGATAAAGCTTGAGAACGACAAAGACACAGCATTGGTTGATTGCAAATTTTATTGTAATATTGTGTGGAGTATTCTTTATCTCACTCACTCTCATCTTGCTCTCTCATATTCCATAAGAGAATTTTCCAGATACATGCACGATCCACATGAGTTACATTAGAAAGTTGTAAAGTGCATCCTTTAATCTAGGGCACAATCACTTATGGGATTCATTATGCAACGAATTTTTCTTTAGATCTCATTAGATTCATAGATTCATATTGGGCTCACAAAAACCTTTATCGCAAGTCCACCTATGATTATTTACTTAGTTTAGGATCCATCCCAATTTGTTGGTCAAGAAGGAAGAACAATGTCATTTATTTATCATCATCATAGACTTATTACATGGGAGAAGTCAACACCACTATTTAGAACATTTGGCTATAAAATTTTCTTTCTGATCTTGCAATCAGTGTCCATCCTCCAACTGTCATACGGTGTCACAATCAAGCTATGCTAAATTTTGCAAAGATCTAGTGTAGGGACAACGAACCAAGTACATCGAGATCCACGTGCACTTTATTAGAGAAATGACTCATGATGGGATCATTGATCTGCAATATTTTCTGAACTCTGAACACTTTGCTAACATGTTCACCAAGACATTCATTGAGAAGAAGTTTCAATTTCTACGAGATTGCCTCTACTTTTTGCTTTATATTTTGACAGGGGTTTTATTCCCACTTGGTTTTCCCTCTTTCCTTATTTTCATGCATTGTAATGGGTACCTAAAATGGCCTTGTTGTCAGGACCCATTCATTTTGCATCACACTTACCTAAGTTATGCTTAAATGGGGGTGTTGGTGTACATGCACCTAGTTATCATTAATTAGCTTCAATTCAATTTGAATGCTTACATATGGTGTGCACATGGCTTTAGTGAGTTAACTTGAGTGCTTACATGTAGTGTGAACTTGTGTTAAAATTGGACAACTAGGTCCAAACTCCATGTTGTGATGCTCAGATGAAGATACCAATATTTTTATTGGGTTCCTGGTTCGGAGAGGTGTAAGATCGATCTAAAATTGATCTTAATCCGATGAGCAGAACATTTATTTTGAATTTATTTTTAATAATTTCAAATATGTGTAGGTCAGCCTTAAGGTTTTACACCCCTAGAAAATGTGTCACAAACCTCAGTGATTGATATAAATACAGTCAACGTTGGAGGACATTTCACTCCACACACATCATCTCTCCTCTTCTGATTGGTTCGAGCTCCTTGGAGGCAGTTTCAATTCACACGTGGGAAAGAAGGACAAAGATGTTGTTGTTGCCGTTGCTTCCGTTGTTGCTGTCGTTGTTGCTACCGTTTTTGCTGTCGTTGCTGCCATTATTGCCGTTGTTTCCACTGTTGCCACCATTGTTGTTGTCGTTGCTGTTGTTGTTGCTGCCATTGTTGTTGCTGTTGCTGCCATTGTTGCTGGGCGTTGAGTTTTCTGGGGTTGAATTTGAGTTGAACGTATGGCTGTTTTAAGGGTTGTTGTGACACATGTTGGGTTGGATGACCAAGGAAACTTTGCTGGTTGAAGCATCCTGTTGACCGCCGTAACGCACCACCACATTTTTCTGTTTTTGGTTTGTCTTCTATAGATCTACTAGTATGTTCTATCAGCATTTTCCTTGATTGTTTATGTTATTGTTGTGGTGAAAAGTAAAGTTGCATCAAGCATAGAACATCTACATAAATTTACATGGTATCAGAGCTGAGGTGAAGAAAAGCCCTAATTTATAGCAATCATCAACGAAGAAAATGGGTTCCACAAACTATGGCTTCAAGGAGGATGACAAATTGACTGGAAAGGATGACTTCCACGCTTGGAAGATGATATTAGATCTCAAATTGGAAGACCAAGATGTCATGGACTATGTGCAATGTAAACTCCAAGAACCTCCATCCACTGCTACTGCTGCTTCCAAAACAAAGTACAAGAAGGGGGAGATCAAAGAAAAGTTGATGATCAGGGAATCCATTCATAAAATTCTAGTGGCCTACATCTCTAATTTGGGCACATCCAAAGAGATGTATGATAAATTGATTCTCATGTTCAAGGCCAACAATGCGAATCAAGTACTATTTTTCAAGAATCAACTGAAGAATCTGAGGAGAGGCAAGGATGAGTCTGTCCAATCATACTTTCTGAAGCTGACCGAGATCAGGAACAATTTGGTGGCTATTGGGTTGATCGAGAGATGGTACTCACCGCACTTGGAGGGCTCCCATCTGAATGGCATGTGTTCAACATTACCATTCTCAATAATAATGTGATGCCTGACTTTGACGAGGTACTGTCGAGATGCGTTCAAGAAGAGACAAGAATGAAGGAGTATGAAAATGAAGGGAATGTTGCCTACACTGCTCATTCTAGAAAGAAAAACTTTGGTGGTCCAAAGATCAAAGGAAGAGCAAGGGCACAATGAAAGAAGGGCAAGTGTTACACTTGTCATAGGCTAGGTCACTATGCTAGAGAATGTCCTTTCAAGAAGGATTCTCCCGATGGAGATGACAATCAAAGGAACAACAGGCTCAAGGGAAAAAGGAAGGCTCTCTCAGGAAGAAATGATCAACCTTTCAAAAGGTCAAGAAATTATAGGTATGAGGAATCAAATGTTGTTGATAAAAAAAATGAATTCATTCTTGTATCTTCCCTCTCTGTTGCATCTCCACTCGACACTATGGATGTCTGGTTGATAGATAGTGGTGCCTCAAGGCACATTGCTGGCTTCAAGGAAGCACTCTCTGATATGGTTAATAAGGATGCCAATCTGGAAATTATCCTTGGAAATAATACCACATATCCTATGAAAGGGACAGGGACTATGACCCTCAACTTGTCTCAAGGTCAAGTCCTATGCTAGCAGGAGGTACTCTATGTACCTAATTTGAAGAAGAACCTTGTGTCTATATCCGCCATGGAAGAAAAAGGTTTTAATGTGGCATTCACTGATGGAAAGGTGCACATGTGGAAGAAGAGCTTCAAGGAAGCTATCATGTTTGGGTTTAGAATTGATACACTCTACCAGGTTGGAGGAAGTCCACTAGGAGAAATGACATGAGATGCTATCCGACAGACCAATAATGGCACTGAATATGAGACAAATGAGTTCAAGAACTTTTGTAGAGGAGCCAACATCAAGAGGGAGACCACAATTTTTGTGGGCTACAACGAAACTTCGAAGGCCTATATATTATATGTGCCTAGTTAAAGGGAAGTGAAGATATGCCACGATGTCACCTTTGACGAAGATACTTCCCTGAGGAAAGTATTCAATCTTCCGAGATCTGAGGAACATCATGAAGCAAGGCCTGGAAATCAAGAAGAACCAAAGGATGAAACAATGCCTAATGTTGAAGGACCGATGGACCCGATTGATCCACCTCCTTCACTGGGAAAGAGACCATCATGGCTCAGGGACACTCTCGAGGATGTTGAGGGACATGTAGCCAAAAAAAGGGGGGGGGGGGTAACATTCCGTGAAAGCAAGAAGTTGAGTAGATACCAAGGGTATCTAGCAGCCATGAGTACTATTGTACAATCTGAGCCTGGATCCCTTGAAGAAGTCGTAAAGCATCAAGTCTGGAAGGACGTTATGCATGAAGAGTATGAGTCCATTATGAAGAATGATGTCTGGGATGTGGTTCCAAGACCGAAGGACAAAGCAGTTGTCCCCTCGAAATGGCTCTACAAGATCAAGCATGGATCTGATGGAAGTGATGAAAAATTCAAGGCAAGATTCATTGCCCGTGGCTTCTCCCAAAAGGAAGGCATAGATTATGATGACATATTTGCACCTATGGCCCGATACGCCACCATTCGATCTATTATAGCCCTTGCTGCTACGTAAGTATGGAGTCTTCATCAGATGGATGTGAAGATCGCATTTCTGCATGGTGCGATAAAGGAAGAGGTATATGTGAAGCAACCTCTGGGGTTCGAAGTCTAGGATCGGGACACCCATGTCTGCAAGTTGAAGAAAGCCCTCTATGGGTTGAAGGAAGCACTTAGCGCTTGGTACGAGAGGATATATAGCTACTTGATGAAGCTGGGCTTCACTCAAAGTAATGCTGATCCGAACCTTTACTTCTAGGTTGTCAAAGGGAAGCCTCTCATTCTAGTGTTGTATGTGGATGACCTCTTCCTGACAGGTTCTGACCCTCTCATTCATTAGTGCAAGAGGGAGCTCACTGCTGAGTTTGAGATGAAGGACCTAGGACTGATGCACTATTTCCTAGGCCTAGAGGTCTGGCAGAGACTTGGCAAGATTTTCCTTTCTTAAGGAAACTACTTTGTGAAGCTTCTGGAAAGATTTAGTATGGTGGACTATAAGTCCGAGTCGACACCAATGGAGCTCAACTTTAAGAAGTTGAGTGGTAGCATTGCTGGGCTCGTGCTAGCAAATCCTACTGAGTATCTTCAACTCGTAGGGGCCCTAATGTTCTTAGTGAACACCCGTCCAGATGTATGTTGTGCAGTGAACACTTTGAGTCAACACATGGTTGATCATAACATTCACTAGCTTGGTGCCACGAAACTCTTGAGATATCTCTAGGGCACGATAGACCATGGGCTGAGATACACTGTCAGAAGCATGACACTCCTTGGATATACTGATGCCGATTGGGCTCCCAGTGTGGTGAATCGCAAGGGCATATCTGGATGCTGCTTCGCACGTAGATCTGCTTCGGGCAGGAAACGAAACTTGGTAGCCTTGAGCACCACTGAGGCCGAATACATTGCAGCATGTATGGCCTGTTGTGAAGTCACTTGGTTACGAAAACTCTTCAATGAGTTGTTCGAGCATGTGCTAGATGCCACCATTATCCTTTGTGATAACCTGAGGGGGATTCGTTTGTCATAGAATCCCACGTTCCATGAACGATCCAAGCATGTTGATGGCTGGTACCACTTTATCTGAGATATGGTACAACGAGGTGTCGTAAGGCTCGATCATATAGCAATTGATGAGCAGGTTGCAGATATTCTCACAATGCCCTTGGGGAAGGTCATGTTCCTAACCTTCCGTGAGAATCTTGGAATCGTGGAATGACCCTATTCTGAGGGTCCTGTTGGACGATGAGCTATGGGAGCTTTGGGGGGGCCTTGGGGATAGTTCCTCAGAACTACAAGCACACACACGGCTAGGCTTATCGAACCTTGTGGTGCTTCTACCCCACCTTTATGATATTTGAGTAGGTTCACCTCTCATGATCTGTGCCCCGTATGCATCCTACCCACTGGGTTTCGGACTCATGGGAAGTACCTCTCATTTGGCCAATGAGGTGGGAAAAGCTATAGACTAGTAGCAAATACTGATAAACGCATCAGATATTGTCATACTCTCTATCTAGGATGGCACGTGTCCAACCACTCGATTTGGGATCAAGTCTAGTGAGGTTTCGGACCTCCTACTGACTTCGGGTTAGATGAACCAACTTCTGGTTGGTATGTGACTCTTTGACTCCAAGGGAGGTTTCAGACCTCCTACTGACTTCGGGTTAGATAAACTAACTTCGGGTTGGTATGAGACTCTTTGTGAGTCTTATAGAGGTTTCAGACCTCTGGGCTGAATCTGTTAGCCGAGAATGATGTCTTTGTGACTGACCCATTACTGTTCTGAAATAAAGAGGCCAGGAAAGCAAGTTAGAGCGGGATGACGCACGATGTTTGATTGCACAGGTGGATGAAGTTCTCCCTAGTTGAGAGGGAGTGTTAAAATTGGACAACTAGGTCCAAAATCCATGTTGTGATGCTCAAATGAAGATACCAATATTTTTATTAGGTTCCTCTTTCGGAGAGGTGTAAGATTGATCTAAAATTGATCTTAATCCAATGAGCAGAACATTTATTTTGAATTTATTTTGAATAATTTCAAATATGTGCAAGTTGGCCTTAAGGTTTTACACCCCAAGAAAATGTGTCACACACCTCAGTGATTGATATAAATAGAGTCAACATTGGAGGACATTTCACTCCACACACATCATCTCTCCTCTTCTGATTGGTTCGAGCTCCTTGGAGGCAATTTCAGTTCACACGTGGGAAAGAAGGACGAAGACGTTGTTGTTGTCGTTGTTGCCATTGTTGCTGCCATTGTTGTTGTTGTTGCTACCATTGTTGCTGCCGTTGTTTCCATTGCTGCCATTTTTGCGGTTGTTGTTACCGTTGTTGCTGCCGTTGTTACTACCATTGTTGTTGTTGTTGCTGTCGTTGTTGTTGGTGTTGCTGCCATTGTTACCATAGGGGTAGCGTTGACTTTTCTGGGGTTGACTTTGAGTTGACCGTATGGCTGTTTTGAGGGTTTTGTGACATATGTTGGGTTGGATGACCAAGGAGACTTTGCTAGTTGAAGCATCCTGTTGACCATCGTAACGCACCACCACATTTTTCTGTTTCTAGTTTGTCTTCTATAGATCCACTGGTATGTTCTATCAACATTTTACTTGATTGTTTATGTCATTGCTGTGGTGAAAAGTAAAGTTGCATCAAGCATAGAACATTTCATAAATTTACAACTTGTCTTTATTTAGTTAACTCTAAAGCTTGGATGTGGTGCATGTGCACATTAACAAAACATAAAGCACACTTTGCTTCAGTTAGTTTTAATTATGCGTAGTTACTACATGTAAAACTAAGCTTAACTTAGTTGCTTTATGTATTTCTTCTCAAATCAATATTGTGTAATCAAATTCATTTCTTTATTCCAATTTTTTTTTTAATTCTTGCGAGTTTATACAATTATTTTTTAGCTACATTTTGTGCTCTAATAATCTTAGAAACTTATAATTGGATGTTGATAACTTTTCTTTCTTTCTTTATAGTTAGATATTGATTGGTTGTTCTTCTTTCTTTATGAAAATATAAAATAATAAAAATATTATTTATATATATATATATATATATATATATATATATATATATATATAGTGTTCATAAATGATTGAATGTAGAAAATAAACACCTTTTTTTTTGAAAATTTAACATTCTAATATAAAAAAAAATACAATTTACTTCAGAAGAGTTGAACGAACGAAAATGTACAATTTTCTTTAGAAAATTCATCATTGAATATACAATTTTTTCTTTCAAAATCATGTGTTTTATTCTCCTAATAGGTTTTAAACGTAAAAAATAATAATAAACACCAATCAAAAAATGTAAGTCAAGGGCTGATTTGTTTTGTATATGAATTATAGTTTCATTTTGATACTTCACCTTTCCTTTCTTTCCTTTAGCTTTAAGAGGAAAGCAAAAAACGATTTCCTTGTGGAAATACACGAATATTCAAACACGCTAATTAACGCACCGTTTTGTGTACATGTGAATAAAGGTTTGATGTGAATATCGAGCTTTTTTTTCCCTTCACTTTAAGAAATAAGTGGAAAAGCACACAAATGAAATTGATATATGTAAATTAAGGTACTGATTTGTTTGAATGCGAATGGGTGGTGATGATGATACCACCCATCATCATCAAGCGTGAACCATTTTTCTACCCAACTTTGAGATTATAAGCCCGACGTGAATCTTCAAACATGTTAATTAATTCCTTGATTTGTTTGTATGTATAAATTTGTATTAATTCATAATTTATTAAAATTATTTTAAAAAAATAATATTTTAATTTTAAAATTATTATTTCAAGTGTATTATAAAGGAATTTATTTATTATTTTATTAATTAAAAATAATAAAATAATTTTTAATAATATTTTTTGAACATGATTTAACAAAATAATTTTTTAATTTAAAATTTATTTTTTAATCATTTTCTCACCACCGTGTGGCTTAATGACTTGACAATCAAACATAATTATGTATTTAATTATTATCCTAATTGAATCATTAAATTCTTCAAATCCTAAATCGTGTCTCTAAATTCCAAATGCAATGAGTCAATATACATTATTTCCTAAAAAGAACTAGAGTGGAGATTCCCGTAATATTCTAAAAGAGCTTTGGGTGAAGTCGTGAATGGAAGGATTCGATGTTGCTACAGTTTTGGAAATCATTATTTTCTTCCTCATTTATGATATTTTGTACCATATGTCTTTGAGCACATGAGGTGCATGAGTTAATTTGTTCAACTCCAGAAAAGGTTTTTCAAAAGTTCTTAAGAATGAATAAGAGTTAAGTAGTTAAGTGCTTGAGAATATTTTATGGGTTTAAAGATAACTTAATGAGTTTCCACCAAAAAGTTTCCTCAAATTATGTGCTTAAAGTTTCCTCAAATTATGTGCATATAAAGATAAGCACTGAGATAAGTTTTATTGGAAAAAGAAATAAATATATATGATTATTTCATTAGTAATTTGAAAGAGCTCTCGGAAAAGAATATATGGAAACTTTGAACATAAAAAGATAGTAGTACATCTCATATCTTAAAAAAGGAAATATGGATCAATAATTTTTTTGAAAAAAACATGTATTCATATGCAGTAAGGATAAGAAGTCTTGTTATTTTACTAAAAAGGAACATGTGTTCTTATGCCGTAAAAGGTTAAATAATTCATGTTATGTTATTAAGAAAGAACATGTATTATATGTATAAAAAGGAACAATTATTGTGTTAGTTCTTGGAAAATAAATGTATCTTGCATGCAAATAAGAATAATTATGGTGTTATCTTTATTTGCAAAAATAATATACAGTTTCATGCATGAATGATAGTCATTGTGTTACCTTCTTTTTGGAAAGATTCTTCTCGAAAATATTATGTATTTGCATGCGAGATTGTAATAACTTTATTTTGGAAAAGATTTTGTAATTGCATGCAAGATTGTGATGCCTTTTCGTTTCATAAAATATTAAATTTTTTCATGCAAGAAAAATAGTTATTATGTTAGTTTTATTTTGGGGAAAAATCATGTATTTGCGTGCAAATATTATGTTAGTTTCATTTGGAAAAGATTATGTATTTGCATGCAAGATTGTGTAGCTTTATATTTTGAGAAGATTATTTTTCTTAAAGAAATGATAGATATTGTGTAAGATTCCTTTGAAAATAATATCAATAGTTTTGGTGGTTCTCTTTAGGTAAATAATGTGCCTTGTGAAAGGAAATGATAGTTAATGTGGTATTCATCTTGGAAAGGTTTTCCCTCTCCTTATGCAAATAGAGGGTAATAAACTTGGGGGTTATTTTAATTATTATTGTGTTTATATTGTCAGAAATAGAGTTTAACTAATTCCCTTTTCATAATACATGTAAATTAGGGATTAAGAAGAATGCTTTGATAATCTCCAGGTAGTTTACCTTATGCATGTGGGGATTTGAATGGTTAGGCATGGTTCATAACCATATGAATGCATGGGTAACAAGAATTTTTTGTTAGTTTTGTACTTTCGATTAATGCATGTGTAGAGTTGTCAAAATAGGAATGTTTAGGTACTTGGATTTTTCTTTATTTATGCACATGAAAAGATGCTTGAATTATCACTAGTAAAGATTATTTATCGAAACTAATCAAGATATCAAAGCAATGGTAGGGAAGGATGTTGACTTATGCAAGACAACAAAGTATGATATCAAAGAAATGGTATGGAAGGATATATTATGTTTAATATTGTGGAAGACAACGAAGTATGGTCCATATAGATTAAGGAATTTCAATTGCAAGATAATCTACTGATGGGAATAACTAAGTAACAAATACATGATGTTCGAGGATTTATGGGTAAATGATATCATGATTGATGTAAAAGCATCTAGCTAGTTATGTTGTATTTAATATGATATTTCTTTATAATATTCCATGATATGGTTAAGGGATGAACTTACTTACAACCATTGAGTGAGCGGTGAACACCCTCATGAGCGTTTAATAAAATTAAACATTTTTAGGTTTTCACCCTATGGGGTTTCTAGGGTATATTAGTGTCTAACGATGTATTTTCCTATTGTTCCATTTATATGATGCTGATTCCTTGAATGGAGAGATATTTATACTATCAAGTATGTGATTGAATAACCTCATTCAATGAATCATGAAAATTATACAAGGTTACATGAGGAAGTGTATATTAATATTGTACAATAATGGTTGTTAATGTTTATGTAAATTACTATTCCTCTACTAAAGTTATACTATATAATGATGATGATTTTATCTGATAGTTAACGAACATTATTTAATAGTAATTCATATTCTTTTATGCATGTAATTTTGTAAATGTTACAAATTTCACATATAGATATATATAAATAAAAGAAGTAAAAAAACAATCGTTTTAATGTTGAGCAAATGAAATATTTCAATATCCATTCTTAAAATAAAGTAGTTAGTATGTGTGATCTAGGTCGATATTTCTAGCCACCCACCTATTACACTTGGCTTCCCACCATTTTTTTTTTTTCAGTTTTTCATTTTCTTTAAGTGTGGCAATATTTACTATTTTTGGCATTTTTTCGGTTCCTCAACTTCTAGAGCCATTTTGAGGCCCTAAATGACATTTTTTGGAAACTCGAGAGCAGCATGGAAATTATTTTGATCTTTCTCACATCAAAATTTGTAGTCCTTGGATAGATATTTCTAACAAGGTATTGTTTGCATCAAACGAGGATTGTATGCCAAAGTTATGTTCCCGAGAAGTTGATGTACCAATTTACCCAAACGGGGCCCATAGTTTTGGTGTTTTGTCTCCTAGGGTTAGGTTTTTAGATGTTTAGGGTTTTCCATTATTTCTCAATAATAATAGGCCCTCGAACCTCATTGTAACACAATTTAGAGGCTTGTATCCACCACATCGCTTCTCAGAGATAAGCTACTAGCGCCCTAGCTAGTTTATTTCCATTTTTTCTGCAAAAAAAAATTAGTTCTTTAATATTAATGAAATGAAGTGTTATATCTCTTGGATTTTTGTATTTATGGTTATATCTGTATTCTATTGCATTCCTGCATAAATTCAAATCACTGGTATCATAGTGGTCTGCTCTTTCTCGATACTTATTTGCATGTCCCCAACGAGGTCGAGGTATTAGGAGTTAGGGCTTGATCTGGTTGGATCTTTGCAATATCAGCCTCGCAAACCCCGATGACCGCCCATGGGGGACGAAAAGAAATATGAGGGAGCAGGAGATCCTATCAAAATATTGCATGAGGAGGCCCTCGAAAAAAAAATGAACGCAATGATGGATAATTTTTCCTAGATCCTTCAACGAGTGCCCAACGATGACACATCTACATCTAGCAGCCACTCTAGAGGCACAAATCCTTTTAAGGTACAAGTAAAATTTGACATTCCCATATTTGAGGGCTAAACATATGCAGACGTCGTAAATATATAGTTGAATCTATTAGAAGAATATTTCTCAGTTCATGAGTTTTCCGACTGAGACAAGACTATTTTTACACTCCTCAAAGCTACCCCCCATGTCAAGGACTGGTGGGAAACCTGCTATGAGAAAAAGGATGAGGGGGAACCCTCTCTCTCCTCAGTTGTACCCACGTGGAATTATTTCTGAGACACCATTAAGGAAAAATATTATCCCATGGGGAGCTATGAGGACAAGTACGTACAATGGACTACGTACGAAAACAAAGGGATCAAGATATGCATGAGTTGACGAATTTGTTCCATATGTTGTGCACAAATTTGGGTATCAAAGATTTGAAGAAACATTTAGTGCTGAAGTAACGTAGTTATTTTCACAAATACATTCAGGAGGAAATGGAGTTCCTTGATATCTCCTTGCTTGGTACAACATACTGGTATCCTACCAAGATCGAGCATAAATTCAAACAGAAGAAGCGAGGCTTTTGATATGTGAATCGAAAGCAAGCGAAAGGTGCCCCAAAATCGTAGAACAAAGGACAAAGCCAAGGCATGTCAGCAGTGAAAACCTACCAAATCTGCAAGCAAAGAAGAACACCACAAATCCGAAGAATGACATGGGAAAGTGGTGTGAATTCCATAAGAGATCCACTCACAACACAAGTGAGTGTCGGGCCAAGAAGTCACTAGTGGCTAAGATTAGGGCTTCTGAATCAGATGTATGCCCCGACTTTGAATCAGAACCTGAAAAGGGGAATGACAAAGGGAAGACGATTATTGATGTGAATCCCAACACCACCGTTGCCACCATGAATATCCTGAAGGAGGAACCGTAAGATCCAGAGTAGTAGGAGCGTCTCTTCCACTCCCAAATGTGGGTAAATGGTTCCCCACTACAATTCATTGTTTATAGTGGGACCCAAAAGAACCTCATTTCAGGAGAGGTCGTGAAGTGGTTGGGATTTTCGACCATGGTACACCCACATCGTACACCATCGGGTGGCTTCACAAAGGATAGAATCTTCGCGCCAACTAGCAGTTTCACCTTCCCTACAACATCAAGCCCTTCATGGATGAGTTATTATGTGAAATTTCTCCTCTTAATGTTTGTGATCTATTATTAGGCCAACCATACTTGTGGAAGTGACATGTTATGTATTAGACCCGAGCTTGCTTTGTTATTGTTACTTTTGGTGATAAGTTGTAAAGGATATGAGAGGTACCACCAGTTACCACTATCTCTTTGGTTACTGCAAAAAAATGCAGTAAGGTCATTTCCAAAACTGGGAAATGTGTTTCCCTGATGATATGCCCTCAGGGAAAGAAGAATACTATGGCCATGACCTCTAGACAACTCCTCTACATGAAAAGAACAAATGGAAAAGGTTGTGGAGGAGTCGAGGGACATATTAACCTCACCCACGGGGGTGCCTCTACACTTTCAGGTAAGCACCCCATCGATATGACCCCAGGTGTGCCACTGCCTAATTGACCGATCTATTGGCGCTCTGTTCTGGAGAAAGATGAAATCAAGAGGGGTATTCTGGAACTACTGCAGCAAGTTCACATCTGGCCAATTTTATCACCCTATGGGAGCCCGATCATGTTGGTGCAGAAGAAGGATGGAACTTGGAGACTCTATATTGACTATTAGACGTTGAACAAGATCAATATCCAGAAAAGGTACCCAATCCCACAAATTGATGACCTTATGGACCAACTCAAATGGGAGAAATGTTTCAGCAAGATCAAATTCAAGTCCAGGTATCACCACATACCAATCAAACCCTCCCATGTGTGGAGACTGCCTTCAAATCCAAGGAGGGCCTTTTTGAATGCCTGGTCATTCCTTTCGGGTTGATGAATGCTCTTGCAACCTTCATGAGGCTAATGGAAAACATATTGCGACCATTCACCAACTCATTTGTAGTGGTGCACTTGGATGACATGCTGATCTTCAGCAAGACTTGGGAAGAGCACCTCCACCACATATGAAAGGTCATCCAAACACTGAGGTAACACATGTTGTGTGCTAATTTGGAGAAGTGCACTTTTTTCATGACCCAGGTTAAGTATCTGGGATACATTATTGTTGAATGGGGGGTCCATGTGGATCTAACCAAGATCCAAGTCATTCGGGATTGGCCAGCCCCAACTAATCTAACAGAGCTTCATAACTTTCTGGGTCTTGCTAATTTCTAACGTAGGTTTGTGTTGGGATTCTCTCATATCACTGGGACCTTGAGTCAAGTCTCCGAGGGAGGAGTGAAAGAAAAATTATTTTGGTCGAAATCTTAACAGAGGGTGTTCATAGAGTTGAAACATCACCTCTACTCTTCCCAATGCTGACATTACCAGAATTGAAACAAAAATTTGAGATCGAGATAGATGCCTCTAACTATGCTATTGGGGCAGTTCTTACTCAACAGGGGCATCCAGTGGCATATCAGAGTGAGAACCCATCCAACACAGTCCGCAAGTATCCCACTTATGACAAAGAAATATATTCCATTGTGCATGCCTGTCGACAATGGAAGCATTACAATTTGGGAAAGGAAATGGTCATCCACACAAAACACTAACCACTATAGTTCATAAAGACACAAGGGAATTTATAGAAAATCGCCATCAAAATTGGTCCACATATATGCAATAGTTTCATTTTAACATCAAGTACAAGAAGGGCAACACCAATAATGTTGCAGACTACCTCAGCCAACCACCGATCATGGCGCTAACCACCGTTATCAACTCTTGTGGGCACGAGACTTGTGATTGGATGCTTCTCTACAATATTGATCCAGAATTCGGCCACACATACAAGACACTATTGGAGGGTACACAAGTTCCAAATTTTCACCTCCAGGATGCACTGCTATGTCACATGGGATACCTTTCTGCTCCTTTAAGCGAGCATGCTAAGATGATTTCAGAGTCGTTGGGCATTTCATGGTCAATAAAATAGTGTCAGTACTGCATAAATATTTCTATTGGCTGAACCTTCCACAACATTTTTGGAAGTGCATCAGATCCTCCACTGCTTGCACCATTTCCAAACTGACCATGAAGAAGCAAGGATGCTATACTTCACTACCTACCCCTACTCAACCTTGTGAATCCATCTCCATGGATTACATTTCGGGGCTTCCTTCTACTAAGCACAGAAACGAATGTGATTTCATGGTTGTCAATAGATTCTTTAAGATGACCATTATGGCGGCTTGCAAGAATAATATCATAGCATAAGCCACTGCTAAACCCTTCTTTGAATGAGTGTGGGTGCACTTTTGGATCCCATAGTCTATCATATCAAATCAAGAAAACAGGTTCCTTAGCACATTTTGGTCTAGCCTCTGGTCAATGATGGACACCAAGCTGACCAATTACACAGCTTTCCATCCCCAAAATGATGGCCAGACAAAGGTCATCAATAGGATGATCGTACACATTCTGCGCATGTACAATTCAAAGCGTCCATGCACATGGGATAAGAGCCTTCCCTATGTACAACACAATTACAACTGGGCTCTCCATAACTCAACTGGTCACAACCCCTTTCAGGTGGGCTTGCGATTGCAGCCACTATTTTCCATTGATGTAGCCATGCCATTTTCAGCGAGTCAAGCCAATTCAGCTCATATCTAGTCTAAAGCTGACAAAGAGAAAAAACTTCATTGAGTGCATTCAACACATATTCCAATAGGTTCATGAGATATTGAAAAGAGCTAATGCTAAATACAGGCAACAACATAATCATCATTGAATGACATACAACTTCAAGGTGTGCAACAAAGTGTGGCTACATTTGAAGAAGGAGCGCCTCGCTCGATCCCACTGCAAGATTCTCCCGCTTTGATATGGGTCATACACCATCACCAAGGTGATAGGGGCCAATGCCTCTGAGCTCAGTTGATCCAAGTGCATATCGGTGGCCTCCCACCTATTCCATTTTGACCCGCAACATTGATTCTTAAAGTTTTTCAAATTCAACCCAACTTACTATTTTTAGCAGGTTTTTAGGTCCTACACTCCCGGAGCTGTTTTGGGGCCTTAATGATCTAGGTGGACACTGGTGGCCACCCACCTATTCTATTTCAGCCCCCACCATTAGTTCTTTCAGTTTTTAAGTTGCAACACAACTTACTATTTTTAGTAGTTTTTCAGGTCCTGAACTTCCGGAGCCATTTTGAGGCCCTAAATAACATTTTTTGGGCATTGTTTGTGCGGAAAATGTGATTTGGTTCCATAATTGATATTCATGGTAAAAATTGTAGTCCTCGGATACATATTTCTAACGATGTATCATACATGTCAAACGGATATCCTATGCCGAAGTTACGTCCCCAGGAAGTTGAAACACCAATTTACCCAAACGAGGCCCACAATTTTGGCACTTCATCTCTTAGGGTTAGGTTTTTGGACGTTTCAGATTCTACATTGTTTCTCAACAATAAAAAAGCCCCCGAGCCACATTATAACATAGTTCAGGGGCTGGTAACCGTCACATCTCTTATCAGGGATACGCTGCCAGTACCTTAGCTCATCTATTTCCATTATGTCTATAATAGGCCTTCAAGCCTCAATGTAGCATAGTCTAGAGGCCCGCGTACGCCACATCTATTCTCATAGATACGCTGCCAGCACCCTAGCTTGCTTCCATTATGTTTTTAAGCTTATTTCAGTCATTCTTTTATTAATAAAATGAAGCATTATTTCCGTTGCATCTCTGTGTTTATGGGTATATGTCTATTCTGTTGCGTTCCTGCGTAAAATCCGGATCAGTGGTATCAGAGCGATCTGATATTTCTCTGTTTTTCTTTTCATGTCCCCAACGCGGCCAAGGTATAAGGAGTCCAACCTTGCAACCCTAACGCATTAGGGGAATTTTGAGGTCTAAAATGGGCCTCCTAAGGAAATTATAAAATAATAGTGGAAAAAATCTAATAAGATTTGATGACATCATCAAATTTTAGAGGGAAAAATGAAAAAACTACTTTTTCAATTCATATTTTCAACTTATCTCCCAACGTTTTTACTCAAATTTCGAGCGGGAGTACTCGTTGGATGCGGAATTTAATTCCCCATCCAAGGAGTACCCATGTTGCATACTTTCGATGGGTCCTACTACACGAAAAATGAGAAATAAATAAAAAAAACGTGATTACGATCACGTTTTTTATGTATTTCTCATTTTTTGTGTGGTGGGATTCATCGAAAGTATGCAACATGGGTACTCCTTGGATGAGGAATTAAATTTCGCATCCAACGAGTACTCCCGCTCGAAATTTGAGTAAAATTTTTGGGAGATAAGTTGAAAATATGAGTTGAAAAAGTAGTTTTATTATTTTATTATCTTTTAATATTTTTACCCTTTTACTTAAAAAATGGTGAATCATCCCCCATGGTTGACATCATCATCTTGAATCCTATTGGTTGTTATAAAGTTTATTTTTGTTGTACATTTTTCTTATGAGGCCCATTTTAGACCTCAAAATTCCCCTAATGGAACTCGCATGGCGAAAGGAAAGAAAGACGAGGGAGTAGGAGATCCTATCAAAATCTTACTTGAGGATGCCCTCGAGAAATATAGGAACATGATGATGGATAAGTTTGAGTAGATCCTTCAATGGCTACCCACCGATGACACATCTACATCTAGCACGTCCACCAACAGGTCCACGACATCCTCGACAAATCCAATACCAATTTCAACAAAATCTCCCCCCCCCCCCCCCCCCCCATGGAGGAACTTAACTTAATGGATAGCATTTCTTCCTAAGGAGGGAGGAATGATCTAGGTGGATATCCGTGGCCTCCCACCTATTCGACTTGGACCCGCAACATCGATTCTTTCAGTTTTTCAGTTTCAACACAACTTACTACTTTTAGCAGGTTTTCAGGTCCTACACTCCCGGAGCCATTTTGGGGCCTTAATGCTAGATATTGGTGGCCACCCACCTATTCCATTTGAACCCCCACCATCAGTTCTTTCAGTTTTTAAGTTGCGGCACAACTTACTATTTTTAACAGTTTTTCGGGTCCTGAACTTTCGGAGCCATTTTAAGACCCTAAAAAACATTTTTTGGGCATCGTTTGTCCAGCGAATATAATTTGGTTCCGAAATCTATAGTCACGGCAAAACTTGTAGTCCTCGGATAGATATTTCTAATGATGTATCATACGCATCAAACAAAGATTGTATGCCAAAGTTACGTCCCCGGGAAGTTGAAACACCAATTTACCCAAACGAGGCCCACAATTTTGGTGCTTCATCTCCTAGGGTTAGGTTTTTGGATGTTTCAGATTCTAAATTATTTCTCAACAATAAATAAGCCCTCAAGCCTCATTTTAACACAGTTCAAGGGCTAGTAGCCGTCACTTCTGATCTTCTCAGGGATACGCTGCCAGTACCCCAGCTCATATATTTCCATTATGTTTGTAATAGGCCTTCAAGCCTCAATGTAGCACAGTCTAGAGGCCCGTGTACACCACATCTCTTCTTATAGATATGCTGGAAATGCCCTAGCTTTCTTCCATTATGTTTGTAAGCTTATTTCAGTCATTCTTTTATTAATAAAATGAAGCATTATTTTCGCTGCATCTCTGTGTTTATGGGTATATGTCTATTCTGTTGCGGTCTGCGTAAAATCCAGATTAGTGGTATCAGAGTGGTCTGCTCTTTCTCTATTTTTCTTTTCATGTCCCCAACGTGGCTAGGGTATAAGGAGTCCAACCTTGGAACCTCGACGACCCCCCATGGCAGAAGGAAAGAAAGACGAGGGAGCAGGGGATCCTATCAAAATCTTGCTCGAGGATGCCCTCGAGAAATAGAGGAATGTGATGATGGATAACTTTGACCAGATCCTTCAATGGCTACCCACTGACGACACATCTGCATCCAGTGCGTCTGCCAATAGTTCTACGACATCCCAGACAAATCCAATACCAATTTCAGCAAAATTTCCCCCCCATGGAGGAACTTAACGCAATGGAAACCATTGCTTCCTAAGGAGGGAGGAATGATCCAAGTGGATATCAGTGGCCTCCCACCTATTCCATTTGGACCCGCAACATTGATTCTTTCATTTTTTCAGCTTTAACAAAACTTACTATTTTTAGCAGGTTTTCGAGTCATGCACTCCCGGATCCGTTTTAGGGCCTTAATGATCCAAGTAGATATTGGTGGCCACCCACCTATTCCATTTGAACCCCCACCATCAGTTCTTTCAGTTTTTTAGTTGCAACACAACTTACTATTTTTAGTAGTTTTTCGGATCCTAAAATTCCGGAGCCATTTTGAGGCCCTAAACGACATATTTTTGGCATCGTTTCTTCGGCGAATATTATTTGGTTTCAGAATCAATATTTGCAGCACAACTTGTAGTCCTTGGATAAACATTTATAACGATGTATCATACACGTCAAACAGAGATTGTATGCCAAAGTTACATCCTTGGGAAGTTGAAACACCAATTTACCCAAACGGGGCCAACAATTTTGGTGCTTCATCTCCTAGGGTTAGGTTTTTGGAAGTTTCAGATTCTACATTGTTTATCAACAATAAATAGGCCCTCGAGCCTCATTGTAACACAGTTCAGGGGCTGGTAGCTGTCACATTTCTTGTTAGGGATACACTGCCAGTACCCTAGCTCATCTATTTTCATTATGTCTGTAATAGGCCTTTAAGCATCAATGTAGCATAGTCCAGAGGCCTGCGTGCGCCACATCTCTTCTCAGAGATATGCTGCCAGCACCCTAGCTTTCTTCCATTATGTTTGTAAGCTTATTTTAGTCATTCTTTTATTAATAAAATGAAGCGTTATTTCTGCAGCATCTCTTTATTTATGGGTATATCTATATTCTGTTGTGTTCTTGCGTAAAATCTGGATCAGTAGTATTAGAGTGGTCTGCTCTTTCTATGTTTTTATTTTCATGTCCCCAACACAGCCAGGGTATAAAGAGTCCAACCTTGCAACCCTGACGACCCCCCATGGCAAAAGGAAAGAAAGGCGAGGGAGTAGGAGATCTTATCAAAATCTTGGTCGAGGATTCCCTTGAGAAAAAAAGGAACACGATGATGGATAGATTTGACCAGATCCTTAAATGGCTGCCCACCGACGAAAAATCTACATCCAACATGTCGCCAATAGGTCCGTGGCATCCCGGACAAATCCAATACCATTTTCAGCAAAATTTCCACCTCCCCCCCCCCCCCAAATGGAGGGAATTAACGCAATGGAGACCATTGCTTCCTAATGAGGGAGGAATGATCCAAGTGGATGTCGGTGGCCTCCCACCTATTCCATTTGGACCCACAACATTGATTCTTTCAGTTTTTCAGCTTCAACACAACTTACTATTTTTAGCAGGTTTTCAGGTCCTGCACTCTCGGAGCCGTTTTGGGGTCTTAATGATCCAGGTGGATATTGGTGGCCACCCACCTATTCCATTTAAAAACCCACCATCAATTCTTTCAGTTTTTAAGTTGCAGCACAACTTACTATTTTTAGTAGTTTTTTGGGTCTTGAACTTCCGGAGCTTTTTTGAGGCCCTACACGACATTTTTTGGGCATCGTTTGTCCAGCGAATATGATTCAATTTTGGAATCAATATTGAGGGAAAAAATTGTAGTCCTCAGATAGATCTTTCTAACGATGTATCTTATGCGTCAAATGGAGATTGTATACTGAAGTTACATCCCCCGGAAGTTGAAACACCAATTTACCCAAACTGGGCCCCCAGTTTTGGCGCTTCATCTCCTAGGGTTAGGTTTTTGGATGTTTCACATTCTACATTGTTTCTCAAATATAAATAGGCCCTTAAGCCTCATTGTAACATAGTTTAGGGGCTGGTAGTCGTCACATCTCTTCTTAGGGATACGCTATCAGTACCCTAGCTCATCTATTTCCATTATGTCTGTAATAGGCCTTCGAGCCTCAATGCAGCACAGTCCAGAGGCCTGCGTATGCCACATCTCCTCTCAGAGATACGCTGTCAGCACCCTAGCTTGCTTCCATTATGTTTGTAAGCTTATTTCAGTCATTCTTTTATTAATAAAAAGAAGCATTATTTCCGCTGCATCTCTGTGTTTATGGGTATATTTCTATTCTATTGTGTTCCTGCGTAAAATCTTGATCAGTGGTATTAGAGCAGTTTGCTTTTTCTCTGTTTTTCTTTTCATGTCTCCAACGTGGCCAAGGTATAAGGAGTCCAACTTCGCAACCCCGACGACCCCCCATGGCGGAAGGAAAGAAAGACGAGGGAGTAGGAGATCCTATCAAAATCTTGCTCGAGGATGCCCTCGAGAAACAGAGGAACGAGATGATGGATAATTTTTTCTAGATCCTTCAATGGCTGCCCATCGACGACACATATACATCCAGCATGTCTGCCAAAAGGTCTGCCACATCCCGAACAAATCCAATACCAATTTCAACAAAATCCCCCCTCGCCCCATGGAGGAACTTAACGCAATGGAGACCATCGCTTCCTAAGGAGGGAGGAATGATCCAGGTGGATATCGGTGGCCTCCCACCTATTCCATTTGGACCCACAACATTGATTCTTTCAGTTTTTTAGCTTCAACATAACTTACTATTTTTTGCAGGTTTTTACGTCCTGCACTCCTGGAGCCATGTTGGGCCTTAATGATCCAAGTGCATATTGGCGGCCACCCACTTATTCCATTTGAACCCCCACCATTAGCTCTTTTAGTTTTTAAGTTGTAGCACATCTTACTATTTTTAGCTATTTTTCGGGTCCTGAACTTCCGGAGCAATTTTGAGGCCCTAAATGACATTTTTTAGGCATCGTTTGTCCAGCATATATGATTCAATTCCAAAATCAATATTTGAAACAAAACTTGTAGTCCTCTATTAGATCTTTCTAACGATGTATCATACGAGTCAAACGGAGATCGTATGCCGAAGTTACGTCCCCGGGAAGTTGAAACACCAATTTACCCAAACGGGGCCCACAGTTTTGGCGCTTCATCTTCTAGAGTTAGGTTTTTGAACGTTTCAGATTCTACATTATTTCTTAGCAATAAATAGGCCCTCGAGCCATATTGTAACACAGTTCAGGGGTTGGTAGCCATCACATCTCTTCTCATGGATACGCTACTAGTACCCTAGCTCATCTATTTCCATTATGTTTGTAATAGGCCTTCGAGCCTCAATGTAGCACAGTCCAGAGGCCCGCGTACGCCACATCTCTTCTCAGAGATGCGCTGCTAGTGCCCATTATGTTTGTAAGCTTATTTTAGTCATTCTTTTATTAATAAAATGAAGCATTATTTTCGCTGCATCTCTGTGTTTATGGGTATATGTCTATTCTGTTGCGTTCCTGCGTAAAATCCAGATCAATGGTATCAGAGAAGTCTGCTCTTTCTTTGTTTTTCTTTTCATGTCCCCAATGCAGCCAAGGTACAAGGAGTCCAACCTCGCAACTCCGACGACCCCCCATGGCGGAAGGAAAGAAAGACGAGGGAGCAGGAGATCCTATCAAAACCTTGCTCGAGGACGCCCTCAAGAAACAGAGGAACGCAATGATGGACAACTTTGACCAGATCCTTCAACGGTTGCCCACCGATGACACATCTACTTCCAGGACATCTGCCAACAGGTGCGTGACATCACAGACAAATCTAATGCCAATTTCAGCAAAATTCCCCCCCCCCACCCATGGAGGAACTCAATGCAATGGAGACCATTGCTTCCTAAGGAGAGAGGAATGATCCAAGTGAATATTGGTGGCCTCCCACCTATTCCATTTGGACCTGCAGCATTGATTCTTTTAGTTTTTCAGTTTCAACACAACTTACTATTTTTAGTAGGTTTTCGGGTCCTGCACTCCTGGAGCCATTTTGGGGCTTTAGTGATCCAGGTGCATATTGGTGGCCACCCACCAATTCCATTTGAACCCCCAGCATTAGTTCTTTCAGTTTTTAGGTTGCAACACAATTTACTATTTTTAGTAGTTTTCTGAGTCCTTAACTTCCGGAGCCATTTTGAGGCCCTAAACGACATTTTTTGGGCATCGTTTGTCCAATGATGTTGATTTGGTACCAAAATAAATATTTGTAGAAAATCTTGTAGTCCTTGGATAGATCTTTATAACAATGTATCATATGCCTCAAACGAAGATCGTATGCCAAAGTTATGTCCCCGAGAAGTTGAAACACCAATTTACCCAAACAGGGCCCACTGTTTTCGTGCTTCATCTACTAGGGTTAGGTTTTTGGACGTTTCAGATTCTACATTGTTTCTCAACAATAAATAGGTGCTCGAGCTTCATTGTAACACAGTTCGGGGGCTGGTAGCCATCACATCTCTTCTCAGGGATACGCTGCTAGTACCCTAGCTCATCTATTTCCATTATGTCTGTAATACGCCTTCGAGCCTCAATGTAGCACAGTTCAGAGGCCCGTGTATGCCACATCTCTTCTCAGGGATATGCTGCCAGCACCCTAGCTTGCTTCCATTATGTTTGTAAGCTTATTTTAGTCATTCTTTTATTAATAAAATGAAGCATTATTTCCATTGCATCTCTATGTTTATAGGTATATGTCTATTCTGTTGCGTTCCTACATAAAATCTGGATCAATGGTATCAGAGAAGTCTGCTCTTTCTTTGTTTTTCTTTTCATGTCCCAAATGCGGCCAGGGTATAAGGAGTCCAACTTCGCAACCCCGACGACCCCCCATGGCAGAAGGAAAGAAAGACAAGGGAGCTAGAGATCCTATCAAAATATTGCTGGAGGATGCCCTCAAGAAACAGAGGAATGAAATGATGGATAAATTTGACCAGATCCTTCAATGGCTACCCACCGATGACACATCTACATCCAGCATGTCTGCCAATAGGTTCGCAACATCCCGGACAAATCCAATACCAATTTCAGCAAAATCCCCCCCCCCCCCCCAATGGAGGAACTTAACGCAATGGAGACCATTGCTTCCTAGGGAGGGAGGAATGATCCAGGTGGATATCGGTGGCCTCCCACCTATTCTATTTGGACCCGGAGCATCAATTCTTTCAGTTTTTCAGCTTCAACACAGCTTACTATTTTTAGCAGGTTTTCGGGTCCAGCACTCCTGGAGCCGTTTTGGGGCCTTAATGATCCAGGTGGATATTGGTGGCCACCCACCTATTCCATTTGAACCCCCACCATCAATTCTTTCAGTTTTTAAGTTGCAGCACAACTTACTATTTTTAGCAGTTTTTCGGGTCCTGAACTTCCGGAGCCATTTTGAGGCCCTAAATGACATTTTTTCGCCAATGTTTTTCTGACGAATATGATTCAATTCCAAAATTAATATGCAAGGCAAAACTTGTAGTCCTCGGATAGATCTTTCTAACGATGTATCATACGCATCAAATGGAGATCGTATGCCGAAGTTACATCCAAGAGAAGTTGAAACACCAATTTACCCAAATGGGGCCCATAGTTTTCATGCTTGATCTCCTAGGGTTACGTTTTTGGACATTTAGGATTCTACATTGTTTCACAACAATAAATAGACCCTCGAGCCTCATTGTAACATAGTTTAGGGGCTGGTAGCCATCACATCTCTTCTCAGGGATACGCTATGAGTACCCTAACTCATCTATTTCCATTTTGTCTATAATAGGCCTTCGAGCCTCAATGTAGCATAGTCTAGAGGCCTGCATACACCACATCTCTTCTCAGAGATATGCTGCCAGTGCCCTAGCTTTCTTCCATTATGTTTGTAAGCTTATTTTAGGCATTCTTTTATGAATAAAATGAATCATTATTTCCGCTGCATCTCTATGTTTATGGGTATATGTCTATTCTGTTGCATTTTTGCGTAAAATCCGAATATTTAGTATCAGAGCGGTCTGCTCTTTCTCTGTTTTTATTTTCATGTCCCCAATGTAGCCAGGGTATAAGGAGTCCAACCTCGCAACCTCAACGAGCCCCCATGTCGGAAGGAAAGAAAGACAAGGGAGCAGGAGATCCTATCAAAATCTTATTCGAGGATGCCCTCGAGAAACAGAGGAACACGATGATGGATAACTTCGACCAAATCCTTCAATGGCTACCCACAGATGACACATCTACATCCATCACGTCTGCCAACAGGTCTGTGACATCCCAAAAAAATCCAATACCAATTTCAGCAAAATTCCCAGCCCCCTCCGATGGAGGAACTTAACGCAATGGAGACCATTTCTTCCTAAGGAGGGAGGAATGAGCCAGGTGGATATTGGTGGCCTCCCACCTATTCCATTTGGACCTGCAACATTGATTCTTTCAGTTTTTTATCTTCAACACAACTTACTATTTTTACCAGGTTTTCAAGTCCTGCACTCCTTGAGCCATTTTGGGGCCTTAATGATGCAGGTGGATAATGGTAGCCACCCACCTATTCCATTTGAAACTCCACCATCAGTTCTTTCAGTTTTTAAGTTGCAACACAACTTACTATTTTTAGAAGTTTTTCGGGTCCTTAACTTTCGGAGCCATTTTGAGCCCCTAAATGACATTTTTTGGGCATCGTTTGTCCAGCAAAAATGATTCAGTTCTAGAATGGATATTCGTAGAAAAACTTGTAGTCCTCAGATAGATATTTCTAACGATGTATCATACACATCAAACGGATATCGTATGTCGAAGTTACATCCTCGGGAATTTGAAACACCAATTTACCCAAATAGGGCCCATAGTTTGGTGCTTTATCTCCTAGGGTTAGGTTTTTGGACGTTTCAGATTCTACCTTGTTTCTCAACAATAAATATGCCCTCGAGCCTCATTGTAACACAGTTCAGGGCTTGGTAGCTGTCACATCTCTTCTCAGTGATATGCTGCAAGTACCCAAGCTCATCTATTTCCATTATGTCTGTAATAGGCCTCGAGCCTCAATGTAGCATGGTCCAGAAGCCTGCGTATGCCACATCTCTTCTCGGAGATATGCTACTAGTGCCCTAGCTTGCTTCCATTATGTTTTTAAGATTATTTCATTCATTCTTTTATTAATAAAATGAAGCATTGTTTCTGCTGCATCTATGTGTTTATGGGTATTTGTCTATTCTGTTGCATTCCTGCGTAAAATCCGGATTAGTGGTATCAGAGCAGTCTTCTCTTTCTTTGTTTTTCTTTTTAGGTCCCCAACACGGCCAAGTTATAAGGATTCCAACCTTGCAACCCTAAAAACCCCCCATGGCAGAAGGAAATAAAGACGAGGGAGTAGGAGATCCTATCAAAATCTTGTTCGAGGATGCCCTCGAGAAACAGAGGAACGTGATGATGGATAACTTTTACTAGATCCTTCAATGGCTGCCCACCGATGACACATCTACATCCAGCACGTACGCCAATAGTTCTGTGACATCTCGGACAAATCCAATACCAATTTCAGCAAAATCCCCCCCAATGGAGGAAATTAATGCAATGGAGACCATTGCTTCCTAAAGAGGGAGGAATGATCCAGGTGGATATCGGTGGCCTCCCACCTATTCCATTTGGACTCGCCACATCGATTCTATCATTTTTTTAGCTTCAACACAACTTAATATTTTTAGCAGGTTTCGGGTCTTGCACTTCCAGAGCCATTTTGGGGCCTTAATGATCTAGGTGGATATTGGTGGCCACTCACCTATTCCATTTGAACCCCCACCATTATTATTTCAGTTTTTAAGTTGCATCACAACTTACTATTTTTAGCAATTTTTCGGGCCCTGAACTTCCAAAGCCATTTTGAGGCCCTAAACGACATTTTTTGGGCATCGTTTGTAGCGAATATGATTCGGTTCCAAAATTGATATGTACAACAAAGCTTGTAGTCCTTGTATATATCGTCCTAACGATGTATCATAAGCATCAAAATGAGATCGTATGACGAAGTTACTGTTAGGAATCCGTAATCAGCAAGATTGGAAAAATCCGATCACGGAAGCAACATCGTTTCAACCAACTTTGGGATTCTAGGATCTAGCCCTCTTGAATCCGGAGAGGTATCTCTCCAATAAGTGCAAAGATGGATTTGTCTTTGAAGTTTTGGGTAATGATATTAGGCTAGTTATGAAGGCCAAGGGTTTTGTTTTGTTTTTGGATGGTTGAGCATGAAATGCTACTTGAGGGGAAAGTTCTAAGTGCAAAGAGTTTCAATGGTGAGAAGTTGCAAGCAAATAGATCAGCTTTGGCTAAAAGATAGATATAACGCTGGTTTTTAGTCCATTAGGCTATGGAGTAATGATAGGGTTTAATTGAAACAACAAGAGACAAGAGTGGTCCATGGGGCAAGTCATGTATGTCGAAGGATCTCTTTTAAAGTTTGATTTATGGAATGAAATGAAACAACTAGAAGGGAATTTTAACAGATGCAGAACAAAGAGCAACATAAGATCTGGTAAGTACTTTTAAACTGACCAGCTTTGACATACACTTAAGAAATACATGAAAGTAATCTAAGATCAGGTAAGTACTTATAAACTAGCCTGCTTTTGATAAACTTTCAATAGAAAACATTTAAAAATAGGGGAAACATAAATGATAACAAGAATGGCCTAAGATTTGATAAGTACTTTCAAACCAACTAGCTTTCAACACATTCTAAGGGGAACTTTCAGTCAGTCTTTTGGGACAAAACTAGGACCAGGGCTCACCATATCTTCCTTAGTTCATCACTACTTAAAATGAAATGAAAATAACATCTAAGAACAACATTCAGCTAAGACAATAAGACGAGGCAATGCCAACATTCCTCTGCTTAAACCGAATTAAATCATTCCTAAATAACACAGTTTGGAAGAAAACATGTAAATAAATATTTTCGTTCAGAGAAGGTTACTGATAAACAGTAGGTCCTAACTCTATGCATGTTGTTCTTTATAGGAGAAAATGAACACAATGGACACAAAAATGAAATAACAAGTTACAATGAGAAAAACATCACCGTTAACATAGACCAGGATCCCATAAATTAGCTTGTATTGATGCTCCAAACCAGTTACAGCTTTAAGTCCAATGTTTTAGTTCAGTAATCATCTTCACTATTTAGCCTAACTAATCTAGCACAAACAGAGCTTCAAGGGCCAGTGAACACTATTTACGATCAGAAGTTTAAGCTCAATTGTATTTCAAAGTTCTGCAACCAATAGTTTCTCATCTTCTATAGAAGTATTTATAGAAGAATGAGGAGGTGAGATCTGATAAAAGATCTCCCAAGACAATAAATACAGATTGAAGACTTCTCGGCCTTTTGAGGGGCTTGATGGAGAAGTTTACTGGTGGATCACTGTATTAATTGTTTTACAATAAATATCAAAGCTCGGTGGGAGCTTCATTTGACTTTGAGGCTTTGCGTAATGTTTGGAGTAACTTCTGTAGATATTTCTGCATTTATTTCCTGGCAGAAGTAACTCCCTGGCTGTGCCAAGGAAAAAAATTTGATTCTGCAATAAGTTCAGCCTCTGTTCGAATGCTTTGAGGAAACAGGTGGCATTTATGGTAGCTGACGAATCAATTCGCCTCAAATGTGGCAGTGGAGGGCTACCTGCCTGTTCAAACACTTATGATTTTCTTTTGACTGTTTTTTTAATCCAGGGAATTAGGCTTTTGATAATCATCTTTAGCCGTCATTCCCCAAATCTATATTTTAATCTTCATTCTGTTGCGCTCTGTCTTCAAACACTGATACTCTTTAAAATTTGATTTAGATCATAGTGTCTTGTTGATGTGCAGGCCGCGCGGGGCTTTTAAAGGCATCAATGCCCATGGAACACTGATAAAATGTTGAATGAAGCCCCGCGAATGGTTTTCTCTGATAACTCAAAGGCGGGAAAAACGTCTTTCCCGGCCCTCAGCTTTCCTTCATAATACAATGGAAAATTATTAAAAACAACTGCAAAACACAAAAACAATTAAGAAATCCTATATTTTTGGTTCTAACTGCTTCAGAAGGCGGGAAAGAGCGTGGTCGTTGGGTGAAAGCATCCAACGGTGGAGATCTGCACAGAAGAGGCAAAAGGAAAGCGAGGAGAAGAATAATGCAGAGTGATTTTGAACCGTCTGATTTGGACACGTGGACGGTCCAGATCTAATCGGAGGATCACCATCGGGGGTGGTAGGTAAGTGTATGCGATTAAAAATAAGCGATGCGATGAAGCATAGGTCGTCGATCCATAGATTAGATCGACGGTGGATAATAAATCGGGGAGAGGCCGATCGGGGGAAGTAACAAATGGACGCGATGCAAAAGTTGCAATGTGATGGAAATCTCCAATGTTATGGAGCACTGGCCGCTTGATCGGCTTTTGATCAATGGCTGGGATTAGTTTTAAACGATTGGCGGAAAAACCTTTGCAATATATGAAAAAACCCAAACTTTGGAAAAAAAACAAAGGTTTTTCACTTTGGGGGGAGGAAAATATATAAAAGGTGGATAAGCACCTGACTGCGAGGCCTTTAGGTCTATGGAATATAATGGGCTTGGGCTTTATATATGAAAAGGGTCGATCGCAATTGGAAGGTCGGGGATGGGCTTTTCAATCAACCCATTTGATTTGTGCAATGCGATTAGTGCCTTGGGACTTTAACCCTTGGTCCCGGGTAAATTTATATGGATCATAAAACGAAGGGGGCGGGGTTTATGCATATGAGACCCAATCGCATCGGAAACTTGATGTGGGTCTTTTTTATCAACCCATTAGATTTTCCCGATTGCGATTGTGCGATCGGTATTTTGATCTACCCATTTATATTTAACACGTGTTCTTGGTTTTTAGACCAAAATTTAGGAAAAGTGGGTTTTAAGACTTTACAAAGGAAAAAGAATGATTGGGAATGGATTTATATAGGGTTTTTAAGCGCCGGGACGAGCCCATCGGATATATATATATAAATTGATGCGATCGGGGTTTTAAACATGAAAAGGCTAATCACATCGAAACTTTTGGATGATGGCAAAAGACTTGTGCACTTTGAATTTGTGTGATGCGATAAGCACCGGGAGGGGCTTAGCACCTGGTTTCTGGGTGTAGGCATGTGGGGGAAGTTGTTAGGACTTAGCCCAAGGGGCTTAAGTCCATAGCAACAAAAAAAATTTTTTTTTATGAAAGTTTTCAAAGTTTCAAATGGATTTGGGGGTTTCGGTTAAGCTAAAGAATGGGTCTTTAACCTTATAAAAGTGATTTTCATGAAGGGAAGAAGAGAAATCCTGAAAAAAAAGGAGTTTTTATGGAGAAAAAAGGGGAGCAAATGAAGGTTAGTTTTGAAAGAGGGGAAGGGGAAAAAATGATGGTTTTTCAGTAGTTTCTTCTTATGATTTCAGCAAAATTTTTGAGTATAAAATGGCAATAGCAATGAAGATTTTGGACAGAGGCATGAGGCCTTTCAAGAGTCTTCGAGAGCCAACAATTTTTAGCAATAAAATTTGTTCTTTGAAGGCTAAAAAATCTTAGCTACCTTTTGATATAAAATTTTTTATAGGTGGCTAACAATGGCTCCACTTGGGGATGCTGCCTTCTTGAAGGCATCAAGAACTTTCAGACTTGCATTCTCTGGGAGGTTGATCAGTTGCCTCATCCATTGTTCTCTGGGAGGTTGATCTGTGCCTGATCCATTGGGCAGCCCTTTTGCTTAAATTATCTTCTTTTGAAAGCATATTAGTAACCATGAAAACAATGGACCTTTATCAATACAAACTTTCTACCTACCCAATCCTACTGATCTAGAATTTTTTCTTCATTAGAGTGCACTTGGATTGGCAAACTGTTTACAACATTTTATTCTTTTGAAAATAGGAAATATAATCTATTTGTACTCCTTATTTCTCCATGGACTTAGATTAAACAGTTGAGTCCATAAAAATTCTCTACCTAATCTACCATCTGTTGGGATTAAACTATCTAACAAATTTTTATTCTCTAAATTCTATAACAGAAATTTAAAAACAGCCAAGTCAAGATTAAGCTATTTAACTTGCTGTGATATATGGCATAAAAGACATGCTGCACATAGACATTTATTTTTTTGCAGAAAATTAAATCAAAATAGAAGGCTTGAGATCTGAAAGTTTAAAGCACTTCCTTCATCTTTCTTCACAGCTCTGTTTTGACTTTGTTTGAGTTGTTCTTTCTTTTTCTCTGGTTCAGATTTTGAGTTAATTAGAACCAGATTTTTACATCTTCTTGACTCAGAAAAAATAAAATAGATTTGAGTCATTTTCTTTTTGAAACCTTAGGTTCAGATTTTGAACAAGTTTGAACCTTTAACTTCTGTCCTAATCTATCTACTGATAAGCCAAGATTACATAGTTTGGCAAATCAAATTCACTATCCTATCAGCAGTAAATTTAAAAGCTAATTATTCAAGATTAGGCCGTTTGACTAACTAGAAGTGTGTTTTGTAGGAGTGGCATTTAAGCTTGCACACTTTCAGTTTTATTTCTCTTTTTTGGTATGGGGCTATACCTTTCTTGTTTTCACAATCTGCCCTCTTTTCTCTTTTCATTGTTTTTGTTTTTGTGATTTTTTATAACTTTGAATGCAATGGTGGATGAGATATTTATAATGGAAAAAGATAAAAAGGCTTCGAAACATAGCATTGATTTAAGAGAAGTAATGCTTAAGCATCCTGCCATTGACAGGACCCCCAAACAATTCTGCCCCATCCAACTCCTGTAAGTAAAATGCATTTTTTCCAGCAACTAAATGGATAGAGTAAGGGCCAAGCCATAAGTTGTCAAACTTTCCATGCTTGCCCTTGTCTTCCCTTCTTGAGTCCCACTTTAAAACTTTGTCCCCAATCTTGAAATTTTTGGTCTTTGTTCTTCTGTCAAAAAGCTTTTTTAATGTTGTCCCGTTTCTACAATGCTTTGTTATACACTTCCTCTCTGGTTTGTTGAAGATGAATGGTTTGATTTATTCTTCTGATCATGTCATTATCTTCAGTTTGTAACTCTTGAATCAACTTCATTACTGGTACACCAAGGCTGTTTGGAAAAATTGCATCAGCACCATACACAAGCTGAAAAGGTGACATGCCAATGGATTTCTTCAAAGTTAATCTGTCTACCCAAAGTGCATGAATCAGCTTTGTGTGCCAAGACTTTTTTTTGTCCTCCAACATTTTTTTTATTATGTTCACTAAGATTTTGTTTGAGGATTCCGCAAGTCCATTACCTTGAGGGTAATAGACCGTGGAATGCCCCAATGCTATCTGATATCTATGACAAAATTCAACCATCCTCTTTGATCCAAATGTTGTTACATTATCAGTGATAATCTTTGTAGGACAGCCAAATCTGGAGAGAATGTTAGTCTCCATGAATCATTAGGGGAATTTTGAGGTCTAAAATGGGCCTCCTAAGGAAATTATAAAATAATAGTGGAAAAAATCTAATAAGATTTGACGACATCATCAAATTTTAGAGGGAAAAATGAAAAAACTACTTTTTCAATTCATATTTTCAACTTATCTCCCAAAGTTTTTACTCAAATTTCGAGCGAGAGTACTTGTTGGATGCGGAATTTAATTCCCCATCCAAGGAGTACCCATGTTGCATACTTTCGATGGGTCCTACTACACAAAAAATGAGAAATACATAAAAAAATGTGATTACAATCATGTTTTTTTATGTATTTCTCATTTTTCGTGTAGAAGAGTTCATCGAAAGTATGCAACATGGGTACTCCTTGGATGAGGAATTAAATTCCGCATCCAACGAGTACTCCCGCTCGAAATTTGAGTAAAAATTTTGGGAGATAAGTTTAAAATACGAGTTGAAAAAGTAGTTTTATTATTTTATTATTTTTAATATTTTTACTTTTTTACTCCAAAAATGGTGAATCATCCATTATGGATGACATCATCATATTGAATCCTATTGGTTGTTATAAAGTTTATTTTTGTTGTACATTTTTCTTATGAGGCCCATTTTAAACCTCAAAATTCCCCTAATGTTTATAATAACAGAATCGTTGGCCTATCTACAAGGTATGGCTTCTATCCACTTAGTGAAATAGTCTTTTGTGATGGAAATCCATCTATGTGAGAAGCGGGAAGATGGTGGATGGATTTATCATATGAATTCAAGTCCCCACTATCGAAATGGGGTTTCAACAGCGATTGGATGCAGAGGCAGGGGTAGCAGTTTTCTTTTGCCTTCAAAAAGTTGACATTTATGACAGGCAATGATCATCTTGTGTATATCAGGAAAAAGAGTAGGCCAATAGAAGCCAGCCCTAAAAATTTTGTTGGTTGTTGTCTTCCAGTATAAATGACCTCCACACTCTCCTTCATGGAACTTGTGCTTAACCTTCTCTGCATCAAACTCAGGCAAACATTTAAGAAATAGACCACCTGCATTTTTCCAATAAAGACATTTACCTATAATGCAATAGTTTACATCTTTTATCTTTAGGAATCTTGCCTTTGTCTTTGTCAAACCAGGAGGTGTATTCAAATTAAGCAAAACATCAATAATATCAGCATACCAAGGAGAAATCATAAAATTCTCTTCAATCATAGGAGTTGGGAATCCTTCTTGGTCATCCAAAGCATCAATCATATTAACATCAAGAACTTCAAAATTAGTTTCAGCCATTAATCTAGCTAGACCTTGGCCTTTGATGAGTTTAGTGGGTTTTATCTCTAAATCATATTCAAGAATAACAGCAATCCACTCACCTCTCTTACCATCTGGGTCCTGTGTTAGAATTTCTTTAACAACTGAGCTTGGGACAAAGGCAATGATGTGTGAGTGAAGGATGTACACTATGAAGTCTTTCAAAGCTTTAACCAAAGAAAAAGCTTGCTTCTCCATAATGTTGTACTTCGGAGGGGCATCCCTCAATGCCTTACTAAAGAATGCAATAGGCTTCTCTTGTCCTTGCGGATTTTTCTGTAAAAGGACAACAGCTATGGTATGTTCTGATGCAAATGAAAAAATATAAAAATCTCTTGAAAAATCAGGGCTTATAAGAACCGGTGTTTTGGTTAACGCTTGTTTCACCAGTTCAAAGGACTTCTTTGCTTCCAAGGTCCATTTCACCCCTTGCTCCTTCTTCAACATGTTTGTGATATTCCTAAGGAGCTCAGCCAAGTTGGGGATGAACCTTCTCAAAAATTTAATCTTTCCAATGAAATATTGCAACTCCTTGATGTTTCGAGGATGAGAGATTTGAAATATTGCCTCAATCCTCTTTGGATCTATCTTAATACCCTCTTCTGAAATAATGTGCCCAAGAAGTTTACCTTCTTGGAGACCAAAAAGTGTCTTCCTAGGGTTTAAAGATATTCCAAACTTTCTGCATTTCTCGAAAAATTTTCTCAAATGTTCTAAGTGCTCTTCATCTGTTTTTTAAAACGTAGTGACATCATCAAGGTATATAATGATGAAAAGCCCAGTTCCTTCGAGAATGCTATGTCCATGGCTCTTTGAAAAGTTTCTCCAGCATTCATTAGACCAAAAGGCATTTTCACATACATGAAAGTGCCCCATGGTGTAGTAAAGGTTGTCTTTAATTGATCACCAGGGTGGACTAGGATCTGATTGTACCCTGAGTAGCCATCAAGCAAAGAAATTCTTCTAGACACTACCACCCTTTGTAAAATATGACCCATCTTAGGTAAAGGGTAGTTGTCTTTCAATGAAGCTTTGTTCAAGTGTCTAAAGTCTATACAAAGCTTGATCTCTCCAGTTTTCTTCCTAACCGACACCAAATTAGACACCCACTCGGAATATCTAATAGGGACAATAATACCAGCATCATGCATTTTCATGATTTCCTTCTTAACTAATGGCAACTGGACAGAGTTTATTCTGCGCAGTTTCTGTTTGAATGGTTTTTTATTTTCTTTGAGGGGAATTTTGTGCTGTATTATTTCAGTGTCATAGGATTTAAGATCTTCGTAACTCCACGCAAAAACATCAGAAAACTCTTTAAACAGCTCAATGTATTTAAGTTTAATGTGAGCTGGTAAATTTTTATACAGTTTAATCATTTTTGGTTTAAGTTCACTGCCTATATTGCACTCCTCCACTTCAGTCTCTACAGGTTCCAGTTTTGGTTTATTTGCCACATCGTTAAAATTGAACAACTCTTCTAAAGGGGCCAGACCCTTAGGCAAACTTTCATCTTTAGAGTGTAGAGTTTCTAACTCCTCCTATTTCAAACTGCATTCATTTCTATTTAGAAGCACCAATTTTCCTAGATAATAGGTTCAAATCGGCAAGTTCTGGAGGCAGTTCTTCTTTATCAAGAAAATTTTCTTCCACCTGCGATGTTTATTTCGCAGTGAGTCCGAACGGTTTAGTTCGAATTCGTTTACGAGCGCATGAAGTCTTCTATTTTGTTTGTCATTGTCAAACACCTGCCAATATTTTTCGTTATCGGGAATGACTAGTCTAAATTTTATCAGAGTTGTGTAGTCTCCAGTTTCATATGGCGTTAGACATGTTCTAGCGGCAGAGGCTAGATTATGGGCTATAATATTTTCCTTTCTCGGGACGAAAATTAATTTGGACTCTTCAAAAGTTTTTAAAAGGTCCATGACATCGTTTCGGTAGGCCCGAAGTCTGGGATGATTTGCGTTATACTCCCTGTTGACCTGCCTAACGATTAACTCTGAATCCCGATTAACTCTGAATCCCCATACACATTGATTCTTCTGGCTCCTAACTTTTTCAACAAACGCAAGCCTAAAAGAAGGGATTCATATTCCGCTATGTTGTTGGAACACTGGAAATCTAATTTACAGGAAATGCATTCGGTGTGGTTGTTTACAGTGTTACGAATCCAGACACCTGCTCCAGCGTCATTTCTAGTGCATGACCCGTCAAAATACATACTCCATAGAGGACTGTTTTCAGTTTCATCCGTTTGGTGAATGTCCTCTTTAACTATAATGCCTTCTGATTGTTCATGATTAGCGGCACCTAATTGAATTTGTTTTATCTCTTCAGATTTTTCGTTAAGTAGAGGAACGTTTTCTTGAGTGTCAAGGTTTAAAAACAAAGGACACACGACTTGTAGTTCAAGACCCATGTTTGGTTTGCTGTTGTTTAAAGGTTGACAAAAGTTTGTTTTGCACATTAGGGAATTTTGAGGTCTAAAATGGGCCTCCTAAGGAAAATGTACAACAAAAATAAACTTTATAACAGCAATAGGATTGAATGATGATGTCAACCATGGGGGATGATTTACCATTTTTTAAATAAAAGGGTAACAATATTAAAAAATAATAAAATAATAAAACTACTTTTTCAACTCGTATTTTCAACTTATCTCCCAAACTGTTTACTCAAATTTCGAGTGGGAGTACTCGTTGGATGCAAAATTTAATTCCTCATCCAAGGAGTACCCATGTTGCATACTTTCGATGAACCTTTCTACATGAAAAATGATAAATACATAAAAAAAACGTGATTACAATCATGTTTTTCATGTATTTCTAATTTTGCATGTAGTGGGACCCATCAAAAGTATGCAACATGGGTACTCCTTGGACGAGGAATTAAATTTCGCATCCAACGAGTACTCCTGCTCAAAATTTGAGTACAAAATTTGGGAGATAAATTGAAAATATGAGTTGAAAAGGTAGTTTTTTCATTTTTCCCTCTAAAATTTGATGATGTCATCAAATCTTATTTGATTCTTTCCACTATTATTTTATAATTTCCTTAGGAGGCCCATTTTAGACCTCAAAATTCCCCTAATGGACACTTCTAGGGCATTTACCTCGTCCTCTCTATCGGCCATTAACTTTGTCAAAGTTACTTGTTCATCTAATGTTTCTTCATTAAAAAGGATAAATGAATCAAGGCCAGTATTTATAGAATAGAGGGGAGAGTTTTGTGGTCTGTATTGGCTTGTAACTGTGTACTGCATATGAGACTCCTTGTAAAGTCTTCTCGTCTGATTAAAAATAGGGATAGTCGCATAGGTCATGTCCATTTGCATAGTCCCCTGTAACTTAGCCCCCCAAGATCTTGATAACAACATTCCATACTTTGGGGGCACATCAGCCACAAAAATGTCCATGAGTAATCATTTGGCTAGAATCTGGGCTAAGTTAACACAGAGGTCCTTGATTAATCCTAAACACTTTACTCTGCTAGAATCAAAGGAGTAGAGGTCCTTGTAAGGTCTGGTAATTTCTAAACCAAGGCTCTCCATCGCGGCTTTTGGCATTAAATTATGGGAAGCCCTGGAATCATGCATAGCGTTGTGAAAAATTCTGTCATGAACGTTTAAACTCACATAAAAGGGAGGAACATGCCCCTCTTGATATCTACCTTCAATCTTCGAACTGAAAATAAGCTTTGGCTGGTCAACACTAAAATTGATTGTATCTCCGTTTTCCTTTATGTTTAAAGCCTTCAAAATTTGGGTCCTATATACATGTTGGGCAGCTAACTCGGTCAAAGGAATAGAAATTTTTATTTTTGAAATTTCCTGCTCCAGGCTGAATGGAATTTGACTCTTTAAAGTGTTGGTCTCAGCCTAATTAGCTGTCACTCTATCCACAATATTAGCTTGCTGATTTGTTTTATACATACTCAATAAAATGGTTGTAACAGGAGTACTAGCTGAGATGTTAGTACTACTAATGTCTGTACTCTATTTTTCATTGTTTTGAGTGCCTTTCTCTTTACTTTTATCAGAAGTGCCGGCCTCTTTTGTTTATCCTTTTGTTTGACAACTTTATTTGGTTACAACACTTTTTGGGAAGGTTTTTGAGCTTTAGTGTTGGGAGTTTGTTGACTGGTTTTTCTTCTAAGGTCATATCCTTTATGAGATTCTATGATGAAATTTTCCATGTTTTGGTAATAATTTTCATCATCATCTCTTCTGTCATCATAAGGTGTGTATAGACCTTGTCTTCTATCATAATGAACCTCAAAGTCATCATTATCTACCCCCAGCATGTTTATATCATCCTCCTCTATTATTTCATATGTTTCCTCAACCTCACTTACATTGTTTTGATGAAAGGGAGGAGTGATCTACTGATCATCTTCCCTAAGTCTGTTTGGAGGTTGGTTTCTTCTGAAATTCTGGTTTTGGTTCTAGTTTCTATTTTGAGGAGCAGTTTGGTTTTGGCTTGCTTGTACTCTCTCAAGGATGCTCATTTTCTTCATCATCTCCTCCATCATTCTTTCCATCTTTGAGTTTGAAGTAGAAGGTGTGTTTTCCTCTCTAAAAGAGACTCTCTTCTCGTTTTTCATTCTTGCTCTTTTCTCCATTAAGTTGACTTCCATAGAAAGAGGACCCTTTTTCATCTCTTCAAGAGTTGCAAAATATCTCTCTCTCAGCTGATAGGCCATCTCAAGGTCAAACCCTTCAGGAAACTTGTTTAAAGCTGAGCCTTGTGGAGGTTTTAGTTCTAGGGAAAGTGCATTATATACACTATTGAATGTTTGGTGCAATAGCTTTCACACTTTCCCCGGGGTTTCCCCATGGAGATTTTGTAATCGAAAGGACTTGGAGAGGATTCTTCTTCACTTCCCATTTGTTTAAGAATGTTTGATGGAAACCTTGGAGATCATTAATACTATGGGGGGCTAAGCCTTTAAACCATTTTCTTACTTCTCCCCCAAGCTCTGAGCAAATAACCTAAGTTTGACAAAATCATTATCAATCTCATTTCTGTCGAAATAGTCATTCATCTTATCCACATGTTGTGATGTAGTTGTAGCATTATTAGCATCATACAATGGAATTTTGGACTGATAGTCCTGTGGAAGATTGACTAGTGGTACAGGAAGAACTAAAGGGGCATACCATGCTGCCATGATAGGAGGTGGAGGTGGATTTACAAGAGGTGGAGTGGGCTGAAGTGGGGTGGTTTGAACAGTGGATGTAGGGTGAGCATATGTGGACGGAACAGTAGTAGATTGCTGAGTTGATCTTGGATGAGGGACACTTAAATTCAACAGAAAGTGTAAATTAGGAGGTGTTGTTTCTCTGTTACCAAGATGTTCACTTGTCTCCGGGGATGAAAGCGAAGATTCAGAGTCTAACTGGATTATACCATCAAATGACCTAGTTCTAAACGGGTTTACTAAGTCAGCTTGTGATTGTTGTAGCGCTGAAAGATTTTCAGGGACTGAATTAGCTCTCAAGGGTGATCTAAAAACAATTGATAATTTAATCCTAGGAGACTTCCAAAGGATACTTTCTGGGTCATCAACTATCTCAGGTGGATTAGGGTCAGGATGGGCTCTAGTGTGAATCTTTCTAGAAGCCACTATGCTTTGTTTTTAGACCCAAATAAACAAGAAAAGTTTAACCAGGTATGACAATCTTTGAGAGGTTGACTAATCTGTTTACACAAATTTTAATCCTACAGTCCTCTGACTTAGTTTGAATGATATTATAATGATAAGGGTTCTTCCCAGTGGAGTCTTAAGGTCCGTTAAGGATTGTGGAGTCGCCAAGTGGAAGTTTTTAGCTCCTTTGGAGGTAAAAGGTTTTATGGTCCACCACCATGTTTATATAATTCCAATCTGAAATATTTTTTGGAATTTTTCTGAGTTATTTTTCAGTTATGTGGTTTCTAAGAATATCCTAACTTTGTTTCAAAACTTAGCTATGGTTGTGAGACAAAAACATTGTATTCTTATGGCTAAGCTAGCTGATTTTTCAAGGTTAGATAAAGTCTTAAGAGAATCCTAGGGTTTACCTAGTTTGTCACTGATTCAAACAAGTTTCATCATGATTACCATTTCGTGGTAGTACTTAAAAAGGCTTCTTTTTACTCACAAGTTTTATAGAAAAGAAAATGATTCTAGGTTTTGTCCCCAGCGGAGTCGCCAGAAATGTTAGGAATCCGTAATTAGCAAGATTGGCAAAGTTCGATCACGGAAGCAACATCGTTTCAACCGAATTTGGGATTCTAGGATCTAGCCCTCTTGAATCTGGAGAGGGATCTCTCCAATAAGTGCAAAGATGGATTTGTCTTTGAAGTTTGGGGTAATGATATTAGGCTAGTTATGAAGGCCAAGGGTTTTGTTTTGTTTTTGGATGGTTGAGCATGAAATGCTACTTGAGGGGAAAGTTCTAAGTGCAAAGAGTTTCAATGGTGAGAAGTTGCAAGCAAATAGATCATCTTTGGCTAAAAGATAGATATAATGCTGGTTTTTATTCCATTGGGCTATGGAGTCATGATAGGGTTTAATTAAAACAACAAGAGACAAGAGTGGTCCATGGGGAAAGTCATGTATGTTGAAGGATCTCTTTTAAAGTTTGATTTATGGAATGAAATGAAACAACTAGAAGGGAATTTTAACGAATGCAGAACAAGGAGCAACCTAAGATTTGGTAAGTACTTTTAACCTGACCAGCTTTGACATACACTTAAGAAAGACATGAAAGCAATCTAAGATCAGGTAAGTAATTCTAAACTAGTCTGCTTTTGATAAAATTTCAATAGAAAACATTTAAAAATAGGGGAAACATAAATGATAACAAGAATGGCCTAAGATCTGATAACTACTTTCAAACCAACTAGCTTTCAACACATTCTAAGGGGAGCTTTCAGTCAGTCTTTTGGGACAAAACTAGGACCAGGGCTCACCATATCTTCCTTAGTTCATCACTACTTAACATGAAATGAACATAAAAACTAAGAACAACATTCAACTAAGACAATAAGACGAGGGAACGCCAGCATTCCTATGCTTAAACCAAATTAAATCATTCCTATATAACACAGTTTGGAAGAAAACATGTAAATAAAGATTTTCAGTCAGAGAAGGTTACTCATAAATAGTAGGTCCTAACTCTATGCGTGTTGTTCTTTATAGGAGAAAATGAACACAGTGGACACAAAAATGAAATAACAAGTTACAATGAGAAAAACATCACCGTTAACATAGACCAGGATCCCATAAATCAGCTTGTATTGATGCTCCAAACCAGTTACAGCTTTAAGTCCAATTTTTCAGTTCATTAATCATCTTCACTATTCAGCCTAACTAATATAGCACAAACAGAGCTTCAAGGGCCAGTGAACACTATTTACAATCAGAAGTTTAAGCTCAATTGTATTTCAAAGTTCTGCAACCAATAGTTTCTCATCTCTTACAGAAGTATTTATAGAAGAATGAGGAGGTGAGATCTGATAAAAGATCTCCCAAGACAATAAATATAGATTGAAGACTTCTCGGCCTTTTGAGGGGCTCGATGGAGAAATTTACAGGTGGATCACTGTATTAATTGTTTTACAATAAATATCAAATCTCAGTGGGAGCTTCATTTTACTTTGAGGCTTTGCGTAATGTTTGGAGTAACTTCTGTAGATATTTCTGCATTTATTTACTGGCAGAAGTAACTCCCTGGCTGCGCCGAGGCAAAAAATCTGATTCTGCAATAAGTTCAGCCTCTGTTCGAATGCTTTGAGGCAACAGCTGGCATTTATGGTAGCCGAGGAATCAACTCGCCTCAAATGTGGTGGTGGAGGGCTTCCTGCCTATTTAAACACTTATGATTTTCTTTTGACTGTGTTTTAAACCAGGGAATTAGGCTTTTAATAATCATCTTTAGCCGTCATTCCCCAAATCTATCTTTTAATCTTCATTCTACTGCACTCTATCTTCAAACATTGATACTCTTTAAAATGTGATTTAGATCACAGTGTCTTGTCGATGTGCAAGCCGTGCAGGGCTTTTAAAGGCATCAATGCCCATGGAACACTGATAAAACATTTAATGAAGCCCTGCGAATGGTTTTCTCTGATAACCCAAAGGCGCGGAAAATGTCTTTCCCGGCCCTCGACTTTCCTTCATAATACAATGGAAAATTATTAAAAACACTTGCAAAACACAAAAACAATTAAGAAATCCTGTATTTTTTGGTTCTAACTACTTCGGAAGGTGGGAAAGAGCGTGGCTGTTGGGTGAAAGCATCCAACGGTGGAGATCTGCACAGAAGAGGCAAAAGGAAAGTGGGGAGAAGAATAAGGCGAAATGATTTTGGACCGTCTGATCTGGACACGTGGACGTTCCAGATCTAATCGAAGGATCGCCATCGGGGGTGGCAGGTAAGTGTATGCGACTGAAAATAAGCGATGCAATGAAGTGCTGGCCATCGATCCATAAGTTAGATCGATGGTGGATAATAAATCGGGGAGAGGCCGGTCGGGGGAAGTAACAAATGGACGCGATGCAAAATTTGCGATGCGATGGAAAGCTCTGATGAGATGGAGCGCTGGCCGCTTGATCAGCTTTCGATCAATGACTGGGATTAGTTTTAAACGATTGGTGGAAAAACCTTTGCAATATATGAAAAAACCCAAACTTTGGAATAAAAACAAAGGTTTTTCGCTTTGGGGGGAGGAAAATATATAAAAGGTGGATAGGCGCCCGACTACGGGGCCTTTGGGTCTATGTAATATAACGGGCCTGGGCTTTATATATGAAAAGGGCCGATCGCAATCGGAAGGTCAGGGACGGGCTTTTCAATCAACCCGTTTGATTTGTGCGATGCGATTAGCGCCTTGGGACTTTAACCCTTGGTCCCGGGTAATGTTATATGGAACATAAAATGGAGGGAGCGGGGTTTATGCATATGAGACCCAATCGCATCGAAAACTTGATGCGGGTCTTTTTGATCAACCCATTAGATTTTCCTGATTGCGATTGCGCGATCGGTCTTTTGATCTACCCATTTATATTTAACATGTGTTCTTTGTTTTTAGACCAAAATTTAGGAAAAGTGGTTTTTAAGACTTTACAAAGGAAAAAGAACGATCGGGAATGGATTTATACAGGTTTTTAAGTGTCGGGACAGGCCCACCAGATATATATATATAAATTGATGCGATCGGGGTTTTAAACATGAAAAGGCTAATCGCATCGGAAGTTTTGGATGATGGCAAAAGACTTGCGCACTTTGAATTTGTGCGATGCGATAAGTGCTGGGAGGGGCTTGGCACGTGGTTTCCGGGTGTAGGCATGTGGGGGAAGTGGTTAGGACTTAGCCCAAGGGGCTTAAGTCCATAGCAACAAAAAACTTTGTTTTTATGAAAATTTTCAAAGTTTCAAATGGATTTGGGGGTTTCGGTAAAGCTAAAGAATGGGTCTTTAACCTTATAAAAGTGATTTTCATGAAGGGAAGAAGAGAAATCATGAAAAAAAAGGATTTTTTATGGAGAAAAAGGGGGAGCAAATGAAGGTTAGTTTTGGAAGAGGGGAAGGGGGAAAAATGATGGTTTTTCAGCAGTTTCTTCTTATGATTTCAGCAAAATTTCTGAGTATAAAGTGGGAACAGCAATGAAGATTTTGGACAGAGGCATGAGCTCTTTCAAGAGTCTTCAAGAGCCAACAATTTTTAGCATTAAAATTTGTTCTTTGAAGGCTCAAAATCTTAGCCACCTTTTGATATAACAAATTTTATAGGTGGCTAATAGTTACGTCCCTGGGAATTTGAAACACCAATTTACCCAAATAGGGCCCACAGTTTTGGTGCTTCATCTCCTAGGGTTACGTTTTTGGACGTTTTGGATTTTACTGTACATTGTTTCTCAACAATAAATAGGTCCTCGAGCTGCATTGTAACACAGTTCAAGGGCTGGTAGCGGTCACATCTCTTCTCAGGGATACGCTGCTAGTACCCTAGCTCATATATTTCCATTATGTCTGTAATCGGCCTTCGAGCCTCAATGTAGCACAGTCCAGAGGCCCACGTATGCCACATCTCTTCTCAGAGATACGCTGCCATCACCCTAGCTTGCTTCAATTTTGTTTGTAATCTTATTTCAGTCATTCTTTTATTGATAAAATGAAGCATTATTTCCGCTGCATCTCTGTGTTAATGGGTATATGTATATTCTGTTGTGTTCTTGCATAAAATCTGGTTCAGTGGTATGAGAGTGGTCTACTCTTTTTTTTTTTTTCTTTTCATGTCCCCAACATGGCCAGGGTATAAGGATTCTAACCTTGCAAGCCCGACGACCCCCCATGGCGGAAGGAAAGAAAGACGAGGGAGAAGGAGATCCTATCAAAATATTTCTCGAGGATGCCCTCGAGAAACAGAGGAATGTGATGATGGATAACTTTGACTAGATCCTTCAATGGCTGCCCACCGATGACACATCTACATCTAGCACATTTTCCAATAGGTCCGCGACATCTCGGACAAATCCAATACCAATTTCAGCAGAATTCCACCCCCCCTGGAGGAACTTAACGAAATGGAGACCATTGCTTCCTAGGGAGGGAGGAATGATCCAGGTGGATATTGGTGGCCTCCCACCTATTCCATTTGGACCCGTAGTGTCGATTCTTTTAGTTTTTCAGCTTCAACACAACTTACTATTTTAAAAAGGTTTTCGGGTCCTGCACTCCTGGAGCCATTTTGGGGCCTTAATGATCCGAGTGGATATTGGTGGCCACCTACCTATTCAATTTGAACCCTCACCATTAGTTCTTTTAGTTTTTAAGTTGTAGCACAACTTACTATTTTTAGCAGTATTTCGGGGTCACATCTCTTCTCAGAGATATGCTGCCAGTGCCCTAGCTTGCTTCCATTATGTTTGTAAGCTTATTTCAATCATTATTTTATTAATAAAATGAAGCATTATTTCCACTGCATCTCTGTGTTTATGGGTATATGTCTATTCTGTTGCGTTCCTACATAAAATCCCGATCATTAGTATTCCACCATTCCTTGGTCTATGCCTAGTATTCAATGTGGACCTCCTTCGACCCTCCTTCCCACCTCTACTGGACACCTCCGGCATGGTAAAAAAACTCACATGAATAAAGTTAAAACCAGATTGCATGTAACAGGACACCACAAATTATATCATGGACATGAAAATCAAGAACACTCGTGAGCAGAAGATCCAATTGTGTTGGGTTTTCAAAGCTGGCCAACTCCTGCACCAAGGTAAGTGGTTCACCAGGGACCAAGTTCAACAAAAGTTTCCATATCTCATGGAGGAACTCAACACAATGGGGACCATTGCTTCCTAAGGGGGAGGAATGAACAAGGTGGATATTGGTGGCCACCGACCTATTCCACTTGGGGTCCCACCATTGTTTCTTTCATTTTTTCAGTTTCCTTAATTGTAGCACAGTTTACTATTTTTAGTAGTTTTTTAGCTCTTGAACCTCCGAAGCTATTTTGAGGCCCTAAATGATGTTGTTTTTGGAAAACCAGGAGCAACATGGAATTTCCTTCGATGTTTCTCACATCAGAAATTTTAGTGCTCAGATTGATCTTTCTAACAAGGTATTATGTGCGTGAAACGAAGATCATATGGAAAGTTACGTCCCCGGGAAATTGATGTACCAATTTACCCAAACGGGGCTGATAGTTTTGGTGCTTCATCTCCTAGGGTTAGGTTTTTGGATGTTTATGATTTTCCATTATTTATCAATAATAAATAGGCCCTTGAGCCTCATTGTAACATAGTTCAGAGGCATATAGCCACCACATTTCATCTTAGAGATAAGCTACCAGTGCGCTAGCTAGTTTATTTCCATTCTGTCTGTAAACAAATCTCATTTCTTTGATATTAATGAAATGAAGTGGTATTTCTGCCACATCTTTGCATTTATGGTAATATGTGTATTATGTTGCATTCGTGCATAAATCCAGATCAATGTGACATATAAAAATATTCATAATAAAGAATAAATCTATTGTGGGTTAATATTTAAGGCTAAGAAATATTTACATATATTTGAAAATATATAACAAGAAAAACATGTTAATGTGGACATTGTAGTCATTAAATAAAATATTTCAAAGTTAATATTAAGTAAAATATTTGAATGTTTAAGTGTCTATATATTATATATGGTTAAAAAAATGTGTATATTATATAAAAAAATTGAAAGAAATATATTTTCATGATCATAATATTTCAAATAGTTTCACTATTCTACAATTTAGTCCTTTTTATTTATATTTTTGATTAATTTTGTGTGAATTTCATGTTTATTTTGTGTAGTAACATGATTTTAAAAAATACACTTTCATATATATATATATATATATATGAACCATGGATTTATCTAGCATGGAGAGGGATCAAATCTCTTCAGATGCAAACCTTTCCTAAATTTTTGGAATGTAAAAAATGTTTCACCTTAGAGATTTGATCCCTCTCTATACTTGCTAGTTCCAGGATTAAAATCGATCTATATTGTATAATTAATTAAGGGTGTATTAAATAATTTATGGTGGTTTAAAATAACAACAATAATAATAATAATTTAATTAAAATGTTATATCTAAGTTAGAATCCAAATTAGTGGACATGGTCCACTTATTTATAGTGTATGAAATCTATCTCTCTACAACAATTTGATTACCAATATTTTTAAAGATGTATACATTCTACATAGTTTAACAAAAAATTTATAGTCTATTTTATCAAATTGTATTTTATCATTTATCATTTCTAGTAAATTTATATATAGGGAGAGAGAGAGAGTAGATCCTTTAACATATGTGAGATTAAGTCTGTGAGATGATGTTGAGTTAGATATTTTTTATTAAAAATAATGATAATAATATTCCTATTAAATTAAATTTTATTATATTATCAACATTTTTAGAGATGTACATATTCTACGTAGTTCAACAAAAACATTATAATATGTTTCATTAAATTAGATTTTATAATTTATAATAAATTTATATCTAGGGAAAGAACGCAAATCCTTTACCAACTGCAATATTAAGTCACTGAGATGAAGCTGGGTTAGATAATTGTTTTTAAAAATAATGATTATAATAGTTTCGTACTCTCGGTAAACCGAGTCAGAACCTAGAGATTTGAACCTTGATCTATCATTTTTTCTTAATGCTCACATTACTTCGATAATAATTGAGTTGTCCTCTTGAACAATATTTTTTATTTAATTAATTATATTATAAAATTGAAATAATTTTTTCCTTCAAATATTTATTATTTAAATATAATGCAATATTAATTAATTATTTTGTTTAATATAATCAAAATAAATAAATTTATTTGTAATATCCCTTGGTAAATATGGGAACTTTGAATTACTATGTTTTATTGTTTATATGACAAGCTATGGATATTTATTAAAGGGTACAATTGGATGGACTATGAATGAAAATGCGAATGTTTAAATTTAATCACTAAAGAATTTAAATAAAAAAGGGGTTCAAATCTAAAGTTACAAGGAAAGAAATGAAAAAGCGAATTTCATATTCAGAGAGGGAGAGTGAGTTGTTTTCCCAACCTCTCTCCCTTGAGACAAAACTTCTTAGAAGGTTAAAGGAATCCAATAGGACACAAGGGGCTCTGAGGTAACATGAGAGGAAAAGATTGCAATATGATTAAACCTATTATAGGACACTATAGAGGAGGGAAGGATGCTACCAGGAACAAATTTCTTGACCTAGTTGGTTAGTAGAATTCTATTTGAGAAATCCTAGGTTGAATTTGGTTGGGACTAGCTCGTTTGGGGGAAAACCTATCAAGGCTTTAAACCTAATATTGTTTTGAACATGAAATTGGCTCGAGGGGAGTACCAAGGGTGTTACTGGTACTTGTAGGTAGGGAGGAACATTCATTTCCCTTGCAATTTTGTGGCTAAATGAAATAAGTAATGGGTATGTGATATAAAAACCTGTTATTGGATAACAATGTATTATCTTTTGTTTTAAAAGAAATTTTTTGTTTTTAATCTGCAGATTTTGAAATAGAAATGCATCAACAAAAAAACTATTATATGTTGATAGTTTGACATATGTACTGAGTCTCGAGGAATTATGCAACTATTTATTTGAACTATGGTTTAATATATAAGGAAAAATCATAAAGAAACTGCAAAAGAAGTGATAGATGAGATCCATATGAAAATCCAAAGTTGAAAAAAATATTCCCTGAAGGGGGTGGGTTAGCTCTTGGGCCCAGCTAATTCATTAACACCCTAGGAACACCCCTTTCTTCCAAGGGGTGTTTGTTGTAACTAAAATTAACAAAAATATACTAAAAAACAAGTTGTATATGCCTTGTGAATGAGTACTGTTGCGACTAGGATACAAAAGAAATTGGTACAGAAACAATTGTCGAATTCATCTAAAATAATGTTATAGGTTACGAAAAATTGTACCAAAAACATAATAAACTTTGAATTCAAATATTATTAAGTTTTTAAAAATTTGTATGTGTAAAAAAAAAAAAATTATTTAGGATTTTCTATAGTTTTACTGCAAAACATTCCCAATAGTTCTACAATATATAGAAAGTGTAAATTTAAGGCTTATTCTGAAAGTTGAAAATAAAAAAGAGACGAATTTAAAACCATTTGCATTACCATAATGTAAAATATAAAGAAATGTTGGAATATAACTAAGTAAATAAAAAATATGAGTTTAGTACATTCCCCAACATTTAGAACTAGTGTATACAAATCACAAGTATAAATTTCCAGAAATAATAATTCCAAATTAATAGTCCCCAGTCCTCAAGAATAAAGACAAACAATAAATACAATTTTGAATCAAAATCATAAAATTATTAATATTTGATACATTTTAATTCCTTTCGGCCTATATCTATTTTGACAGACTGAAACCCTAGCACAAGAATCTAGTTGTAGGCAATTTTGATCTAAATTATAAGTCACTAACAACAACAAGAACTAGTCCTTCGAAGTACATTGTGTGAAAACATATACAAATCATAAATTGCGTGAGTGAGCATAAACTATAACTAAGGAAACCCCCATCGAGAGCCTTCACAAGCACACCTGTCAGGAAATGACAAGAGGAAGTTAACATAAAAATATGGAACAGGGACAAGAAACCTTGCATAGTTGTGATAATTGCAGAGGGTCACAACGACATGAACTCACCTGCAAACTAAAGAGGGAAAAATATGTCACAACGAGTAGTTTGATGGAAACCCATAAAGAATAAAATTACCTATAAACGATATTATAAGATGAAAATGAAAATTGAGGCTGTAATATCTGTGCAAGTTCCCTTTGAGTACTATCTTCAGCAAATCCCCGAGGAGAGGAATACCCACGATCAAAAAATACATGATAAGAAGGCTGTGATAATGAAACTCCTACAATATTGTATCTAGAAGGCTACATGCAAGAATCAAAGTCTCATGAATAATAGAATAACTTACCTTGATAGCCTTGTGTTCCATATGAGAGAAATTATGTGGTTGCTAGTGTAAAGGGAGGTCAACATTCCATAATTGTGAGCACAATGACTGTCATGAGATTGGGGTATTGTTAAACACTTTTTAATGATGAAATAACAAATAGTTTCAATCATAAAACAAAAAATTATGGCCTTCTGATGCTACAGTTACTAGGCAGAGTGAACCATTGGACAAAGATTCCAGGCGATGGAATTTCTTTCTTAGCAAAAGGTTGCGGTGTCAAAGGAGCTCATGCCCATCGCAAATGAGTAGAAAGTAACAGAGGTTGGGCGGGAGGTTAATATTTTACCATCACTTCACTAATCCACTGTATATAAAAACCATAACAAATACAAGTTGTGTATTGGAACCTACACACCAATTAGATGCTAGGTCTTTGCAATAGAGGATAGTGGGACAGGGTTCAAGGTTATTCAATGCAAATCCTTTGCATATATTAAAACTTAAAACAAATTTTCCCATGTGAACATTATAACATGTTATTTTAAATGTTAATTACTTACTTTGGAATTTCCATGTGGTACACTTTATACATATTGTACAATCAAAGTTAAGTTCAAACTTTAGTTAGAAACATATAATAAATCAAAGGTTCCTTGTGTGTTACGCATGGCATCTAATAAAAATGTTCCCAGCTAAATTAGACAAATATAATTAAAGTTAAATGAGATAATATATGTGTGTGTGTGTGTGTGTGTGTGTGTTATAGGAAGTATTAGAGCCCAAGTTCTATACAGTGGCCTAAATTGAGTAGGATAATAAATAAAAAAATTGAATTTTTTGTTTATAGAGAGAGAGTGAAAGAAAATGAGGAGGGTGAGCATTCACACCACCAAAAGTACCTCGTGTAGGATATACTTCAACACCTTTTTTGGTTCCTAACCCAGAATTGTGGATTTAGCTGAAGAATGAGTCTCAGAATGCCAATGCCAAGGTGATGGAAACTGTACAACAATTAACAGTTGAGATGGAAAATTTAAGGGAAAATAACGAATGTTTGATGTGTGGACAAGAAAGGATCATAAAATTTTGGCAGACAGAGAGAATCACAAAAACTCCATTCCAAATCCTAATAATGGCAATAGGAGCGAGTCTTATCAGAGGAGGGAAAATAGCATAGTGGAAGGAATTAAACCACAATACTCAGATGATGATCTAAAAATGCATGAGATGGAGTCTCAAAATTCTTTGTGGGGTTATATTCATAAACGAGATAAGAGATAGAAGGTGGAATTACAAGGCAAATTCAAAAATATAAAACCCCTAGGCTATGATGGTGAAGTTGAAGAGGAAACAGAGCCATGGTTAGGTAACACGAATATGTACTTCACGATTTACGAATATAATGATAATTTGAAATCCTGCTTAGAAATTTATCAGTTGTAGGGAAAGAAAACCCTCTAGTGGGAAGAGTCAAAAGCAGTAGCTTGGGTTGATGAATAGATAGTCACTTGGGAAGCCTTCCAAAAATATTTTAACAATAAGTATCTAATTGGATGATTTTATGATGACAAGGATATTTAATTCCATGATCTCAAACTATGACACCAAACTATGGATGAATTTGTGGTGAAGTTCACCTCATTATTGTTGTATGTACCTTATATATGGGAAGAAAAATCAAAGGTACAAATATTTATTAACAATCTCCCATCTCATATGAAGGAACTGTTAGAATTTGGAATTCCTAAAACTATGGATGACGTTGTAAGAAAAGTGTGAATTTATTGCCAACATATGAACCATAAAGATAATAATAAAACTTGGGAAGCTAAAAAGTGGGAGATAAATGTACAAATTGTTAGGAACAACATAACTGTAAATTTTAGGAATTCCCACAAAAATCAAAAAGGGAAACCATGGATATGTGAAAGTAAAAAACTCTTCCACAAACAGAATAAAAAATTGTGGAACAATTAACTAGACAAGAGCCCGGCCAACCACAAAAGCCATAATTGCAATGTTTGGGTTGTGTAGGACCACATTTATAAAAAAAATTCCCTATCATAGCATATTTGAATAGGTATCAAACATCCGTGAAGCTTCAACAATGGGTGAAATAACAAAAATATACCTAAAATCAATGTTGCGTTAGAATATCATCAAGATAAATATCAACCTAGTATTATCGAATTTGGAGGTATAATTTTTAAGCATATTATTTCTATTTTAATAGATCATGGAGCCAATTTAACTTACATAAGTCCTAAAGTGGTTGAATTGTTTCAGTTGCAAGTCAATAAATTTAAAAACCCGTTGTTGGTTCAATTATCCATAGTGAAAAAATTGAGAGTAGCGGCTAAAGAGGAAAATTGTTTAGTTGAGTTGGAAGATCAGCCTAGAAAGTAAATTTGAATTTTTTACCTTTAGAATCCTATAATTTCTTAATTATTATGGACTTGTTGGAATATCATTGCTCTCTTGTAAGTTTTAAGGAAAATATTATAAGTTTCCTAAATGTGGAAGGTGTTATAGGTGAGATCTAAGGATAAAAGAGGCATGTGCAATTAAGACCAATCACAACTTCCCAATTAGGGAAGTGTGTTAGAAAATATTGCCAAATTTACATAGTACAGGTGGGATATGCCAACTCTATGGAGAAAACTGCAACATTAGAGAATCTACTAATATTTCAAGACTTTGAAAATGTGTTCCCTGGGGATATACATGTACTACCACCTAATTGCGACATAGATTTTACTATTGAAATAACATTAGGGAAATTTTAAGGTATAAAATGGACCTCCTAAGGAAATTATAAAATAATAGTGGAAATAATAAAATAAGATTTGATTACATCATCACATTTTAGAGGGAAAAAAGAAAAAAATACTTTTTCAACTCGTATTTTCAAATTATCTCAGAAATTTTTTACTCAAATTTGGAGTAGGAGTACTCACTGGATGAAAAATTTAATTCCTCATCCAAGGAGTACCCATGTTGCATACTTTCTATGGATCCTACTAGACGAAAAATGAGAAATGCATGAAAAATGTGATTACAATCACGTTTTTCATGCATTTCTCATTTTTCGTCTAGTAGGATCCATCGAAAGTATGCAACATTGGTACTCCTTGGATGAGGAATTAAATTTTTCATCCAACGAGTACTCCTGCTCGAAATTTGAGTAAAAAAATTGAGAGACAAGTTGAAAATACGAGTTGAAAAAGTAGTTTTAATATTTTATTATTTTTTAATCTTTTTACCCTTTTAATTAAAAAATGGTGAAGCATCCCCTATGGTTGACATCATCATCCTGAATCTTATTGGTTATTATAAAGTTTAGTTTGGTTGTACATTTTTCTTAGGAGGCCTATTTTAGACCTCAAAATTCCCCTAATGTTTCAAGGGTTGCCTTGATTTCCAAGGCACCTTACAGGATGAGTATACCAACGTTGATAGAATTAAAATTCAGCTACAAGAATTACTGGATAAGAAATACATATGCCTCAATGTGTCACATAGGTGAACCCCTATCTTCTTTGTTAAGGAAAAGGATGAATCTTTCATACTTTGAATTGATTACTGATATTTAAATAAACCGGCTGTAAAAGATAAATACCCATTGCCAAAGATTGATGACCTATTTGATCAATTTAAAGATGCTACTATGTATTCAAAAAATGATTTATGGTCTAGGTACCATCAAATAAGCGTAAAGGATGAGGATATATATAAGAAAAGATTCAGAAACCATTATGGACATTAATAATTTGTGATTTTACCGTTTGGTCTTACTAATTCCCCAACCATATTCATGTGTCTTATCATAGTATATTTCATCCTTACCTTGAAAAAATCATGTTTATTTTTATTCATGATATTTTGATTCATTCTAAGAATATGGAGGAACACAAGAATTCTTTACAGATTGTTATGCACTTCACCTGCGACAATGACTAAATGAAAGAAATACGAAATAATATTGCTAGAAATAAAGAAATAACACATTAATTAAGACAAGTTGCAAAGCCATTTTATTATTCAGAAGCATAATACAATCTTCACTTTTCTCTTCGAAGGGGAAACCTCCAATAGAGAAGAGCTCAATTACAATAAGACTCAATGATTCTTGCCTTTCTATCTAAGACTATTTATAGGTTTATAACTTTCAAAACCCTAACTACTAGTGGTCCCTTACATAATATGGGTTAAACACTTTATTTATTAACTACGACCCATTTATAACTAATTTTCATCCCTTTTCTATAATGTGGTTCAAACACTTACAATTTTTATTAATGTGGATAACCTCTTATGGGAATTATTGACTCAATTAGATGACTATGACTTTGACCAAGCCCCTTGATATTATTACATAAATAAGGGGGCTAGGGTTGGACCCTAATATGCCCTCCCCCATAAAAAGTAATATTGTCCTCAAGGCTGAATCTGTGGAAACTGCAGAAGAATAATGGTTGGTTCCCATTTCGCATATTCTTGTGAGGTGCCTTTCCACTTGGTGAGGAATTCCTAGATCGTTTAGCCATGAAGTTGTCTTTCACAAGTATCGAGGACCTGTTTGGGTCGAAGCGAAAGTGAACCTTACTCATCCAATTCTAAAAGACTTGTTTGAACCCTACAATTGTTCCCCACAACTTTCTTAAGGTAGGATACATGAAATATTGAATTTATTTTTAAAGTAGATGACATGGGCACTTTGTAAGCGACTGCTCCTATACACTGAAGTATATGATAAGGCCCATACAATTTCAGTGCTAGTTTTTGGTGGCCATTTTCTTTGAGATAGTTTTTCTTATAAGGTTGGAGTCGCAATAACACCTAGTCAACTACTTTACATGGCCGCTCAGAACAATGTTGGTCAGCCTATTGCTTCATTACATTCTAATCTTGATGTAGATTATCTTTCAGATGACAATCATGGCGGCAGAGTTCTGTGGGAGCTAAGAAATTTCTTGTACTTTGGAACATCCAGGGATATAAGGAGTTGGTGAAAGTGGGATTTGGCCATACACAACCTCATATGGCATCATATTGGTGGTTCCATGATATTTAGTAGCATACCACCATTCAACTAAAGGCACCCATTGTACCCATTGATGTTACTTGTTTGAATTGAAGTACCACAGATAGGTCTCCAAATATGTGTTGACTCCTTCAATTTGACCATTGGTTTATGGATGATAAGATGTACTTAGTTGGAGTTCTTTCCCTGTATCCTAAAAATACTCTCCAGAAATTTTCTGGGGAAAATGGGGTTTCCATCAGACACAATGGAATTTGGCATGCCATGTAGTTTGAATATTTGGTTCAAAAAACCTTGAGCCACCAAAGATGGGGTAAATTGGTGTGGTAGAGCTTAACATTAGGGGAATTTTGAGGTCTAAAATGGGCCTCATAAGAAAAATGTACCACCAAAATATAATTTATAAGAATCAATAGGATTCAACATGATGATGTCAACCATGGGGGATGATTCACCATTTTTTAAGTAAAATGGTAAAAAGATTAAAAAATAATAAAATATGGTCCTTTCATTAGGGGAATTTTGAGGTCTAAAATGGGCCTCCTAAGGAAATTCTAAAATAATAGTGGAAATAATAAAATAATATTTGATTACATCATCAAAGTTTAGAGGGGAAAACGAAAAAAACTACTTTTTCAATTTATCTCCCAAATTTTTTACTCAAGTTTAGAGCGAGAGTACTCATTGGATGAAAAAATTAATTCCTCATCCAAGGAGTACCTATGTTGCATACTTTTGATGGACCCTGCTACAAGAAAAATGAGAAATACATGAAAAAATGTGATTGCAATCACATTTTTTATATATTTATCATTTTTCATGTAGCAGGATCCATGGAAAGTATGAAACATGGTTACTCCTTGGATGAGGAATTAAATTTCACATCCAACGAGTACTCTTGCTCGAAATTTGAGTAAAAACTTTGGGAGAAAAATTTAAAAGTAGTTTTTTAGTTTTTTCCTCTAAAATTTGATGATGTAATCAAGTCTTATTTTATTATTTCCACTATTATCTTGTAATTTCCTTAGGAGGCCCATTTTAGACCTAAAAATCCCCCTAATGAAAGGAGAATATTTGGGAAGTTTGTCAACAACCACCATAATGATTGATTTTTTTCCTGACTTTGGGAGACATGTAATGAAATCCATGGAAACATTTGTCTAGATAGAAATAAGGAGTGGAAATGGTTTTAAGGTTCTTGGTAGCTTGATCTTTTCCCCTTTTTTGTGTTGGCATACATCGAATTCAGCTAAAAATGTTAGAATTTCATTCTTCATGCTAGTCCAAAATAAATAGCAATGTGCCCATGAATAAGTCTTTTTAAAGCCAAAATGTCCTACAGCTGGAGAGGAGTGCATCTATTCCAAGATGCACATTTTAAGGGTGGAGTTCGGGGATAACACTACATGGTCCTTGTAATGAAGAAACTCATCCTTAAAAGAGTATTTATCTGAGGAATTAGGATGTTTTATTAATGTATAAATAATTTGGCATAGACATGGGCGGGAGAACCATTAATGATGGTATTCTTCAATCCAATATGGTATGGGTAGAGAGAGATAAAAGGGAATCGTCATCCTCAAATTGGCACAATAGGGCATTGACTCACTACCTTAGCACGCCACTTCTTGTGAATTATATCATAATCATATCCCAAAAATTTTGTGTGGAAATGATAGATGTTTCTCAAGGAAATATTTTAGGCTATGATGGTCAGTGTGGATTTGGACATGATGCCCCAATAATTATGGTCGCCAAGTGTCTACTGCAAGTAAGATGGCCATAATTTATTTCTCATATCTAGATTTACCCATATTCTTAAGACTGAGTTGTTGACTTGTGAATGGTAATTGTCTACCTTCCTACATTAATACTTCGTCGATTGCCATACTTCAAGCATCACATTTAATAAGAAATACAGAGTGGAGCACATGACCTCTTTAAGAACCAAAAAGGCCTGCTAAGCTACGTCAGTCCAAAGAGATGATTTTTTCTTGCTAATATTAGTATGGGGCCGGGAAATGCATCCATAATTGAGGAAAAAATTGTGATCGTAGCTTGTCAAACCCAATAATCCCCTCAAGCTCTTCAGGGTTTTTGGTTAGGCCTAATCTCACATTTTCATAATTAATTTTTTATCAACCCCAACTTCTTCATGACCCATAATGTGTCCCAACTTCTCTACTTATTTCGTGTGAAAGGGAAACTTGGATAATTTGAAAAATCATTTATAATCTTGGAGTTGTTGCAATACTTGGTCAACATGATGAAGGTGAGTTTCCCATGTTATGTTGTAGATGAAAATGTCATCAAAAAATACCAGGATGAATTTTTGGAGATATGGTTTAAGAAGTTGGTTCATGAGGCTTTGAAAATTGGATGGGGAGTCATAGAGACAAAATTACATGACCAAGCACTAGTAGAAAATGGCTAATTAGTTACTAAAAAATGACTAAAATTTTCATATAAACAATTATTTTTCAGTCGGTGACCAATAGTAGCTAATTTACAGTATCTTATAACGAGACCAAATTTTGGTCATTTTTAGCTTAGTCATTAATTGGTTATCTCAATTTTGTTGTCTAGTGGTATATTTGGTCATTAATTTGGTCATTAATTTAATCATTGATTTAGTCATTAATTTAGTCATTGATTTGATCATTAATTTAGTCATTGATTTGGTGATTAATTTGGTCATTGATTTGGTCATTGATTTAATCTTTGATTTGGTCATTAATTGTCACAATTAATGACCAAGTATACAAAAAAATATATGACTATATAATCACCCAAGTAAACCCATTAATGACCAAAGAAATATGACCAAAATGTTGGTCATGTTATCAGATACTGTAAATTAGCTACTAATAGTCATATATATGCAAATTTTAGTCATCGTTTGAAACCAATTAATGACCTAAGAAATATGACTAAATTTTAGCCTTGTTATAAGATATTATAAATTAGCTACTAATAGTCATATATATGCAAAATTTAGTTATCATTTTTAGTCACAAATTTATCATTTGCAGTAGTCATTTATTCATTATATAAACGACTAATTTAGTAGTTTATATTCATTTCATTTACTTTCATTAATAATCATTATAAATGACTAATTTAGTCATATATTCATTTTATTTGTGTTCATCATTAATCAATATAAACTACTATTTTAATAGTTTTAGATTGATTTTATGTCTTCATTATTAATCAACATAAATTAATTAGTATGATTTTACAACTAAATTTTAAAAAATGGTCATACATTTACATGTTCATCTAATATGAAAACAAAAAGTTACATATGTTAATTACAATACCAAGTAATATCAAGTGCAACTATAAACAATGCCAACAGAAAATTAAATTATATAAAATGTCAAGTATTACAATATGAGTTTCCAACTTAATATTGGTTAGAGTACAATTTACAAATAAAATATTATTTATCACTTAAAAACATTATCATTGTCTTGCTAAAGAATTGCAAGTGAATTCACCAACTCTGAAAAATTGACCATCAGTCTTTATATACGTGTCTTATGCGGGATATTGGCTCTATGAGTACCACTGGACTAGTACACTTATCTCTCTTTTTCACTCTAGTGTTATTGTTCCCCTCTTTCTTCAATCCTTGCTTCTTACTATCAATACTGAGTCCATTTTCTGCAAAAAGAAAACAAAAAAAGTTACAATGTGGAGTATAAGACATGAAAGTCGATGAACACTGGAATATAAACTAAAGTAGACTATAAAGGATTTATATATACACCTCAACATACGAAATATTTCTAATGTCATTTTTCCCCTTAAAAGCAGGAAACTCGAACATTTTTTCTTTAGTTGGGAAATAGTGTCCACTATGTGGTGAGATGACCTATATAAACAAGACAAATAAAATGTCACAAATAAACACAACATAGCTAGAAATATCTACTAAGAATTTCTCATGCTCCACTTTTGTATTTGTATAGTTTCCTCTAGTTATCTCTAAGAAGAAGTGACACTTCAACAATAAAACTAGTTAGTAGAAATCTGATGGGTGGAGCAAAGTATTGCTGGCACAAGATTACGACAGGAAACTAAAAAAGAATAAGACTATATTTTGTAAATTATGATACTAACCAGGAATGTAGCTTCAATATAGTAATATTCAATTATCAACGTACTATTCCAAGGGAAAATGAATCCAATTCCCATAATCCAACAAATTATGTATGCCCCTTGTTTTCCCTGTAATTTATTGAGCAAGGTTAGCACATGCAATTTCCATTTAGAATCTCTAAAATGGTTATATAAATATTCAAAACAAACTTAATGTTACTCATTCATTTTTATTTGATGCACACAAAACTAAATATGCTAACTTGCTTTTGAGCTAGAGAGTTCTGTAATTCATCGTGTCCAAAATCATTGTTTTTTGTCTTGACTATTTTTTTTAGATGATCAGGAAACAGGCCTATATTTGATCAAAAACATATTTTTCATAATATATTCCATTTTTCTAATTCAAAGCTATATTTCCTTCCAGTTTATGACGTTCAAACAAACTAGAATCATTTTCCTTTAACAAGTCACTGTTGTAATATGCTACTAAACAGATAACTACGTAATGAAGTTATTAGTGGTGGAATAGTAATAAATCACAAATATAGGCAAGAAATAGCACAACTATGTCCTAGACATGCCAAGTCTTTATCCTCTTGGTTGAAAATATTACTTCATGAAACAAACATACTTGACAAAGAGAACTTTTCTAAAACTAACCAATTCCAGTGTATCCAACAACATTGACATTTCTTTTGGCATGCCCTCAAAATGTGTGGAAGTATCAAACAAGTGTAGTTCACTTCCATGTAAGGTTAAAGTTTGGCAATGGAATATGTTTTCCATTAGTATAATAAAGTTTTAAATTGTCTTTGATAACTTAGAGAGAATGGGAATCCAATATATAACAATGACAGAAAGCTTTTATTCATTCACACTTACCTAGATCCTAAACAAGCCTTGAAGCGTTATACAAATCCAAGAATGTTTCACATTACACCAAGAAACAAAATTTCTAGATTTTGATTGGAACCCTTGAGGCTTTCTCAAATTTGTAAACAAGTAACATCATTAACATTTTTTCTTAGTTATCAAACCTTCTTCTATTCGGAGCTTGAGAAAATATGTGCATACACATATCACAAGTGTAACTAATTTATCCTTTTCCTAATCTCTCCTTTTCCTTAAAGTAATATAAGTGGCATTTAAAAAATAAAAGGAAGCCTACAAGAGAGGAATGCCACAAATGCAGATATATTGCAGTACATAAAATCGAAAATATATTGAAGTTAATTAATGGAGTAATTGACGGAGAAATCAATGTGGTCAATGGTGGTTGTTTGTATCCTAAACATTCGAGTTACAATTAGACTTTTACAAATACACTGTGATAGATTCCCACTTGCCACTTGTCACCTAGTATTACTCTCACCTATTCCTCCTTGCTTAAAAGGAATTGTTCCCTAAATTAGAAAAATGGAAACCAGTAATTCCTTAAAAATCTTAGAATATCATCTGATCTAGTGACAAGAGTAGCCACCTCTTAAACCATATCTAGAACCTTTGATAGCCTTTCATCAGTATTTTCACTGTGTGCATCCCTAAGGAAATGTACAAACTCCTCAAGTAGAACTGGGAACACTCTAGTATTAGATCATGTCTGGGCTTCATAGAATTTCATTACAGTAACCAGTTCCCTTCTATATAAGTGAGGAAACACAAACGATAGAGCCTTGTGACACCATTCCAGCAACAAAACTGGAAAACTTGTATTCAACTATATTTCCAATTCATGCAAAGTAGCTAATGCATAGAAATTATGCTGTTGTAAAACTACAAGCTTTGGAAGAACCACATGGACCATCTCCTAAACAAGATCTACACTTGGTATACCCAAAATGACCTCTGCAAATTCAATTCTCATAACTAGGCGTGTGATAAACCTTTCTTTCAAGTATTCAAACAACTCATCTCTAATTCCACCAAACTTGAAAAGGATTGATCTCATTCCACCCTTATATTTAAAACTAGTAGATTTATGTATTAACCTTGCAGTTTTTTCTCTTACCCAATTATTTGAATTGTTAAGCTGATCAATCAATAAAGAAAATGAGAAAAAGAAACAAATATCCATGGACATCACCCATTTTCATAATTTCTCCTACCGTTTCCAACAAATTCTCAAATACATTCTGATCCTCAGTGGCTTCCAAAGCATGTTTCAAAATTCGAAGCATATTTATTCTTTTGGCTTGTTGCATGTGTCATCATTTTCAAACAAAATGTCCATTACATTATTCTCAATGAAGTAATGGATTTAAAAAAAAAATGTCCTCACAACCTTCGTCTCATAAAGTGGAAGTATATCTAGGTATTTTATCCACAAAGGTTTTGTTCCCAGAAGGCCACTTTTTATGGCATGGAATAGAAGACAAGAAATTCTTCCCACAGTAGCAACACAAAATTTCTTTAATGATTCACTAAAAAGAAGTTGAGAAAAGAGAGATTGAAAAATATTGAAAACAAACTATAATAGTTGTATTATTAAGAATGTATTTCCTTTATATTTGATATAAAGTTACACCAAGGTCAATTTTCCCTGAGTTAGCTAAAATTTGTTTATCAGACTCAACACAAAAGAATCCTAATATAAGAACATCTATGTTTCCCAAATTCTCTTTCAAACCAACATTTTTGTGGATTTGACACAGAAAGTTGGTAGAATAATCGGTTGCTAAAGGATTAGCAGATAAACATGTAATGTATCCAATATCATGAGCTAAAATATCATGAAATTTGTTAGATTTGTCTTCAGAAAATATCTCCAATCTTCTACACATGGTTGTAATAACATCATATATATAATTGAATGCAATAATTGGCATAGATGCAACATCTTTAGTTTGGACATCAGGAATTTGATCTTGAAATCCTAAGTCCAAAACCTCAAAAATGTTTTCACTCATTGCTTTGGTCCCTACCTTAGGCAACATACTCATAATTTTGCACTTTGTCTTCTTGATGATATTAGATTCAATGTCAATATCAAAAAACAACCATGGAAGTTTTAAAATTGACAAAAGTGTTTTTGTGTTCAGAAATATTTCTCTGTTGCTTGTATTTTGAAATGTCTTAGAATACACACTTACCATCGAGAAACTCTTTAGTTATACATTCAAAAATGCATCTAGGGCATATGGCATATAAAGTATGAAGGAAAGAACCCATGGTTAAATCATAAATAGTGGTCCATTGAATGCACATGATTCATGATAGGAATTATTTCTGTGTCCAGTGATGATGATGCTAACTGTATAAAGTCGAAACAAGACCTTTGTAATGTACCATCTCCTTAAGCAAGTAAAATACAAGATGCAGGCATGAACAATGAGCTAATAAGGCCTTCTACTTGAAGCCTTGTTTCGACAAGGAATATATTCTATAATTTCAACATCCAAGAGGCAAATGGTTTCTAGTGTATTTCTCCTGTAACATCAATTAGAATACCCACACTGTCTGGCAACTTGGAGAAAGTAGGAAGGTCACAGAAAGGTGTTGGAGAGTTGCAGATATAAAATTTAGTAAAGGACATGTCAAAGCATGTTATAGACAAAACAATAGAAACTATAAATATCGATTCAATTGCATAAAATGATGCAACAAATAATAGACCTATGCCACAAGATAATTACATAAAGCCCATTTTCTTGAATAAGAATTCATGACCAACCTGGCTGCTAAGGAAGCATGTCAAGTTGCCCAGGTGTAAAATGAATCTGTATCAAAATTGAGAAGTGTGACTCCTTCACTCAGAACATAGAATGGTCCACTAGATAAGTAAGTCACTGGCCTAAATGGACTAGATAAATAAGTTTCTCCACGCTGTGAAAAGAGAGTTTTGGACAAATTTTGGAAATTTTTTATAAACAAAACTAACTCTTAAGCATGGCAGGAGAATATTAACGCACATCTTCTAGAGCCTAATGAGTTCTGATAAAAATAACTAAAGCAAATTTCATGAAAAAATTCAAAGTAAAAATAAATAAAAGAAAGACAAAGTTCATGTAGGCTAAGAAATCCAAAACAACATGAAGAAGCCCCATATTTCTTTGACTTCATCATATGTCGAAATTAAAATAGTTTATGAGGGTTGTTTCTAGCTAAACACATAAATTCTTACAAATCAACAAATTTATACAACCTGTAGCAAATATTTGAGAACAGTTTGATGTTTTTTTACACACTTGAAGAGGCCAAGCCACTAGTGAATGGCTTATAATTGCCAACAAACTATACTCACCATGTAGAAAAAATAAGGTAACATTAAATATAGTAGTAGTCGCGCATGCATTCAGAGTGTTGCGTGATCAATTTTTCTACCTATGTGAAGAATATACAACTTTCTCTCAGATCTATTTCAGTTTGTTCAAGTCTCACTTGCATCTCCAATGATAATTCAAACACCTTTTTTCAGATCTATTCATCAGGGAAAAAAATTGATATCTTGGCTAGACATATGATTATAAGGCACTCACAATTTCAACAAATATTTTAAGGTTCATTACCCCTTTAAGGAATTTGTTAGTCAATGGGGAGGACACCTAATATGAGAGGAAGTCACCTTGCACACATTTCGAAGCTGTTATGATGAGGATGTCCACTCAATGATAATTACTTCGTCTTATCCTTTGTAGATTGTACTTCTACCATGGAATTTTCTAAATGGTGCCTTCTGCATTTAATATTGATGGAAAGTTCTACTCATGATGCCACAAATGCCATTTTATTGGAGTTTTTCATGGTATTTGTGCATTCATTCAAGGTTTGAAGAAGGAATCCACTTTCGAGGAGGCCACACATGCTTCTAAGGAGGAGTCGTTCATTGTTCGTGAAGGTAGATACATGGTCAACCACTTGGAGGAGGAATAGTACTTTGTGGTGCCATTTTTGGAGGATTGTTGAAAAACCAACTCCATTATCATGTTGTCGTCAACTTGTATCATGGAGATGGTTGATTGAGAGCATTATTGTAGTATTTTTCTAAAATATTTTCATGATTTTTCTTGGAGTAGAAAGGGGATCTCAACATCCTATTTCTATCTTTAGTATAGAGTTATTGAGGAGGTTTGAATGGTAATATTGTATTGTATTCCTTGCAAAAAATATTGAAACTAGGAAAGGTTGCAGTAATAACTATGAGCATTCTTACAGTGCTTCAGTTATAGCAAATGAAACTATGGCTTATAAAAATAAGTGGTGGCCACAAAAGTTTAGGGGTTGGGAATAACACTAGCCATTCGAAAATGCAAGAAGGAGATACAAACATTGAAGGTCATTTTCCAAAACATTCAATAGATGAAAAGATAAACCTTCCTGGACAATATGGTTTAAAAACATGTGATGTATTATTTGGTAGGGGTTGGCATGCATTAGATGTCCCCTTATTCGCTACATCTGATCAAACAATGGTTTCAATCACAGCCTTAGTACTTTTCAAGAATTTTTGTAGTCTAAAGTTGTTATCCTTCTTACTTGGTAGAGTTCCTTTCATTCACATTATAGATAGGAGCCTTTTGAAGGAAAGGGAGATTCATATTTAGTGTGGTTATTGTTTTTTCAATAAAAAAAAGCTTTGCAAAATTCCAGCACATACTTTGAAGTGTCTGGTATATGAATTGAGTAGATAGTGCTGCTTAATAGGGAAAATTTATGAGCTAGTGTAGTCTGATATTTGAATATGCCTCATACAGTTTTTCAAAGGAGGTTGTCAGCAACTATGGTCTTTTACTAGCTGATTGACTACTCCTGTAAATTCAAAAGTTTTTGATAATCACTCCAGGATTGCTTTTCTCTTATACTAGTTGATTTACTACCCCTTTACATCCCAAATTTTTTTGAGTTAATAGTTCCAGCAAGTAACTGGATCTGATCTGTTTGCTTAGATAGTTGGTTTTAGGATAACTTAACATCCTAGTTGTATCTTTATTCAGTAGATTTTTAATCTAATAGGTGGTAAATTGCTAGGATGGTGGTTTTAAAGAAATTTTAACACATAATATCAGATTGGAAATTTTGATAACATGCATTTTCATTAGCTTTCATGACTTCCACTAATATTCCATTGCTATTTTTGTTGTTTAAATAGAGGATGGCTAGAAGTTGATGGCTTTAGAGCACTTACATGTCTTATTTTTTGAATTATGTAATTTAAGTGTCAACAAAATCCAAATTAATATTTATTATTGCCCAATCCACATGCCTAAAAATGGGCATGGTAAAATTCATGAGTTCAGATCCTTTGGCATAATTTCAATTCTTGAAATAATTATTCTGCTTGAATCCTATGAATAACTACAAAATGGAAAATCACTTCTTCCGCATTGCCATCACTGCTTCCGCCTTCATCAGTTGAGGGAAGCTCTTTGCCTTTTTCCTCACCTTTCATTGTTTGAACCTGCATTATAACGTTGCGGGAAATGTTCAATTGAGCCAAGGATACCTTGGCATTTTCAGCAGAAGCGGGGTCAGGAGCCCTGGGGCTATGGAATGTGACAGAGGGACTAGGGACAACAGTTGAAGGGGGAGTAGGTTGAGCAGACTCTTCATAGATGGTGACCGTGACATACGCCGTGAGAAACGGCCTTTCAAAAACACAATCAAATCTAAACTCCGCTTGCTGGGAGGTTTGGCGCAGGGTAGTGGAGGAAGGTGGAGGGGGAATGGGAGGAGCATTGGAAGGGTCGACTTGAGGTGAAAAGGAGAGCACATGAGGAGGCAAAGAACACGCAGATGGATGAGAAAATTCAGTGGAGCGAGTCCTGCCTCTGCGACTTCTAGTTTCCGGAAGGTGGTCGTAGAGGAAATCTTCAGAGGAGGAGTCCGAACTGGGAGAGGGCTGAGGGTGTATGACACGACCACGACTAGAGCCGCAGTGAAATCACATGCCATGACACAGTCTAGGCATGGCAAGAGGGAGAGGCTAATGGAAAGAATAGAGGAGAAGTGATAATGGAGGGCTGGAAGAAGCGAATAGAGAATTTGAACAACAGAGCTTACTATGCGAATGGTGGAACTCAGGAACAGTCTCCAAGCAGCAAAGAAGCTCACATCATCTTCCTGTCTACGTTCGAGCGCTAGGCTCAGTGCAGGCGGCGGGCAAGAACTTCAGCGTAGCACAATGGTGGTGCAGACAGAGCAATCACCATACGGGAGACCAAAATCCATACCAGAAGCTAAAGTAAACTAGGTGAAATGCTTAGCGCGTTGATGGTTCCAGATGATGGCATTAATGCATCGTGGGGTGGCATATTGAATTCCCTCGTAAATGCACTTGTGGGAGGCTAGATGACCAGCCCAAAACGACGGCCACAGGAGGCGGCAAGGGACAAGTGTCCCATCACATGCGATTGGCATCCACATCCGGAACTAAGGAATCCTGATGCACCAGAGTGCTGCATTCCTGAAGTTTGGCATCTTCGTTGATAATGTTGAGTGGACCATGTTGGAGAGTAACAGTACTTTCCACTCCCAGATTAGCAAGGTAATCAGCAACCTTGTTGCCATCGCGCCTGATGTGAGAGAAGGAGAAAACATTATTATTTTTAAGCCAAGTTTCCAAAAGTTCTAGTTTGGCATTTAACCTCCAGCTGGTGGAAACCTTAGCGGTAGTGGAACCTGTGAGCATATGATTAGCCATATTGATGAGCACTTGGGAAACTCCTTCAACGACAAGGGGAAAAAAGTTGTTATGTTGAGCTAAGTAGAGACCTTGCCAAAGACCTTCTAGCTCTGCTGAGTTATTGGTGTCCCATCCAAGATGGCCAAAGTAGATAGCGAGAGGAATTCCTTTAGAATCTCTGAAGATACCACCATATCCGGCCCACCTTGGATTGCCTTTAGAAGCCCCATCGAAATTTAATTTGACCACAACTGAGGGGGGGGGAGACCAGCAGTCAGGGATTCGCTGGTTATTTCTAGCTGGAGCAGATGAGGTTGGAGTGATATTGAGTTGCCAATTCTGCCAGATGGTAGTTTCCTTAGGCTTAGTGGGTAGGTCCTCTTCCTTCCAAGTGATCAGAGCAAGAGACTCTTGAATATTATTGTATTAGTTATTCCAGATAACCTCTATAGTCGAAGATTGGCTTCTGAATACTCTTTTGTTCCGTTCCTTCCAAATCGACCAGAAGAGGAGGCCTGGGATGAGAAGCCAAAGAGAATTTAGAAGTGCACTAGAGTAGGGCAGCATGGGCCAGTTATGAATGGAATGTGTTGGATCTTCAGTTGGTTTGCTCTTTTGACAACGAAAGTTGACTTTCTCCCAAAGAGTATTAGCCAGATTGCAAGAGATCATGAGATGCTGAGCGGTTTCATTGCATTGGTTGAAATTGGGGCATCGAGATGGCCCAATGAATCCCCTTCTAATCAAATTATCCCAGGTGAGAAATCTCTTGTGACTGAGAAGCCAAAGGAATGTCGAAACTTTGGGCCATGTGCCAGGAGCCCAAACATGCTGCCAAATAGGATCACGAGGATTGGAAGAAGCAAGAATGAGAGTGTAGGCTTCTTTGGTGGAGAATTCTCCTTTAGTAGAGTATCCCCATCTAAGAACATCTGGCTCCTCTGACCATCTAATCCTTCTTTGTCTTAGTTTAGAGCTAATGGCTGTTGTGATATATTCCTGAGCGTGGGGAGAAATAAGTGTAGCCTGCTTCCATTGCCTGTATCCATTGACATTCTCCGTGAACCAGTGTTGATTGACTCTATCTTCCTGTTGATCAATATTGTTGCCCCTATAGAGATGATTGAGGATATCTGAGAGTTTTGGTTACTGTTTCCAGGCATCCATCCAGAATCTGGCCGAACCTTCGTTCTGAATTTCCCAGAAGCTGTGTTGTTGAATCAAGTCATTGTGTTGCTTGGCGGCAATCCAGATAAGAGAGCCAGGAGCTTCAGGGAAGAGTTGGATCAATTCTTCAGTAGGTCTATTATTAGCATATTTTGCTATCCAAATTTTGGTCCAGGGTGTACTTGGATTTGAAATCCACTTCCACCAAATTCTGGCTCCCATGACTTTGTTGCTATGAGTAGGATCCCTGAGACCAAGTCCTCCAGCTTCTTTGGGGGTGCAGATAGTATTCCAATTTACAAGCGCCCATTTCCGGTTTTGTCCTAGTGATCCTCAAAGGAATTTGTGCTACAAGGCTTTGATTTGCTTAAGTACCCATTTCGGAGCTGCCAGGACAGAGAAAAGATAAAGAGACATAGATTGAAGAAAAGCTTTGATGAGAACAAGCTGACTGGCCATTTTAAGGGCTCTGAAGGTTTAGGAGGAGAGGCGAGCTTCAAGCTTCTCAAGAAGTATGTCCCAGGAGGAATGTTTAATGGCAGAATCAATGAGGGGGGCACCCAGGTATTTAGCAAGAAGGGAGGCAATGGGAAAGCCAAGGATACGAGCAATGCTACCTTGATTGGAGGCGGGGTATTGACGAAAAAAAATTGAGATTTGGCAGCGTTAACAGAGGTACCAGAGGCTTCAGAAAAAATTTTCAGGATAGATTTGAAAGCACGGGCTTCTTGCACTAAGGGGTGGCCAAAGAGCATGTTATCATCCACAAATTGCTGATGGGTGGTGGGCGGTAAGCCATGAAAAGAGATGTCTTTCAGTTGCTGAGCATGAATAGCGTTTTGAATGAGACGTCCAAGGCCTTCTGCCATGAGCACAAAGAGGAAGGGAGATAAAGGGTCTCCTTGTCTAATACCTCTGGTGGGAGAAAAAGGATGAGAAGGAATCCCATTAATAAAAATAGAGTAAAAAGTGAAGGAGATAAGGTTCACGACCCATCTTATCCACATTTGATTAAAACCAAAAGCTTCCAGGATCTTTTGAATATAAGTCCAACTCAATTTGTCAAAAGCCTTGGACAAATCGATTTTAAGGAGCATACCTGCTTTTTTGCTGACTTTTAGGGAGTGGATGACCTCATGTGTTAAGATGATCCCATCTAGAATTTTTCGACCTTCCACATAACCCATTTGTTCTGGTGAGATGAGCATGGCAAGGAGAGGCTTGAGACGATTAGCAATAACTTTTGAGATTATCTTATAGATCACATTGCATAAAGCGATGGGCCAGAACTTGTCTGGCTTGGTTGGTTGGTCTTCCTTTGGTACAAGAGCAATGAAAGTAGCATTGAGAGAAGGTAACAACCAATGCATTGATCTTGACTCTTCTACTAGATGCCAAACTTCCATCTTAATGAGATCCCAAAAGGGATGAAAGAAATTAGAGGTGAAACCGTCTGGGCCTGGAGCCTTACCAATTTTAGTTTGGGCCAAAGCTGCTTCAACCTCCTACAAGGAGATAGATCTTAGTAGCATTTGGTTGTGTTCCTCCCTGATTATCTTGGGAATGAGATGGGTGATCTGGTCAATAGTTGTTTGTCTGCAGAGCGGAGGTTCTTGGTGAACATTCTTGAAATGATCCAGCAATTCGCGCTCCATATCCTCATGATTTTCTAGCCACTCTCCAAGCTGATTTGTTATCTGGATAATGTGATTATTCATTCTTCTTTGTATAGTGGAGCGATGAAAAAACTTAGTGTTTTGCTCACCCTCCTTAAGCCAACGAACTCTGGATTTTTATCTCCAAAAGATTTCTTCTTGCCTGTATCTTTCATTCAACTGCTGTTGAAGTCTTTGTTCTTGGATATCAAGGAGCTCTGTTCTCCCTTTATTGATGATTTCTTGTTGAGTTTCTGCCATTTTGAGTTCAAGAGCTTTATTTTCCTGAAATAGGTTCCCAAAAACTGAGTGGTTCCAATTTTTAATTTGGGATTTGAGGAACCGGAGCTTTTGCTGGAATTGAAACATCTTGGAGCCTTTTGGAGGAGTGAAACTTTTCCAAATGTTATGAACCAGATCCTTGAAGGAAGGATGTTCAATCCAGAAGGCTTCGAAGTGGAAAGGCTACTTTAAGTATTTATTAGGTCTCTGCCATTGTAGTGCAATGGGCCAGTGATCCGAACCAGAAATAGGCAGAATGGAAGCCATGATGTCACCTCCCAGGTGGATAGCATTATTAGAGATTAAGAATCAATCTATTTTGGATGCTATATGATGATTTCTAGATCTTTTGTTGCTCCAAGTATGCATCCCATTAGAAAAAGGAAGATCAATCAGCCAACTTCTTGAGCGCTATTCGGATCCAATCTTGAACGACCCCTCGTTTTTTCTTCCAGCTTTGTTATCATATTGAAGTCTCCCCCCAAAATACATAAAGGATGAGTTCTATTGGAATTTAGGACCTCCATTGTATTAATAATCGCAATCTTGCTTTCCAAATCTTGTGGGAAATAGACATTTGATAGGTGCCCATGGATGTTGGTGCCTATAAGATGAAAAGAGGCTTGGATGAGGTTATGGGCTGCATGAAAATCCCTAAGCTCAATGGCTTGCGTATCCCAAATTATAGCTAGACCTCCTGAAAAACCAGAGGCATCAACTGCAACTGAGTGACATCTAGGCCAGGCTTTGGAGACGATCACTATTTCATTTGGTTTCTTGAAGAAAGATAATATGTGGTCTTTCTTGCTATATCATGTTTTTAATCATTTTGTATTTCTTGGGGTTGTTTAGCCCTCTTACATTCCATGAGATTAGCTTCATGAGGAAGTGTTTGGAAGTGGTTTTTAGAATCTCGTGAGCTTGGGGTATCGTCCTGACTCCACCAACATTTCCCCTAACATGATGGTGCACTGCCAATCTGGCTTCCGACCTATTTTCTTCGATTCTTTTGTAATCTTTAAACCATCCCAGTGACTTCCTGGTTGGATCCCTAGTTTCTTGTGTTGCTGAGCTTTGGATAGCACAACCTTAAGGGTATCAATCTTGCTGGGTTTCATATTGTTGAAGTCCTGGCATATTCATGCATATTCTAAACCTAGAAGGTCAAGTTCTCCCAGCTTGAAGCCTTCCGAATCTTCTTCCATGAGACTGAGCTGACTACTCTCAGGGGTTTTTTGATTGGTGTGGTTAGGATTAAGCAGGGTATTGTCAACATCCATTCCTTTTGACTTAGCGCCGTCAGGAACAGAATTGAGGGATTTCTTGTAACTCATATTCTCTCTATTTTCTGAGTTTGGGGGGTTAAGCTTAGAGTAGGCAGGATTCGGGGGGACGGCGAGATGGGAGGGATTGGGGGGCTGAGCAAGGGAAGTAGAGGGGGGGGGCTCTAGAAGGGTCCGGCTGAGCAAGGATTTCAAAGCTGTTAGTAGTAGTGGGAACATTGGTTTGCGAACTAGAAATTTTGTTACTAGATGGGGACTTTTTATGATGCTTCTTTTGGCTTGAGACTTTAGTAAACCCATCTGCCTCAGATTTTTCGGCGGCTTCATTGTTCTTAGTGGCAATGTTAAGCAGGCAGTCCTTGAACAGATTCCTGTGGGCATGACATATTTGGCATCTAAAAGGAACATGCTCATAATCACGAGGTTGAATCCATTCAAAATCATCATGAAATAAACTTACCACGTCCAGAAGTGCTCTGTCCAGTTGCATGTAGACACAAATCTGCGCGTAAGAGGTATATCTTCGAAGCTTGGTTTCCTCAGCAATTTTGATGAATTCTCCTAGCCCTCTGCCAATGGCTGTGAGAGATTCTTCATCCCAGTACTCTAAAGGGAGCGAGTATAACCTAATCCAAACTAGCACCCAGTTGAAATTTTCTTTGTTCGGGTTGAAACGTTCTACCCAGTCTCTGAGGTATAGACCAGCTGAGTTGAAGAAATAGGGACCCTCATATAAAACCATATTCCGATCTTTGATGCAGTTGAAAACAACATTGAAGAAGCCTTTTGGCCCTAACTGAAGGGTAAAATGACCCTTGGGCTTCCATTTTGTAGCTATCCATCCCTGTAACGCTTTTTCAGTAGGCCAGAAACCAATGAACTTTCTGATGAGTGCATGATCTTTCATGTACTAGATCTGAGCATTTATATGGTGACTCGGTAGATTGATCTTTGGTCTTTCTGCAGCTATGGGCTTGCATTTAACTGAGGCTGCTGCAGGAGGGTTCCGAGTGGATTCAGTTGCCTACAGATGGGGCGAATCGGTGTTCTGGTTCATTCCCTCTGTGATAGGGACATGTCCGCCTTGTTCAATGACTTCTTTATTTCAATTCTCTTTTGTGGGGGGAAGCTAAGCGCCTCCCCCTGTCATGTATGCCATGGCCCGTGCTCAGAACACAGCGGACCAACCGCACCTTCTAAATACAGTGACACTAGCATGGTTTTGTCTGCAAGTGCAAAGTCGTTGCAGGAAGGAAGAAACCCTAGTCTCGTCGATTCTTAGCTTTTGTTAAAAGCTAATGCAATTTATAATTTCTATTTGGGTAATCTCATTTCAACTATACAGATATCTTGTTGATTTTTGCCCTTGAAATTTGTGTTACCGTACCTTAGTCCCAAATTTTAGCTCAAGTATATTCTTTGCCACAACCCTAGCTGCTACTCTTCCAATTGTTTCATGTGCTAAAGATCTTCCACCTCCCTACATTTTATAGAAATGCAGCTTACATTAGGGGAATTTTGAGGTCTAAAATGGGCCTCATAAGAAAAATGTACAACAAAAATAAAATTTATAACAACCAATAGGATTCAAGATGATGATGTCATCCATAATGGATGATTCACCATTTTTGGAGTAAAAAAGTAAAAATATTAAAAAATAATAAAATAATAAAACTACTTTTTCAACTCATATTTTAAACTTATCTCCCAAAATTTTTACTCAAATTTCGAGCGGGAGTACTCATTGGATGCGGAATTTAATTCCTCATCCAAGGAGTACCCATGTTGCATACTTTCGATGAACTCTTCTACACGAAAAATGAGAAATACATTAAAAACGTGATTGTAATCACGTTTTTTTATGTATTTCTCATTTTTCGTGTAGCAGGACCCATCGAAAGTATGCAACATGAGTACTCCTTGGATGGGGAATTAAATTCCGCATCCAACGAGTACTCTCACTCAAAATTTGAGTAAAAAATTTGGGAGATAAGTTGAAAATATGAATTGAAAAAGTAGTTTTTTCATTTTTCCCTCTAAAATTTGATGATGTCATCAAATCTTATTAGATTTTTTCCACTATTATTTTATAATTTCCTTAGGAGGCCCATTTTAGACCTCAAAATTCCCCTAATGACACATAAATCAGTAAGTTGTATCTTCAAAAGAAGGAAGCATTTAAAGAGAGGAATACTACTCATCAAATAGGCGTGCTTAAACATACTTGAACTGAACAAACACCATATTTGAAGTCATATGTGGCATCCAAATGAGATGTATGATAGGCTAATCAAATTTCACTGTAATCCTATCAAGTTCAGTTAAATGCAATTAAGAAAGAGTGGATTTGGAATTTCAAAAGCTCGTGTGCTGTAAACAACTATCTCAATTGCTTTGTAAAATGCAATGCCGAAATGTATGACACAATCTTATTCTGTATTCAAAGTATAAACTCTGTAACCAAGCACTCATGATTTTAGTAGACATAATCATCATAGAGTGAACTGTCCCCAAGAAATTTTATGATTTATCCAATTACTTATCACATACTATTACTATAATGACATATGGTTAGACTTACCAGGACCACATATTATTCTTGGAGGTCATAATCATGTTTAAAATTCATCTATTGTTATACAGATTTGTTCATGAAGAAAGTTGACATTATGCAAAAGTCACTTCGAGGTTATATAGTACCATCATTCTGAACCCCTCTACTAACTAGCCACAACAAATATTGTTTCAAATCATAAGGTGTTTCTGCATCTCATTTGCTTTAAGGATCAAGAATTCTTGATTCATAGTCAATCTCGAATAAGGGTGTTTCCATTATAGACTTACACATTCTTCATTCTCTTATTGTAACAGTACCCATGATGCCTGAAGGTGTTGTTATCACTACTTTGCATGTTGCGCTTTTCAAAATCAAATGATCTGTTTCCGACACCCAAAAAATTATGAAGGAGAGGTCTTTGACTATATCATGACAGCCATGATGGGTTTTGAACATTGTTCAATATCTTAGCTTTTCTACCTTTTATAGGACGAATGTCATGTAATGTGAATACATGTGAAACTTCTATTCTTGAAAGGATCTATGAATTGGATGTTGCTAATCTGACCTATACCTAGCCTTACACTATCTCAACTATTGCAATAAATTCATTCTATCATCCAATGAAGAAATTGATGATAATGAAGGTTTTACTTTTGTAGGTGACAACACACTTACTTCAACTGATGAAAATTCCTTCAAATGACAAAATACAGAAATAAAACTAATTTGATGTACGTTTGATGTCCTAAAGATGTAGTTTTTATGTCCTGTCATGAAGATCAAAATTTTGAAGCTGTCACAATAGGTTACTGCTCACAATTCAAGTCCTTGGAGAGCTAATATTTGATATGGTCTTACTGGGAACTAAGTCTTGATCAAGACTTTTTTTGTAAACCCTTGGACTAGAGAATTATTCTTGCAAGTTTGAACTCATTCTACATCAGATGTATACTTAAATAACTAGCCTTTCAAACAGTAAAATATTCATGCATGAAACTTAAGTGAGTTACGCGAATGCCACTTTTGTTCTTTAGGCCCTAGTTGTGATAAAAAATATTTATCATACTTATGTTAAATTGTATTGTTCAAAGAGTAGAGGAGAGGCCACATCTTTCCAACAACTTCTTATCAGAACCTTAAACAACAAAAAACTATAATTTGGTTCAGAACATCAAATCAAATTTAAGAGAATTCAATCTCGATAAATCTCGGTCTGTATTGAGGTTGTTTGAAGTGAAAAATCCGCAAGACAGGTCATTTTGTTCTAGGGCAGAAGAGAGTGATTAAATAAATCCTCAAACTCAGATAGAAGAACCTTTGTACCTATATCTATAATCTTCCATTAAAACTTAGATAATAATGGCTTGCAATCTTTGAAACTTGGATCAACATGAGCTGAAGTCATTCTTGAAACTCTGATAGGCATGAAGTCTCATAAACGTATAGTTATGACTCATATAGCTACGTTCCAAATAGTTGGTAAGAAATGCCTATAGACTAAACCCTTAGAGTCTTTAATACACCTTCATGTATCCAACAAAACCCACACCACAATAGGACTATTAATTCTCCAAAGGTCGAAATATTTTAGAGCATACCCACTTGAAGTGACAGGCATACAAAATGAACAATCCAAGATCAAACAAAACCTTTTTTCCTTAAGGAGGTCCGAATGACTGCTTCAAGACTACGGGAAAGTTTAGCATTTCATTCTTATAGTGGTACTACAACAATACTCCTTGTTTTTTAGAGTATAATAATCAATTCAATACTAGGCCTCTTGTTTGATTAGGCCAGACTTCGATGAACTCAATTCCTATTAAAAATTTCAAGCTGCCTATTATTCTGACATACAAATAACTACTAGAATCCTATGAAAAGTCATGTCACTATGAAACCTCAATGTTTAATAAAAAATTTCATAGTCAATGTAAGGATCTCAGAGGAAAAATATCTCATTTGCTATCTCTCATTTCAGCTACATACCTAATGAGTCATCCCTTCAAGGTAGAATATCTCACTTCTCGGTTGTATTGCATTCTATTCTTGCTTGGGATTGTCCTCACATGTGCTCTGATATACATGGATTGAAATTATAGCATACAGTAAGGAAATTGGGTACCAATCCACAAGGCTTAAATGTGTCAACAACTAAACCTTTAATGCTAAATAGTAACATTACACTACTACCAATGCCTTGAAGGAGTTACACCTCTACTAGATTTCACCCTCAATACCCCTAATAGATGCCTCCATCATACCTAGTTCGTTTGTTAGATAGCTAAGAAATGATTAGGTGCGGCCAGACACCTTCTGTATTGAATATTGATGGAAAGTTCTACTCATGATGCCACAAATGCCACTTTATTGGAGTTTTGCAATGGTTTCTATAAATTCATTCAAGGTTTGTAGAAGGAATCCACATTAGAGGAGGCCACACATACTTATAAGGAGGATTCATTCATTTTTCGTGAAGGTAGATACATGGTCAACCAATTGGAGGAGGAACCTTTCTTTGTGGTGATATTTTGGGAGGATTGTTGCAAAAACAACTCCATTATCATGTTATCATTAACTTGTATCATGCAGCTGGTTGATTGAGAGCATTATTTTAGTCTTTTTCTAAAATATTTTCATGATTTTTCGTGGAGTAAAAAGGGGATCTAAACACCTTATTTCTATCTTTAGTATAGAGTTGTTGAGGAGGCTTGAATGGTAATATTTTATTGTATTCCTTGCATAGAATACTGAAACTAGGAAAATGTTGCAGTAATAGCTATGAGCATGCTTACAGTTCTTCAGTTACAACAAATGACACTATGGCTGCTAAAATCAAGTTGTGGCAACAAAGCTTCAAGGGTTGGGAATAGTACTAGCCATTCAAAAAGGCAAGAAGGAGATAAAAAAATTGAAGATCAGTTTCCAAAACATTCAAAAGGTTAAAAGATAAAGCTTCCTGGTCAATACGGTTTAAAAATTTTTGATGTATTATTTGGTAGGGGATCGCATGCATTAGGTGTCCCCTTATTCACTGTAACTAACCAATCAATGGTTGCAATCATAGCCTTAGTACTTTTCAAGAAGTTCTGTACTCTAAACTTTTTATCCTTGTTACTTGGTAGAATGCCTTTCATTCACATTGTATATGGGAGCCTTTTGAAGGAAAGGGAGATGCATTTTTAGTGTGGTTATTGTTTTTTCAAAAAAAAAAGCTTTGCAGAATTCTAGCACAGACTGTGAAATGTGTGGTATATGATTTGAGTAGATAGTGCTACTTAATAGGGAAAATTTATGAGCTAGTATAGTCTGCTATTTGAAGATGCCACATACAATTTGTCAAAGGAGGTTGTGAGTGACTATGGTCTTTTACTAGGTGATTGACTACTCCTATACATCCAAAAGTTTTGCATAATCACTCCAGGTTTGGTTTTCTCTTTTACTAGTTGATTGACTACACATTTACATCCCAAAGTTTTTTGAGTTAATAATTCCAGCAAGTAACTAGATCTGATTTGTTTTCTTAGATAGTTGGTTTTAGGATAACTTAACATCCCATTTGTATCTTTATTCAATAGATTTTTAATCTGATAAGTGGTAAATTTCCAGGATGGTGGTTTCAAAGAAATTTTAACACATACTATCAAATTGGACATTTTCATAACATGCATTTTCATTAGTTTTCATGACCTCCACTAATATTGCATTGCTTATTTTTTTGGTTAACTAGAGGATGCCTAGAAGCTGATGGATTTAGAGCACTTTCATGTCTTAATTTTTAAATTCTTTAATTTATGTGTCAACAAAAGCCAACTTAATATTTAGTATTGCCCAAGCCACATGCCTAAAATTGGGCATGGTAAAATTCATGAGTTCAGATCATTTGGCATAATTCCAATTCCTGAAACAATTATTCTACTTGGATCATATGAATAACTACAAAATGGAAAATCCTACATCCCATAAATATTAGTATGGATACATGATATTGTTTATCACGTGCTTATCATGAGTCCTTTAATGATTATCTGTAGCCATTTTCACATAGATACCAACAGAGAAAACAGTTTGACATAGCATTCACGACACTGCTTTCAATAATTGGAAATTTCTGGAATTAAATGAGGTATTCCACACTATAGTATTTTCTAGAAATTTAAAGATCAACAATATATATTTAATGTTGTAGAGAAATAATGTTCCCAGAAATTAAAAATGTCTAGTTCATCTAGAGAGGAAAAAAGTATATGATAAGCCTCAACACATTTCTACAAATTGCAATACTAAAAGTAGTATGATTATACCTCAGTCCCAGATTTTAGCGCAAGTATCTTCTTTACCACAGCCCCAGCTGCTACTCTTCCAATTTTTTCCCATGCTAAAGATCTACCACATCCCTGCATTTTATAGAAATGCAATTATAACACATAAATCACAAAGTTGTAACCTCAAAAGCAAGAAGAATTTAAAGAGAGACATACTACTCAGCAAATAGGCATGCTTAAGCATACCTGAACTGAACGAACACCATATTTGAAGACATATGTGCAATCTGCATGAGATGGCCGACATGCTAATGGAATTTTACTGTAATCCTGTCAAGTTCAATAAAATGCAATCAAGAAAGAGTGGATTTGTAATTTCAAAAGCTCGTGTGCTATAAACAACTATCTCAATTACCTTGTAAAACATAATGTTGAAATGTATGACACAATCCTGTTCTCTATTCAGAGTATAAACTCTATAACAAAGAACTCGTGATTTTAGTAGACGTAGTCATCATAGATTGAACTGTCCATGAGAAATTTTATGATTTATCCAATTACTTATCACATATTATTACTATAATGACATATGGTTAGACTTACTAGGACCACATATTATTCCTAGAGGTCATAATTAGTTTTAAAATTCATCTATTACTATACAACTTTGTTCATGAACAAAGTTGTCATTATGCAAAAGTCACTTTTAGTTTATATAGTACCATCATTTTGAACTCCTCTGCTAACTAGCCACAACAAATATTGTTTCAAATCATAAGGTGTTTTTGCCTCTCATTTGCTTTAAGGATCAAGAATGCTTGATTCATAGTCAATCTCAAATAAGGGTGTTTCCATTATAGACTTACACAATCTCCATGAATACAAAGTATTCAGACAATGATTAACTTCAATAGCATTTAGGGATTCGAAGTAGCATGAATACAAAGTCCTAGGACAGAGATTAATTTCAATTGTTTCTTGTTATAATACATGGGTACACACAAAAACTAACAAAAATTAAAAAATAAAACATATCATTTAAAACCTAGAAAACTTGGCAAAGCTATAAATTGGAATGCTATAAATAAATTGAATTAATCTATAATAAAAAAAGGCTAAATATTAAAACTTAAATGCACCATGATCATGCGAAAATGTGGAATAGGAGCATCGGGATTTTAACCAATCTCAGGTGCCAAGCCCCCCACCCCAAAGGTGTTCAGCAAGTTCAAGAAGTGCATGGGCAAGAACCCATTCCGATCCCGCCCGATATGTGAATGAATAAATTCATTTGTGTCGCTTATAAGTGAAGCTTTATACCATACCTGATTGAAGGGTCGAAGCTGCTTCGATCAATCCTATCAAAGGTACTTCTTGCGTGTTGTTGTTATCCTAGAAAACACTCTCTTATTTATTTATCACTCAGGCAGGCTTATCTCTAGGTGTAGCACAACCTTGAGCGATATATTAATAACACCGACCTTACCCACCTTCTTTAATTACTACTTGAAGCAATATATATAAGTAACTGTTGCTGAGCGTAGATCTGATATACCAACCAAAAAGATGTAATAAAGATGTCGATTTTGTTAAATAAATGGACTCCAAAAGAAATAGAGATTGATAGAATTACATCATCATCGGTTTCGGCCTCGTCACTTCCAGAAGCATCTTGATCATCCTATGGGCTGGATGCATCAGCCAGCTGATTGTCTTCTTTGTCTTTACGTTTTAGTCCGTCATAGGCCAAGTTACGGCTTTGATCTCTTCCTGGTCTTCCTCTTCTTCGTTGGGACTCAATTCTTCATTATGTGGTCATTCTTCCTCAGAGGAAGCCAAGTCGTCTGATGAACTCCTACCAGCTTGCCCATGGCTCCGCTCGGCTCAGCTGATGGGGATCTAACTCCTACCACACTTGCCCATGGCTAGGCTCGGCTCAATTGCCTAGGATAGATCTCGGAATCTGTATGAAAAGCCCGAGCTTGAGTTTGAAACCCTTTAATTACCGAGGGTTTTAAAATTTGACTAATAAATAAAAATATCCTTCCTAATGCATTTTTTTTCACCTTCTCGTGAAATTTGAGGGAGGGAATGGTTCCCTCCAAGCTTTGGAAGTTACCGCAATTTTTTGATTGGATTTCCTCCCAATGAGGATCACTAGAGAAATCCTTTTTGGTCCACTCTCGTAGGGAGAAGGTTCTCAATGAATCAATTAATGTGGGTGTATTTTTAGCATTGAAGGTTTAAATATATATAGTTAGTTTATATGTGTATATATATTGTTGATGTGTTATTAGTTTATATATGTATATATATATTGTTGATATTTATAAGTAGGTTTAAAGATATATCATTATTCTTAGATGTTGAGATATTTCATCAATACAATATTATAATTATAGTATTTTTTTTTTGTTTTAATTTTTGTCAAGTTGAATATATGTAAGTGTAGTTAATGATTTTAATGGAGGGTATTACAAGATCAATTTGAGGAAATCATAAAATGGAGAGGGTCATGAAATCAATACAAGGATCTTCATAGGGTTAAGTGGTGTCAAGGTGCTAGAATATTGTATTGAGAGAACTAGATAACAATTTAGAAAATATTGATACCAATTGCACATATGTATATGTTGTGGTGCAAATGTAATAATGTTTTTGAAATTCTTTTGTAAGGCATGACAATGGTTAAGTTTTCTATGTTTTTTAAAAGTATACATGTGTACGTAATGGTGGAGTAAATGACTTATGTTAGGAGGGATGAGGTTGAGCCCCAATAAATTCAAGCAAGGAGATCAATCTAGGAATGTTGGTGGTGTGGGTCAATAAGAATTGGGATATTTAACTTGCTTTGACATACATTTGTTTTTTTTATTGAAATTTTTTTGATGAAGAAAAGCAAGTGGCAATTAATTGATTTTAGACATTGCAATGTGGTAGAAGCATCTTCAAATTTATTAAAGAACCACTTTAACTCAATAGTTACAACTAAGTGGTATTTATTCTACTAAATTCACTCTAGAATTTGACCTAACCCTATCTTAAATAAACAACCCCCTTAAGAAGGAAATTTGGCCCGTGAGGGGTGAACATGTCACATGGCAATGTGGGGGAATAATAACAGACTATTTTCACCCACCAAGCAATAAGCAAGCCCCCATCAATGTTATGCATTACTTTAAATGGGTTGAGTATCCTTTTATGCCTCTAACAATCACATTGAATGTATGTGATGTTAACTAAGTTAACCAAAAAAACATGCCTTCAATAATGGTAACAAGACATACATACTATATATTTCATCAAACAATCAAATGAGGCTTTAATATGTGTATCCAACCATACATGTAGTTTATCAAGTTGATCAAACTAACATTCTTCTACTAGTGATAACCAAAAGGTACATGTTGGTAATCAGGTAACCAATGTGGTATGCCTCGACATTTGTAATTGAACATAAATGCTGTTGATGGGGTTGACCAACCTAACATACCTCTTGCAATTGTAGTTAAACATGCATGTTGATAGGGTCAATCTCCAAGATAGTGTTAATAAAAAATAGATGTTAATAACAAACCTAACACATCACTAACAACGAAAATGGAATGTGCATGTCATTAAATAAACTAATTGACATGACATGTTTCTCATTAAGACGATTGACATGACACACAACTCGCTAAGTTGAACAACTTGACAAACTATTGATTTTGTCATTGAACTAACATGAATTTAATGAACACAATCAAATGTGCATGATGTTGAACAAGTAAACCAACCTAACATACCTTTAACAATAATAAAAATGTGTGCAAGTTGTGGATTTGGAAAACCAAACTAATATACCTCTCATAATTGTAATCGACCATACATTCCTACTGTGATCAACCCTTCAGGAGTTCCCTTTCTTTCGTGCAAAATTAAGCATGTCATGCAACTCTTAGACTAACTTGGATACATATACAAATTAAGTTTGTATTTACTTGTTAGAATTGTGTTATAAAGTATTTCCCCTTTAAATGTCATGGTTTTGAATCCAAGGGAAATTAAGGTATGTATACCTCCATGGATTAAATAGTTAAATCATTGCATGAAGGGCAGCCATTGTCCCATGAAAAATGGGGTCTCCCATGCCAATTTAACATCTAACTATATTATAACTTTATATTAAATACTATTAGTATTTTCTTGTGTTAATATGAGTGTTTTTAATATTTAATATACAGTTAAGTAGATTACCCCTTGAATAATTAGTGAAGTATTTAATATTGGATGAGAGAGTTGTAAGGTTGAAATTTCTATACCTTGTGTTAATTTGGGTGTTTGTATCATTTCAATGCAAAATTATGTTTCATACATATCCATGGATAAATTAAAGGAATTTACACATGCCAACCAAAGACATTCAATAGTTGGGTTAGAACTAGCAGGTGGGAGGATTTCATTATCATATTCATCTAGGGGCTTTCAGACTAGAGAAATTAGTGCATGTGGTTGATTTATGGGCTAATGTTTAAAATCATGATCTGAGGAGATCAGGAGTTAGTGAAATTCATTCTTATGGAAAGGTCTTACACCTCTTCCTTTATTTCTTAAAGTCAACTTGAAAGAAGTGATTACAAATATATGATACATATAATGTGAAAACCATTCACAACATCACGACATTAAACATTTACATGAGATGCAACTTAATTCATGTTCAATAGATTTTTTCCTTTAAAAAGGAAATATATGGTACTATGATATAATATAGTGATTCACCAACATTGGCCACCAAAAAAATGACCTAAAAGACAAATGTTATTTATGGAGACTGTCATCCACTATAAACTATGACTATTAGCCACTATGGCACCCCTAAGTTTATGGTCACTCATTGAACATGACTCCAAGAGTTGTTTCGAGCTTCTTAAAATTATTATTTCCCAAAATACTGATAAGGATGTCTCATCACCATAGCATTTTTTTGAGTCTTTCATCAAATGATCTGCAACCATTTTTTTATTCTATATATGGACTAACACAATTAAAAATTACTGACATAAATGACTAATTCATATACTTGTTGCACTTGTTATTTGGCCATATTTGTATTCTTGGACTATAATAGTCATTTACATTAATAATTATTAATTTTGTCACTTATTACATAGTCATATATTTTAATGCTAGACTAAATTAGTCATTTAAGTTAGTAACTTTTACTTTAGTCACTTATCATCTAGTCATATATTTTATCCCTAGATTAAATTAGTCATTTAAGTTAGTCTCTTTTAGTTTAGTCACTTATTATCTAGTCGTATATTTTATTCCAAGACTAAATTAGTCATTCAAGTTAGTCATTTTTAGTTCGGTCACATAAAATTGCTCAAATTTAGTAGTAATTCACTTGAAATAATTGCGGTGACTAAAATTTTTAGTCACCTAGTCATTGATTTCATCATTTTTTACCAGTGAATAATTCTTAATGGCCTTCATGAGTTTGGCAGTCTACCTTGGGAATGTCAACTTCCTTCATTTGTAATTCATGATAGCCTGTACGAAGGTCTAGCGTGGTAAAAAATTTAGCACCATGCAGTTCATCAAACATATCATCAACTATTGGGATAGGAAATTTGTGCTTGATAGTGAGCTTGTTAAGGGCTCTAACGTTTTGGAACTTGTGCCATTCACTGTCTTCCATTAGAACCATGACCACCAGATATGAATAAGGGCTAGTGTTGGGAGAAATAACACTGACTTCGAGGACTTCCCTTATGATTTTTTCAATTCCATTCTTTTGTGAAAAATGTTATCGATCGGGGTAGAAATTTGGTGGTTGGGTACATGAGAGAAAGGGGATGTTATGATCATGTTCATCCCCAGCGAGAGGTAGCTCCTTAGGTTTTTCAAAGACCTGTTGGTGGCGATATAATACCTATTGCATATCGTGATGAATGGGAGGAGTATTCGTTTCAATGGCACGAATGGAATTAAATTGTGCTACTATCCCATGATGGCCTATTTTTAAAATATTCTCCATTCAATGTGAGTTGATGATAGTAGGAGCACCTTCATGGAGTCTATAAAGTGTATCAGTATGGTTTTTTTCCTTAAAGCTCATATATAACTCCTGGAATTCCATTTTGATAGGGCCCAACATGTGGAGCCATTAGCAGCAAGGAAAATGTCGCACCCAACCATTTTAATGGAAAAAATATGGATTTTGAAGTGACAATACACCATTTGAAGCTTAGTATTTTCATAGTGGCTTTCACATTTCATGGCCCCCCCATCCGTGATAAGGAAACGGAAACTGGATACCACCCTGAGAAAATAATGAACTAATTCTACTAATCTCTTATGGACAAAGTTATGTGTGATGTCACAATCAATCAACGCCACTAATTTTTAATGTTTAAGAAAGACTTGTATTTTGAGATTCTGGGAAGAAGAAATTTCGGTCAGGACATGGAGTGAGATAACCAACTCATCTATTGTAGTTGTAGTATTATTTTCTGAGGTTTTTAGTGGTTCACCCTCATCCTCCTTAGTCACTTCAGTGGATGGAGATTCATCAGAGGATCGGTTTTAGTACCGTAATTTGAAAGAATATTGGTTGCTTGAATTTATGTCTCGGGGAGTATTTTTCATCACAGTTGTACCAGATTCCTTGTTTCCTTCTTTTAGCCATTTTTGTTGGTGACACTTTTTGAACCTTAAGTGTTAGGTTATGGCCCATAGTATGGGAGGGACATGCTCATGCGATGAAATTTGGATGATTATATTGGGAATGTAAAGCGAATTATACCTATAAGATATTGATACATGCTTCCGACCAAGTAGTTGGTTGATGGTTGATTTTTCAAAGGCATCCCCTGGTCCTTCAGTCGATATGGTTGATTTTTCAAAGGTTTCAATGTAGTCTCGTACTGTACTTTTTCTCCCTAGCTTAGTGAGATGACCCAAAAAGTGAGATTTTTGATCAAAGAGGTCACAAATGGCTTTTGAGAACATGCTCTAATTTGGCCTACATGGATAGAATTTATGATGCCACTTCCACCACTGCCATCGCTCTGGGTCCAAGTAAAGAGCTCCCACATTTATTTTAGTGCCATCTTCCTAGATATTGTTAAGGTGAAAATATTGGTCCGATATTTCCACCCATACTTCCAGGTTAGAGACATCAAATTTGTATATGTTTGGAATGGGTGTCTGGTGGCTATAATATTGGTGACCTCCATGGAAATGAATATGATGGTTGGATTCTCCTGTGACATGTGTAGCAAGAATATGTTCTCCTCTCATTGGTTCGAAAGACATCTGCAGGGGAACCAATGCTTTTATGATTTTGTCAGTTATGGATGTGTGGAAGTCATCGAACATTTTCTCGAGGGATTTGACTATCTCCACTGCCTTCTCTACAACGATAACTTCAGAGATGGTACCATACATAAAGTAGCCCAAATCAAATTTTGAGCTTACTTAGGAGTAGTATGGTTGGAAATATGACAAGCTCAAAAGTCTAGTGATGTGGGTCACTTGAATCCATGTCAGGAAAAAATTGGGACTACATGAAAATTGGGGGGTTACAGGTGAATGGTAACATTTTTATTAGCTCGTCATCCTGAGTCATAAGGGTTAGGTATCTTGAGATTTTTTCATGATGGTCCCAAACATTTTTTCCTAATGCTTGATACTACCAAATATCCTGTGAAAAATAGGGCCTGGACTATAGCAACAGAAACGCCAAAGTATAGGAATTGCAAAATGTGTTGCGACAAAACGATATGGACTATGGCGGAAAAAGCCCTCACTGCAAAAAGAGTGTAATCCATGATGTGAAGACCCTAACTATTGAATATGATATGTATAGTCGTGGAGAAACCCCAACTGTTGAATATGATTCATACAACGATGCTCAAACCCCAAATATTAGATCTAATCTAGAGGAAAAGGTAGGGTATCATCTTCAGATAGCTAAGGGGAATATGGTCACAAAGGAGTGGTAGGTGCTATATATTGTGGTATAGACACTATCCAACAACAATACTTAGCCCAAAATTTTATAGTGCTCACTAAGGAGGATAGATTATACCCTTATTCGTACTACCTGACTGTGCTTTTGTAGGTGCAAGTAATCTCCCTAAGTGTTGTTCTTAGTGTACTAATGTAGCAAGAAGATCGATGGCTTATCTAAGTTTAGGTTTCAATTTACCCTAAGGTGGAATCTGATATACCCAAGGGTACGTGGAACTACATTCTGTGCACAATTTTGTCTAATGTGCTACTACTTGAAGGGGCACCAACAAGTGTTACAATGAAGTCCAACAACTAGGACCATGTAGTGTATTTTCTATGAGAATGCCTCACCAAATCCGTAGGTTTACGCACTCAACCGAATATCCCATGGTTTAAATATGTTGGAACACATCTGTAGCCTAAAAAAAATCTACGAAAATTAGTAGTACACCTTGACCTAGAAAGTGCTATGATACCACTTGTTATGCACTTAACCTATGAGAATAACAGAACAATAGAAATATGAAACAATATTACGAGAAACAGAAAAAATATCACATGAATTGAGACAAGGTGAAAATATATTTTATTATTCATAATCAAAATATAATATTCCCTTACCTATTCAAGGGGCCAACCACCAATAGAGAAAATCTCAATTAAAATAAGACTCGGTGATTCTTCCCTTGCTATCTAAGAATATTCATAACTCTATGAAATCCAAAACCATAACTACTAGTGGTCCCTTCCGTAATATGGGTTAACCACTTTATTTATTAACTATGGCCAATTTATAACTAATTGTGTTCCCTTTTCTATAATGTGGGCCAACCACTTACAATTATTATTAATGCAGATAAGAAATTATGGCCTTTATTGACTCAGCTAACCAACTATGAATCTCACTAGGACCCTCGGTAGTATTACCTAAATAAAAGGGTTAGAGTTGGACCATAACACAAATTGTATTGAAAACATTATGAGAGCATCAAACGTGAACTCTGCAATGATCAGATACAATACTTGGGACATATTTTCATGAAAGAAGGAATAAAAGTAGACCCTGAGAAAATTAAAACCATTATGGAGTGGTCTCTCCCAAAAAATGTTGCAGAGATCATATCCTTTATGCGGTTAGCCGACTATTATTTCCACTTCATAGAGGGATTTTATAGAGTAGCATACCCTCTAACGTCATTGCAAAAGAAGGGAAAGGTTTTTAAATGAACAATAATATGTTAGAAATTTTTTGATCAATTAGAAAAATTACTAACCACAACACCTATTCTAAGGATAACAGATATAGAAAATGAGTTTATTATTTCTAATAATGTGTGCCAAGCAGGGATAGGGGTGCGCTAATGCGAGAAGGATGACTAGTGGCTTATGAATCACATAAGTTGAAAGAACATGAACAATGTTGCTCGACTTATGACCTTGAGTTAATTGCAGTAGTCCATTCCCTAAAGGTGTGGTCACATTATTTATGAGGAAGAAGTGTATCTTAATCACATATCACAACATCTTGACTAACTTCTTCAAACAACCGAATCTACACGCTCACTAAGTGCGATGGACCTCTTTTCTGAGCGATTTTGACTTTGATATTAAGCATTTGAAAGGAAAACAGATCATCTAGCAGACGCTCTATGTAGGAGGTTGAATTGCATTTATCAGATCACATACATTCAATTGAAATTTGATTTCTCTAATCAAATTAGAGATGCTACCTAAAAATACATTGAATACCATTTCGTATGGCAGTAATCTAAGCAAGAAAACAACCATGAGAGGAGGTTGGGGTATGGCATTAACAATGAGAAATTTTTTATTTACAAAAACCAAGTCTATTGTCCTAATTCACAAGTTGTTAAGTGATTTATTCTTGATGAATATCATAGGAATCCACATGTTGCACATATTCGTTACTAGAAACTACTCATAGTTATAATAAAAGACTACTTTTGGCACAAAATGAAGAAGGAAAGAACCTATTATTTGATGTGATTCTTGGAGTTCTAACAAGAAAAAGTTGAACATCAGCACCCAAAATGCCTACTCAACCCACAATGCATTCTAAAATGGAAATCAGAAATAATAACATTACATTTTATTAGAGTATTACCAAAGTAAAAAAAAAAGCAACTCTATAATGGTGTTGGTGGAAAAATTAAGAAAGAAAACTCATTTGATTCCAATGCAATCAACTTATAAGATTGTGCAAATTGTTGATATCTTTATGAGAGAAATTTTATACTCATAAGGAATACCCAAAAATGGAAATTTTAGACAGGGACATAATGTTTACAAATGCTTTTTGGAAAGTTCTCTTTTTGAGCACCTAAGTATTGTTTAGTAGCGCTTATGAATTATAGATGGATAGGAAAACAAAAAGAGTAAACCAGGTGTTGGAATATATGCTTAGAATGTATGTGATGAAAAATCATATGAAGTGGGAAGAGTATCTATGCCTAGTATAGTTTACATACAATAAAAATTATGTCACACACCTTTTAAAATGAGCCCATTTGAGATGTTATATGGGTGAAGATGTAAAAATCCTATGAATCAGAAAAAACATTAAGATGAAATTATATTAGGACCTCATATACTAAAGGATATGTGACCATAATAAATAAATTTATGCTTATCAACAAAGATATCATTTGGAATTCCAAATAGGGGAGCATTTTTATGTAAGAGTAAATCCCAAAATAAGTACTCTAAGGTGGAGTGGTTGTGCCAAGTTAGTCCGTCGATTTTGTGGACCTGTTCAAATACTTTCTTGGATTGGTCCAACAACCTATCAGCCACCCTTAGCTATTCATATACGCATGCACAATGTGTTCCATGTATCCTTTCTAAAGAGATATATACATGACCCTATGCATATTATGCATTGGAAAGCTATGCAGGTAACATGATTAAATGGGAATAATTCTATCAAATTATTTTGGCTGATATTACTAAAATATGATAATGATTTGGTGTGTGATTTTAGATAGAACTAGACGGAGAATTCCCGAGGGAACCCCTATGTACTTTCAATCAAAGAGAAAAAATTATAGTGAAGTTATTTAGCACCCAAGTTAAAGTGCAATGGAAACACTTTATCTATGGAAGGGGATACCTCTGAAGATGAAAAATTTATGCATGAAACATTTATGAGCTTATTCCAAAGTCTAGAAAATATCATGCTTCACTCTAGGGGGTGAAGATGTAATAACCCTCGGTAAATATGATAACCTTGAATTGCTCTACTTTATTATTTATCTGAAAAACTATGAATTATGATTAAAAGAGCTAGTTGGATTGACTATTAATGTGAATGTGAATCTTTAAATTCAATCACAAATGAATTTTAAAAAAGGGTCAAGAAAAAATTTGCAAGGAAATAAACGTAAAAGTAAATTTCCTATTCACAAAAGTTTCAATAAATTTATGGGTAGATGCAATTGCCTACCTAACATCTCTCCCTTGATACAAAACTTCCCACAATGGAAAAGGAAACCAATAGGGCATAAGGAACCTAAGGCAACCTAAGAGGAAAATACTCTAATATGATTGAACCTCTGAGAGGTGAGAAACCCTAGGATGAAGCTGGTTGGGACTAGGTGATCTTGGAGTAAACCTATCAAGGTATTAAATATGATATTATTCTAAATATGAAATTGGATTAGGAGGAGTAATAACAATGTTACTAGTTCTCGTAGGTTTGAAGGAACATTCCATTTCCTTGTAGTTTTGTGGCTAATTAAAAGAAAGAACAAATAAGTGATATGAAAACCCGTTGTTTTATGATGGTGTATTTTATTTTCTTTGAAAAGAAAATTATTGTGTGCAATCTGTAGATCCTAAAATAGAAATCAATTAATAAAAAACTATTATATGTTGGTAGTTTGATGGACTTATTGTGCCCTGAGTTATTATGGAACTATTTATATAAACCATGGTTTAATATGTAAGGAAAATTCATAAAGAACCCACAATAGAAGTGGTAGATGAGAACCATAGGAAAACCCAACGTTGGAAACCATATTCCCTAAAGCAGGTGGGTTAGCTCCTCAACACAACTAAATGATTAGCAACCTAGGAATAGTCTCTGTATATGAGTGGCGTATGAGGGGATTTTGTTGTAACAATAATTAAAAAAATATAATAAATAACAAGTAGAATGTGCCCTGTGAATGAGTACCATTGTGACTAAGTTACAAAATGGAATTGGTACAAGAACAATTGTTGAATTCTTCTAAAATAACATTACAGATTACAATTGGTACAAGAACAATTGTTGAATTCTTCTAAAATAACATTAGAGATTACAGAAAAATGTACCAAAAACATAATGAACTTTGAATTATTTATTATTCAATTTAACAAAATGTGGGTGTAACAACAAATTAAACTATTTTTGAGTTTCTATAGTTTTACAACAAAACAGTCCCAATACTTCTGCGATACATAAGGCTTATTCTGAAAGTTGAAAAGAACAAAGATATGAATGCCAAAACCCTTGAATTAACTTAGTGTGACCAATAAACAACTACATGAATATAATTAAGTAAATAATAAATATGAGTTTATCACATTCCTTAACAACCAAAACTAGTGTATACAAATCACAAGTATAAATTCCTAGAAATGACAATTCCAAATTAATAGTCTCGGGTCCTCAAGAATAAGGACAAATAATAAATATGGGTTTGAATCAAAAGCATAAAAGTAATAATATTTGATACAATTTAAGTCCTTTTAGCCTATATTTGTTTCGAGAGACTCAAACCCTAGCATTACAATATGGATGTAGGTCATTCTAATATAAATTTTTGGAAGTAATTAACAACAACAAGAACTATTCATTCTGAGTACATTGTGAGAAAAGAAAGACAAATCATAAATTGTTGGAGTGAGCATAACCTCTAACTAAGGAAACTACAATAAACTACAATATGGAGCCTTCGTCGGGATACATGGGAGGAAAGGACGGGAGGACGTTAACATAAAAAAAAATAACATAGGCAAGATGCCTCGCATTGTTATGATAATTGCATATGGTCAGAGGGATAGGACCTCACCTATAAACCAAAGAGGGAACATGATGTCATAGCTTGCAGTGTAGGTTAAATCATAAAATAAAATCACCTCTAAATGAGATGATAAGACGCAAATGCAAATAAAGGGTAAAATACCTATGCGGGTTCCGTTTGAGTATAGTCTTCAGCAAAACCGTGACAAGAGGAAAACCCACGATCATAAAATACATGATAAGAAGGTGAAGTGACAAGGAAATTCCTATAATACTGCAGGGAATAAGTCGACATCCAAAAATCAAAGTTTCGTAAATAATAGAAAAATTACCTTGGCATCCTTGCATTCCAAATCTGAGCAATTCCATGGCAACTGGTGTAAAGGGAGGGTCAACATTACAGAATTGTAATCCCAAGGACTGTCACGAGACAAGGGTATTGTTAACATTTTGTAACGGTGAACCAACAAATAATCTGAATCAGAAAATAATAAACTTCGAACTTATGACTCTACAATTACCTGAAAAAGTGAACCACAAAAGCATTGGACATATATTCCAAGCGATAGAAATTTCTTCTCAGCAGAAGTTTGCAGAGTCGAATGAGCTGAGACACAATGCAACTAAGCAGCAAGTAGCGAGAATGGGGAGGGTGGTTCCTCTCTCACCACCACTTCATTAATCCACTATACAAAGAAACCCTAACGCATCTGAGCCATGGATAGGAACCTGCAGACTCGAGAGGCTTGGTCTTTGCAATAAAGGACAACTAGATAGAGTTCGAGATTATTCGATGCCCGACCATTTCGTACATTACAACTTAAAACAAATTTTCCCATATGTAAATTATAACATGCTATTTGAAATGTCAATGACTCAGTTAAGAATTGCTAACTCATACTTCCATAGTCATACGTATTGTACAATCAATATTAAGTTCAAACTTTAGTTAGCAACCTATAAAAAAATCGAAAGTTCCTCTTGTCTTAACCATTGGCTCCGAAAAAACAGTCCCAAATAAATTAAACAGATATAATTAAACAATAAATGAGATCATAGTTTTTAATTATATATATTGGTCCATAGTCGACTCACAAAGTTATTACAAACCAATTTACTAATAAAAACATTTAAAAAAAACCATACAGCTTGTTTTAATAATAAAAACACTCCTTTCTAATAAACAAGGGTTATAACGGTTTTTTGGTTCATAATAATATAGTTATTTTTTAAATTTATTGTACCTTTGGAAATTACTGAACTCCTATTTTAATGAGACAGCAAGTTCACTGTCTGATTTAATAATTCTTCTTAATTCGAATCTAATATTAATGCTTGAGGTTCACAAGGACCGATGTACAATTAATTTTCGGAACCCTATGCATAATTAATTTCCAATATCTATCCATGAACACATTGCTACCCAGATATTCCACCTATTAACTTTCGAGATGTAGTCATATATTTACACGTATTTAATGTTAAGAAATTACAAATTAGTGTAAATTCAGTGTGAAGGAGTGAGTACTGTTTTTCTTTTCTTTATAGATTTTGCATAAATAGTATATTATTATAAGTTTTATATGTTTTTGGCTAAGAATATATTAAAACAAACACTTCTTAAAAATAATTAGCATCTTTATTATAAATTTCACTTGCTTTCATTAACATTCATATATTGAATAAAGAAGTGAAAGATGGATTTCATGTGAAAATACATTAATCTTCAACATATGAATTAATGCAGTAGCTTGTTTAAATGTGAATTAAGGTCTACCTTTGATACTTCAACTTTTTTTTTTTTTTGGGGAAAAGACAGTAAGTAATTTAGGTTTAATTTGGCATGTGAATCGAAATTTGATGTTGGTTTGTTGGTATGTGAATTGAGATCTGACATTTTTATTTTATATATAATAATAATTATTTGATAGTTTTATATATAATAATAATTATTGGATATTTTTATATATAATAATAATAATTTATTTTTTATTAAGAATTTTTTTTCAAATAAACATGTGACTACTGAAATTAATAGTAATATATATATATTCTATCTTCTTTTAAATTTATATATATAGTTTTAAGCAAACATATATTTTTAATTATTTTTGTATATATTTATATCATAATAATTTAAAACCAAGTATTTTAAATTTGTATTAAATTGTTTTTTATTTTAGAATTGTTATATAATTTCACAAATATTTATATTAATAAAAAACAAAATATTAATTCAATATGAGAAGGCATAAATGAATATGTGAAATAAAGATTTTGGGTCAGAAGTATGCTCTAAAACTATTTTTACTTAGCTAAGAGTTCATCTTCTTTGGAAGTAGAGAAATAGGTTAACAATCCAAGACCCATAAGCCTCTAGAAAGAGTGATAACTTGTCAACTTATGTACCACTAAATTCCAAGTGATTATGGCTTTCCTTGAATAATGATGATGAATTAGTTTATATTAATAGATATTAACAAATATGGTGTTCTCGTTTGTAAAAAATTGTAAATAATAGTTAACATATCAATTAAAGATTAATGTTAATATATTATCTATATGTAAAAATAAGACGGTTATATCACATTTTTTATTTTATAATTTTATAATATTTAATAAATATTCAAATAATTAAAATTTATTTCTAAAACTATATATTTTTATATAATTCGAAGAACATTTACGAGATAAATCAAGCTCTTTCAAAAATTTAAAAAATTTGCCATAGTTGACTGTGATATTGATGGGGACTAAAGTTTGAACTCGTCGATAAATAATTTTCCCTTTCTGTGCCTTTGGGTAAAGGGAGATTCGTAAATATGGAAGAAAATATGGAAAAAAAAATATATGCTTCATTATATGATGATAGATAAATTAAGGTTCGGAGGTTGGATAAAGAGATCAGGCATTTAGAAATAGGTGCAAGATGGTAAAGGGATTATCCGAAAACATGCTTTCTAGGAGATAAAAGGAGGTGAGATGTCTTATTTTTGGGAGGATTCATGGAAACAACTCCCACCATTGGCCAGACAAACACAGCTAATACAAGTCAACAAATTTATGCACTCGAAAGGAGCAACAAATGTGATTATCTATTAGAAGTCTTCCCCAAGAATGGAAGGAAAAAAATATTAGAATATTTCATCTTTAGAAAAAAACTAGGAATTACTCCAAGGTTTATTTGTTCAAAGAAGGACGCATGCCTCCTTGCATCAGGATATTCTAAGATGGGGCCGTTATTCTATTAGGACATTTACCTTGAAAGAAGCATATATAATTTTATTATGAACCCATAATGGAAACAATAGACCATTGTGGATGAATTTATGGGAAAAGTTGGGTTGGTGAATGAATGCTAGTTTTCTCTGGAAAATTGTTTGGGGATGATCCTTAACTTGAGGCCATTTCAGAAGGAAAGGTTTCAAAGGGAATTTCTTTTGTGTATTATGCTATAACGATAAAGAAACATTATACCGATTCCGAATCTCTATCTCCTTCACGGGAAATATATGTACATTTATACAACAAATCTTTGAGAGCTCGATACCAAGTATTATGACCACTACTCTTTGGTTAGAGCAGTGGATTGATCGGAAATATAATAAACGTTTATTAGAAAATGCATCCGACTTGGATTTTGGGTTTCACATGGTGGAACATATTTAAGGAACGAAATAGAAGAATTTTTTAATGGAAATCCAAATTGGCGAAGACTATTTAGGAGACCATCCTTGAAAACACAAGGGAAATAGTATTACGTTCCGCCCCTTCATGGGATGAAGATCACTCTCTCGACCACGAGATTGCTATAATGAAGAGTACATATCACACCTGAAATGTGGAACTCTAACCCTTTTAAGGAACATGTCCCAAAGGGGGTGAGTTCTACTTCTCTCATAATTCCTCCATCGTGTTTTATTCAAGTAAATTTGGATGTAGCTTAAAAGGGAAACCCAAGTTTAAGTTGGAAATATTTAATTCCTACTTGTCTATGGTTGTAATTCTTCATTTGAGGAGTTTGTTCCTACATAATAGGAATTAGCTAGAATATAGTTTCTCCTAGTTTAGTGTGCGGTTGAGAGAATCTTTCAACCACACTACTGTACGTCTAAGATAGAATTCCTATCTTGAGACTATTTCTTGTATAAATATGTGTGTAATTTCCTTCATTCATAATATAGAATTTCATTAGAGTTTGCTATGTGCTATTTTATCTTGGTATCAGAGCTTCAGAGCCCGTAAGGGCCTCTGGCCCTTCCTGGCTATAGAGAAATAAATTACTGCGTTTGTATAGCTTTATTAAATTTTTTGTTTGTCCATCCAGTGCTGGAGAGCTGCTGTTGAGTGAATAAGAAATCTAAAATTCCGCGAGCTATGTATCGATCTTCCAGTTGATTTTCTGTAGAAGCTGTTTTACTGTTTTATTTAAGAAGGGGGAGTGATATTGGAAATGACGGTGGTCACCGTCGAGGAGACCCAGGCGGCGACGGAACCAGCGTAGGCGGAGCTGCGGAGTGCTGAGGTCTGAGTATCCTCGGTGGCTGACCTTTATGAATTCATATGCAGAGGCCCCCTGCTGGAAAAGACCAGGTCGAATCTCCAGGAGGTCGCTGATACTATCGACCGGTGCATTGAGTGCGGAATCCAGTGTAAGGATGGATGGATAATGTACGAGTGATTCATCTGGTGGATGGACAGTGATGCCATGTTCACTGACATGGTCTTCGAACTCCTCTTTCAGATGGAGCGAACCCGCGTGATCAAAGTCCAAGGCATCCTATCTTCACATCAATTGATATATCCATCAATTGACAGAAGCCAGGGCGGGTCGAAACAGTCCTTAAGCCGGTAGAGAAGAGGGAAGAGGAACCAATCTTCGCAGCAGAGGCAGATGAGGAGCACTGGAAATGGGGATTGAATTGAATTTGATGTCTGTATAACGATCGCAAATTTGTGGACAATTCAAAGGCTATTCAGGCATTGAATCATCTTCAGATTCAGATTTCGTCCTGCGTGGGGTTCTAACGATGGAAGCGGCCTATAACGATGATTTGATGACGGGATCTCTGGCGATGCAGTGGAAGAACGATGTATCGCACAAGTTTCAGTACCTCCTGGACAAATACACACCCCATCCCGTGTCCAGATGGGTCGCCACACTGTTCATGGCGGTCCTCTACTGCCTGAGAGTGTATTATGTGAAGGGTTACTACATTGTGGCTTATGGGTTGGGGATTTATCTTCTGAATTTGTTGATTGGTTTCTTGTCCCCACAGGAGCGAGCCTTTAATTTCGGAGACAACCAGATCCTACAGATCTACGGCTTACTCACCAGAGTCTCAGCAGTCGCGGCATAAAGAGAACCCGAAACGACACAGACAAGCCTCTGGAAGTCAAGGATGATCTCGGTCTTCTGCACCCCTAAAAAAAAAAGACTTGTTTGGATGGTAAAAACGGCATTTTCTTTATTACACAATATACCCAGAAGATGAGAATTTCTTGGGTGTACGGGGCAGAGATATGGAGGTCGTTGTCAATGGAGGAGAGGCAGAAGAAAATGGTGAGTATCATCTGGTGAAGGTTGTTCGATTAATGGAGGTTGTGTTTCATTCATATATGAAGATGAACTGCTTGGAATCAAGAATGTAGAGAGTTTGTATGGCCATTGTGTTGAAGACTGCTTGGGTGTTGGAGCTGCTCGATATATATAGAAGTTTATGCCATTGTTGAAATGTTTTTTTTTTAGTTCTCTGATGATGTTGCAATATATTGATTAACCGTCATGATAATGAAACTAGTTGTAATTTAAGTGACATTAGTATGACCAACTATTGTCACAATTTCGAGTGTGTGTTGGAACTGGTCATTCCAACACAGTGCAGGGAATCATGAACACATGACAGTGAAAACGACATCAATTGGAGCTACATCAGAGATTGGAGGATGATCAAGATCGTGTTGCAGATTGTCAGCGAGCATGAGGCAGTATGCCTGAGAGCAGTGACTAGCCTTGATACTGTGAGTAGGGGAAGTGGCATTATGTTGCGATGCTGGGAGAACTGGATACTGAAACGTGACGAAGGATTGGACCGTGGAGTCCTGGATTACTACTCTTGAAGGGAAAATTGTGTTCTCTTCATGTGGCTGTGTGCCTATATCTGGATCATCAGTGTTTGAATGCACTGCATTGAGTCCAGGTGAAAAGTCGTCAAACTGTTTTTTTATCAGTAGACCCCTCACAGGTATTGTTGGTGAAAAATGGCTGTTGGTATGTTTGAAAAATAATCATCTATGGGCAGAGATAGAGAAATTATATTTGAAGAGTTTATGTTGTATTTTCTTGGAATCATGTTTAAATATTATTGAGCCTTATTGAGCCTAGCTAACTCAATGTAGGCAAAGTTATTTTGTTAGAATTTGCAACTCTAACGAATGACAGGTTAAGCATGGAATTCCAAGAAGTTATTTGAACAGATAAGGATGCCCAGGATGTAGGAGAAGATGAGGTAATGAAGCAGCAACAACGATTATGATGGACAGCAAAGTATATGTTTGTTTGAGTTAGTGTGGTTTGTGGAATAGACTCCCTAACATGTTATAAGCAAGTTGGTTGTTGTAATGGTCATTGTATGTACCCAGAAACTCCAAAATGTTGAAGTATGAAATGTAAGCCTTGTAAAGGCATTTGAAAGTTCGTGGTGATCTTAAAACCACTTTGTAATGGTTTATGGTCAGCCTGAAACCATCTTTTGTCACTGTAAAGTGATGGTTTGTGGTGAGCCAGAAACCGCATACAGAGCCTTAGTGGCTATAGGATTTGCTCGGTGGTGGCACATTTAAGTTTCGGATTTGCCCGGTGGTGGCAGATCAGACTTGCCCGGTGGTGGCATATTGAAGTTGGCAGATTTGCTCGGTGGTGGCAGATCGGACTTGCTCGGTGGTGGCATATTGAAGTTGGTAGATTTTCCTGGTGGTGGCAAATCGAACTTGCCCGGTGGTGGCATATTGAAGTTGGCGGATTTGCCCGGTGGTGGCAGATCGGACTTGCCCGGTGGTGGCATATTGCCTGAGTGGCTAACGTGTACACGAGAGCTTTGTGCTCGTAGGAGTAGGTGGATTGCAGTAACACCTGGCTCATGGTCTCAGATATTGGTGTGTCTGAGCACAAGAGGGTCGGCACACTTTTCTATTTGACAGTTGCGTCGAAAAGCGCAATCAGCGCAACTGTTTGCGATTGTTATTTGGACATGAATATTTGGCTTAGAAAGGCACTGATCTCTCTTTGTTTTGGAGGTTCTGCACATGCAATTCGCCTGATGGTGGTGGATTTGTAGGTACATATATGCAGTGATAACGGTTGACAGAATCATGTATGTGAAGGACATCCTACAGGACTAGCGGTTGCAGCGGTTGGTACCCATGCATTCCGGTAGATGGTTGCTCTTTTATATGGACGTCGACATATTCTTTGTTATGTTTGACTACAACCAGACTTTGTGAATCACTATCATGACAAGTAGTCATTAAGGGGGGGAGTTGGAAATATTTAATTCCTACTTCTCTATGGTTGTAATTCTCCATTTGAGGAGTTTGTTCCTACATAATAGGAATTAGCTAGAATATAGTTTCTCCTAGTTTAGTGTGTGGTTGAGAGAATCTCTCAACCAAACTACTGTACGTCTAAGATAGAATTCCTATCTTGAGACTATTTCTTGTATAAATATGTGTGTAATTTCCTTCATTCATAATATAGAATTTCATTAGAGTTTGTTGTGTGCTATTTTATCTGTTTAGCCCGATGTGGAGGGATTCTAAGGGATGACTCCTCAGATCTAATTCCTGTTTATCTAGTATTCCATGAGATATCCAAAATCAACATGGTGGAATTGGAGGCTTTGGAGATAGGTTCGTGTATAGTCACGAGAGAAGGGTATCGTCTTTTATAGATTCATGGTGACTCCTAGGGGTTTATACAAACAATATATAAGTTAATTCAAGGTTTCACATCTAATCCAATCATGTAGAGTTGGCACCTTCAAGCACTTATTATTGGTATCAATGATTTTTTGGCCACTTTTCATTATTTCATACACATTCAGGCACGTAGACATGAGAATCGTGTAGCAGATTTACTACCAAATTTGAGTTTTCTTATTGATCATGGCAGTCTGGATAGTTCATGGTCAATGCTTGAAGGTACCAAGGAATTTGAGGTGTTAAATGATTACATTCTACGTGATAAAACATAGGCAGGGGTCCCCAATGGGGGTGACATATGGGTCTATTTTATTGGTGTCGACATTTGACGATCACAAAAAATGACCGTGTTTTATCTAGTTATGTTTAACGCTACCGTTAGTACCCTCCACCAGGGATCAATTCATAATCATGAACTTGCGCAACCCCTTTATGGCCAAAAATTTACTGAATTTCAAAAGAGATGCATGGAGGTACACCTGCAGATCAATGAAGGAAGTGTCTAAACTCCATAGGCCTCACAGGGGTATGTTAAGTTTCAACATCATGTGCCTTAAATGCACATCTCACAGTCTATTTATACTGCATGTGGGTTCACTCCTACTTGTTCTTTTGTCTTTTTCTGCTTTGATCATGGTATGATTAGATCAAGTGAGTATGCAGATTCCGGGGCGTCACACTTACACTCTTCTAGAAATAATTAATGGGCGAATAATCGTTTTCACTTTACCAAGGCCACACACTTATGGATTGTATCAACTCTAGATAACACGCAACTCACCCTTCATGTTTATGCCCCATTATATTTGCATTGTTAGGATGAAGGGTGGAGGACAAAGAAGGGAAAGAAATCACCTTCAACACAGTTTTTCCTATGGCCTTGGGGAAATTTTATCACTTGCAGTTGGTGAAAGACAACTTAAACTTCTCATAAGGTCTGGAGGTGACATTAGATAGGGGTGGTTAACGACTATGTATCCTGGCTTGGCAAGTTTCGGTCTAGGTTTGAGGTGTATTTCATATTCCACCTCGTTTTACTTTGGTTTATCATTCAACCCCTCTATAAACAAATATTCTCACATAACGTTTCCTTGCAAGTTAATATTTTGGTTTTTTATTTCATTGACGACGTTGGTTCGTTCCAGATAGGGTCAGGTGTTTCATCCTTGCATGTGGAGGTTTCTAATTTTTTTCATGTTTGTTATGAGAATAACATCCGACTAAATCAATTTTATTCGTACTATTCATTCACAACTCAGAGTTTGGTCCATCATTCGAACTTGTCGCAGTTCTCCCTTCAACAACCCCTAAAAATTTAGACCCTGTTGGTATCCCTTTCCATTTACCAATCCTAGTGGGGGATATGGTATTCCAACACCTTTTTAGTCTAGTTTTAAAAGGTTCTATTTTAGTTACCGAATAACCACTTCTATAACCCATCTCTCACATTCGAACTCACCAAATTATGCTTCGAATCTATCCTCGTCTCTCACTTATAGTTACCTCTTACAACATTGTCGTGTACACATAATTCACTCCTTTGTCGGGTTTTACAATGTAATGGCACTTCGCTTAAGGGATTTCAGTCACGGGGAGTCTCTTCGCAACCTTCGTCATCATGTCATAGAAGAATATATGGATGGGGATCCATAGAAAAATATTTTGATGTAGCACTTTAGAAGTCCATAAAGAGATTCTCCATCTAGAAGCAAAGAAATTTGGAGATAGATATTATTTCTCGAATACATACATCAGAGGGAGTTGTCTGAAATGGGTTCCTGACCGACGGAACTATCGTAGGAGACATATACACTTCTTCCAATCGATCTCTCATCACAAACATATGGAAACATTACTCAGTATGGTAATAAAAATACAAAAAATAATTGAGGTCAAGAAGGCACTAATCTCATCCTTAGCAACATTAGATACAATCTATATGACATTGTATCTTGATTGTGTAGCATTGAACGTTACCTTCTCTCCAATTCTAATACGGAATAAAATGAGAAACACGAGATAACGAGGTTCATCAACGCACAAGCTTAGTAAACACCTAAAGTGAATTCATTTTCTTCCTTGCCAGTGATAATATTGGACTAAGTTGTTTCTCATAGTTTCCCAAAAATTACGTTATTTTATTAAGCTTTCTGAGAGTCAGCAACTCTTGTTTTTTTTTATATAAATTTGGTCATAATTTTGTTGGGTTACCATATTGTGGTTCTTATTTGGTATGGTAACATAATTAGGCCGATAGGCCTTCTCTTATGAAAGAGATCAGATTTTGGATCGTCAACATATTCATTCTACACACGACACTTGTTCCTGGTTTTAAAAAATGACACTTGGTTCATCAACACTCCTATTTTTTCTCTGATACCTAGTGCATTCGTTTTAGGATTCCCTCCTCTCCAAGCTTCCGGTTACACCGTTTCAAATTCTGTAAAACGACATAGAAAAAGGCGCACCACCAACATATATAGCAACCGTCATACGTTTTACTCTTACCCTTCTTTGTGAGTTTCAAATTGCACTGGTTCAGGATTTTTGCAAAATAGTACACAAAACGGCCCAACAGATTCTGGTTCTCCCTGGTGTTTGGCTGAGCTTGCCTTAATGTTGGCAAATGATGCAAAGATCGATCCCATTTTTTATCATGTTCGCCTTGGAAAATGTAACCGTTTTGCTAGAAAACAGGACTGTTGTTGTGAATCGTGATATTTGGCAAGAGAACAGGCTGCACAACTCGTATTCTCACCAGATCTTTGCAATTCATCTTTATTTCTCATTTCACACAAAATGCAGCAAGATACCGGCTGGTTTCTGTGGCTTCATGGAGATACACATGTTTCCTTAAAGAAATGCGTGATTTTCTTGACAGAATCTTGAAATTTAGTCACATAGATCCAATTTTGTTAACATAAGCTTTAAATTTAGAGGCAGAAATTCATCTTGCTTTTATGGTTTTACATAGTAGAGTACAGCTTGGACTACGCAGCTTTGGAAAAATACACAATTTTCTTGGCAGGAACATGCTATTTTCTTGAGACAGTAGCTCGGAATTTGGTTACAGAGATCTAATTTTGTGGACATAAACTCTAAATTTGTAGACATAATTTCTGGAACTTCATCTCTTAGTGAGAAATTTTCGAATCGTTGTTTAGTGTTACTTTTTGTTCACGTGGAACATTTGCTGGGGAAGAGGGCTCTGCTTGATTTCTTAGCCTCGAACAAGGATGCAGACTTGAGAAATGCTCGAGACGTACAATATGTGAAATTTACCAGGGTAAGTCTTTTGGTTACAAGGCTTTACTTGATAAATTTGTAAAGAGGATTGTTATATTTATTCCAACACTGTAAATTGCTAAAATATCAAAAAAATGCAAACATCATATTTTTTGCAGGGTCCCATGCTATTAAATCTTATTTGTTTTCCCTCCAGGCTGAGGTAAGTTTGCTATTAGGTTCGATCAACAGCTTGATATTGTTAAATTAGGTGCACTATTGTTAATATAATTTTTCATTTAAACGTATTATTCTCGATTATATGATATTAGAATTTAAACTACGCTTTGTAAGAGTAAAGGTTTGTATACATGCTACACTTCTTTTGACATGGGAAGATTTAAGCAAAAATCAATAATGCTGTTTTATCACAGTTCAGTGTTTTAGGTTTTCGTATAGCAGTGATTTAATTATAAAATTCAGGCTGATATGAAGGGCTGCAGAAAGATATTTGGTATAATTGGAGATTCTATTTATAAGGAAATCTGCATATATCATGTAATAGAAAAATTCACTACTACAAGGCCTCTGAAAGACTAGAATATCATAATGTGTTCTATGTTATGTCAGTGTTACACTGTCTTTTTGATATAGTGACTAATACTTTAATGTTTTGCTTTTGAAAAAAATTCTAACTTTTTATTGTTTTTACTTCAAAAAATAAAACACAAGAATTGAATACGTTTAAAATTGTATTTAACAGCTCCTTAAAAGTACATTCTTAGCCCTCTGGGTTTTTTTTTTCTCGGCTTTTTTTGCTGAATTGGCCCAAAAAAACAATCAGTTGTCAACTGGACTCATTTGGATGTAGCACACAGGCTGAGATATGGCTTAACACTAGGGTCAATGTCATAAGCAAAAACAATAGCTACAACAAAAGAATGGAAAATTGCCAAAAGAAATCCTTGAAGCTCCTGAGTACATCATGCAGAGATGGAGTATGCACAGTTCTATACATGTGTCATGTGAAGCAAGATCCTCATCCTCTAGAAGATAAAATTAAGAAACAATTCTCTGACACACTGCTATTAAATTACATTTCAGGCATACAAATCATTCAGGCAAGATGTTTAAGAGAATACCAAATACTGAGCATTGGTTGGATACAAATAGAAATTTTTAATCAACAAATCAAGTACACATTTCCTTACCAAAATAAGTGCAATCCAACCATGTGAATACAAAACTACCATTTCCAAAATCATTCAACTCCTAGATATAATCTCAATTCACACAAACATTACCGCTGCTATAATCAGATATACTGGTGAGATGATTTGCTGAAAGAAGGATACACCATTTTCACCAATGCAACGCCTAGCCTGTTGGGCCAATCGTTGCTACAAGATTTCCTCGAGTACTTCTGCCATCTGCACCCATATCAATTGAATATCTGACTTGAAGCCTAAAAAGCATAATAGAATAATGAAGAAAATAATAAACGACATAAAATTAATGGACCTTTTTATTTTTTCACATGTATGTCAGTACTCTAAAACAAGAGGAAATCACAAAATCTGTAACGTTTACACTGCAGAATACCAAAGCTATAAATAATTTTGAAAATATAAATATAATAAAAAAGAATTTGGATGCTTCCATAACAAACTTATTCAATCAAAATGTGAATCAAGATCATAACAGCTTTCAACGCCAATGAATTTGCATGGTAGGAATGACCCGCTTACATTGTGAAAAATATAACAAGTGCATTCAGGCAAATAGCTAACGTTAGCAACTTCACCCCCAAATCAAGTAGTATAAAGCAATTAGCAGTAGCTTCTTTTCTTTGTTTAATGCATCCAACCTGCACATACATGAAGCAAGGCATTTTGTTATAGTCCTTAGTAATGGGGAAACCTTAGTCTTTAAAGCACCGATTTAGGAAGTCTTATTTTAAAAAAATAGAACATAAATGGATATTCATTCATAATAAATTATGGGTTGTCAGTGGCAATTTTAGAGAGATTGTGTAATTTTCTGGCATTTTATAATCTATGTAGTCTATTTCTAAACGGAAAGAAAAGGAAAGTCAAAGGTAACAATTATTACACTCACTTTTAACTAGCCATCAACAAGAATTTAAATAGATGGTATAGTGAGATTATTCAAACCATAGATTGTATGGTTAGATTACTCAAACCATAAATGGTATCTTTAGATACTATGTCATTACACTACTCTTTTATAACATTTTTACTCATTGTATTTTATAATAGGTGTAAAAGTTATATATATATATATATATATATATATGTATGTATGTATGTATGTATACTTTTATTTTGATATTGAACTTATATTTAACTGAGAGGGATTAAATTTTTGAAAGTGTAAATTAGCATGATTAATAATTAAATTATTTTAATTAATTTTTTCAAACAAATATTAAAATAATTATATATATATATATAATTTTGTTTTTATATAAAAATATTTATATGTAGATTTGCATATTTATTTTATTTTTAGATATTTACACTATATTTTAATTAATATTAAAAAATATTTTTATTAATAATAATTTTTTTTTATAGATTATGTAATTTTTCCATATTATCGTATTAAATTATAAAATTTTAATTAACTAATATTTAATTTAAATTTATATTTGGTAACTTATAATAATAATCAACATTATTATTAATTAAATTAATTAAATTTATATAATATATTATACATAAACTAAATAAAATAAATAATAATAATAATTTTATATTAATTTTATATAATCTAAATAAAATAAAATAAAATAAATTATTTTATATTGATTTTTATAGGAAACAAAAATTAATGTGTTTTTATTTCAACTTAATCTTTTAATGATGAAAAATTTATAATAATCATTTTTATTCACTGAGAATAGAGAAACTCATTTTATGAACTTTGTAACTATGGGAATGCTACTTGATATGACATTTCTTATGATAAAAACTAATGAAATATCACTAATAACTATGGGAATGCTACTTGATATGACATTTCTTATGATAAGAACTAATGGAATATCACTTTATAGGATGATTGAAAATTTTGTAAGGTAAAATAAAAGGCCCATGATAAAGAAAATGACATTCACCCTCCTGATTTTGGAAAGCACACCATCACCGCTGGAGAATCATGAAGATTCAAGAACACATGATGAATATCAATCAATTACATTTGAGCTCTAAGCCTTGATAGCTGAAAATAAAATTGATAATTTATTATTAAAAATGGGTTAGGTTCCATTACCTAAATGAAGTAGGCATGCAATCACTGTCACATTCATAACTTGGTGCAAGGATCATTAGCATGCATGAGCTCTTTGTGCAAAGTGAAAGACACCTACACATTGAAAAATAAACTCACCATTTCACATTTTGGTCATTGCATAAAAATTGGTTGAGCACCAAAGCATGAATAAACCAAACTCTGATTGTTATTACGCATTGAAGTTCATCTCTAGATACTCGGATCCCCATTGTTATAAAGCCCTAAGACTTTTCTCGTGTGAGGCTGCAACTTCCAGGTTCAGGGGATGCATATGAATTCTATGTGAATTTTTCATATTGTATTTTAAAATACTGAATAGTGAACATTCTACATCTTGTGTTAGTTTTGAATTTTAAGTTCCAGAGACATTGACAATTCCCATTTTACTTTTATTCTATTCAATTGTGGCCATTGTTGCATCCAATGAGAATGCTCAATCACAAAATCTAGTCAGTTTGGGCTTACTGGAAAGCTCAACATTCATGTTACTTACCATTGAATGGAGTAGATGCTTAATAGCTGGAAGATGTGATCTTCAAGATGTTGGCAACGAAAAAATGATGATGAAGCCTCTCACACTCACTAAAAAATTCAATCTTTATGGTATTTTTTCATTTTGAACCTTGATTACATGTTGATGATATTTTGAATTTGATATTTTGAGTGTATGGTTTTCATTAGTTTCTAAAGCTATAAAAGATATTATCGTTAATCTAAAATGATATATCCATTTACCATCAAATTTTGATTGGACCTAGTTATAAAAATTACAGTGAAACTGGATCAAACCCACTTCATGTAATCAATGTGTTAACTTAGGAAAATCAAACTTTTCTTTAAAACAGAACTGAGTTAAGTAAATTAAACCTACCTATTTCTACTAAAGACCTATTTCATTCATTATCTCCAAAGGCAAAGAAACATACTCTCACGTGAAACGATTTGTCTATGCAAACAGTGTTACTTTTAGTGAATGCTTGTCACATTTTGTTGGGAGACCTCCTAATATTTTTATGTTATTTTTCTTTAGATTGTTCTTTAACCAAGAGTTCTTATAACAATTAGTTACATGAATACCATTCAAATAGAGTTTCCAAACAATGACCAACTTTTCATCTTACTTCACCCATATAACTTTGGCACGATGTGACATATCGAGCCGATTTCCATGAGTTAATCGCAGTTATGCCTCGTAACAATTTATTGTGTTAATTTTGGAAATAAACTTGGTCACAACATGATGGTCATTGAAATTTCTTGACAACATGAAATAGTAATTCTGGATGATGAGTCGAAATAGCGAAAACACTTTTTCCATTTTGCTAAGACAGGGCCTAGAATGTGAAGCTTCATGTGCAATTAGAGATTGGGCATATTTTCTTGGTCAAGAAATGAAGAAATTTCTTGCAATTGAAATTGTTGGTTTGATTTCTTGAGACACCACTGTTCTGATTTGAAAAAACAACAACTCTTCATAAGGTTAACTACAAAAATTTATCATAAATTGTAACTCTTTATACATAGCTTTGTTAGCTCATATTTGTTGGGTTTCACAAGAAAGAACCCTGCACTGGTATGCTTTTTGTTTTGGTCTTTTTTGAAGAGTAAACCAAGAGAGTTCCACAACGTACCATACAATATTCTCTTATCATATTTGAAGCACATAGGTGAAAACTGAAAGTGGTGGGTGGTGTATGAAGAGTACCATAATGTTTATCCTCCAATTTCACTAAGAAAAAATTGTATTCATTTGTAATGGACCTAATAAAATGACATTATGTTCTTTCCTAGATATACATAACACTAATTATTTCTTGCTTGATTATGAAAAACTAAAATACAAGATTTTCAATTTAAAAATCCTATCGGCCTCTCTTTGCACCTTCTGGGGCAACTGCTAGTTTTATGTGTGATAGGATATAGTAGGTTATTAAATGGTTTTTTTTCATATCCCTCTAATTTCGAGATACATAACTTAATTCAGAGAGAGGAACTATTTTTTTGCGAATTCACTTTGAAGTTGTTGTAATTTTGGATCAAATGTATTTTGGATAACAATAGGAAACAAAAAAACTCCCCTTTATTTCGTTTCATTAATATAAATCCACTTTTCCAATGGTTAAATTTTTCCTCAAGTTCCACATCGCTTGTACTTTGTTCAATGAGACCCTCTTTTTTCTAAGATATTCAGTGTTTTCTATGGATGTTATAATTTTGGTGTTGCTTATTTTTTTTATTTTTTTTTAAATTTATTAAATATGATCATGAGAGTGTTTGAATCATTTTTTTCATGGTAGAATGGATTCATAATCTTTATAAATCTCATGGACATCCAAAATGTTGATGTTTGATACTTGTAACTTGGATTTCCAAAAATTTACCAAATTTTATCAATCATGCCATAAATTCCATTGTTTTCAAGAAAAAAATGTGGGCTAGTTAGACTAAACGAATTTATCATAGCACAAAAATATGTCCTAGTCCATATGTGAGCCCTGAAAGGCCATCCACATTTAAATGGTTTGTCTAATTATTCTAGGTTTCAGAGTTTTTAGCAAAAATCTCTTTTTTTTTTGTTAAATTATTTTTTATGTTATTTAAAATTTATTTTTGAATTTATAAATAAATTTAATATTTTAAAAAATATTTAAGAGATTAGTATCCTAAAAATTTATCAAAATTATGATTCCAACAATTATTTATTATCTATCAAACTAGTTTAATTAAAATATAAAAACATAAAAAATAAAACTCTGTCATCCAAATTAAATAAAAAAATTATCTTCATTTTTCATATCTAATACCCTACCCAAGATAAGGATGAGTATCTTAGTGAAACAAGTTTAAATATAACGGATAATTACTTCTATATCATTCGTTGCAGCATCAGTGACTTTTTCCATATGTTCCATCACCAACTATGAATTGTTACTTTCCAATCAAAATTCTATTGCCCATCAAATTCATGACAATGCTCATAAGAGATAAGAATATGATTGAGAAAAAAAATGTTGCTCAAGTCACTTTTCTATATTTTTGGTTTGAAGTTGGCAAAATTTATTATAAGTTATAACCTATAATGAGGATATATTGTTATTTGCAACTGTGCATCGATTCTTAGAACTATTCCCGTTATTATTCCACTTAAATTTTAAGTGAATTCATATATTATAAAAATTAATATTTAAATTTTAAGTAAATTCATATATTCTAACATTCAATGGTATTTTTTGTAAATCATCCTTCTATTCATTCTTCCAAAAAAAGTACATCCAGATAAAAAACGCAAGTAGTATCATCCCAACTAGCCTTGTTGACCACTGCTGGTAGTAAGTGACAATAAAACAGAACCACAGAAAGTAACAAAGTCAACAACTGAAAGGGCCAAAAGAACTAGTAAACACACAAAATACAGAAAACCCCTAAAATCATATCAATCATCTGAGGTGATGGAGGTTGGGTGGTAAGGGGTTGCTCCTAGAGGCAGAGGAGGGTGGAAGGATAATTGATCATCCTCTTCAAACTGATCCACTCAGGCCTCTAGATTTTCAACATTCTCTGATAGTGGATTATGGCCTCTCTAGACGACCACCATGCGTTCACGGGTATTTCACTAAAAATAGTGCATCTTCTTCAAGGTTGATATTATATCTGCATGCTCCTCCTGCCACATTCACTCTTCTGTTACCATTTTTTCCATAATTGACTGAATGAGGTCCCAAAAATGGTCTATGCAGCACCCCTGTTGCTTCCCACATCCCCCCCTCCTAGCATGCCACCCCATGGCTTCTCCCTCCTCCACGACGAGCTGACCCGCCCCAATGTAGGCCACGCTCGTTTTGGCCACCTCAGCTACCAAATTGTACCCCCTAGGTGCTACCTCCCCGAACCTTCGAGAAACCCCTGCATAGACCTCTACATCAACCTCCACCATGCCCCACTGAAGTATTCGAGAAAATACAACCACCCCTCGAGACACTGCGACCTGCACATTTTGTTTTCGAATCTGACTCTAATAGGGATGGTTCCCACCACCATCAAGAGTGCCTTCATTTTTCTTCAAGCGAGACGAACTATGAGCTATGTGAGGAACCAACCTCATTCTAGTCCTTTGACAAACACTACACTCAGGAACCAAAGGAAAAATTCACCCCTTCCACCAACCAGACCACCTCGAAGCTACCCAAGCTAGACAGTTCAGGTATTTGCATCACCTTAGACACCAAAAGACCACCAACACCTGACGTAATAAGGTTAACTGCCAACTGGTCAACCACCCCAGGACCACTACGCCCATCACCCATCCACCACTAAAGAAGAATTGTCCAACCATGTGCACCAGTGAGGGCACCTAGAGCATAATTTCTCCACGCCCGGACACACATCACCCGACCCCAATTGCACAGCTAGAGAGTTCCCAAACTTTTGTTGAAGCAACAACTCTTCAAGGTGAATGATTTACGCTTTGGACCCCTCTGACCCATTACATGGACCTGTATACCAAACCAAGAATATTCTAAGACATACCCTCGCATAAGTCCCAAGGACCTTTGATGTTTCAATCATCACCTTTCCCAAACCAATCGTCCATGCAACTTAACAGTTTTCCCGTTCCCAATTCACACACTAGAAGCCTTGATAAAACTAGTTACAGAAATTAATTCCACAACTTAGCCAAGCCTCACTGGGGTAATAATAGGCCTCCTCCCCTGCCATTAACATGCCACTAATTCCACCTCCTACAACGCACCATACAAGCACATTTTTCACACATGAAGCATTTATCTCCCCCATACTGAATGTGCTTGGAGAAGACCTGGGGTTAGCCCTCATACCTACTGCCATGTGATCAAAATTATTCCCCATGTATTCTGTCGGGGATTGAGATCACACTATTAAAAACCCCCATCGGGAAGGCCTCTTCCAAGACCACAATTTTGTGAAATTATTCAATAATAGCATCTCGAGGCGGTGGTCCATCCATGGATGAACTCTTGATCATGATGGCCATTACCCCAATTAGCTGCTAGCTTATCTACAACTTTATTTCCTTCACGGTCTACATGTTTAGTGATTACATAACTGAAAGAGGAGAGTCTTGACAGCATATTCTCCTCAATATACTCCAATCTCTAGATCTTGATCACTTTCTCTCGAGGGGGACCCATTGATTACTGTATGCAGCACAGATATTGCAATTTTAGAATCACTTGTAACATATAGATTTGTTACTCCATGATTTTTGGTTGCTTTCCTTCCTTTTTCTACCACAAAGAATTCAGCCACATTTTTTGTGGTGCCGCCACATGAGGTTGCATACAACTTTACAACATTCCCCTTCTCATTATGAATTACTCCCCCAAGTCCTTCTAGTCCCGAATTTCCTTTGGAGGCATCGTTTGGTGAGCCTTGGTATAGCACCAAGAATTCTTACAACTTCCATAGGCTACTCTACATTACTTTATGAACCCGGGGTTCATACAAAGTTGGAGGTGACAATGCTATATACACAATAGATGCATTCTACTCATGTCATCATCTTCTTAATTCTATGATCGGGGGCTACAACTAGGGTTCCTTCTAGGATATGAATTCTGTCACACAAATGAATGAAAAAAAGGCTAAAAAATTACTCTATCAGAAAGGAAACATATTCTAGATCATAAAGACTCATATAGCTATTTGTAAGAAAGGAAATCAACACTTAAACTAATGCAAGAAATAAAGTTAAACTAAGTGGAAATCATGGTTTAAATTTCTGAATTGAACTTGCAGAAAGGGAAACTAAAATAGGAACACATGCTAAACCAAATGATTGTTTTAAATATATCTATCTCATGCTTGAATGCCATGCTTAACAATGCATCTATCAATGGCCTAACCATTCCTGTAAATAACTCTATTTTGCAGCAAAAGAAGGAGGAGCTTAGGTGACTTAGGAGGCTCTTCAACTCATGGTTTTAGAGGTGAAGGTGTCTTGGAAGTTGTGCTAGGTCTAGATGAGATGAAAGAGAGGTTTTAGGCTAAATAAATGACTGACTGGTGCTGCTATAGGATCAACCACATGATTTCCTTTACTACCACAGGATGTCCTGAAATGCTACAAGAAATAGGCCGAGAGTAGTTTGAGGCCATAAATGGTGAGAAAACGGGTTAAAGAGATGAAAATAAGGTGTATCTAGGTGGGTAAGGTAGCCAACACTTTTTCCAATCTCATAAATTCTCTCAAATCTTGTTTTGCACCTACACTGTGGCTCTTGGTGTTGTGGTGGCAATTTCCAAAAAGAAGGCTGAAGGCAATTTGGTTAGAATTTGGTTGATGAGGGGTGGAAACTGAATCTAATGGTGTTGGTGGAGTCATCCTCTACTGCTCTACTCAAACCTGCAAGAAAATTACTTGTTCATACAATTATCATTGACAAATCTACTATGAAAATGCTGGAAAATATGAGTTGAATTTAAGAAAACCTACTTATGCCTTTAAAACAGAAAACTAAATCTGAATCTACAACATGTTCAATCATAAAATGAAAGAAAATTTGGGCTCGTGGTGAAGATCTACCCTCCTCAAACCCTAACGGAAGAGATTAGAGAGGGAGGCTTTAACACATAGTTTTAGATTTTTCTATGCTAGTACAACATGAAAGGTAAAGAAACTAATGACAACAACATGAAATGGAAGCAAACCAAATACAAAAATATGAAATTTAATCAAACTAACTACAACAAGTAAAATGGAGGAAAACTAAACATAGTGAGAGGAAATGTAAGGAAACTAACTACAACAACATGAAAGGTAAACAAAAATACATAAGAGATATTGAGGCCAATGGATTAGGCTATAACCCACAAGATCATCTCCCTAAAACTAACTCAGTGAAGAAGAAACTCAATACTCATTTTATTTCATAACCAATTCTACTACATAGCATATTAAAGTCACAAATTTCTATTACTAGAGCTAAGAATGCTTTATCTATCTCAAAAAATTGAATCCTGATGAGCTATTGCTCTATCCTATTTAAGCTAAAGGGGAGCTACCAAAAAATCCCTGAAAATTAGGTGACTTTTCTCCTTGGAACTCGACAGAAGTGGATCTTGGCTCCACTTGATCTTCCACTCTCTTGGTTGCCTTTGATTTTTAGTCATTGGAGGAGAATCTCGAGGATCCCTTGGCTACCTTTAGGAGTTAAGGAGGTGGTAAATGCCCTACAATCACTATTTTCTATCTACTATGAGCTTTAATTGAGCATTCTTTAGAAAAAATGGCATATTTTCTCTATTTTCCTACATTTAAACCATATTAGGAATTCGAAATATGGCACCCTTAATACACCATCTACACTAAGCAACATATGACCATAATGCAAATAAAGTGAGAAAGAGAGACTAATAAGGCTAAAAAGCTGACAATTAACCCCTTAAAATGTACCTAATGATGGTGCTCATCATCACCCCCTGTACCAAATGGTTTCTCATCCTATGAGCAACTTAGCCCTCTTTCTTTATCTCTTTTAGTGCCACAATGGTCTCTCTAACATCCTAATGAATTAGTGAAGCAGTCCCCTCAGGAGGGTAGAATCCAACATTTTTTTGTGCCTCCTCCCATTCTCTTTTTTCTTCAGCTTGGTATTATCCTTCACCCAACCACAAAAACAAAAGTGGACTGAGTTTTAAGCCAAGCCATTGGATCTTCATTGTCTGCGTAGTCCTCTTGTACAAAGTTTCCCTTTCTAGGGCATTTCTCAATCTCTCTCAAGTATGATACTCCATGCTTCTAAGGCTAAAAGGGAGGCCATTCCATATCATCTGACTTTCCATTACAAATTTCTCTCCATTAAGGGAATTTTTAGGTTTAAAATGGTCCTCCAAAGGAAATAATAAAATAATAGTGGAAATAATAAAATAATATTAGATTATATCATCAAGTTTTAGAGGGAAAAAAGAAAAAACTACTTTTTCAATTCATATTTTCAACTTCTCTCCCTATAGGCTTACTCAAATTTCAAGCGGGAACACTCGTTGGATACATAATTTGATTCGTCATCCACAGAGTACCCATGTTGCATACTTTTGATGGACCCTACTACATGAAAAATAAGAAATACATGAGAAACGTGATTGCAATCACGTTTTTCATGTATTTCTCATTTTTCGTGTAGCAGGGTTCATCGAAAGTATGCAACATGGGTATTCCTTCGATGAAGAATTAAATTTTACATCCAATGAGTACTCCCACTCAAAATTTGAGTAAAAACTTAGGGAGATAAGTTGAAAATATGAGTTGAAAAGTAGTTTTATAATTTTATAATTCTTTAATATTTTTACTTTTTAACTCCAAAAATGGTGAATCATCCCCCATGGTTGACATCATCATATTGAATCCTATTGGTTTTAATAAAGTTTATTTTGGTTGTACATTTTTCTTAGGAGGCCCATTTTAGACCTCAAAATTCCCCTAATGCCAACAGTCTATAAATGTCATCAGAGTGTGCAATGGCTTTTGCTTGGGTATTGATGTATTTATCAGCAAGGCTTGCATAATTTTCTATCATTATGTGATTGTTAATGACCGCTCTATGGTCGAATAGTTCTTCCATGATATGGATTGGCTCCTTTCCTTCCCTTCTCATCACCCTTTTTACCTCATATGCCCTTGCCTCCTCATCTATAATCTAAGAGGCTAGGGCCATAAACTGCATATCCTCCATCCTAGTGTTAGGATCCCAAATGTTTATATCAATGAAGATAAGATTATTCATATAAAATTCTGCCAAATTTGCCTTATCTATTATGGTAGACTGATTCAGTAAACTGGTTGCAGTTTTGGAAAGGCAATGATCCATAGGAAGCTAGTGTTTTGATCTAAAACTACAGCCATTATTCATTTAAGTAGACAACATAACATTTTGAAGGATGTCTATGTTTTATTTCCTCCATGCACAAATCTACCATGGTGGAAATCTGCATGTCCTTCCACTGTAGTTGGCTTTGTAACATTGCATTTCCTTCTTTTGTATATTTTAGTTTATCCTTTAACATTGCTTCCCTAAGTATGACATCAGCCAAATCCCTCCCCATATTAGTGACTTTTAATTCCATGATCCCTACATCTTTCACACTCTTTCTCTTGGAAATTTGCATCTAGTGATGTGCACGTGCTCTCTCTTTCTATAGTTGATAAAATAGGGGAACTGGGATATTTTTAGGATTAGGCTTCCTCCTTCAATGAATGTGTAGTAGGAGCTTATATTTTTCCATGGGCTAGGATGTGTAACTGCTGATATGTATTTTGGAATGGATTTTGGATAGGCAGTCTCCTCCTTTGGTTGCCCCTCTTTATTCCCTTTGTCTTCCGACCCTACGATTTGTGCCTATTTTTCAACATCTTGGGCCTCCTTCCCTTCCAAGGGTACCTTATCTCCCTCCCCCATGACCTTATTCTCTTTTTGTGAAACATTTTGAGTTTCATGTAGCAAACTCTGTTTTTCCTATAGAAAACCATCCTTTGCTTGCTGCCCCTTCTTTTCTACTTCTTGAAGGTATATGGGGGTTGATTCTTGTATGAGGGATGCTAGCCCAGAATAATGTCTCCTTATATAGGTCACAAATGTCTTCTCAGGTGAGGTGACCTATTGATTTTTTTCCCTCTTCTATGCTTATTTTATATTTCTTCTTGGGTGACTCTTCAATTTTGATTAGGATTTTGGTCTGAGTTTGGGTTCTCCCTTGCTTCACCTTGACACTCTTTCTGTTCCTGAAGTACATGGGGGTATGTCTGTTCATTTTTTCCTTCAGTGGTGTACTTAGGGTGGCTAATACTGCAACCACTTCCTTTTATGAGCTTCTTGGTGATAGGCTAGTTTGTTGGGGAGATATTTCAGTTCTCATCATGGGTTCTAATATCTCTTCCTCTCTTCTCTTTTCTTCCTTATATTTGTCTTTCTCTTCCTGTTCTTTTTCATCTCCTTATCCTTTTTCATCTTCTATTCCTCCTCTTAATTTCTTTTCTCTATTTCCAAGGCTTATTTGACTTATTCTTATGTCTCCATCTCATCTTCCTCCTCTTCTTCATCTTCTTCCTTTGTTCCTTCAATCTGTCCTTCTTCTTCTTTTGTAGCCCTCTCTCCAAGACTAGAGGCAGGGGTTTGTCCAAGGGTGACAGCTTGTGTCCATATGAATCCTTCCCTATCCATATCTATGAAGGTGGAGCAAGGTATGAGGATGTTCAACCTATGGAGATAATCTCCTACTATAAGTTTGATGAGGCCATGGTGAGCTAAGTGTTGATACTTTATTTCCCACACTCTCTGGCTCATGTCTTTGATGGAATATAGGAGGAAGTATGGAATGTTTAGTCTCTTCTCTAGTGGAATATCTCCTTTGAATCTAAGCTCATGTAATAATATAAAGTGGCATCCATAAACTACATTGAGTCTTCCCTCAAAGGAAATGTATTTCATGATGTGATATGGTACTTTATCCCATGGGTAAGGGAGGATTTCCCTTCTGACACCATTTTTATCATCAATTTATTCCTCACTAGGAAAAAATAAGCTCTTCTTGGAGGTAGTGTTGGAAACTCTATCCTCTTTGTTCCACTTGACTCCTAGAGGCAAGGTTGTAACTCTGCTAATAAATTCAGGGGTTATGGTGATGGCTAGTCCTCTAACCACAGTGATGGCCCTATCATTTGCTTCTGAGTGAAAAGACATTGCAAATTCCCTAGCCAATTCATAATAAAAGCCCTAGAGGAGCTCAAACAATCTTAGCCATGGATGATTTCTAAAAATATCAACCACCTGAGGGTGTAATCTATTTCTTTTGATATTTGTGGGTTCTATTCTGTTAAAACATCCCCCCATATTATGATGGTGTTATGGATATGGTTGGATGGTTTTTTTTATTATAACAGTAGTGATATGCAACCTTAGAGGCTTCAATTCAACACAAACTCATACTTTCTTAACCTTACTTCTCTTAACAACCTCTTAAATTTTGAGTTATTGTCGTGACTGTGTATAAAATTTTCATGAAAAATTTCATAACATGGTGGGGTGACATCAACTTACCTTTTATTTCTCATGTTTATTTCCTGGTAAATGGTGGTGTTGGGTGTCAATACCATATGCGCATGGCTCTCATGGAAATTTTCATCACTCTGCAACAGTCCTGGAGGTTTCTTGTAGCATCATCGGACTTCCTGTAGCAAAGGCTTGTATGCAAACTTTGACCTTGGTTCCAAATTATTCTATGGCTCCTGTATCTCACCTTCTCTAACTATTTTCAAAATGCATAATGGAATGAAGGAAAATGAGCCAAAGCACACCTTTATTCCAAATTGAGAAGACTTGGAGTAGAGTGGTGATTTGTTTTTGGCACGAGTTTTCCTCTTTTCGATCATTGGCCCCAGTCGAGCCAATCATTTCCATATGCCTCAGAATCACCACCATATCCTTGTGATCTCTCCCTTAAATTATTTTACAGCCCAGGTGGCATGCAAAACTCCACTTCTCCTGCACTTTAACTTTACGAGGGTGGCCACGTTAACTAGACAACTTTTTTCCTTTTTTAACTCTGTATTCTTGACATTAATTCATTTTAGCCAATATGATGCATAAAAAGAGGGTGAGGGAGCTATACCTGATCCTACATGGTGCTGAATATTTTCTGAATTTCTTTGATGCAGGGAGCTAGAGTTTGGTGATAGCCATCAGTGTTTTTCCTTTGTTATGTTTTTTTTATTTATGCATATTTTCTCGAGCAACTTATTTCTGAATGAGTTACTTATTATTATTTTTGTTGATTCTTTTTCCAAGTGTTTCATGGAGATCCTCAGGTGTTTTTGTCGGTGTGGCCTTCCTTCTGGAGTATTATGTTGATCATCTAGGGCCATGTTTATCAACCACCTCTTGCATTTTTGGTTTTTTGTTACACGTACAAGATTTCTACAGGAACTAATCATCTTCCTATAGCAGTGCCCTTTCTACTTCTTTGGACCTCCACTTAGCTGATAAATTAGAAGAATTGTTGCAGGGGTTCTAGGGATGGAATTATGGAGTGAAAGGAGTGGCGTAGAGATGAGAGGAGAGGCTCTGTGTAAAGATTTATCTAAACTAGTTGACATAGACGAGAGAGAGGGTTTAGTGAGTGAATACTTATGCATGGAGTGGAGTGATGGTTACGAGTGGTACATATGGGAAAAATAATGGTTTAATGTCTCCCTTGAGGGATAGGTGTTTTTGAGTGAGATTTTTCTCTCATAGATTATTTTTCTGTAGTAGTACAAGGTTTCCTCTAACACTACAGGAAATTCTGTAGCAATGCAGAGAGTAAGAAAACATGGGGTTTTTTCTCACCTGGAGGGAGAAATGGATGGATGGATGCATATTGGGGTTCATCATGGAGTGTGTAGGTATAGGAGAGAGAGAAGAGAGAAATAAATATCATCCTCTTTGTCCCAACTGTCCTTGATCAACAAACTACAAAACAAAAATAGGTGAGTGCATAGGTGATGATTCATCTTTTTTTTTTCTCTTTGTTTTTTTTTAAAGATAGGTGGGCTATCTCCATAGAGGTTTTCAACCCATAAGACTATCTTCGGCACCTCAAAAGGGTTTTCACCCAAGGATATTTCATTTTCTCTTTTTTCCTTTTTTTCCTTTTTTTTTCTTTGCTCCAGGATCGTCTCATGGAGGTTTTCAACCCAGGAGTTGGCCTTGGATGCCTTAGAGAGGTTTTCACCCATGCCTATTTATTTTTCTTTTTATTTTATATTTCTCTAGGAAGCTGAGGGGTTGGAAACTATGGAGCTTCCAATGGGATTCACCTCCTTGTTTATTGAATTGATAAATTCAACCTTAGACACGGGCTTCTTATACATTTTTTGCTTGTAACCATTGAAAAGTAGGGGGATCCTGATCTGAAATGGGTGGCTGAATTATTATGCTATGCAAGCACCTCCCACCGTGTTAAAAAAATTAAGATCTTGCTTATACTTGATAATGAAGAATTGAATACTTGAAACAGGTGTATGTGTTTAAACTGGTTTAATGCTTAAAGTGTGAGGAACTGAACATTTGTTTTTGTTGATATTAAGAATGTAAAACAACCATATAGTGCAGCAAATAAGCCTCAACACATAATAGTAAATTTAATAAATGATTTCACGTGAATGTCGTGGGCTATGTCTCCTTGAGCCCTTGTCAATTGACTTGCCTGTTTGGGATTATGATGGAAATTTTATTCTTCAAGTTACTAACTCAAATCCAATAGTTGTTTATGTTGTACCAATGGGTTTATAATACCATCATACCCATGGAATGGTTGTTATCTCTCTCAAAATGGATCTAGGCTCCCTTTGACTTGACCTCTTCTTTTGGTGCCCTTAAGCTTCCATGAGCTTCTCTATGGCACTGAATCCCTAAGAAGCCCTTTTTTGCCCTTCAAAAATTTTCTACTATCTCCAGAATATATCCAACATCCAAAATAGAATGTACATTTTCTCTGAATGAGCTGTGGCTCCCCAATCTAGGCCTCCAACTCGTGCTGGCCCTAGGTTTCCTAAAACTTCCCTATGGCATATTTGGCTCTAGAAGTCTCCAAATGGCTTTGAAAAGCCTTCAATGTATTCATGATGTTGAAAATTGTCAAAATAGACTATTCACTTACTAAAAAAGGCCTCTGGCTTCTCTAGTTACGCCCCCAACACCTGGTGGCACCCTATCGCTCTAGGCTCATTGAAAACATCTATGAATCATGTCAGCCTTCAGAAGTCTCTAAATGCTTCTGAAATCACCATCATTTGATTCAAAATGTTCAATATAGTTAGAATAGACTATTGGTTTGCTGAGAATGCCCTCTGGATGCCCTGGCGAAGCCTCATTCTCCTGGTGGCCCCTAGTGGCCCTTAGAACCTCTCTGAAGAAAAATCATGCTCAGAAGTCTTCCGATGGATCTAAAAACCTCACCAATGGCTCTCGAATGTCCAAGAAAGTTGAAATTAACTATTCACACTCCAAAAATGGTCGAAAAATGAGTCTCTAACTCATTTGTCCAGTTTCACCTAAAACAACTCCACTAAATGTGGAGGACTCCATTTAACAAAGTTAAAAATGGTGGAAACAGCCTAAAAAGGTGCACTGACTAAAATTCCTCCACATTAACTACAACAATAAATGCTAGTGGTTTGGGTGTCGGGCATATGCCCCCCAAACACTTTGGTTATGGTGACCATTTGGCGGAACCCAAGGCACAAACTACAGTGATAAGTGTTGAACTCCGGTTTAAAGGGTTGGTTAGCGCATTAACCATGCAAATTTATTAACCATAACACATCACATGTGACCACATTGAACCTGTTATAATAAATACACTAGAGTTTGTGAACGGTCGGAAATATGGTACTCACTGTTAGCATGTGAACGCTGTAACTGATGGTGGAGGTTGTTACATTTAACTGCGGGTTAACATTTATGTTGTGGTTATTTTAATAACATGTGACGAAATCCGCTGGTGGGTTGGGACTGTTGGCAGTTCCCAACCCCCAAACACTGACATTTTAAACTTGAAATAGAAGCCGAGTCCTATGAGTTTAAGAAACATAGCATAAGGCAGGTGGTAAGACCTGTGCATGCCCGACGGGAGGTCTTGGGATCGAGCCCCGTGGAGCCAACCAAAAAATTTACTACACTACTTTAGGGACACATGGCAGCCTTGAGGCTAGCCACGTGTTGCTTTCTCATTAGTCCTCCAAACCTTACCAAATGAAACTATGACACTTGTCAACCTGTGAATAGACCTTAAGTAATATTCCAAGGAATATTTGAGGAACATTATTTTTTCTAGCCGTACAAATGCGCAGTCAACCCTAGTCAAGATTCAAAATTTGTAGTTTACTGGACTTTTCAAAACGCGATAACTTCTTCATACGGTGTTAGTTTTTTGAATTGTTCACAACACTAGAATTAGGAAGAAAAGATCTATCCAGTCACTCAAGCTCTACACACTGTTGAACACTTTGAAATTTGAGCTATCACTTAGGTCCTGATTGAAATCTGATCACTCCTCCCCATTGGGAGTCTTTTGGACCCCAAAAGACTTGATTACCTGTTCAGTAGATGAGTACAACACCCTCACCTTTCCAACCTCCATTCACTTTGCCTTGCCTGGCTTAGTGCCTTTGAGCCCCAAGTTGAAGGTAGTCAATACTTCCCCTCTTTGATACTCTTGTCCTCCTGTCAAGAATTGTATCTTCTTTGAGCTCATCCAGAAATTTCTAGTGAGAAATCTTCAATAGAAGGTAGCTGAACATCATGTCCTTGATCATCAATCAGAGGTGGCTCGAAAAAGCATAAGTTTTCAATAGAAATACATACATGAATGAAATTTTCATATCTACAAACAAATGAATGTATGTCTTACTGGGTCAAGAAGTCAAACCACTTCTTACCAAGCCATTTCCATGGCGAGATTTGTTGCTGAAAATCTTCTTCTTGTGAAACATCTGGTCTCACATTGATGATGGAACCTTTGGCTCCATTCTTTCTAGTCTTTTATCCTCTTTCTTCAAATGCTTGGGATGATTAGTTGGATGAAATGTCCAACATTAGGCAATGAAATGTCCCTTCTTCTAGCAATGTGTGCAAGTATTTTACATCTTCTTTGGACTTTTCCTTCACTTCAACTGTTTCCTATATGCCTTCAATCTCTTTCATCATCTTGAAACATCATGGTTACACAAACCACAATGAACAACAACTCTTTCTTCCATTCACACATGCAGATTTTCCATGTTTAACATAAACATAATCAACTTGACTATGGGAAGAATTATACCTCAATTTTTTCTTTGCATGTCCATCTTGTTTGCCTTCTTGAGGAGATGAACTTGCAGAGGTTCCAGCTTTCTTTTGAAGACCAACATTAGTGTTTATGTCTTGATAGTTGTCAGAACTCTCTTGCTCACCATAAGTTGCATGTCTACAAACATCCAGCTGCAACATAGGCTTCATGTCTACAAACATCCAGCTACAACATAGGCTTCAAACAATGGCATTCAACTTGAAAGAAAACTTGACATGTTTGTGGTTTTGAACTTGCAACAAAAGTTCTTCTTGGAGTTGTCTCAAATGCCTTCATGGAAGTAGATTTTTCGCCATAAGATTGAACATAGTCTAGACCATACTTCTTATGCCTTTCCTCAATAGAAATAGGATCAATCATGCCTTGTGCATGTTTTCCTAGGCCCTTGCCTTCATAGCCCATTTTAATCATCAACTTGGACCCTATACCTCTAGCGTGTTTTTCAAATGAACCTACACATCTATCTGAAGACGAAATTGAAGACAAATTTGAGTGATTTACTTATGCTTCAAGCATGTGTTTGGTTAAGGCCTCTAAGACATGCTGGATCTACATCTTCGTCTCATGCATTCTTTGAAGAAGTTCTTATTTCTCTTTCTTCATAGCAGCCAATTACTCATGAAGTATAGTTCTTTCTCTTCCATCTTCATACAAAATTTGCACCATATCCTTCAGGATGTAGAAGTCCTACTTCATCTCTTCATCGAGGAGTCTTGTAAAAGAGGATTTAGAAACCTCAATTGAAGAATTTTTCATCCTTATGTAAATTAATTAAGGAAATTAAAAAATAATTCACAAATCTTCAAAACAATTCGACAAAGCTTCTTAACAATGTGGTTGTAGATTCAAGCTCTCTTTCTGTAGCTTGTATCTCTTCTTCAAGCAACCTTGTTTACAAACAATCCCTCTTGAGCTTCAAGGGTTGCCTTGAGGTCCTTTGGGTAAGGAGAATGTTTTCAGACTTCTCCCTTCTTTTCCTCTTCTGGACTTAGCTAGAAGTAGCTCCCCTTCACCTCTAGCAAACTCTAACTTGTAAGCATCAGTCAATTTGAAAACAGTTAAATTATTTACACTGTTAAACACCTTTCAAGTCAAACAAGCAAGAAAAAAACCTTGTGTTCTGTTAAGAAAGAAACCTAGTGCTCTGATACCACCTGATATAAAATGGGTGGCTGACTTTCTATTCTATGCAAGCACCTCCCACTCAGTTAAAAAAATTAAGATCTTGCTTATACTCGATAATGTGGAACTGACTACTTGAAACAGGTGTATGTGTTTTAAACTGTTTTAATGCTTTACGTGTGAGGAATTGAAAATTTGTCTTTTTTTATATTAAGCATGTGAAAAAACTATAAAGTGCAACAAATAAGCCTCAACACATAACAACAAATTCAATAAAGTACTTCACCCAAATGTCGTGGGCTACATCTCCTTGAGCCCTTGTCCCCTTGTCAATTGAAATGACTCTTTGGGATTATGATGGAAATTTTATTTTTCAAGTTAATAACTCAAATCCAATGGTTTTTTATGTGGTACCAATGGGTTTATAATACCAAAATACCCCTATAATGAATGCTATCTCTCTGGAAATGGATCTAGGCTCCCTTTCACTTGACCTCTTCTGTCGGTGCCCTTAAGCTTCCCTGAGCTTCTTTGTGGCAGTAAATCCACAAAGGAGTCATTTTATTTCCTTGAAAATTTTTCTACTATGTCCATCATATATCATACATCCAAAATATAATTTTCATTTTCTCCAAATGAGCTTTGGCTCCCCAATCTAGGCCTCCAACCCCTAGTGGCCTTAGGTTGTTGAAAATTCCCTATGGCATCTTCGACTCTAGAAGTCTCTAGATCTCTCTGAAACTCCATTAAATGGTTTCATAATGTCCAAAATAGTCATAATATACTATTCACTTGTTGAATACGGCCTTTGGCTACTCTAGTTACGACCCCCACACCTGCTGGCACCTTATTGCTCTCGGCTCACTGAAAACTTCTCTGAAGCATATCAACCTTAAAAAGTCATAAAATTCTTCTGAAATCCCCATAATTTAATTCATAAGGTTCAACATAGTCTGAATAGACTATTTTTTTGCTGAGAATTCCCTCAGGTTGCCTTGGCTAGGCCTCATTCTCCTGTTGGCCCCTAGTGGCCCTTGGAACTTCTTTGAAGAAAAATCATGCTTAGAGGTCCTTTGATGGCTTTGAAAGCCTCACCAATGGCTCTGGAATGTCCAAGAAAGTCTAAATTGACTATTCACACTCAAAAAATGGTCGAAAATTGAGTCTCCAACTCATTTGTCCAGTTTCACCTAAAACAACTCCACTAAATGTGGAGGACTCCAGTTAACTGGAGTTAAAAATGGTGGAAACCTCTCAAAAAGGCACGTTGACTAAAATTATACTGAATTAACTACAATACTAACTACTAGTGGTTGGGGCGTTGGGCACATGCCCACCAAACCCCACAATTATGGTGACCATTGGACAGAACCCAAGGCACAAACTGCAATGATAAGTGTTGAAATCTGGTTTAAAAGGTTTGTTAGTGCATTAAATGCACGTATTTATTAACCGTAACACATCACATGTGACCACATTGAACCTATTATAATAAATACACTAGAGTTTTTGAACCATCGAAGTTATGGCACTGACTATTACCATGTGAACGTTGTAACTGCTAGCGAAGGCTGTTACATTTAATTGTGGGTTAACATTTATGTTGTGGTTGTTGGAATAACATGTGACCAACCTCTGGGACGTGGTCCCCAACCCCCAAATGCTGACATTTTAAACTTGAAATAGAAGTCGTGTCTTATGAGGTTAAGAAACATAGTGTAGAGCAGGTGGTAAGACCCGTGCATGCCTGACGGGAGGTCTCAGGGTCGAGCCCCACCATCCAAACTAAAAATTTTACTACACTCCCTCAGGGACACGTGGTAGCCTTAGGGTTGGCCATGTGTCTCCTTCTCATTAGTCTTCCAAACCTTACCAAATGAAACTATGCCACTTGTCAACATGTGAATGGCCTGGAAGGAATATTCCAGGGAATATTCCTTGGAATATCCTTTTTTGCTGACTGTACAAATGCTCAGTCAACCTTGGTGAGCTGTCGAAATTTTAGTTTACTGGAATTTTCAAAACACGATAGATTCTTCATATGGTGTTGATTTTTCAAACTGTTTGTGGCATTGAAATCAGGAAGACGAGATATATCTGGTCGCTTAGGTTTGACACACTTTCGAGCACTTTGAAATTTGAGATATCACTTAGGTCCTGATCCAAATTTGATCAGATCCCCTCCTCATCTATTGTCTTGATCTGAACATCCCCATTTTCATGGAATTTTTCCACTTGATAAGCTCCTAGCCACCTTGTCATTAGTTTTTCCTTTGAATTCCTTGAATTTGGTGTCATAGATTAGTGCATAATATCCTTATTGAAATGCATTTTCTTTGATGTGCTTGTCATGCCAAACTTTCCTTTGTAGCTGAATTACCTCTATGTGTTGGAGTGCATGCATTCTAAACTCATCCAAACCATTTAGCTGCAACAACCTTTCCTGTTGTGCCTTTGTGATGTGTAGGTCTAATTGAGTTGCCATTCTTAGGGTGTTGTACTCAAATGCAATGGGAGGCAGAGCTTTCTTCCCATAAACTAAATCATGTGGAGTAAAACCTTTGGTGGTCTTCCAAGTGGTTTTATAGGCCCATGTGACTTCCACCAATCTATTTTCCTAATCATTTCTATTGCTCCTCACAGCCTTGGTGAGGATGTTCTCCAAGGCTCTATTTGTCACTTCCACCTCGCCCTTTGCTTAAGGATGATAGGCATTGGAAGTCTTGTGCTTTATCTTGTGCCACCTCCGGAGGTTTTTAATGAGAGGAGATTTGAATTGATCCCCTTGATCAATGACTACCTCACTAGTGTATCCAAAATTTTAGAACACATTCTCTCTCAGAAACTCAACTACCTTCTCTTTTGTTTTTACTTTTATAGTTCTTGTTTCAGCTCACTTGGTTAATTACTTAGTGCATATAATGATATACCTTTTCTGCTCGGATGGTGGATTAGTGGGTCCAAAAAATTCTATGCCCCACTTATCAAATGGCTCTAAATTCACCTAAGGGTGCAAGGGAATTTCATGCCTCTATGTAGGTCTCCCCATCCTTTGTCATTGATGACATTTACTGGTGTATGGCTTGGCATCTTGGTGGAGGATAGGACAATAGTAACATGCTTGCAAATATTTGAAGATTTACCTCTTACTAGAAATGTGGCTCCCATAAGGACCGTCATGACATGATGAGAGGATTTCAAAAACCTCTTCTTCCCTCAGACATCTTGCTCTGAATATGGAGAAATTAGTTTCATTGTAGTAGCTTCCTCATCAGTATAAAATAAAATGTGTGCTTAATGATTGTGTGCATAGAGTTGATAATGAAGGAATATTACTTCAATGGTTTCTTTTAAGTGTTCTTCAACAAGTATAATTCCATGAACAAATTATAAAGCATGAAATCATCAAACACTTGAAAAGAAATGTCCATCAAACAACAAGACAAAAACCATTGATGAAGGAAGTCACCCCTCCTGGGCTACATATCCTAGGCATGTCAACATGACTAGACCAATCCTGTATTCAGTGTTAAAAGTACATATCATTTTTCTGCCAAACACATGTGTCTATTACCCCTTTAAGGTAATGTTCTTCTGCAAATAACTCTCACAATATCAACAACACAACATGTCTCCTACTGATATGGCATTCTTTCACATGTGAGAGCTAGAAGCCCCTCACATACACTCTTCAATTCCACACTGAAGAATAAAATAAACAACTTTGTGAATAAAGAAGTCAAACCAGAGCTGAACCATGCTGGTCACACCTATTGAAAAAAATGTTCCAGAATTGGGAAAGCCCCTACAAGGTCTTCTCCTTGCTCAAAAACTTCCAAAATTGCTTCAAACATCTTATTGATCCATACACCGTACTTGTAAAACTTTAAATATTACCCTGAATATGTGCTCAAATAAGAAAACAGAGGTTACCAATGTATTCACAACAACCAAAATCCCCTAAGTAGTGTCTTATGGCTCTGTAAATGGTCTTCAGGTGAAGCACATATGGCCTCCTCTCCTGGTGGTCCTAGGCATCTTGAATGTTCAAGCTTGAAAAATCACTTCTAGAACTACTCCTCTACTTGTGAAACCTACACCAAACCGCTCATGGTATCCAAAAATTCTAGGATAGACTCTTCTTGAGCTCAATTTGGTCAAAATTTTCTCAAGTTGTGGCTTCTTCAATTTTTCCTAGGAAAATTCCTTTAAAACTGAAGCAACTCCAATTAACTCCACCAAAAGTTGAGGTCATGCCAAATTTGGCGGACTACGCCAAACTAAAGGCATATATAAGCGCGATTAACTAGTGGTTAAATGGAGTTTAACTCATGATAAGTGGAGTTTTAATGGTGGTTTAGTGTGCTAATGGTGCGTTTTACAAATCTGAATTATAGTGTGGATTAGTGCATTTTAAACATGGTTATGCACATTAAACATTGGTTAAGCACTTAATCGATGCATTTAAATTGAAGCTCCTGCCTTGGTTCTAGGGTGTGGTCCTGTGTTAAGAGGTTGGCCCTATGGGGATGGCCCCACTTACCCCCGCCACTTTATAATATACAACTTAAATATAAGTTGCTACCCATACATGTTAAAACCTATCATGGAGGAGAGGCAGTAAGACGTTGGATTTGTGTGGGGGATGTCGCAGGGTCGAGCCCAGCCTCTACTCATCCACCACCAAAAAAAAATAAAAAATTATTTGACCATACATAACTATATTTCGCCCTCTGGGGGGGACATGTGGTGGTCCTTGGCTGCACCACATGTGCTCTTCCCATTAGCTCATTCCATCAGCCAGCAACAGTGAGACAAATCACCCAACTCAGAAACCAATCACAAAGTGACACTTCCCATAGTGTCATTGGAAAAATTAAAGGAATATTCCAAGAATATTCTGAGAATATTCCAAGGAATATTTCGATAATATTGTAGGGAATATTCAAGGAGTATTATTTTTTCTAACTAGGCTACCCAATCATCATTCTATCAGTTCTCCACAAATTTTAGCTATTTGTGAAAACAAATAGCAAGATCTAACTTTCACATACAAAGTCAGTTTTTGATGAAATGAAGTATGCCGGAATCAAGGAGATGAGATCTATCTACTTTTTTAGGTTCCAATCCATTCTGAGAACTTTTAATTTTTAGAAAATCTTTTCCCCCAATTCAGTTTCTGATCACTCCCTCCCATTGAAAGGCTTTTGGACCCACAAAGATTGGTTATTTGATGAGATTTTAATCCTCTTCCCCTTTTTGATTCCTATCGATTTGATTCTACTTGAAAAATCTTCATGACAACCACTTTGGTTCATTGACATGACTACTCTAGAAAATGGCTTGGAACTTCAACCAATGTCCTCCTTTCGCTGCTAACCCAATCCAACACTTGATGGCTACTTGATGATTGGTTAAACACCTAGCTATACCAAAGTGATCCCTCTGTGCTTGGAAGTCTAATTGATGGCCTTCCCATTGAGAATCTTGTTCATCCTTTGCTCACACATGCATTCGATGGAAGCTTCTCCTTGGAAACCACTTTTCCTATTTAATCCCATCTGAGTGAACTACAACAATGAGTTCCAATATTAGTAATTAAAATAAAAGAAATGATCATTATTTTTACCTCCATGGTTCCAAATTCCACATCTGGAAGAATGTAGTCACCATCTCTTTCTCTTCTTGGCATCATGCACCATATTGTCTACAAAAGGGCTGTTGTTTTTTCTGCACAAATCCTTATCGACGATATAATCAAAAAGACTTTGACATAAACCAATACAAGCTTCACATGGCGAATACTTGTAGAAATTGAGTTCTCAATGCATTTGTACGTACAAATTATGCTACCACTACTCATACAAAAATTTTCAAAAATGATTTCCAACATAATCAATGAGAAATGCATTCTACAACATTGAGAAACTTGACACCCACATTTTCCATTTCTATTGACTAACAACCAAGCCAAAATAGCATGAACATGCTAAAGAAAACATATTTGCATGTAACTGATTTATTCATGAATTGTCACTTTTACAAATTACCTAGCATGGGGATATGCAACTAGTGCAAAAAAAGACTTACAATCATCAAGTGGACAAACAGTCCACACATTTCTTACCCAACATGGTTAATGAAACATCTATTTGAAATTTTCCTTCTTTTGAAGTTGCTTCATTGATGGTTGCATCTGGCACCACTTTTTCTTTCATCGCTTCCTTTTCCGGCACTTGCATGACTTATTTACCTTTACCAGCATGAAGTTGTGGAAACAATTTCCAATACTTCTCGACCCAATGCCCACTGATATTGCAATGAATGAAAACATTCCTTTCAGCTCTTCTTATCTCACATGAGTTTTTCTTTGATTGAGTTTTCTTCATCTCTTTCTCAACCTCAAGAGACATAAACATCTTCTTGATGATGGATTTTCTTTTGTCGCACTCATCTACGCAATGGTTAGAAGAAATGCAAAAAGTGCATGGAGGCATTCTCCTCAACATGTCACCCAAATCAATAGGTTGTTTTCCTTTAGGAGAAGCATTTAAATGAAAAGGACAAGCATACCTTTTCTTGGCGTCCTTTTCTTTATGCTTCCTAGATGATGAACTTGCATGGCTAGAGAAACTTGAATCAAATTCTTCTTCAACTTTTTCATCTCCCTCTAGAGATACCTTCGAGACTCTTTTTTATTTAGAGAACCATGCACGCCCTAGTTCTAAATGCAAATTCCAACACCTTTCCTTTTTATTAGGTCCCTATATTACTAATATAGTCCCTTATTGTTGTTATTGTAACCCCATTACTATTATTGTTTTACCCTTGTAACCCCCATATTGTTATTATTGTGCCCTTCAATTATTATTGTTAGGTCGGTTAGGATTACATTGTGGCCCCATGGACTCCTATATATAGAAAGGAGGTTTTGTCATTTGTATCATCGAATAATTGTTCATTTATGTAATGTATTAGAGGTTTCCCTCTCGAAGTGGCTCATTTATAAGCCATTGATCTCTCTTTTCTTCTATTTTTGGAGCTGGTTTCATAACATTTGGTATCAGAGTTTTGGATTCTAGGGTTTCGCTACTCCAAACAGGTCATCTTGGAATTTTCGCTATCACATTTTTTCTACGAAGGATCAAAAGCCGAAATGTTTAGAGCATCAAGCCGAAATCCTAAGGAACATTGTCGCAAAATTCCAGATATTGGTTCGCAATATTTTCAGAGATATGGTCTATGGAAGGTGTGGCTTTTTCAGGCTCCTGAATTTCATCTCAAAGAGGTGATCGTGAGAAAATATTCATAACTTTATCTCTAATCATCGGATTTGAATTATGTAAAACGTGACCGCAAGTACACGGAATTTAGTTTCCTATCTATAAATTTCAAAGCCGAAGGAGGAAACAATGACATGCAGCAAGTCGTACAAGTTCGCTCCACTGAACCAGCCCATAATTAGGTCATCATAGGAGATTGGGCACAAATTTGCCTTCAAGAATCCAAATCAAGTTAAACCTATGGCATTCGAAAGAGGATTTAGAGGGCTACCTCAAGGAAAGATTTTAGATATTTAAGATTTGAAATCACAGAGATAATTCAGTTTCAATATCGAGCTCCTCAAAAGCAAGAAAAAGGTGTGTATTTGTTTCCGAATTGCATAAGTCTTGTGTAAAAAAAAAAAAAGTTTGAAGTGACTCCAAGGGCCTATTGAGCATATATTTCAGTATTGGGTTCTGAAATTCCTCCTAAAAATAATTCAACACCCATTAAGCCCTCAACCTACTCTACTATGACTCATGAAGATGAAGAATTGCAACATGATCTATCAAAATTACAAGAGCAGGTGCACCAAATTTCACTTTTGCAAAGAGCAATAGAAAATGAAATGGAAGTTTTGAAGAAAGGTGTGGAAGCGAAGATCGATGGTTTGAAGAATAATATGGATGGTTTGAGGAAATACGTGGAAGCTAAGATGGATGGCATGGAATCTAAGATGGATGACATGGAAGAAAAAATGAAAGATAGCATGGAAAACATGAAGAATGATCTAAAAGCAGACATGGAAGGTTTGACAAAGTTGATACAAGAAATTTTTCCTAATGGCGAAAAGATATTAGAGTAAACTCATGATGAGAACAAAATAAATTTTGATTGTGATTTCATAAACTCTAATCTTGGATGTGTTATAGCATCATTTCTCACCTTCATATGATTCATGATTGCTTTTATGGCTTTAGGCACCCATTCCTACAGACTTGGACAAAATTCACTAAAAAACAGTGTTAAATTCCCCATACGCGACTATGCCTAGACTTTTCCGCGTGTATACGCAAGTCCACATGTACTTTCCCACGTATGCCATTAAAATTATTAAAAAATATATAAAAAATCCCTATTTTTGGGCTGGGTTGATGGTTACTCTGGTAGTTCAACCACCCCAACACGTGGCCAACTGTTTCCAACTATTGAAACTACTTAGAGGGAGTATAAAAGCCCCTCATGTGTATGGCCTAAGGGAGAGAGAGAAATTATTGATATTATACTCTGTTGGTATTCCCTATCCAAGTCTGAAATCTCGTGCCTCCTGAACTTCCCAGTTCATTACAGGAAACCCTTGTTTCCTGGAGATGCTCATCTCTTTATATGTCATCTTGTATGCACTAGTTTGGAAGGAATTTTAGTGAGGCAAGGGTGGGACGGATCCGGACGACGGTCTACTCGAAGATCGTGGAAGGATTCAGGTAATCTCTCCACTCGTTATTTCTGTACATGCTATTTATAATACAGAAGTACCATCTTGTTCCCGAGATATACGTGTTAGTGTCCGCTTTCATATATGAGAATATTGTTATTTAAGCATATGTTATGGTTTATTTGATGTTTCATATGGATTTCACTAACATTTAGAGTAGATATATGCTATACAACCAGTTCTTCGTGCTTGTTTCTTCTTGTCTTTTAGGTTGAGAAGGAAGAAGGGTTGCTGGGGGTTTGGACCCCGTGGGGTCTACTTCAACCGTAAGACCTACGGGTAACTTCCTTGATCTACTCTATTTAGTTTTTCATGAACATGTATGGTTCTGTGAGTCCTTCTTAAGTAGCATGCCCTGCTCTATGGAGGTTTAGACCCAACAAACTTCTAGGGTGATTTTCCCCGAAACAGAACTAGCGACTCCGCTGGGGATCGCATTCTTGTGATTCCCTTGTTGGGTGGTTTCAGCTGTTTGATAGGTTTCCAATAGTTTTAACTTTTATTTCCAGTCTAGTTTACTCTTTCTCAGTCAGACTGAAGTCCTGGTTTTCTTTCCAGGCTTGATTCTTTTTGTTTTTCGTTATTTACCTTTCTATACGCGCTTTTTTCTGCACACAGTCGCATATACACGCAAGTTTCTCTAAAGGGGGTCACATATACGCGAGTTTCCTTTAGACCAGTCGCGTATACATGCTTGTTGTTAAACTATAAGGTCGCGTATACCTAGGCAAATTTTGAAATTTTGGATTCTTTGGCTTTTTAGTCCTTTCTGTCTGTGGAGACCTGTTCCTGCAGTGTCTTTGTACTCACTGGATTGTGAAGAAAGTGGTTTTTAATCTTTTCTCTCTTTCGTTCGATTGAAAACTAGTATTTTTGGCAAAGTATTGTTTCTTGTGCTAGCATTCCTGGTTTGAGTACCAAGATCTCTTTCTGGAGATTCTTGGCTGTTCTGCTTCATCAGAACAGAGAGCTTCTGCGTATTTACTCTTTCCTATCTTTGTGTTTTGTTTTGCACTACGATTTTCCCGTTTCTTGATTGGTTTTCTTGAGTTTAGTTGGCTAGGTCTTGTTGCAACTTTTGAAGAGTCTTTCTTGGTTCTTTGAAGTTTTTGTTTGTGGCAAGGTTGTACTATTGTTCTAGGCTAGGTGGCTGAGCTTTCTTGTCTTCTTTTGCTTGTATTGATCTTGCTACTAGTTAGCCTTATAAGATTTGGAACATTTTGGAAGTTTTTTCTTGAAATTCAGTCTTGTTTGGCTTGGAATTTTATAGTTTTACTTGGTCTTTTCGAACTCTTTTATAAAACACAAAAGCTCAAAAAACATTTTGTTTTGTTGTTTGCTTCTGTTTTTGCATTTTTTTTTTTTCGTTTCTTGGTGTCTTTTTGAAGCATTGTTGAAGTTCCTTGCCTTTGGATTTTGGCTTGATATTGGAAAGAATTTGTTATTGATTTCTTCCTCTTGTTTTTAAGCGTTTTTTGGTGTCTTCATGTTAAGTGTTCTTGATTTTGGGAACTTGCTTTCTGGACAACCAAAAAAGTATTAAAACTGAAGGACTTTTGGGAAATTTCACTTTGCTTTAGGAGACTTTTGTATATTAGGATTTGCATGCTTGTAGTGATTTGCATTAGGTGCACTTAAGCATTTAGTCAGTTTCATAGTTTTTGTGAGTGTGAGCTTTCTATCTGAAAAGAAAAATACAATTTTTTAATCTCGTAGAACCCGTGTAGAAGTTGCTTTTCATCGAAAGTCAATAACTGCATTTGCATGTAGTTTGGTTTTTATTAATTTCTTTCTGCGTCAAAACATCATAAGTTTCATTTCCGCATCCCTTTGACTTAACATAACAACCCATTAAAATAAGCGATATAATTTAAAATCAACTAGCAAGTTTTCTAAGTGTCATACACCAACTAGCTAGGTTGTAGGGCCTTGGATTAGGTGAGTGGAGAGTTAGCTCTCCAAGGCCGCTCAAACAAAACATAGAAGTTGATTAATTGAGCGAAATCCAACTCCGTTAGGTGGACCGGGAAAGCTCTCCTCCAGAGAGTCAAGCGCGAGGGGAAGTGAAGGCTGAGAAGAGGGATACCCCCTCTCGGTGGGCGAATGCGACCTCGAAGACCGTTCCGCCGACCGAGTACGGATTGGTGTCCATAGTTGCCCTCCCTGGGTGGGGGGTGGGTGAGCGCTGGGGGAGCGTGTGGTACCTGAGGCAGACGTTGCATCACTTTCAGTAGTACTTCTGGGGGGTGCCCTTGCGAAGCTCGGGTGCTTGTGCCGGCAAAGGTTGTAATTAGGAGGTCGGCGTAACTGTTTCTGATACCTTCGCTAGTAGGACTGGGCCGTAATTATCCCAGACTTCTTTCGGGATGTCCTATATTTCGCTTTCCTGTATTTTGGTGTTCGGTCCTAATCACCCGGAGCGGATATACTTGAAGGCTATTTGCTTGGTTGTATCTTAGGGATTTTTCTTATAGTGAGTGCTCTTTGTTCCTAGCTTGCCTAGCTTTTCACTTTTTGAGTCTAATTTAAAATCTATAAAAGTGGCTGATCAAGCGCCTCGGCGATCGAGGAGAATCCGGGGGTTATCTCCCGAGATTTTAGAGCCTTCTTCGAGAATGCATAGGAGTGATTTAGCAGGTGGTTACCACCCTATGACGTCTGACGCAGTGGAGAGAGATCCTCCACAAGGATCTGAAGGTTTCATAGCTGATTCTGGTGTCGGTTCCGAGAGGAGCGTTCCTCTCACCTCGCGAGTTTTATTTCCTCAGGAAGAAGATATACAAGTAGAGGAAATACCTGAACCTCCTGGGTTAGGTCCATCTCCTCTTCCTCCTGATTATCCGTTCGTTGTTCAATACGTCAGACCTGAGTCAGAGAGACCAGAAGATCCTCCGTATTATTCATACCTTTCGATGGCCACGACTGGGAACGCGGCTTCTGCTGTGAGTGCTGCAGGCATTCAGACTCCTGCTTCTGTTGAAGGAGGGGGCACTATTGCTCTGTCTTCGATTGCTTCTAGTGCTGTTGTGTTTGGCTCTGGTTTCACCCAAGCACATGCTTCTCATACTGGTCCCTTCAGTTTCGGAATGCCCACTAGTGGGAATCTTGCTTTTTCCTTTTCCGCTGCTGTAGCTGGATCTACACCCATGTCTTCCATGGCGAGTGGATCTGCTTCTTTTCAGGGGTTCCCCTTTGGAACTAGGCACATTCCTAGCTCTAATCCGTCTTTAGGGTCCTTTCCTTTTACTTCGTAGACCCAGAACTTCAATCCTTGGTTTGGAGGTCAGAATTCGACCATTTTTACAGGATGGAACCCTGTATTCACTTCAGTGGGGGCAGGGAATCAGTTTTACACTGGTCATCAAGGGAATACTTCTTTCCCTTCGTCGAGTGCTTATCAGACCTTTTCTCCTCTTTCTAATGCCTGGAACCCCTATTAGGGGCTTTCCTCTTCATTTCCTACTTCAGCGGGGGGAACTGGTCTAGGCTTTGGTAACTCTGCGTTGGGAGGAGGTTCTTCTCCTTTTGCTATGAGTCCTTTTTGGCAACCTAGTGCCTCATCAAATCCAGGGTATTCTTTTCAGAATGTTGGGAATCCATCCCACCAAGGATGGAACCCTCAGGCTCCACCTCGCTTACCTTTTCTGGCAACATTAAACTTGCCAGATCTGTCGAAGTTCACTAATGATCCGATTCGTTATAATCCGGGGTGGCCTCCGGTTCCCACCAAACTTCCTTCAGACATTCCAAAGTTTGAAGGTAAGAATGGCGAAGATCCGGCGGACCACATTACTACTTTCCATTTATGGTGTTCTTCGAACTCCCTGATCGATGATTCGATTAGGTTGAGATTATTTCAACGTACCCTAACTGGAAACGCTGCCAAATGGTATATTGAGATAATTGGCGGTAGTTTTGCTACATTTGGAGAACTAGCTGTTACATTTCTGAACCATTTTCAATTGCCTATCCGATATGACGCTGGGACTGAACTCCTAGGTAATTTTAAGCAGGATGACACAACCCAAATTTCTGATCACATTCAGGAATGGAGGAGAAGGAAGAGGCTGATTAAAGCCCATATTCCAGGTGAATTCCTTTTGGAATGGTTTCTGAAATCCCTGCAGTCAGATATTTCGAAAGATGTATCCCTCTCTGGGGTATTTTCTGAGGAGCAGGCCATTTTTAGGGCCCAGCAGCTTGAGTTGATCTATTCTCAGTCTGGGATCCTTCACAAGTATCTACCTAATGCTCCTCCATCCAAATTAGATTTGTCTAAAACTAAGCCCGATCCTCATGGCGACAGACTGATTGGATCGATCAATAGTGGTGCAGCCAGCCTGCTTACTCAATTGCAGCAGTTGTCTTTGCAAACTGCTCCTTCTGGTCAGGCTGTGACTGCTGAGTCACCACCTTCCCAGTCTTTGTCCATAAATGTTGTCCAAACTTCTGATCCCAAAGGAAATCAACAATCTGATGGGAAGAAGAAGGGATGTAATAACAAGAAAAAGGGCAAGAACAGGAAGGGTAATGCGAATAAAACCAATGAGCGTGTTGGTGAGGGTCAAAAGGAGAAAATGAAAATGAAGTTTCCATGCAAGCTGTGTGCTGGAGACCATCTTACGCACCTTTGCCCGAAAATTCAGGATGCACAGCGCTTGTTAGCCCAGCAGGGTTCTTCTAGTTCCCAGGCTGTGTTAACTAACCCTTTTCCCCAAGGGCAACAGTCAGTTGTTGGCGCGAACCAAAATCCTGGGGCTCCCTCAGGGGGCACCCAGGAAGGGGAAATTCCATCGAACATTTTCATGATGAGTGCTCATGCGGATATCGCTACGAGATCCCGTGATTATGGTGGAGAAGAGTCTTCAAAAGCTAAGGATACTCCTGATGCCACTGAGCCGCTTCACCCAGTCTTGAACCCTTTAGCACCAGCACATGTTTATGCTGAAGGGAACATGGCTGTGATCTCTCCTACTATCCCGGTGAACATCTCCAGGGATCCCAATATTATCGAGAATGTCTTCATAGGAGCTGAATGTTCCCGTGAAGAGGTTCAAATTTACACCGAACTCTTTAAAGAGTATAGGGATTTATTCGCTCGGTCTTATGAGGAAATGCCTGGCATAGATCCATCTATTTTTCAGCATGAGATCAAGACCTATGAAAACGCTAAGCTGGTGAGGCAAAAACTTCGTCCGTTCAATCCTAGGAAGGCAACAGCTATCAAAGCTGAGGTTGAAAAGTTGCTTAAGGCGGGATTCATTTTCCCTGTTCCTTTGACTGAATGGGTTTCAAACCCCGTTCCCGTAGATAAAAAGCAAGGAATGATTCGAGTTTGCATCGATTTTAGAGACCTAAATAAAGCATGTCCTAAAGATAATTACCCCACACCATTTATCGATCAGATCATTGACGAGTGTGCCGGTAATGAGATTTTCTCCTTCATGGACGGTTTTTCCGGATATAATCAAATTACTATCCGTCTTGAAGATCAACATAAGAATGCCTTTATTTGTCCCTGGGGTACATTTGCATACAAGAAGATGCCTTTCGGTCTTAAAAATGCTGGGGCTACCTTTCAGCGGGCCATGTCATATGCCTTCCATGACATCAAAAAGATTATTGAGGCGTACTTAGATGATTTAGCTGCTCATTCTCGAAAGAGGATGGATCATCCTAGTCACCTCCGGCAAATATTTGAACGATGTCGGTTCTATAAGATTAGATTGAATCCGAACAAGTGCGTTTTCATGGTTACATCCGGTCGGCTATTGGGATTCATTGTGTCTAGGGAATGGATTAGGGTAGATCCCTTCAAGGTTGAGGCAATACTTCGGTTGCCTCCCCCGTCCTCTATCCGTCAGCTTCAAAGTCTACAAGGGAAGTCTAATTTTCTTTGGCGATTTATCGTAAATTATGCTGAAGTTACAAAGGGATTTATGAGATTGCTGAAGAAGGGAGTTCCATTTATTTTGGATGACTTCGCTCAACGCTCATTTGATGCTTTGAAAAAAGCATTGAACTCTGCTCCTTTATTGAGTCCACCTAATTATAGCAGGGATTTCCTTTTGTATCTGGCAGCAGCAGAATCTACCATTGGTATGGTTCTGGTTCAGGAAGATGATGCTCTTGCAAAGCATGTTATATACTACCTTAGTCGAGGCTTGGTAGGACCTGAACTCTGGTACACTCCGATAGAAAAGTTAGCTTTAGCAGTAGTTCATGTTGTGCAGCAACTCCGGCATTACATTATTCTTCGCAAAACTTATGTTTTGGTAGCAGCCAATCCATTTCAGTTTGTCCTCAGTAGGCGAGTGATTGGGGGCAAATACAATAGATGGATTGTGATTTTACAGGAATTTGATCTTGAGTTCATGTCTGCCAAGTCCAAGAAATCATTAGTTTTTACGGAATTGATCTCCGAGTTGCCCTGTGGGGAGAAGATGAGTTATGATGAATCCTTTCTGGATGAACATTTGTTTCTTATCTCTTCACAGGATCTTTGGTACGGAGATATCATTGTGTATCTCCAGACTGTGAAGTTTCCCTCTACTTTTTCGAAAGATGAGCGTCGTAAGTTGCGTCACTTGGCCAAGAATTATTTGATTATTGGTGATGCTTTATACCGTCGAGGGGTTGATTCAATCCTGAGACGTTGCTTGACTTTCGAAGAAGCTGAGGCTGTGATGAATGATTCCCACAGTGGAGCTTGTGGGGGTCATTTATCTGGGATTGCTACAGCTCAAAAGATTTTGCATGCTTGATACTTTTGGCCCTCGATTTTCAAAGATTGTATGGAGGCAGTCAAAAAGTGTCATCTGTGTCAGGTGTATACTCGAAAAATGCGTGCTCATCTAGCTCCGCTTTTTCCAGTCATTACTGTCGGTCCCTTTACAAAGTGGGGCATTGATTATACTACTTGTAACCTGCCTTTGGCTAAAGGTCACAAGTACATTATTGTAGCAGTAGACTATTTTACGAAGTGGGTCGAGGCTATGCCTACTTTTGGGAATGATGGTGAGACTGCAGCTCTTTTCCTCTTCAACTAGGTTATCGCTTGTTTTGGTATACCTAGAGAGATTGTCACTGATCATGGCAATCATTTTCAGAATAGTATGATGGTTGAGTTGGCTCTCAAATTGGGTTTGCGGCAAGAGCATTCATCTCCGTATTATCCTCAAGCCAATGGGCAAGTGGAAGCCGTGAATAAATCCTTGAAGAAAATTCTTCAAAGGACAATTGATAAAGCTAGATCCAACTGGCATATTATGCTATATCCTGCACTTTGGGCATACAAGACGTCAGTGAAAACTGCAACTGGCTTTACTCCGTTTCAGCTAGTGCACGGGGTGGAATCCGTATTTCCCATTGAATGCGAGATTCCTTCTCTTAAGTTAGCTATTGAACTTCTTCCTGACACTTCTAGTCTTGAAGAACGGCTCCTTCATCTGGAACATCTCGATGAGCAGCGTCGGGATGCTGCCACGATGAACGAAGCGCATAAAAACCAAGTTAAAGTTCAGTATGATAAGGCGGTCAAACCCAGGGTTTTTTCGGAAGGTGACCTTGTCTTGGTCTATGCCCAAGAAAAAGATGCCCTGGGGGCAGGAAAATTTAAGTCTATGTGGTATGGTCCCTTTATCGTTAAAAAAGTCCTTAAGAAAGGAGCGTATACCTTGGTTGATCTTGAAGGGAACGAGTTGTCGGAGCCCCGAAATGGGCTCTATTTGAAGAAGTATTATGCCTAGGCTTTGGCCTGGCATGTTGCTTTTGTATATAGTAGTTTTTTCTTTGTACATATCTGTTTGATTTCGATCTTTGATGGGATGGTGATGTTTTTGATCTGCTTTGGCAGGTTGTGTTGGATGTCATGAGTCACTTTGGTTTCGCCAATGGTGCTAGTAGACACACTCGGAACTTAGCTTCCACGGCTTGGGTGCTTCATTATCCTTCCGGTCAGCTGTTAGTATCAAGAGGGGTTTGCATTGGTCCTGCTTCCAATACTATAGCAGAATACACTGCAATTATTTATCTACTCTCGGACGCAATATCTTTGGGTGTTGATTCGTTGGTAGTTTTCTTGGACTCTCAGTTGGTGGTGTCGCAGTTGAACAATACTTATCGGGTTCGAGACCCATTTTTATTACGGTTGTTCTTGAGGGTACGTTTGTTACAAAGATCATTTCAATTTTTAACTTTCATTCATATTCCTCGAGCTGAAAATTGGTTAGCAGACTCATTAGCTAATCAAGCAATTGATTGGCATATTAATCATTCCATACAATAAAATCTAATCATCAAAAACATCATACATTTTGATACATTTATCACATCACATCAAATATCGCTGTATATATATCATCAGTGTGTTCAAAAACTTTACAAAATTTGGATCCATAAGGTCGTACAAAACTTGGGCTTATGCCCGATCATGTTCAGTCTCAAAAAAGAATATACAGTCATCTAATACATAATATCTATCTACTCCTAAGGTCCCTGCCTAGAAGTCGTGTTCCTATAGAACGTGACCGCAGTGGCCACTTGGCAGAATAGTCGTACCCAGTCTCGGGGCACTCCTACCACCCGTCTCTGGATGGCTTCCAGCAAGTCTTCCACGGCAGCCATAGGTATTTGGCGGGTTAACCCCTCCAAATTCCTCTGCACGGCCTAGAGGGTCCTGTCAGAATCCACTGTATCTGCTTCGCCTCTGCGGCGCTTATGGCGCGTGAGACCCTTAGGACGAACAAGTCCAATATCTGTTTCATGATCATGTTTACATTGTCAGTCATTATGAATCCAATGAAAAACATTTTTTTTATCATTTTTTCATATATATTTGAAAAAATCCAAAAAAAATTATATAAGTAAAAAATTTTAAACTTACCGACTGTGCCCCATGCTGTGCCTGGTGGAAGAACTAGATCTGGATCTCCACGAAATTCCATCCCGGCATAGGGATAGTCGTCCACGACGATGATTTGTTCTCCCCACCAAAGGAAGAACTCATCGTCCCAAGTGGTCCGAGGAACCTCACTTCCCCCTAATCTCTTCATCATATCTGCCCAACGGGCAATTCTTGGGTCCCACGGGCTACTGATGGTAGAGATGACTCTGGGTCTCAATGCTGGTATCTTCTCAAAGAAGAATGTCATCAAAATAGTACCATAGCCAAAGTGTTTGGTCTTTGCTTGGCGGATTGAGGTCAACTGTTTCTTCATGTTCAGTAAAAGGGTTGTGCACCAATCATACACATGAGTCAAGCATTCTACTGCTATGCTCATTTGTGTCCTGGACACCTGATGTAAGGAGGCAGATCCTTCCACTCTGCCAATGGTGAAAAGGAGGATTTTCATGTGCAAATCCCGTAAATCTTTAATTGCAATCTGAGTTCCAACTTTTTTCGAACCCTCTACGCAATACACGTGGACATAATCTTCCACGGTTAGCCCTCCCAGGGGCTTCCCATGCAAGTCTACTGCTTCCCCCCTCTGGGAAAGTCCAGTGATGAAATATATGTCTTCCACTTCAATGCGTACTGGCATCTGATCTATAACAAAGCAATCTTGGTTTGGTTCCCAGTAATTGACGAGCATTTCTAGCAACCGAGCATTGCTTTTCATATTTGGCATTTTAAAGAATTTGAAAAATCCGCAATTCCGAAGGACATTTTGCGATGCTCGATCTTGCATGACCTCTTGATCAATTGCGCTGTGTTCATGCTCTCTCCATGAGATTGTCATCCTGTCAAAATTCAACAAATCATCCATTAGCCACGCATTTTTTGGTTCAGACCTGTGCATACGCGAATTTTTCTATGCACAGTCGCGTGTACATGCGACTTTCCTATTACCAACCCGCGTATGCGCAAGTCTGAGTTTTTTAGCAAGGGTTTTAATGGTGAAAATCACTAAATTTTAATTTCTAAACGGACAAAATGATTTGCAAGGATGATTGAGGAGCCTACCTGACTAATGCAGTGCGATTCGATGGTCGGTTGTTCCTGATTTGACGAAAGAAGTTTTTTTCTCCAGAGCACTTTTTTCCAAATCAGCAATGCAATAATGAACCAAATATGAGGTAATTTGTCTATTTATGCCTAAAAAGTTGAAAATTTTCGCAAAAATTTGTTATGCTCATTTTTTCAATCTATCTTAAGCTGCATAACCTGGATGCTTGGAAGTGCCCAGTTTGGTATGTTTTCAGGTACATTTTGATGATTTTGAGATTTTTTTCCCGTTTTTGATCCATGATTATCAACTTGTCACGGCAGGTATATGATCTTCACTGGCATATAGGTTAGGGAAATCACTTTCCGTTGCATCTTGCATACTAGCCTCCATACTGATCACTTGCCATAGGGTCGATCCCATCAGGTCATGACTATTACACCCATTTCACTTGCCGATTATTTAATCATGACTTGGTGGTAGAGCCTTCCTTTACATGGGCTTCCTAGTTAGTTCCTCGCTATCACTTGTTGCCCATGCTGCGTTTTATGTAGGCTCGGGAGTCCTCTTTAGTCCCGCCATGACTTATGTGTTGAATCTTCATTCTTCTTCTTCCTCACTATCATTTTTCTGGCTATTACCCTAGAGGCTCCCTGGTGTTGTTGAGTTGTATTACTGCATTGCATATTGGCTACTTGTTTATCCTGGCCTTTAGCCGACTTCATTTGGACTCGATGTTTAAGCCAAATTTTGACCTTGACTATCTGTACAAGTTAACCATTGCATGCACTTTAGCTATCGCGACTTGACACCCTTTTTACCCATGGATGGAACATTCCTCTGAGTATCGCTTACCAGTTTCCGCCACCTTGCATTGAGCATAGGATCGTTCCAATCCCAGGAACTAGTGCATCTGTTTCTTGATACTCGTTCTATCCATTGTACCATAGCATTCTTTTATTCTTTTTCAGGCTTATTATATGAAAAAGACAAAAAAATCAAATATAACAAAAAGAGTGGGAACGGGATGTATCTTCATTGTTTTGATGGCAGTACAGAGTCAGTTTTTCACCCTTGAACAAAGCACATATAGTTATATATATTTCCTACATTTGGAATGGTTTTAGTTTTGACCTAGGTTCAGCCTCTACCATGTTTCACTTGTCAGTCCTCCCTCGGTTGGTTATCTCTTCCAATCATATGGAGAGTTTGTTCTGCCTCCTGCATAACAGACTTATACAGTGTCACTTTTTACTGCCATGGTCATCACGAGTCGTGCTTTTGTTCAAGGGAATTTTAACCTGAGTCGGCCATTCTGCGGTGTCTCTTGACTCATTATTCAGTCGGCCTTCCCGATCTTGTCAGTATCATGTTCTATCACATCAGATGTTTTGGTCTTCTGCTCGTGCTGGTTTGAGAAGGTCCCCATTGACTTCTTGTCGGCGGGTTTGTCTCTTATCGACTACGACACATTGCTCTGAGAGCAAACCTAGAGCCGCACCTTGGGCCTATTTCCATCATTGATAGGTGACCTCATGCTCAGCATTTGATCATCATCGTGGGTCTTTGACTGAGTGATTTCCCTTGTGTTCGACATCAGCACACATTATCACACTTGGGATTCGTGCGGTACCTTGATTTCCATTTGACCCTATCGGTGGATTTCTCGCCTCTGTGTCAGCTTTCATTATTGGTTGGTTCAGAGGGTTTCTTCCGTGCGCTAGCTTCATCTTCTGCATGTCGAAAACGTACTTCGGTTTGGTTCCATCACTCTACTTCGTCCGATTCCTTCCAAATCTTGGCCTGCGGGTTACACTCGCGCTGGACTGATGTGGGATGCCTTAATTCCTTCCTTCCAGCAGATCTTTTCCCATCGACTCCGACTCATTTCTCTGGGAATAAGGTCTAGAGTCTTTTTGTCAGTACCTTAGGGTTTGCAGTCATCAGTGGCAGACTCTTCGCTATCGACAGTGGGGATTCATCATTGCCTCTTGATTGGTAGATTCTCTCAAGTGTTCGACTTCAACTCATTCATTCGCACTTGTTAGATTGTACTGGGGCACCTTGACACTCATTTTCATTATTGGTGGGTTGTCTCGCGTTGGTTAACGGTATACATCATTGACCGGTAATCCAACGATTTCTCACATGGTCGACTTCAGCTCATTTATTCCCATTGTGTAGAATTGTGCCATCGTGATCGGTGAAGACCTCGGGTTGCATCAGCATTTCTCGGTTCACTTTTGATAGTCCATTCAGTTTCTGCCAGTGATGACGTCCACCTTTATATGTTGCAGTCCATTTCAGTAGCATCCTATATGTTGGCTCCCGAGTTGCGTGATTGTACTGTTTATTCCACCTCTTATGATTTGGTACTTGGAGATTCAGTTACTTACTTGATCAGACATCCAGTTGCACCATTCTTGATCAGCTTTCTATATGTGATACTTGGACATCGATTCAGACTTGTATGTCTGGGACATGCTTAGATGATTCATTGTGTACTTTCAGTTCAGCTATACTTGTATACATGTTGCATCTATTCAGTACTCTCTATATGATGTATTTTTGACTGAGCATGGGTATGCCCGCCTTAGCATGAGTTGACTCTCTGTTTTCTTTCATTGGTTTTTGGCAGGCTGAAATCTGGTGAAGTCCTCTCTTGTCCTTGCGAATTTCTTTCTATGTGCATAATACATTTCGGCCATCATGTACCCCTTCTGACCTCATATATTAGGGGGCATCTATTATAGCATCATTTCTCACCTTCATATGATTCATGATTGCTTTTATGGCTTTAGGCACCCATTCCTACAGACTTGGACAAAATTCACTAAAAAACAGTGTTAAATTCCCCATACGCGGCTATGCCTAGACTTTTCCGCGTGTATATGCGAGTCCACATGTACTTTACCACGTATGCCATTAAAATTATTAAAAAATATATAAAAAATCCCTATTTTCAGGCTAGGTTGATGGTTACTCTGGTAGTTCAACCACCCCAGCACGTGGCCAACTGTTTCCAACTATTGAAACTACTTGGAGGGAGTATAAAATCCCCTCATGTGTATGGCCTAAGGGAGAGAGAGAAATTATTGATATTATACTTTGTTGGTATTCCCTATCCAAGTCTGAAATCCCATGCCTCCTGCACTTCCCAGTTCATTACAGGAAACCCTTGTTTCCTGGAGATGCTCATCTCTTTATATGTCATCTCGTATGCACCAGTTTGGAAGGAATCTTAGTGAGGCAAGGGTGGGACAGATCCGGACGACGGTCTACTCGAAGATCGTGGAAGGATTCAGGTAATCTCTCCACTCGTTATTTCTGTACATGCTATTTATAATACAGAAGTACCATCTTGCTCCCGAGATATACGTGTTAGTGTCCGCTTGCATATATGAGAATATTGTTATTTAAGCATATGTTATGGTTTATTTAATGTTTCATATGGATTTCACTAACATTTACAGTAGATATATGCTGTACAACCAGTTCTTCGTGCTTTTTTCTTCTTGTCTTTCAGGTTGAGAAGGAAGAAGGGTTGCTGGGGGTTTAGACCCCGCAGGATCTACTTCAACCGTAAGACCTACGGGTAACTTCCTTGATCTACTCTATTTAGTTTTTCATGAACATGTATGGTTGTGTGAGTCCTTCTTAAGTAGCATGCCCTGCTCTGTGGAGGTTTAGACCCAACAAACCTCTAGGGTGATTTTCCCCGAAACAAGATGGAAGAACCACCATATTCCAAAGATGGATATGAGGAAGTTTGATGGCAAGGATCCTGTAACATGGATACAATAGATGGAGCAATATTTTGATCTCAATAATGTGAAAAACACACAAAAGGTATGCATTGCAACTTTACATTTAGAACAAAATACATCTGTATGGTATTGATGGCTTTGCTCTCGTAAAAAAATTGTCACTTGGTCAATTTTTGTGGAAGAAATGATAGCACATTATGAGGATGCAAAGAGCAACACCTTCTTTAGCCAATTGATAAATCCCAAACAAAAGGGTTTAGTGCCGGAGCACATTGAGGACTTCCAAAAATTGAATATAAGGGTAACTGATATTCCAGAGGAACACATGATTGATGTATTCATAGGTACTTTAAAGGATAACATCCAACATGAAGTTCACGTTTGGGAACTTGATTCATTGGAGAAGGCATTCAGGTTGGTGAGAAAAATTGAATGTATAATTATGGCGACAAGGAAGCCTACCACTCATATCTATAAAGATGGAAGTGTTGCTACTCCTAGAATTCCACAACTCACAAGGTTGACACCACAAAAATTGGAAGAAAAAACAGCAAAAGGGCTTTTCTAAAGTTCTGATAGCAAATACACTAAACATCATAAGTGCGCTGAGAAGAAATTGTTTTACATAGATTGTGAAGAGGAGGAAGAAAATGAAGAAGAAACTTCAAAATTAGAGGATATACACCAGGAAGAAACCTTAGAAGAAGAAGAAATGAGTCCGACCATATCATGTAATGCATTGGCAGGAATTACCACTCCTCAAACTCTCAAGATAGAAGGACATATCAAGAAGAAAAAGATAATAATGTTGATTTATTCGGGTAGTGCCCATAATTTTTTTCCTATACCCAACACCAGAATGTCAAGTGATGGTTGCAAATGAAGGAACTATAAATTGCTCCAGAAAATACCATAATATCAAGCTAGCCATGGGGGAATATGTATTGAATAGTCCAATGCTTTCAATCCCAATGGGAGGTGTTGATGTTGTACTAGGAGTAAAATGGTTTCAATCTTTGGGGACGGTAGCTTTTAATTTTCAAGAACTTTTCTTGAATTTTTTTTGGAAGGAAAGGAAATCAAATTATGGGGTATCGCAAGGAAGCTAGGAAAGATAATAATCTCTAATGTCATGACAAAGCTTCTGAAGAAATAACAACTGGGCGTAATTTCACAATTATGCTCACTTGAGGTTCCAACATCAAAATCATCTATTTCTCCAGATCTCCAAAAAGTCTTGGACAATCATTCCAAGGTGTTTGAAACTCCCAAAGGACTCCCACCTATTTGTGATCATGATAATGCTATTCATTTGATTCCAGGAAGTGTTCCTCCAAACATCAGGCCTTATAGATATCCTTATGTCCAAAAGAGCGAAATTGAACGTATGATTGCAAAAATGTTAGAGGCCGGTATAATTCAACCTAGTCAAAGTTCCTTCTCTACTCTAGTAGTATTGGTGCACAATAAAGAAGGATCATGGCGCATGTGTCTGGATTATAGGGAGCTCAATAAGCTCACTATTAAAGATAAATTTCCCATTCCTGTGATTCATGAATTATTGGATGAATTACATGGAGCAATTTATTTTAGGAAGTTGGATATTTGTTCAGGATATCATCAAATTAGAACGAAGACTGAAGATATTCCGAAAACAACATTTCAAACTCATGAGGGTCATTATGAATTTTTGGTCATGCCTTTTGGCCTTACCGATGCACCTTCTACAGTTCAAGGGTTGATGAATTCCATTTTCAAACCCTTCCTTAGAAAATAAGTGCTAGTATTTTTTGATGATATACCAATCTACAGCAAGTCTTGGAAGGATCATGTTCAACATGTTGACAGGGTGCTCAAACTATTGGAGGAGAAGCAATTATATGAAAAAACATCCAAATGTTTTTTTGGAGTACAAGAGGTGGAGTATCTGGGTCATATTGTATATCATGATGGTCTTAAGGTAGACCCTAATGAAATTAAAGCTATTAAGGAATGGAAAGTCCCCACAACCATAAAGTAGTTGTGCTGATTTCTTGGATTAACAGGGTATTATCGCAAGATTTTTAAGAATTATGGGAGAATAGCAACACCTATAACAACATTATTGAAGAAATATGCATTTTCATGGACTCCTGAAGCAATGAAGGCCTTTGAACATCTTAAAGAGGCAATGTGCCTAGCACCAGTCTTAGCTACGCCAGACTTCACAAAAACCTTTATTGTGGAATGTGATGCCTCAGGAAATGGAATTGGTAATGTTTTAATGTAAGAAGGAAGACCCGTCACTTTTGAAAGTTGCTCAATCAAAGGAAATTATTTACAAAAGGCTATTTATGAGAAGGAAATGTTGGCAATACTACATGCACTAAAGAAATGGAGACCTTACCTGGTGGGAAGACACTTCAAGGTAAAAACTGATCATGATAGTCTTAAACACTTTTTGGAATAAAGACCATCTTCAGAAGAGCAGAAAAAATGGGTCACAAATATGTTGGGTTATGACTTTGAAATCGTCTACAAAAGAGGGAAGCTAAATGTTGTTTTAGATGCACTCTCAAGAAAGGATAAAGAGGTGGAAGCATTGCTTTGTGCCATTTCAATTATCCAACCAAATTGGATAGCCGAAGCAAGGGATGAATGGAAGAAGGATGAAGAAGTGTGGACTTTCATTCAAAAGTTGCAGAAAGATCCTAGTACATCTGATATTTAGTTGGAAAAATGATTCCTTATGGTACAAAAATCACTTATATATTTGCAAGAATTCCCAACTAAAACAAAATATTCTTTTGGAATTGCACACTTCTCCTTTAGGAGGACACTCGAGATTTTTAAAAACTTACCACAAGGTGAAATAATTTTTTTGGGGTGGCCTCAAATCTGATATTCAAATTTTTGTGGTGGAATGTTTGGCTTTCCAGCGAAATAAATTTGAGAGAATTGAGACCTCGGGTCTTCTACAACCTTTATCCATTCCAAGTCAACGTTGGGAGGAGATTTCAATGGATTTTATCACAGGTTTACCTAAGTTGGAAGGAAGCAGTGTCATCATGGTGGTAGTTGATAGACTTACCAAGTATGCACACTTTTGTGCATTATCTCATCCATTTAAAGCAAGTACAGTTGCTACTACATTTATGGAAACAATTCAAAAGCTACATGGAAACCCGAAGATTACTGTAAGTGACAGAGATCCCATTTTTACAAGAAATTTTTGGATGAAATTATTTTCTTGTTTGGGTACTCAAGTAGCTCATAGCTCATCTTATCATCCTCAATCCAATGGTCAAATAGAGATAGTGAATAAATTTTTGGAAGGATATCTTCATTGTTTTGTATCTGATAAGCATGGACAATGGGTCAAGTGGTTACCTCTCGCTGAATGGTGGCATAACACTTCCTTCCATATTGTAGCAAAAATGACCCCATTTATGGAACTTTATGGATATCATCCACCATCCATCACATCTTCTTCAAGGGAAAATTCTAGGGTTCAAGCAGTGGAGGATCACATCGATCATCAACAAGAAGTTCTCCAACTCTTAAAGGATAACCTAAATTTGGCACAAAATTGAATGAAACAAAAGGCGATTAACATTGTAGTGAGATACTGGGTATTTTTATGTGGGAGACTGGGTATTTTTACGGCTACATCCATACAAACAAATGTCCCTGAAGCAAGCTAATAAGGATAATAAATTATCGCCAAAGTATTATGGTCCTTACAAGGTTTTGCAAAAGATTGGTACCATGGCATACAACTTGGAGATTCCTTCTTCTTCATGAGTGCATCCAGTTTTCCATGTTTCATGCTTAAAAAAGGTTATAGGGGACAAAATTCTAGTTAAAACAATATTGCCAGAACTTGATGAGGAACGAAAACTCATCTTCGAACTTGAAGCAGTCATGGAAACAAGAACTCAACAACTATGAAATCGATCAATTTCATACCCACTAAATATTCTACATGGGAGTATGAGAATTTCATATAAAAGCACTCAAAGCTACTCAAGCATTGAGGACAACACTACTTAAAGGAGAGGAGCATGTTAGGTCCCTATATTACTAGTATAGTCCCTTATTGTTATTTTTTGTGCACCCTTATTGTTATTGTTGTTATTATTATTTGTATCATCAAAGAATTTTTCATTTATGTAATGTATTGGAGGTTTCCCCCTCGAAGTGGCTGATTTTTAAGGCGTTGATCTCTCTTTTCTTCTATTTCTGGAGCTGGTTTCATAACACTTTTCATGTCATCTTTTATGGAAAAAGGTACACAATACAATATAGCTGTCATCAGAAGACCATTATTCTGGTGAACCACAACCCAAGCCTTCAAACTTAGGTCTCTCTTTTACCTCTATTCGGTTCTTGATGCCTTGTTTATTCACACCAATACCAAAGCCTTCCTTCTAAACCATATTTTCCAAGAGCTTAGAACCAAAACCTTCATTGTATCTTTCAAAGGCTGAAAAATAATTTACATTAATGGATGCATGTAGTTATGGAGCATATGCATGCTCACCATTTGTCTAATATTTTGATTGAGACAAAAATATGGTTTCATACTCCTTTCTGATTTTGAAGGTGTCCTTTTGGACTCTTTTTTTCTCTTCTTTCAGCTCCTTGACATGAGGTGCTCATTGAACCTCATACTCCACATAATGTGGAAAAAATGCACAAATATGTCCATATTCCATCTTTGGAGGACTTCCTACACTTTCATTTTGCATCAAAGTTGTAGAAAAATATGAAGTTTGTGGAGAATATGGTGTTTTATCACCATTATTTTTACATTCTTCCTTCATTGGATAACCTTCTCCTCTTGAGGATATAGAGCCTTTGCCTTGAAGTTGTGAGTTCCTCCCTTCTTAGATGACCTTCGCCATCCTTGACATGTCCCAAAAATCCTTTTTGAAGCTTTCATCTTTATTCAGGCTTGTAGACTCTCCTCCTTAAGACATGCTTATTAGAGCCTTAGAAATCTCTATAGGTAAAACTTGAGGTGGAGCTTGTGGAAAATATGACCTCCTTCTCCTTGCTCCCACTTTGGAATTTGCACCAACAAGTTTTCCTTCTCCTCTCTGGAGCTTTGACCTTGTAAGAATTTTCACCCTCTTTGCACAAGCAACACAAGCTAATAATTAGCCTACAACACTCATACCAACTTGAGATGATTATGGAGAAACTATTTTTGTTGTGTTATCTTCCTCATTAGTGTAAAATAAAATGTGTTCTTAAGTATTGTGTGCATAGAGTTTATAATGAAGGCTAATTACTTCAATGGTTTCTTTTAAGTGATCTTCAACCAATATAATTCCATGAAAAAAATTTAAAGCATTAAATCATCAAACACTTGAAAATAAATGTGCATCAAACAATAAGACAAAAACCATTGATGAAGGAGTTCACCCCTACTTAGCTACATCCCCTTGGCCCATCAACATGACTAGACCACTCTTGTATTCGGTGTCAAAAGTACATATCAGTTTGTTGCCAAACACATGTGGCTATTACCCCTTCAAGGTAGTGTTCTTATGCAAAGAACTCTCACAATATTAGCAACACAACATGTCACCTACAGAGATGACATTATTTCACCAGTGAGAGCTGGAAGCCCCTCACATACACTCTTCAATTCAACACAAAAGCATAGAATAAACAACTTCATGAATAAAGAAGTCAAACAATAGATGAACCATGCTAGTCACAATTACTGTAAAAAGTGTTATGTAATTGCAAAAACCCCTATAAGGTCTCCTCCTTGCTCAAAATCTTCCAAAAATGCTTCAAACATTTGATTGATCCATACACCTTACTTGTCAAAACTTTAATATGACCTTGAATATGTGCTCAAATCAGTAAATAGAGGTTACCAATGGCTTCACAACATCCAAAAACTCCTAAGTGGCCTATTTTGGCTTTGCATATGGTCTTCAGGTGAAGCAAATATGGCCTCCTCATCTCATGGCCCTGGGCATGTTGAATATTCAAGCTAGACAAATCACTTCCAAAAGTGCTCCTCTACCTCTTAGACCTGCACCAAACTGCTCAGAATATCCAAAAATATAGGATACACTCTTCCTAATCCCAATTTGGTCAAAACTTGCTCAAGTTATGGCTTCTTCAATGCTTTCTAGGAAAGCTCCTCTAAAACTCGAGCAACTCTAGTTAACTTCACCAAAATTGGAGGTTGTGCTGAATTTGGTGAAATCCACCAAACTAACTGCAGATATAAGCACAATTAATTAGTGGTTAAGTGGATTTTAATTGGTGATAAGCGTAGTTTTAATGGTGGTTTAGTGTGCTAATGGTGTGTTTTACAAATCCACATGAAAGTGTTGATCAGCACATTTTAAACATGGCTATGCACATTAAACATGGGTTAAACGTGTAATCGACACGTTTAAACCGAAGCTCCCACCTTGGTTATGGGCATGGTCCCATGGTAAGGGTTTGGCCCTATGGGGCTAGCCCCGCTTACCCCCACCACTTTATAATATACAACTTAGATATAAGTTGCAACCCATACATGTTAAGACCTATCACAGAGCGGAAGCAGTAAGACATTGGATTTGTGTGGGGGAGGTCACGGGGTTGAGCCTGACCTTTGCCCGTTCACCATAAAAAAAAAAATATTATACCATATATAACCATACTTCGGCATTTTGGGGAGTGGGGGGGACACGTGGCGGCTCCTTTCTTCCCACTTGTCCTATTCCCATTGGCTCATTCCATCAGCAAGTAAAAATTTGACATATCACCCAACTCAACAACTAATCACGAAGTTACACTTGTCATAGTGTCATTGAAAAATTGAAGTAATATTATGGTAATATTCCAAGGAATATTCTGGGAATATTCCAAAGACTATTCCTTGGAATATTTTTTTTCTCACTAGGCTTACCAGTCATCATTCTATTAGTTCTGCACAAATTTTAGTTATTTCTGAAAACAAAGAACATTCTCTAACTTTCACATACCCTATCTTGTCATTCAAGTTAGATTCCATTCCGAGAAATATGAATTTTTAGCAAATATCTGCCCCTAATGTAGTTTCGAATCACATCTTTTGAGAATTTTGTCAGGACCCAACTTGAGGATATTTCCACCAATCGAGGTGAAAGGGGTGCTTTTATTGATAATATTTCTCTTTTCTCTAGATGAAAGGTTTGGAGGATACTTTTTATCAACCAAGTAGTTATCTAAGTCAGCAAACCAAGGAGAGAGAGTTGAGATATGAAATAGGTGTTCATCTAGAAGCTAATAATCCATCATCCCTTCCTCATCTATAGGTAGAGTTAGTATTAATAAAAAATATGTAACATTATTCTCCTTTCCTGGCTTATCAATAATTTTTAAATCAAACTATTGTAATAATAACAACCATCTAATGATTCTAGTGTTAACATCAAGTTTATTCATTAAATATTTGATGTTTGCATGGTTAGTATGTACAAAGGTATGATAACCAATAATATAATGCATAAATTTGTTTAAGGAATGGACAATGGATAGAAGCTCCTTTTATGTGATAGTATATTTAAGTTTAACTTTGGACATATTCTAGCCAATGAAATAGATGGCATAGGGTAATTTGTCTTCTAAATTCCCCAAGGCTGCCCCCACAACTTTGTCTCATGGATCTGTATGGATGTGGAAAGGCAGAGCCCAGTTTGGAACTTCAGGAATGGGGGCAATAGTTAGTTTTTCCTTAATGAGCTAAAAATCTTCTTGAGAGAGAAGAGACCAGAAAAACTCAGAATCTTTGGCCAAAAACTGAAATAATGGAGAAGCAACTTTGATGAAGTCCTTAATGAACCTCCTATAGTAGCCATCCAAACCTAGGAAAATAATAACATCTCTCTGCTTTTGAGGAACATGTACCCTTTTAATGATGGTTATTTTTTTTGGGTCTACTTGTATTCTTGACTGTGATATTGAGTGACCCAGGACAATCCCTGCTCTATTCAAGAATTCACACTTTTTTGGACTCAAGGAGAGATGCATTTCAATGCACTTTCTCAGTACTTTTCCCATATTGTAGAGAAATTCTTGAAAATCATAGCCATAAGGTGTCAGATCGTCCATGTATATTTTGACTGAGTCATGGACTAGTTCAGAAAAAATTCTCAGGACTGCTCTCTCAAAAGTGGTAGGGGCATTTCACAACCCAAAGGAAAGGACTTCGTAAGCTAAAGTGCCCCAAGGACATGTGAAAGTAATATGTTTCTAGTTCTTAGGGATAATTTGGATCTGTTTATACCCACTAAACCGATATAGGAAAGAGAAAAACTTCTTCCCTGCAAGGTCGTCTAGGACTTGATCTATGAAGGGGGGAATGGTCCCTTTAAGTGGATTTATTAAGTTCCCTGTAGTAAAAAAAAATTAAACACTTACCATTCTTCTTTGGGACTAGAACAAGATGAGACACCAAATCATTATTTCATATGGGATAGATGAAACTTGCATCTAACAAATTTTGTAGTTCATCCTTCACCATGTCCTTTAGAGTTGGGTCCATCCTCCTTCTGGGCTGGCACAAAGGCTTTCATCCTTCCTTAATATAAATATGATGTGTGCACAATGAGAGATGCACCCCTTTCATGTATTTGTAGTCCCAATCGAATGCATCAATTTTTTATCTCAAGAGCTGCATAGTTGCTATTCTTCTTTGGATGAGAGCGATGAGTTAATCTTTACAGATTTTGATGTGCCAAATTCCACAGCCTTGGTGCTTTAATAGGTTGACTCAACTGAGTGCAGTTCCATCCAAGGGCGGCTTTTATATTCTTTGAATAGGTCATCAAGTGGAATTTCATTGGGGGGATGGTTTTGAATGATGTGGTCAATGAGCTCATCCTCATTGGGTTACCTCCCTCTAAGAACAATATCTATGATAAAAATGGTGTAGGGTGTGGTACTGTATACTTTTTCTTCTTCTTCTTTGGCCTCCAACCAAAAGGTAGGTCATGGTCAATGGAAGGTTGGGCAGGAGGATATAATACCAGCTGTTTAGACAAGGGACCATTCTTTATGGTCATGTTCCCGACCCTCCAGCTAAAATAAGAATCAACAAGGTCATCCTAAAATGAGATGATATATATTAAACTTGGATTTTGGATGGAGGACCAGGAAATTGGTAGGGTAATCCCAAGAGTCGATTGAGACCATAAAATCCTCAAAAATTCTTTCTGGAGCTACTGTGGACATGTCTACAAGTTTCAAAACAGTGGTGGTCTTTCTAAAAGCTCCTTGGAGGTTGAATTTAAGAATATTTTCTTTGGTGATCACATTGATGGTAGCCCGAAGAAAAATCATAGTATTGGGCACTATGACACCATGGATGTGTACATCTACTATTAGACTTCCAGGGTCCAGGTACTTTGGGAAGATCACCCTTCGCAACATTAAGTCAAACAGTTATCTCACTACATTGATGGTGGGTTTGTCTTTATTCTTTATCCTAGGTTTCTTAAATAACTTTTCTTTGATGAGCCTATTGTAAATAGGAACATCTTTAATGATCTCAAGAAGGGGTATTTTCACACACAAATTTTTCAGTTCTCCTAGAAGTCCAGTCTCTTTTGGGGTGTGCCGACTATAGTGGATCAAGCATTCAAGAAAAGGAGGTTTTTGGATATGAGTCTTTCTTTCTTCCTTTTCCTCCTTAGCCTCTTCAGGTGGAGATGGAGGATTATTTTCTAGGGGTAATATTCCCAACCTAAGGTTGATCTCATGTATCTCCACAACATATTTTGGATAGGATCTTTCCCCACTGTAAACCTAATGTTATTTCTCGTTGTTTGGTTTCAAATTGGGTTGGGAAGGCATCTAAGGAAAATTAGGTGCAAAAAAATAGGTGATATGAGGTTGAGGTTGGGGTGTGTGCATTAAAGCAGGTGGTTGATTGTGTTGGGGCCTACAAACTTGTGATGGGTTGCTCCACTGAGGTGGTTGAGGAACATATTTATGGAATGGTTGGTTCATAGGTTGAGGGTGATATGGACGGCTGTAAGGACAAGTAGGAGGTGTAGGCTATGATGGAGGAGTGGATGTGTACCAAGACCGCATAGGTGCATTATGGTTTGTATGATAGTAGGAGTAAATTTCACCTTGCATACCATGTTGATATGACCGAGGCCTTTGAGGCCTCCTCTGATTTATGAAACATAGTTGCTCAGGTCCTCCCTCCCCACCTTGATATACAGATTTGAGTTGAGGTAAGGAAGGACACTTATCTGTGGCACGATTCTCTTCATAGAGCAAGAAAAACTCTATGACATTTAGTGGAAATTCATTCCGAGGGTGTTTTATAGTACATATAGGGAAGAAGATAGCGAATGCCCTCTCTGCTTCCTCTTGCTTCCTCTTAGTCTGCATTGTGTCCATTTGCAAAGGAAATATATGTAGCATCTCAATTTTTAAGTCCTACAACACATTTCCATTCCAATGCTTGATGGAGGTGGAAGAGGGAGGGGTTTTAACCATGCTTTGGCTAGCACTACCTTTCTTCCTAGCTACCCTAAAGTGATTTCTAGAGACAGTTTTGATGTCCTCATAAGGAAGCTGGTAGATGTCTCCTCCATACATCATATTAATGGCTTCTATCACCTCTTCTCTGATCCCTCAGAGAAGTACCAATTTAAGTGATCTGGGATGAAGGGTGCAGTTGGCTCTTTTATATCTTAGCTGGCATCTTTCTTCATAATCCTCTAGGGATTCATGAGGTCTGAAAGTCATCGTAAATATTTATTCTTTGTTCTCCTTGGACCTACATTAGTATCTATATTTTTTGTTAATGGAATCTTGCATCTATGCCCAGGTATTGATGTCGTTCCCAAGAAAACCCATGAACCAATGGAAGGATGCATCCTTGAGGGTGGATGGGAATATTTTTATCTGCTAGCCATCTAATGCATAGTATAGGTCTTGAAGACAATAATGAATATGAACATGAAGGTGTGGGGATCCTCATAAGTAATCCCATAGAAATTTGGAAGGGTTGAGGGATTGATGTTATTCATTCTATTTTCCCTATCTATTTCTCTAATGGGAAAGACTCCTTGGGTCCCAATCTCAGCCATGACTTGAATTGGTGAAGGGTGACTATGTGGGGATGTGGGTTTTTTTTTTTTTTTTTTTCCTTTGTTATCCCTACTCCTACGAGGCATGAAAGTAAACCTGTTTTTGTACTTTTCAATAATTTGGAACTGAATGCAAAATAAAACCATAAAAGAATGCTAAAACAAAATCAAAGCATCTACTTATACACCTTCCCATCAATGAAGCCAAAAAGTGGTGAGCCCTAGTATTACATTAACAGTGTTTCAAATCCCAGAGGCTACTCTACTTTACTTTATCAACCAGGGGTTCATACAAAGTTGGAGGTGACAGTTCTATATACACTTGATAGATACATTCTACTCATGTCATCCTCTTCTCAGTTCTACGATGGGGTGCTACAGCTATGGATCTTCTAGGATATGGAGTTTTTCACACTTCATAATGAAAACTAAGACTAAAAATAACTCATGACCATTACTCTATCAGCAAGATAGGAAACCATTCTAGATCATAAAGACACATCTATCTATTTTAAAGAAAGGAAATCCACACTTAAACTAATGTAAGAAATAAAGTTAAACTAAGTAGCATTCATGGTTTAAATTGTTGAATTGAACTTGCAAAAATGGAAACTAATATAGGCACACATGCTGAACCAAATGACTGATTGAAATCTATATATCTCATGCCTAACTTCTATGCTTAACAATGCATCTATAAATCACCTAACTATGCTTGTAAATAACTATGTTTTGCAGAAAAGGAAGGAGACACTAAGGTGACCTAAGAGGGTCTTGGACTCAATGTTTCAAATTTGAAGTGTATTGGAGGTTTTGCTAGGTCTAGATGAGGTGAAAGAGAGGTTTTGGGCTGCATAAGTGATTCACTGGAGCTGCTACAGGAACAGCTACAGGATTTCCTATAGAGCTACAAGATGTCCTGAAATGTTACAGGAAACAGGTTGGGAGTATTTTGAGGCCATAAATGGTGAGGAAAGGGGTAGGAGAGATTAAATGAAGGTGGATCTACATGGATAGAAGGTAGCCAAAATTTTTTCCAAGCCCATAACTTCTCTCGGATCCTATCTTCCACCTCCAAGGTGGCTATCAGTGTTGTAGTGGAGATGTCCAAAAAATAGCGCCGAAGGAAATTTGGTTAAAAGTTAGTTGATGATGGGTGGAAACTGAAGCTAATGGTATTAGTGGAGTCCTCCTCTATTGCTCTACTCAAACCTGCAAGAAAACTGCATGTCCATGCAATTTTCATTGAAAAATATATTATGAAAATGGTGGCAAAGATGAGTTGAATTTAAGAAAACCTACCTATTCACTTAATACATTAAACTAACTCTCCATCTATAACATGTTCATGATAAACAAAGCAACCTATCTAAATTTTCCAAGAAATCATAAACTGAAAGCAAATTTGGGTATCTGGTGAATATCTACCCTCCTCCAACCCTAATGGAAGAGGTGAGAGAGGGAGCCCTTAACACAAATTTTTAGAGTTTTCTTTTCTAATGTAACATGAGAGGTAAATAGACTAATGAAAATGACATTAAATGGAATAAATCCAAATACAACAATATGAAATGTAAGAAAAAAAACTACAACACATAAAATGGAAGAAAACTAAATACAGTGAGAGGAAATGTAGGAAAAATAACTAAAACAACATGAAAGTTAAAAAAAAAATACATAAGAGATACTGATGCCAATGCATTGGTTCCTAACCCACAAGCTCATGTCCCTGAAACTAACTCAGTGAAGAAGAAATTGAATACTCGTTTTATTTCATAACAATTCAGCTACATAGCATATGAAAGTCACAAATGTATAGTACAAGAGATATGAGTGATCTCTATATCTCCAAAAATAGAATTCTAATGAGCTCTTTCTCTACCCCATTTATCCTAAAGGGTAGCTACAAAAAAATCCCTAAAAATTAGGTGATTTATCTCCTTGGAACTTGAGAGAAGTGGAGCTTGGATCCACTTGATCTTCCACTTGCTTGGGTTCCTTTGATTTGGAGTTGTTGGAGGAGAATATAGAGGATACCTTGGCTGCCTTTATGAGTTAAGGAGGTGGTAAACCCCCTACAATCACTCCTTGTTGTCTACTTTGAGCCTTGATTGTGCAATATTCAACAAAAATGGCATATTCTCTTGATTTTCCTACATTTAAACCATATTAGACTTTTGAAGTATGACACCCTTAATACACCATATACACTAAGCAACATATGACCATAATGCAATTAAATGTGAGAAAGAGAGACTAATAAGGCTAAAAAGGTGAAAATTAACCCCTTAAAACGTACCTAATGATGGTGCTCATCACTGTTAAAATTGAGTTTTTTTAATCCTCTTGGGGAGAGGAGGAAGGAGTTTGGTGAACATTCCAACAAACGTTGGAAGTTTTCTGACCAAAAGAAGTGTTCCCTTGGGATGCTTCCAATGCTACCTTGATTTCCTACTCTTGGCCATCTGCTTTCTATTCCTATTCTAACCATTGTGCTATAGAAATATTTTCTTTGATATTTCTCATAATTAATAGCCATATTTGGTTAGTCTCGATAATTTTCCAGTGGAATGTAGCTCGATTCATTTCTTTCCAAATGTGCCACAAGACTGAGCTTTAGTAAAGGCAACACACCCTATTGACGATGGGTTTCTTGAAGAGCATCCATCGCCACAACTCAAGTGATTCAACTAGAGTGTATTTTCACATGTTACATTCCCCAAACATTGATGTAAAATGATCCCAGACAGCTTGGGATTTTGAGTAGGAGTTCAAAATATGATCGATTGTTTCCTCTTCTATTGTGCATACAGGGCTCTTAGATGGACCACATAAACCTTTATTCCTGATTTTGTCCCATGTAAGAAGCTTCTTGTGCCCCGTAAGCCACACAAGGAATGTAACCTTTGGCCACAATTTTGAATACCATATCCTTTTCCATAAGGGGAGGGGAACCTGGTCATCTGAAATTGATAGAATTAAATAAGATTCTTTTAAATAAAAAATGCATTTTGACTAATGAGCCTAGCAAAGTTTATCAAGCTCCCCATTGGTTTGGATCGATTGTTCTCAAAGTATTAAAGAGAGGGTCCCCAAATCTAAGAGAGGTTATCACATTCGATAATGATATAAGATTTCCATTCCCTCCATTTCGCATTAGGAGAATTTTGAGGTCTAAAATGGCCCCCCTAAGGAAATTGTAAAATAATAGTGGAAATAATAAAGTAAGATTGATTACATCATCAAATTTTAGAGAGAAAAAAGGAAGAACTACTTTTTCAACTCGTATTTTCAACTTATCTCCCAAATTTTTTACCCAAATTTTGAGCGAGAGTACTCGTTGGATGAAAATTTTAATTCCTCATCCAAGGAGTACCCATGTTGCATACTTTTGATGGACCTTTGTACACGAAAAATGTGAAATACATGAAAAACATGATTGCAATCACGTTTTTTCATGTATTTCTCATTTTTAATGTAGAAAGGTCCATCAAAAGTATGCAACATGGGTAATAATTGGATGAGGAATTATATTTTTCACCCAACAAGTACTCTCGATCAAAATTTGAGTAAAAACTTTGGGAGATAAGTTGAAAATACAAGGTGAAAAAGTAGTTTTATTATTTTATTATTTCTTAATTTTTTTTACCCTTTTACTTAAAAAATGGTGAATCATCCACCATGGTTGAAATCATCATCCTGAATCCTATTGGTTCTTATAAAGTATATTTTCATTGTACATTTTTCTTAGGAGGCCCATTTTAGACCTCAAAATTCCCCTAATGTATTCTGGATGTTGGAGTGCTAGAAATATTTTACTGTTTTCGTGCCCAATTGTCTGGTAGAGATTTGGATCTCCCTAAGGTTTTCCTCTTGGATTATTTGAGGGTGTTTCATCCATGATTCTTCCCAAAATTTATGTGTTTCTCCATTCTTGATCTCCCAGAAACTGTGTTCTTGGATGAGCAACTGGTTATCTTTTGATCGATTCCATATGGAGGAGCCTTTCGACAGGATGAGAGTATTTGAAAGAGGGTTGTGTTTACTCTTCGAACAATATTTTCCTGAAAATATCCTCTTCCAAGTCTCCTGAACACCCTTTAGCAACCTCCACCAAGCTTTGGCCCCAAGAGGCTGCAACAAAATTTCTGGATCCTTGAGCCCTATCCCACCATGGTTTTTTTATTTGCATAATTTTTCCCATGCTACTAGAGGCCACTTGCACCTGATTTATGATCTTGACCATAGGATTTTTCGAAAATTTTCAGCTAAATATTTATACACACTTTGTGGGGTTTGGAGAGCTTATAATTGATAGATAAAGAGCGTCTAGAGCACAACTTTCAAGTGGAAGAGGCTTCTAGGAGTGTTCAATGTTTTGAAGGATTAGCTGGATAATTTCCGATCAATGTAGTCAAGAAATTATTTCCAATGTGAGACCTTTAGGTAGTTTTAGAACTAAAGGGACCCCAAGGTAGGTACTAGGGAGTGTACCTATTTGAAATCCAATAATTTAGGCTAGATGGCTTTGCAGCACTCATGGTTCTATATTGAAAAATAATATATCTGACTTATCACCATTAACTTGAGTGCTCGATACCTGTTGGAACTCTTCTAGGATGGAGCCAAATTCTGTATCCTCCTTCTGAGTTGGTTTTCTAAATAATATATTGTCATCCACAAACTAATGGTGTTTGATTGGGGGGACATATTGAGAGAGATTTATTTCCTGGAGAGCTCGAGATTCCATGAGATCCTTTATAATTCTACTCAATACTTCCACAACAATAATGAAGAGAAATGGGAGATAGGGTCCCCGTGCCTTAATCTACATGACCCATGGAAGGGGCAAGAGGGTGCCCCATTCACCATAATGGAGTATAAGGTGGTAAAAATCTGGGATTGGATCCAACTTATCCAATTTGGTGAAAAAAACAAATCTTTACAGAATTGAAAAGACATAATCCCAATTCAAACAATCATATGATTTATAAATATCAATTTTGATTAGCGTACCTATGGTTTTGTAGGATGAAAGAGAGTGGAACGCTTCATAGGCCTTCATTATGCTATCCAGGCTCTATCATACTTCCACAAAACCAAAATTCTTGGGCATGATAATTTATTTTTTGGGGGCTTTTAGCCACGGGAAAATAATACCAGAGATAATCTTGTATAGCATATTACACAAGGCGATAGGGAAAAAACCACTAGGGTCCATAATCGCGTCCTTCTTTGGAATGAGTTTTAGGAAAGTAGCATTCAGTCCTAACCAAATATGTGTAGAACAACGAGATTCTTCCACTAGGGTGTGAATTTCCTTACCTAAGAAGTGCCAACCTACTTTATAGAACTTAAAGGTGAAGTCGTCCAGTCTTGGGGCTTTGTTCAAAGGAAGAGCTCTCACCACCTCTTCCACTTATTCAAATGAGATCTTCCTCCTGAGAGAATTATTTTGGTCCTTTGAGATAAGTTTTAGGATGCATTGACATATTGTAGAGATATATTATCTTATGTCTACTTCTGATTCCTTAAACATGGATTGGAAGTGTTCGGTCAGTTATTTTGTGATATCGTCATGTTGCACCAATCAATTAGCATATGATCCATTGAGAGAGAATACCTGGTTGACCTGCTTGTGTTTTAGCATGGTCATGTGAAATAACTTTTTATTGTCTTCCACCTCTTTGAGCCATTGAATTCTTGATTTTTTCCCCCAGAGGACTTCCTCTTATTTTCAGCGTTGTTCGAGTTCATTTCGAACTCCCCCCTATTATTATATAAATTCCTCCATTATCCCCTCGAGGATGATCCTTTTTTGGATTTCCTTCATCACTTCTTCTAGTCTACGCTTTTCCTAGTGGATGTTCCCAAATTCTGACTTGTTCCATTCATTGATTTTCCATTTCAACTCCTGCAATTTGAGTTGAAAGGTCTCAATTGAGTTACACCCTGTTATTCTTATTTATTTCCACCATGCTTCCAACTGGGTGAATAAATCCAAATTCTCCAACCAGAAGGATTCGAATCATAATGAGAGGTTTTTTTGAGCCATCCTCAGGTTGATTTCAAGGCTTATTGGCCAATGATCTAAGCTAAGGCTTTGTAAAAAAATATCATGTTGGAGATGTTATCAGAAATGAGAAAACAATCCAATATTGATGTAATCTGATGCTTCCCTCCTCATTTTTTATTCCATGTGAAGAAGCCATTCATGAAATCAATATCCTCTAATTCTGAGGCTTGTATGGTCTCCTAGAAGGATGTTGAGATTGGGTCTAATCTCTTGATGCTTCCTTTTTTCTCGCTTGTATCCTTAATCATGTTGAAATACCCTACCAGGATCCAACTTGAATTTCATATCATGTCTTTAAGGCACTTCAGGTTCATTAAGAACTAATTCTTGGCCCCTCGCAATGTAGGGCCATACACTCCCATAAACCATATTTTCTATGTAGATTTGATGCATTCAAACTGACTAGAGAAGGATTTTGGGGAGTGATCCAACTCTAGAAGGAGATGGATCTGGGATCCCAAAGGATTCTCATCTCCCCACACAACCCCTTGCGTCCAAGGCCATGCAATTTGTTATAGTTAAAATTATACCTGTAATCTCTTTAATATTTTCCATGGTTACTTTAGGTTCCTAGAGGAATATAAGGTTTGAATTCTCTTTCTAGATCATTTCCTTTAGGTACCTCAACTTTCCTTTGGAGTTGAGTTGTCTTATGATACACGATACCAGTTTCATTTGGGAGGTGATGAGATCGAGCGTTGGTAGTACTATGTCAAGACATTAGCTTATCTTGAGTTAACTAAGATCTCCCCTACCTCTCAGATGACTTCACTAGTAGGTATCTTACCTTTTTTCCTAGTGCTCGAGCTAGTTTTCGACCTTTTCCTAGGAGTTTACCCTTCACATATGGAAAGTTACATTTGAGGAGGTGGTATAGGTGGTGCCTCTTGTTTTTCCCATTCCCTATAGATATGATGAAGTTGTTCCAATTGATCCCAAGGTATTTCGACTTATCCATTGTTAGCCCATATATCTAGATAAGCAACCACTACCTTTTCACTGGAGTTGAGCTTCTCCAATTTGACGTCATGTTCCATAGATTTTCACACTTGAGAAAGGACTTCCTATATTTCCTTTCCTATAGGCTATACTTCTTGGAAATTGTGTTTACTTGGTTTTTACTTTTAGGGTTTTTTGTATTGGTATCTACTTCCGTAGTTGCTTGGCACGAAGGTGTTGCATTGGGCTTGCTTGATTTCTTGGGTTCACTTGCATCCCATAGGAGGGAAAAGAAGTTATTAGCAAGGTGACTAGAGGCTGTCGAAAGAGGCTCTAGTAGTGCTACAAGAGGACTAAGATGAGTTTGGGTGGGAGCGGATTTGTTGTGTGGGGGGATTGTCTCAAAACTTCCTGAAACCCATATGAAGAGGAATTTGGGGGACCAACGTTAGAATATTGAGGAAATTTAGGGAAAAAATTTCCATAGTCTTGGCATAGCCTTCATTTGATAGGAATGTGTTCATAATCCAGTGGTTGAGACCATACCTCATTGTGGTATTCAATCTCCACTAATTCCAGGAGGTGTTGGGATATGTTCATATAAATAGATGTCTAGGTGTTAGTTTCTATGAGTCACTAGTGATCAGATGTGTTATTTAAATTTTTTTATAGGGTCCTAGGTCTAATTTTTAGTTGCAAATTGGTTTTGAAATAAAATTTGATAATTAGTTAGTATGTCTAGGTACATTACTTCTCCCATAATCCCATGATCAAAATTGTCATCTTGGTCATGCCATCACTCATTGTTATGAGTCATCAATAATGTGTCTTGATCACCATTTCATTAATCATCTCATGGTCATTCATACTGCAAGGTTGAAATGTCCAAATCGTCAATTTATAAATCCATTAGGTGTCATTATTAGGTCAAGTGATAAAAAAGGTCACAAAAAGTGTCATGACAACACCTAGGTCGTCATTATAGGAGTAGTAATTAGGTAAAATGTTCAAATATGACTTAAAAGTAAATTTATTTATATATAAATATGTAATTATGAATACTAAAGTTTTAAACTACAATTCACTAGCAATCCATATCATTTTGTGAAAAGACAAGGTGGGGCCACATCACCACCTAAGAGAAAATCAACCACCCATCATATAAGAAGACCAAAGGAGTAAATAATTTACTCATTCCACCCTCATAAGACATCAATACATCATCAAGAAACATTTCCACCTTCTCAAAATGTAATTTGTTGCCAAAAAATGCCAAATTTCCTCCCTCGTCATGCTTTTCTCAGCTACAGTGCGCTTTTCTCCAAAGTGTTGTGTTTTTCTCAAGGGAGAAAAATATTAATTTTCCAGGGGTTTTTACATCAACCACAGGTTCAATATCGTTAAAAAAAAAATTAAGTGGGATTCATTTTTCCCTCATCTACCTTTCTTGTGCTTCAATTCATTCTTGAAAGCTCAGAAAATCACCCTCTCCTAGCATTTGTTGTTCTTTTGGTATCATATATTTTTTGATTCATTTGCTATGAAAAACCATAAAATTAATGCTCAAAAACCCTCCCTCACCTTCCATACACCTTCCTTGAGACTTCCCTCATTTCCTTCATTTCCCTGCAAAACCTAGCCTACACTACACTTTCTTAGGCTAGGACTATGTTTTTCATTTCTATACCCATTCCCCTCACTCATTTCCAAAATTTTCACCTCCTTGGACTCTGTAAAATCTATCCCTACTCCCCAAAGATCTCCCAATAATTTAGACACTCTCAAACCCCTTCATCTCCCTCCCTTCATAAAACTCCCCCAGATCCCTTGTTTTCTTAAAACTAAACCCTAATTCCCCTTCCTAGTGAGCTAGGGTTTCACAATGGATACAGAGACAAAAACCAATGATCAGAGGAAGCATAACGGAGAAAAAATTAATAGATATGAATTGACAAAAGTTGAAGAAATCATAGCTTCACCTTTCCTCCAGAAATCTTTCCAAGAAGTGGGATGCCTTTTTTTTTCTGTGAGAAGATCCAAGAGCTAGGTTTCATTGACAAGTTGACAAGCATATTTGCCACCAATTTGGGGAGGGATAAGGCCAACATATCAGGGGTTGATTTTACTATTTCATCAGAGGCCATTTCCATAGCCATTGGGATCCTTAACCTTAGGGTGATCTGGTTCAAAAGGACATACATATATATTGAAAATTATAAAATGTTTTTGAAGCCCCCTTACAAAGTTGCTCCAAAGATTTTTTTTACTTTTAGACACTTTATTGATAAGTATGCCCATCTCATGAAGATGGTCATGAAATAATTTACATGTGAGGGTATGTTTTCAAGGATATATCAATACCATGTTATATTACTAATGCATTTCACAGGTGTTAAACCTCTTAACGTACCTCACTAACTCTAAAAAATCTTGGTCAAAATGGCGTAAAAAGTACACAGTAAAGGGGAAGATCATCATGAAATCTTGTTCCATCATGTCTTGCTGAAAATAAGTTTTTATTCGTTAACTTACATAGGTCGACTTTTCTTGGGAGGCATTCATGCAATGGACGTCTCTTTTGCCTACTCCAATTCAATCTAGCAACCAGTCTACACCTTTGACATCACCAAGACCTCAAGAATTTGGTTCCACAACCAAACTAGTAACAAGGAAAGCTAGTGCAAAGGTGACTAGAACTTGCAACGGAGGAAAAAGGTTTATGTTTGCTCATAGAATTGTGGAAAGGGCTCAGTCTAAATCAGTTAAAAAGGAGACATCAACATGAGGCACCATTGCAAGAAGAAGAACATGTACACTTTGACACTCACATGGTAGACCTAGAAATGCATGAGGAGGATAGGTCACTTGAGAAAATTATCGAGGATAAGGAAGCTGAAATCAAAGAGCTAAAGGGCGGAATTTCAAAGGCCAACTTCATGATAGAATTTCTACAACAAGAAAACATGAAGCTTAAAGTAAAGCAAGATTTTCTTAGTGAACCCAAGGAAGATTTCGAGAAGAATGAAGATAAAGGTAAATCTAGGATTGATGTGATGAGCTTGATGATAAGGAGGTGCAAATAAAACCAAGGATGCCAAGAAAAATAGGTCTCAAGAGGTAGGAAAAGCAAGAAAGTGAACCATCTCCTTCACTAAGTCAACAAGATTTTAATGAGTTGATTATAGTAGAAATTGAACAAGACAAGGAATTTTGGCTTGAAAAGGTAAATGGTCACTTAGAAAAGCTTCTCAGGAGGGGAAAAAGGGCCAAAAACCTACAGAGGCACATGGCAACACACTACTGCACAATTAATATGGTTTCTTAGATTTGGGTCAAAAACGTGAAAAGGAAATTGAGGAAGACCCTAATTAAGAAAAGGAAGAAGGATAAGCTTGATATATTGGATGAGGTCTCTCTCATTTCCTAACACATAATTTTCCAACATAAAGGGGCAATTCTGGACCATTTTTGAAGAAATATTTGAAAATTTTGAATTTTTGTGATCTTTGGCTATAACAGGAAATTCAGTCAGCAAAACTCGCAATGCTTTGGTGCTGTACTTTTTCTCGAGGGCTCCAAATTGTGAAAATTCTATATGCCTAGATAGCTTGTGACCTACACATATCATCCATCTATTTTTTGTGCCATGTCACCCTTTCGGTTGGAAGAAAAAATCCAAAAGCATGCAGAAAACCACTCTCTTCCACTGTTTTCACACTGGCACTACACTTTTAGACTGGCCTGGAGAGAATCCAATTTTCTTAGCCTTGGAGAGGAAATTTTTCTTTCTTAAGGACTCTATGGAAAACTAGACATCCTAAGTTTCCCAATGATATCTTCAGATCGGATTTTGGAGCACTAAAAGTAACTTAAAACTTCCCTCTAAGTTGCCATTGCGCTTTTCCCAAACGGTGCTTGGCTTTTCTCATAATTTTTTGTGCTTTTCCCTGGAGGTAAAATTTTTTAGTTTTATCAGTCATAGTCAACTCCTAATGATGTAATTTGTCTTTTTTTTAGTTGAAATGTTGTAAATTAATGTAATTGTGATGCTAAGGGTCAAATTGAGGTAGATTCATGCTCATAAATTCTTGTAATGTCCAAGTGAATCAGTTGGTCTAAATAGAGGGTTTGTTTTTAACTTCCCTAGATTTAGGTTTGGTTAGAGATGATCATCTAAATTGTTCCTATCATGAGAAATTCAACCCTTGAGAGGGGGAAAATATGTTTTTGTTATATATCTAGCCAAAACTAAGTCATAGGAAAGGTTGGACATTTGAGAGATGAGGGCTTGGAGCTTTGTGCACATTTTATTTTTGCAGAAATACAAGGCCAGTTGCAGTTATTATATAGGGATTCATGTGGTATGATTTTGTGAAAAATTTTTCCTTCTGTACATTACTTTTATGAATGTTTAGATATCCTTATTTCCATATCTTTGCTTCTAGTGATCTTCTTATAAGTTGCTAGACAAAATTCTGAAGTTTATGTTATATTTTGTTAGGAGTTTCATGTTTATGTTATCCATCTTATGCTAAATGAACTCATGCTTTCCAAGCTCATTTTGAACCTTTTATTTTCCACCATACAATACATTGACAACCTAAAAGTGTCACTAGACATATCTTCCTTGCCCCTATGTATCCTTTCAACTGAAAACTTTTAGATCTAACCTAGTTTCCTTGACCTCTCCTCCTCATCCAACTAAACCCTAAATTTCAAAACCCTAGAGCTCAATACCTAACCTAATATTTGTTACCCTCTCTAGTCACCTTGTTGGCTATGAGATCACAGAGACAGACCTCTCTGATTTGGTAGGACTAGCTACCAAATCCTAGGTGGTTGGAGGTTACCTCCTTCGGTCTCCTTTCTTAGCCTTGGGACATTATGGAGGATAACATCGGGCATAAGAGGAAAACCTGCGGCACTTGGTAATCTTCGAGACCTACACAAAGTCCCCAATGGAATTACCAATCAATTTCAGGATGTCCATTTCCCAGAAATCTTCTAGAAAGGAGTATAGACAAACCTAGATGAGAATTGCAATGAATTGTTCCTTCTTTGGATTGTAATAGGGTTCCTAGTGTCTCATGAAGAGTCCTACACTATTCATGAACTAATGCTGATTTCCCAGGATACGTTTACTATCCTCGAGATCTTTGAAAATTAGTGTGAAGAAACCCTTTGCTCAAAGTTGTAGGTAAAATTTTCCCTTCAATCACCATTTTAGTTGCATCCATCTTAGAATGTCTGACTCCATTGGCCACATCCCCATGTATTTGCACATAAGTTCATGGTCCTACATAAATTGTCTGGATTTCTCCAAACAGTTATTGGGAATCACCACTCTAGGTTTTTTAGTTCCTTTTGGAAAGCATCTGCCACAAATTTGGGCTTGCCACTATGCTCTAGGAGCAGGCATCTCTATTGTGTTACCTTTGTGCGCACTTGAAGTGGACGGATCAACGGTAGGATGACATGAACCTGTCAATATTTATTTTAAGGAGGCGGTCGATCCCTGTCCCTCGAGAGGGCTCGACATGCGACTTCCCAGTCAATCAACAGTGGTGAAGCAGATACGTGTAGGAGAAAGCATTGTAGAAGGGCGTTGAAGCACACTGTGAGGGATCTGAAGCCCCCGTGCCTACAGAACCTTGAAGAAACCCTAGTAGAGCATCCAATTTTTTTTAACATTCAATATTTAAACTTATGTATAGAATAAAATATTTTATTAATTAAAATATATTAACAAATTAATTAATTATATTATAAAAAAAATTTAAAAATATATTTTGCTTAATATATTAAAATAAAAGTTTCTATTTTATTTTTTTAAACTCAAATGTAACCTAAGTTATCTTTCCAAAGAGTTGACTAAATGTGAAATGAATTGTTTTTAAAAGGAGAAAGAAAGCATCATTTGTATCTTAATCTATAAGTATTTTTATTTTAAAGTAGGGCTTTTAAAATTTTGATTTAATTCGAAGTAATTATTCGGTGGATGCTAAAATTTTCTTTTCAATAACAATTAGCAGGATAGTAAGGATTTCACCTCTATAGAATATATTTAGTAATATACATAATCCGAAAATAGTATGGTTTTTAGGGATGTTTTATTGATAAGCCATATTATTGTACTAAAGACTATTTACAAATTAAAAATATTTATGATCAAGTAAGAGTAAATCTCCATTGTTAAAAATATTACCATTATTGAAGATATTATCTCTTAGTAGAAATTCTTTCGGTAAAAATCACATGTGAAAGAACGTGGTCGACGCGTTTCGAACCAACCAGTGTGGTTCATCATCAGGACTATGAGAGATCAGATCCAGACATTAAGTATAAATAGATGTAGAAATGGCTCAACTAGCCGTTAGGATATTGGCTAGTTTGACTAAGAAAAAGTAAATATTCCATTATTTATTTATTTAATTGATTAATTAATTTCTATTTCTTTATTTATTATAATTATTTTAATAAATTTTTACAACCTTTAATATATTTAAACATCTAATTGACCAATTCAATAATATAATGGTAAATAATTTAACCAATCTTGGTGCATATATGTAATTTTTTTTATTAAATTATATAATAATCAATTATTATTAATAATTAATAAATATATTTAATTCTTATCCATGTAATTTAACAAAGTATCAATTCAATAGTCAAACATGGAGTCAAACCAATTATAGAGAAAAATAAATAAATAAATAAAAATACAAAATAAAATAAAATAAAATATAAATATAAATAAATATATAATAAATAAGAAAAAATAAAAACAAAAATAAAATATAAATACAAATTAATAAATAAAAATAGAAATATTTTATTATTATCATTATTATTTTAAATAAATAAATAAAGTATAAAAAATAATTAAATAAAATTAATTAATTAAATAAATAAATATAAATATAAATATAAATAAGTTAAAAAATCTAAATAAAGTATAAATAAATAAATAAATATAAATATAAATATAAATATAAATATATAAATATATAAATATAAAAATAAATAAATCAAGAATATAAAGCAGGAATCCAACACCTGCTGATATTCCAACCGTCGTCTCTATTGAGATTAACGGGTCGTTTTTCAATTTCAATAGCCTCTCTCAACTTACGATGATGGAAATGGTCGATTCTAGCAATGACCTTAGCATCTTCTATGCAAATATGATGGTTAGTCTTTTCTGCATGCTCAGCTAAGGCGGACGAGCAAGATCTTCTATGCTTGATATCAACAGCATGCTCACAGATCCTTTGATTAATAGACCGACCCGTCTCACCAATGTAAGGAGTCCCACAGGAACAGGGAATGATGTAGACACCTTTTCCATCCCTGGGGTCAATCGGATCTTTAACCAATTTTAGAGAACTACGAATTGTATTAAGAGGCTTGAAATAAGAGGATACCTTATGATTTTTAAGGATTTTAGAAATCTTATCAGTGGTACCCTAGATGAACGGAAGGCTGACACTGCCATACCATTCACTCGGTTCTTTTTTATTTTTATTCTTAAAAGAAGGACCTTTCTCCGCTTTGAGGAAAGCTTTGAGGCCCTGCGACAAACTATAACCATTATTACAAAAGACATTCAACAAATGGATCTTTTCCCTCTCAAGGTGAGACTCATCAGAGATTCTCAGCGCCCTCGTGGCTAAGGTGCTAAGGACGCCTAATTTCTGAGCAGGGAAATGGTGGGAGCTAGCATGAAGATACTTCTCAGTATGAGTTTTCTTTCGAAAAACTTGATGGGAGAAAGAACCATCATCATTTCTAGAGATAAGGACATCAAGGAAAGGAAGGCTACCATCCACCTCATGTTCCATGGTGAATTTTATGGAACTAGATTGGCTATTCAGATGAAGGAAAAATTGATCTAACTTATCTTTACCATGAGGCCAGACAACACAAGTATCATCAACAAACCTTTTCCATAACTTTGGCTTGAAAAGAGCTGAGGAAAGAGCCCTAGATTCAAAGTCCTCCATAAATAGATTCGCAACAATCGGGGAAAGCGGAGAACCCATGGCAACACCACAAGTTTGCTCATAGAATTCACCTTCAAAACTATTGATGATAGATTTGTTAGTTTTGATGTTGTTTCACTTTACACCAATATCCCCATCAATGAGGCTGTTGACGTTATTAATCGCATTACTGATCCTGACACAGCCCATTTGGTAAAACTTTGTTTAACCTCCACTTTCTTTAGTTTTGAAGGTGAATTCTATGAGAAAACTTGTGGTGTTGCCATGGGTTCTCCGCTTTTCCCGATTGTTGCGAATCTGTTTATGGAGGACTTTGAATCTAGGGCTCTTTCCTCAGCGCTTTTCCAGCCAAAGTTATGGAAAAGGTTTGTTGATGATACTTGTGTTGTCTGGCCTCATGGTAAAGATAAGTTAGATCAATTTTTCCTTCATCTGAATAGCCAATCTAGTTCCATAAAATTCACCATGGAACATGAGGTGGATGGTAGCCTTCCTTTCCTTGATGTCCTTATCTCTAGAAATGATGATGGTTCTTTCTCCCATCAAGTTTTTCGAAAGAAAACACATACTGAGCAGTATCTTCATGCTAGCTCACACCATTTCCCTGCTCAGAAATTAGGCGTCCTTAGCACCTTAGCCACGAGGGCACTGAGAATCTCTGATGAGTCTCACCTTGAGAGGGAAAAGATCCATTTGTTGAATGTCTTTTGTAATAATGGTTATAGTTTGTCGCAGGGCCTCAAAGCGGAGAAAGGTCCTTCTTTTAAGAATAAAAATAAAAAAGAACCGGGTGAATGGTATGGCAGTGTCATCCTTCCATTCATCCAGGGTACCACTGATAAGATTTCTAAAATCCTTAAAAAGTATAAGGTATCCTCTTATTTCAAGCCTCTTAATACAATTCGTAGTTCTCTAAAATCGGTTAAAGATCCGATTGACCCCAGGGATGGAAAAGGTGTCTACATCATTCCCTGTTCCTGTGGGACTCCTTACATTGGTGAGACGATTCGGTCTATTAATCAAAGGATCTGTGAGCATGCTGCTGATATCAAGCATAGAAGATCTCTCTCGTCTGCCTTAGCTGACCATGCAGAAAAGACTAACCATCATATTTGCATAGAAGATGCTAAGGTCATTGCTAGAATCGACCATTTCCATCATCGTAAATTGAGAGAGGCTATAGAAATTGAAAAACGGCCCGTTAATCTCAATAGAGACGATGGTTGGAATATCAGCAGGTGCTGGATTCCTACTTTATATTCTTGATTTATTTATTTATGTATTTATTTATTTATTTATTTTATTTATATTTATTTTTATATTTAATTAATTAATTAATTTTATTTATTTATTTATACTTTATTTATTTATTTTTATTTATATTTATATTTATATTTATTTATTTAATTAATTTATTCTATTTATTTATTTTTTATACTTTATTTATTTATTTAAAATAATAATAATAATAATAATAAAATATTTCTATTTTTATTTATTAATTTGTATTTATATTTTATTTTTGTTTTTATTTATTTATTTTTTCTTATTTCTTATTTATTACTTATTATTTACTTATTTATATTTATTTATATTTATATTTTATTTTATTTTATTTTGTATTTTTATTTATTTATTTATTTTTCTCTATAATTGGTTTGACTCCATGTTTGACTATTGGATTGATACTTTGTTAAATTACATGGATAAGAATTAAATATATTTATTAATTATTAATAATAATTGATTATTATATAATTTAATAAAAAAATTTACATATATGCACCAAGATTGGTTAAATTATTTACCATTATATTATTGAATTGGTCAATTAGATGTTTAAATATATTAAAGGTTGTAAAAATTTATTAAAATAATTATAATAAATAAAGAAATAGAAATTAATTAATCAATTAAATAAATAAATAATGAAATATTTACTTTTTCTTAGTCAAACTAGCTGATATCCTAACGGCTAGTTGAGCCATTTCTACATCTATTTATACTTAATGTCTGGATCTGATCTCTCATAGCCCTGATGATGAACCACACTGGTTGGTTCGAAACGCGTCGACCACGTTCTTTCACATGTGATTTTTACAGAAAGAATTTCTACTAATTTATATTATGGATCACAGAAGCTTAGATTCCAAAAATATTATCTCTTTTTATAAAAATATATAAATCACAAAAATGGTAATTGTTTTTTTTATTATTATTATTATTATTATTATTATTATAATTAAATTATATTTTAACTAAATACTTTTGTTTTTTTTTATCCTTTAAAATATGACGATAAAATGTTTTGATATTTATTATAAACTTATATATAAACATTTAACAATCATTTATTTTATATAATTTTATTAGTTATATCTCTAACACCATCATTAAATAGAAAATACAAACAAACCTAACTCCATCATAGCCATTGAAAATTAGATTTGTAGATTTGTATTTGAATGGTGAAGGAGCCCCGAAAAAAATACATCTACTAGAACCTAAATGATAAATGATGTTATAGTAACTGAAATTTATATCCACCAGTAGATGCACATCAAATATTATAATAATAAAAATAAATTGATCAAAATATATAAACTATGTTATAAATCTATGTAAAATATTTCTGAATGTTTTTTTGCTTTTAAATATTTGTAATTATCAATTTGTTTCCAATACATTGAAAGTATTATATCTTCACCAAATTAAAAAGGATTTAAAAAAAATATATATTTGAATTTTGGCATTGGATTGTATAATGTATATTGGATACGATTTTTATCCTATCTTTATCATGTGGAGAAGTGTATTGTATTACACTTAGTATAAGAGAAATGTATAATTTTTTCAATAATCAATTATTAATTTAAATATATTATTTTTATAATAAATATATAATATTTTTAAAATAAAAATTAATATTAATTATAATAAAATGTTAAAATAAATTATTTGATAATAAGAAAAATGTGTAATTCATCTATATATTTATATAGAATTAATAGTTAGCATTTAAAAAATATTATTAATAATAAACAAATTCAATATGATTTATTACTAAAATATTTAAATATAATTAGATAAAATTAATGTGTAAAGTTTAGTTTATAAATAAAATATTTTAATGATTATAATAATCAAATATTTTAATGGTAATAAGAAATTTAATATTTCAATAAATGGAATATATGGTTAAAAATTTCTGAGAATTATTTAGTGAGTTTTGCCTTCAGTTTCTTTCGTCGTTGGATGTGGGATGTCGTTTTTTGTGGGAATCCTTCTGTAGCCTTATTCTACAACTCTTCTTACTCTTTCTTACTTCTCTCTACCTATTCATTCGAGGGCCTTTAGATAGGCGATTCACTTTGATTAGATTATGACTACATTATTTTATACTACTCACCAAACAAGGAGATACCAATTGGAAAAGAGATTGGGCCCTGGAAGCTACTTTATTAATGTGATTATTTCTATTCATGGTTCTTTTTACCCAATCCTCTTTCATCTCGTATTTTACTTTCTCTACATTATCCTTGCCTTTACTTTTCACTATTTTCTCGATAATTATTTAGTGAGTTTTGTTTGAAATTTAGTGGAAATTTATCAGAATTACAAGTTTGAATTTTGTAACATACACAATCTAATGTCCAAAAGAACTTTTAAAAAATTGAATCCATTTATCCTAACCATGGATTTATGGAAAGTCTACAATGTACAAATTGTATTTAAATTTTATAAATCCATTTATAAAGCGTAATTTATTTTTTTAAATAATGAATGAGTATTTTTACTATATTTATATAATATACCACATTAATCATAAACTAAAATTTTCTACATCCAAATCTAAAATTGGCCTATCCATGGGTGTAGCACAATAGATATAATAATCTTTATAATAATCTTGTCTCTATGCAGTGGAGAAGTGATTGATATTGTTTATACTAAAATTTTCTACATCCAAATCTAAAATTGGCCTATCCATGGGTGTAGCACAATAGATATAATAATCTTTATAATAATCTTTATAATAATCTTGTCTCTATGCAGTGGAGAAGTGATTGATATTGTTTATACAAATCTCATTGTGTTAAATTTAGGGATACATTAGGGAATAACGTTGTTTTTCAATTAAAATTCAAACACCGAGGATGAGTCTCAAAAAGCATGAGAGGATACTAGTTTTTGGGTAGGCGCATATTTACATAATAAAGGCTATTTATTTTTTTATTTATTTACATGTTGTGATCATGTTGCTTAATACATTAAATGGTTTATATTGTCTTGTATCTATTTATTTACACCTTGTGCTCTTGTTTCTTAATAAATTACAGGGTATTGATTGTCTTGTCTATTCATGAGAGAAGAAAACATCATGTCATGGTTTTGTTACATGTACGTAGGATGAGAAAATTGGGTTTTGTTTTCTCTAGAAATATACATACTTATTGATCTACCTAGTCTCAAAACAGGGTTGACAAGTTTAACGAGAAATGGAATTAAGAAGGATTTGTAAATACACAATTAGGAATAGGCTACGCTTAAAAGACATGGGGAAAAGGTAGTTGGGAAGATATCTATATTAATCTTGGTTGGTGTTGTGTAGGTAAATACCCTTTGTGGACAGAGGCGATCCTTCTAGCCCTAGGGTGGGTCTAGCAGCAAGAGGACATGCTAATGTGTCGATCCCTATTTAATGAATGAAATGAGTCGGGATAGATTGTCCTACCTGTAATCCAATGCAGTTGTCATATCTATAACAACGATCTCCTGATCCTCACCCCAACACATCGCGATCTTTCAACAATGGTACTCGGGTGCCTGCACCAAGATCAAAGGACAAAAGCAACATACAAGACAATAATTTCATTCATAACTACCTAATTATTTAGGGAGAATTAAACATATTGCGTAAGATAAATCACATCAACACAAGACGAGAACCAAAATATCAGTCATATATATATTAAGAGAAAGAAAGAGATCTTACAACCAGAGCCTTGACGCCGCAGCCTCCTTCAACGAGTCTAATAAAAACGCGTCTCGAGCCTTCGTCGAGGAGTTTGGACTTGGCGAGGAAATAAGGCTAACCTCTCTCTCGACAAGGGTCTCTCTTTTCTCTATCTCACACTAGTTATATCAGACTGTTTCAGCAAAACGTTCAGCAATTTCTATTTAGTGAGTTGCATCTATGTGAGAGAGGTGTATTTATAGAAGGAGAGGAGGAGCATTAGGGGAATTTTGAGGTCTAAAATGGGCCTCCTAAGAAAAATGTACTACAAAAATAAACTTTATAACAACCAATACGATTCAAGATGATGATGTCAACCATGGGGGATGATTTACCATTTTTTAAATAAAAGGGTAAAAATATTAAAAAATAATAAAATAATAAAACTACTTTTTCAACTCGTATTTTCAACTTATCTCCTAAAATGTTTACTCAAATTTCGAGTGGGAGTACTCGTTGGATGAAAAATTTAATTCCTCATCCAAAGAGTACCCATGTTGCATACTTTCGATGAACTCTACTAGACGAAAAATGAGAAATACATAAAAAAACATGACTGTAATCACGTTTTTTTATGTATTTCTCATTTTTCGTGTAGTAGGACCCATCGAAAGTATGCAACATGGGTACTCCTTGGATGAGGAATTAAATTTCACATCCAACGAGTACTCCCGCTCGAAATTTGAGTAAAAAATTTGGGAGATAAGTTGAAAATATGAGTTGAAAAAATAGTTTTTTCATTTTTCCCTTTAAAATTTGATGATGTCGTCAAATCTTATTTGATTTTTTCCACTATTATTTTATAATTTCCTTAGGAGGCCCATTTTAGACCTCAAAATTCCCCTAATGGTTGGGATCCCTCAAATGGTGGAAGGGAGGCCTTATACTTTGGGAGGTTTCGCCAAAAGGAGGAAACAAGAAGCCAAAGGAATGTGCTCGACTTTATTCAGTCGAACAACCCAAGCTTACTCGCTCACGAAGTAGTTAGATGGGAAAATTTGCTTCTATATTTAAAAAAAATTTAAAAAACAGCTCGGCGCAGGAAGCTGACTGAGACAGAGCGCTAATGGGCAAGGAGTCTAGTGTTAATTTCCTTTATCAGCGCGAGGACATAACTGCCTACCAGCGCCAATCCAAAAGCATGTGTTTTTTATGGTCTCTTCTAGGAAAATTCAATAGATTAAATGTTCTTCTCATTGCAAGGGATGCAATCATACTTTTTGCAAGGCATGAAACTTGATATAAGTCATAAAACGGTCCTCCAATGTGCAGGATGGGGATTGCAGGGACAGTGACAAAATGGTGTGTAACAGATGCCCCCTAAAGCATGAGGTCCGAGAGAGAGGGAGGAGTTAAATCCTTTACGAGAACGCGTTCGAACCAAACACCGCCGTTGGAATACCTGCAAGTACAAATACAACTGATATCTCTGATACATGAACATGTGGCATGGGTGCAGCCATCCATAATAGAGTACATAAAAAATAATATTTGAGCTATTGACATAGCCATCCATCAATAAGGATCAACAAATAGACTTAGGTATAATCGCAGCCATCCAATCAAAAGATTCATGCATATAGTCATGATAAACCAAAATATCCCGCAACCTGGAACTTATCAGACAAAACCTAGAGTCTTGCACTCCATCCTGACCCGAACAAGTACAAATTCAAGAATGTGAATATGTGAGTTGAAGTTGAACATGCAAGAAAATCACCTGATTACCAGCCAATGATGAAATTTGTTAACAGGCACAAGAGAAACATCAAATAATGACAATGGCTCTCAAGGTACAACTAGTACAATCCATGGAATGTGAACAGTGATCTGGTGTCAAACACCCGTATAATCACTTGATTGAAGGGCAATGATGTGGACTTTTTGTCGAAAGAAAAGAACTTGTCATTGAGGCAGGCAAGCTCCAAGGTACTGGAAGGGAGTCTCTAAATCAAATTCCTAGACAATGAGCTAAAGTCGACAAGAAGTGACCTAGTCGAAGGAGGGGCATAATTTTTCCCACATCATCGACATGAGACAGAGGAACATGATGATAATGAATGAGGACCAAAAACAGGATCAGAGGGAGGTTGAAAACTGCAAAGACAAACTTCTCTTGAGCATAGTAGCAACATGACTCTAGATTTGGAAGTATTTGACATCAATGGATCTGAGGTCATGATGACGTGGAAAAGAGTGAATGAGAGGTAAAAATAGACTACCAAAACCCATGGAGGAAAAAATGATGAAATGAGATTTCCCCAACCCAACATGAATGTAAATGAGTATCATGTTCAAGAGTGACATAGTTCCGACATGACTCAGAACTAGTTCCATTTCCCCCCACCATTACTGGTGAGTACCCCAATTATTTAAAAAAAAAAAAAACTTGAAGGGGATAGAATGTGCTTATCATGTAAGTTTTTCCTTAGGACAAACCCATCCTACTACATTTTATGAGCCCTAGGAAGGAGGAACTCGTTGACGTCATAATGACAGTTTCTGATGTCATTTAGGGTTTAAGGAATTTGACAAAGGTAAAACTCGGCATCTTTTTATGTTTAGAGAGTTTGAAAAGAAGTGGAAAAGAAAACTCGACCAATTCCTTTTTGTAAGTAGTCTCATAGATCCGAAAAGGTACAAAATTGTGTCTGAGAGAACCTCTTAATCGCGATAGGCTAAGGTATTCCTTTTTCGTAAATAATTTATCCTAGCCCGAAAAAGGGGTAAACGTATACTAGTATATATCGTTTCATAGCCATTTAACTAGTTGAAAACGATAAGAGTCTCAACAATATTTTCAATTTTAGAGAGTTAGAAGAGAGCTAAATGATGACTCCAATAGTGACTTCTTCTTGTTTTTACTGAGTCTGAAAAAGTATAAAATAAAACTCGTTACTTCATCATCATTACGCTGAAAACCTGTCGCTGCACAAGAGACGCACGTAAAATCCATTTCTCAAAATAACTTAGCGAAATAATTGAAAAATACTCTTTAAAACCTAATTGGGGTTCTGAAAATTTATAAAATTCCAAATATGGTAAAAAATAAATTACTTTTCACTTTTACCTCTTGTGAGAAATTTGTTACCCTTTTTCACTATGATTTTGCGACATTGATAGTGGGCAATCCGGAAGACCGATATTGAATCCGTCAGTTCTAGGTAAGAGCGAACATCCTTCCCTACATTTTAATTATACTTTCATTACTTGCAACCCCAATTTTGTAGATATGTGGGGGATTTTTCAAAAAATAGGGCACGACAGTTGGTGTGGGTATCAGGCATGGACTCGTGCCAACTGGCCTAAAATTTGAACTAGGGCGCGCCAACCAACTTAAAATTTTAACTGGGGCGTGTCAACCACGAAAGTAAATTTTAGCATGTAATTTTAAACAAGAAAGTCCAATTCAACTATTCAAAATCTTTGGATTTGGCTAATGAAAACCATATGGATGTTTTTATGGGTGTGAAAAGGAGAAATGGTGATCGAATGGAAAGAACAAGAACACAATGAAGAAGATGAGGAAGCCAAGGGAAATAGAAGATGCATGGAAACTCTCAGAGATTACAGGCTCAAGAAATTATTTATGACACCATGTCACAGAGCTCAACTGGAACTGTTGTAGTACTTAATCATTTTCTAGGATGTCGATCAGGAAAAATTAATTATTCATGACCAAAAACTTGAGATTGAAGTCTCAGATGTTTATTTCAAAACCAGACTATAGCAGAGGGGGGCTATACCAATCATGACTAGCACCCAGCCCTCAATGGAAAACATGAGTATGGTAATTGACAGGGTGTGCCCAAGGGCAAGGAAAGGATTGAGAAGTGGAAAAGTAGACATCCAAACTATTTCGAATTTGGCACTAAAGGTAGTGTTGCACACCATCACACGATTTGATGGATCGCAGGTGTTGCACGAGACCACAAAGACACAGCTAATTCTTGTTGTAGATTGCATGGCACCGACCCTCTACAACTGGGTAGAGGTGGTAACAATCATCATGAAGTGTCAACTGACAAAATGCAAGAAAACCAAACTGAAGCAGTTTAGCCACGTGTCCATATTGGTATCGTTCGTCTTGGAATGACTACCAATCTTCCAGTGTATGGAGGTAATAGTTCTGACACCACCAAACTAGGAGACACAGATGGCTCGTTGGGTAGCTTCAATGCTAAGGTTAGGGGGCAATCAATAGATATCCTAGAGACCAGAGTTATTTGAGTTGCTCCGCCGACAGTTGATTGTCGTGCAACACTAGCCTTACTCTAGCACAGATCTCACTGCTGATGTAGATCTCCCACTCCTAGAAGGAGAGGATTGGGATTAAGTACTGGGTAAGACTCATTTTTTATTTTGTTAAGAATTATGATTTTTTTGTTATGCATGTTATGACATTAATCCATGTAATTACAAATGTTGGCCCATAGAGACCTGCAGGTATGTCCTTGACAGAGCAGCGGATTCCTCGCGACTTTGATGTGGCCTCTCATGCTGAGGGAGGTGAGGAGGAGGAAATCATACACAACATTGAGGGAATCTCCCATGGGGTCCCAGACTATGCGCAATTCGATGATGTTCCTTGTGCGTACCAGAGACACACTACAAGTGTGTCAAATCATGTTGATCACCTGCTGAGGTGTCCTATACGGGCAGTGACATGTTATCATAAGCGTAACGTTGAATAAACACCTAGGTTTTATTTCCTCATATTTTTTGAGAGACATGATGTCTCAAGATGTAACCGAAACATACATATTTTGTGGACTTATGATGCACATGGATGCAAACGCTCAATATATATATATATATATATATATATATGCCTGTATGGATCTTTGTCATGTGATGATGATTTTTTTACAAATTACGCAAATTTCTATCTAATACAATGTCAACTATTGTGTGAGTTAATGCATTCATTCATCTAGGAATATGTTGATATGTAATGCAATAAAAATACCTTTCCAGTAAACGAACATGAAAATACAACCTTAAGATTCAAGGTTAAGGAGTGATAGTCTGCATAATAAGCAATGATTCAAAAGGTGGGAAAATGCTCACAAAGCACACCAAGCAAAAAAGGTTTCATTTTTACGCAAGCTCAAAAACAAAGGTAAACTATGCTTGAGACTAGTTTCATTTTTACACAAGATCGAAAGACACATAAACTATGCTTGAAAAGAGGGTATGCCCCCAGTATGGTGACTAAATTTAAGGTACATGCCCCGCAAGCTTCAGTCCAGCTACAGTTAATGAAAAGAAAACGGAGTGAAGGCTAAAATTATGAGATCAAAGAAAGACTCGACTAGGATCTTATGAGATCTTATCAAAGACTTGAATGGAAAAGGAAATTGTTTCATTGTTTTAACGAGGTTGAAAAATTAAAAGAACTATCCTCATGACCTAATTCATTTTTTAACGAGGTTGACATAGAAAATGAACCATCCTCATGACACCTTGTTTCATTTTTTAACGAGCTTGGCACAAGAAAAGGAACTCTACTCTGATGACCTTGTTTCATTTTTTAAGGAGCTTGACACAAGAAAAAGAACTCTACTCCAATGAACTTTAATCATAATGAATAAGAGGTCATGGCTTCTAAGGGGTTCGCATATTATGGGAGAAAAACATCTTGGAAATTGCAATTGAATGCCCCAAGTCGAGGGTACTTGATGACACTATCACTAGATGAGGGCAGTGAACAAGTGGCCACATAATTAACTCGTGGCGGGGAAGATACAATTGGTGGATAAATATTCGACATAGATGATGGTGGGCTAGCTACCACCTCAAGACCAAAGAATGAAATTTGATCAATGGTCACGATCCGACCTTTGTGTGGAAAATAGATCACAAGAAAGAGGGAAGAGACAAGTGCACCCATGGCATAAGCATAGTCGTGCCCCAAGAGTAAATTGAAATACAAGGGGCCTGGAACAACCATCATGTCTATATTGATGGTATTTCCTCCCAAAGTAATAGGAAACTTTGGAAGGATCCCTAATGGTTGACTTGTTCCTCTGTTAAATGCCAACAGATTCTGCGTAATAGGATCAAGAGATGGAGAAACAAAAGCTTGCCATGTATTTGAAGACAGAACACTAACAGATGTGCCTTCATCTATAATCATGCTAGGTATGACCATATCAAAGGCCTATACCGTGATCTCAAAAGGCACATAAGAAGGAAGATGGTATCCTGGAAATCAAATCCAATTGAACGAAGTGACCAAACTACTTGAAGGGGGTACCATAGAAATGATATGGTCATCCCAGAGTGTTACCAGAGTAAGAGGAGCATCGTCATGGATCATAGACATGGGATTAGGAAGTGCAACTTCTTGAGTCACACGGACGGGAGGATCTTTCTCCAAGTCTAAGGAATCTGAAGAAATAAGAAGAACGTGAGGGGAATGAGATCCAATCTCGATGGAAAAGACCTGATGACCCATAGGGAGATTCAAATCGACTGATTCCATGACCAATGGTTACTTGAGAATGGATTTGTGAATTTGAATTTCCAAGGGAACGAGATCGACCAAGGATAAATCTTGACTGATCATTGAATCAACTAGCATAGGACTCCAAGAATGCTTCTGGTAACCAACCATAAGGCATGGTGCAGAAATAGTAGGGTTGGCCAACACTCTCGTGGCTTCATTCATGTATAGATAATGGTGAATGGGATGACGCACTTCACACAACTTATAGGGATTTGTATTCTTACCTTGTTTCTTATGAGTCTTATTATGGCTAGTTGAATATGTGCCACCAATATGACTTATAGAAGCCAAAGGAAACGACGGATGGCCATCAGACCATACTTAAAGTACCTTGGGAATTCTAGGGCAGTCTCGAAGAAGGTGGTCTCCTTTGCACAACATGTAAGGGAATTTGAATTTTTGTGGAAGGTTGGATGGTTTATCAAGGGAAGGTGTCTAAGGCGCAATAGCCGTAGAGTTGACCTCTCTATTATTTGATTTCTTCCTTTTTATCTTCCTCTTCTTCTTCTTAGCCACCTAGTTACTATAACCCAAAATTTCACTAGACGAAGTAGAAGAATAGGACGAAGAAATAGGCGAAGAAGGGGAGAGGTCCACCTTAGAATCAAAATGATGCTCTTCAGGTGAAGAAGATGGTTGTACAGAGGATGGAAAACTTGAGACCACTGAGTTTGATAATAACCATACAGGCAAACCAATAGTTAACCCACGAAGGGAAAATGTTGCCATATAAGGAGCACCAACATTCCCAAAAGTAGGGAAAGGACCAGGATTCCCCTCAGAGGGGATTCCTGTGTTGGTAAACTCCGAAAACGTTGCCAATGGAAATAACCGTAAAAAAAACACTAAGGAATATAACTTTAACCAGGATTATTATTATGTTGACAATTAATATTTTAAGAAATTGAAAAAAAATTCTGTCGTTTCATATTTTAAGAGTCGAGAAACAGGCAAAAGGTGACTCTATCACTTTCAGGTTTAAACGAGCATGAAGGGACAAGTGCTCGATGATATTTTCACTTTTAGAGAGTCATGAAAATATCAAAATGAATACTAAGGTAATCTAAGCAAGAGGGTGTACCAAGTTTCTGTGAACTGCCATATACACCTTGGTGATCAAATGAAAGAGAAATGACCAAGGACTTGATGTACATGTAGGTAGTCTCCCTGAATGTTGTGTTTGGTGTATCATGATTACAGGGCGACAGACTCGACTTCCAATGGATAAATTATTGCAACCTATGAGGGTCTCCCTTTATATATGCGACAGTATAGGGAGCACAAGTATTTACTAATGATGTCTAATACCAGGTGGCGAATGATAGCTACTAGGTTTAACGACGCCAGAACACATCACTAGCCCGGACCTCTAAAATATGTGTGTTAGGTTTCAATGCTTCCTTAGGTTGATTGAATTGATTTTAAAGGTTGATCATGAATTAATGTTTTGATTTCAAGGCCTTAACGAATGTGATTTTTAATTCCTAAATTCACACTACATGCAAAAGAACATCATTTCCATTCAATGAATGCTAGATGAGAGAAGGATAGGAAAATTTAACAAAGTATCAATCAATGAAAACATAAGAAGAATTTCACTAATGCATCTAATACAACAAAACGAGAAAATGAAAACTCTTTCCTAGTTCACTAAGAGATAGTTATGCAAAAGAATTTTTCATTTTTGATTCAAGCAAAATAATGCAATTTTTTTTTTTTAGATGAATGAAGCACACAATGTGTTGTTACACTAAAAATCAAAGAAAACACTAGTTTTAAGCACTACGAATGTAAATATTTAAAATGAATAAATCGAATGCAATACAAACATAAAATGCACTCAAAACAAGAATGCACTCTTGAAAGAAAACAAAGGGATTTCAAAACGATCCAACGAGGAATGTGATCTATGCTCGAAGTGACGAAATGGAGAGTCAAACGAAAAAAAAAGTGATCATCCAACGAACCAAAGACATGAAGAACTGAGAGAAAGACTAACACAATTAGTCAGTGAATTAAAATGACAAATATTAAAGCGACTCAAACTTAACTCAGAAGGCTTAGTGAGGAGAGGGCCAAACAAAGAACATAAGACACCTATAAACCCTAGGGCTACAAAACTTCACTGATAACATAATGGAAAAACAACTGAGAAGATAGGGATTACAGAGTAAAAACAATCTCAAAAGACCAATTGCAAGGTAAAAAACCAATCTAGAGCCAAAAAATACTGACAAAAACTCAGCAAGGAGGTCAAATCAAATCCTAGAGGATTCAGCGCGACTGTTAGGCTGTAATCCGAACCTAACATGGGTTGGTGCAACTGTGACAAATGCAGCAAGTGCCAATTAGCATGACTGTTCAAGTAAACATTGCACAAAGCTAGAAAAATATGAGAAAAAAGATAAAACCACTAATTAGAGGTTAGGCTTGACACTCTAGAACTAAACAGGATGGTTTAAAACAGTCAGGAAAATAAAGAAAAGAAGAAAAGAAATCAAATGATCAAAGTCGACTTGACAAGTCAAACACTCAAAAAACAATGGAACGACAAACACACGCTGAATCCCTAGCAGAGTCGCCAACTTGTTGTGTAGGTGAATCCCCTCTGCAGACAAAGGTGATCCCTCTAGCCCTAGGGTGGGTCTAGCAGAAAGAGGACATGTTAATGCATCAATCCCTAGTTAATGAATGAAATGATTCAGGATAGATTGTCTTACCTGTTATCCAATGCAGTTGTTGTATTTGTAACGGCGGTCTCCTAATCCTCGCTCTGATACGTCGCGATCCTTCAGCAATGGTACTCGGGTGCCTGCACAAATATCAAAGGACAAAGGTAGCATACAAGACAATAATTGCATTCATAACTAGATAATTATTGAAGGATAATTAAACGTATTGCGTAAGATAAATCACATCAACACAAGATGGGAACCAAAACATCAGTCATGTATATATTAAGATAAATAAAGAGATTACAATCAGAGCCTTGACATCGCAGCCTCCTTCAGCGGGTCTAGTCAAAACGTGTCTTCAGCATTCGTCGAGGAATTTGGACGTGGAAAGGCAATAAGCCTAAGCCCTCTCTCGACAGGGGCCTCTCTCTAGTTTATCTCACACCAGCTATATCAGACTGTTTCAACAAAATTTTCATCAATTCCTATTCAACTAGCTACATCTATGTGAGAGAGGTATATTTATAGAAGGAGATGAGGAGATTGGGATGCCTCAAATGCTGGAAGGGAGGCCTTATCCTTTGGGAGGTTACCCCAAAAGGAGGAAATAAGAAGCCAAAGGAAGGTGCTCGATGTTATTTAGTCGAACAACCCAAGCTGACTTGCTCACGAAGTAGTTAGCTTGGAAACTTCTCTTCTATATTTAAAAAAATTTCCAAAAATAGCTCGGTTCAGGTAGCTCACTGAGACAGAGTGCCAATGGGTGCGAGGTCCAATATTAATTTCATTTATTAGTACGAGGCCATAACTTCCTACCAATGCCATCCCAAAAGAATGTGTTTTTGATGGTCTGTTCCTAAAAAATTCATCAGAGGAAATTTTCTTCTCATGGCAAGCAATGCAATGATACTTTTTGCAAGGCATGACACTTCATATAAGTCACAGAAATGGTCCTCCAATCTGTAGGATGGTGATTGTAGGGACGGTGATAAAATTTTGTGTAACTTTTGGTTATAGTATTTGAATTAACTTTGAGTGTTTCACCTACATAATAAATTTCAATCTGTTTACTGAAGTTATAAATGGATTTAGAACCTAAAAAAGGGGTAAACGTATACTAGGTAGATATGGTTTCATAGCCATTTAACGAGTTCAAAACAATAAGAGTCTCAACAATATTTGCAATTTTAGAGAGTCAGAAGAGAGCTAAAAGATGACTCCAACAATGAATTCTTCTTTTTTTTACCGAGTCCAAAAAGGTATAAAATACAACTCGTTACTTCATCATTATTACGCTGAAAACCTGTCGCTGCACAAGAGACGCACGTAAAATCCATTTCTCAAAATCACTTAGTGAAATAATTGAAAAATACAATTTAAAACCTAATTGGGGTTTTAAAAATTTATAAAATGCCAAATATTGTAAAAAATAAATCACTTTTCACTTTTACCTCTTGTGAGAAATTTATTACCCTTTTTCAATACAATTTTGCGACGTTGACAGTGGGTAATCAGGAAGACCAATATCGAATCCGTCAGTTCTAGGTAAGAGCTAACATCCTTCCCTACATTTTAATTATACTTTCATTACTTGCAACCCCAATTTTGTAGATCTGTGGGGGATTTTTTTAAAAATAGGGCATGGCGGTTGGTGCGGGTATCAGGCATGGACTCGTGCCAACCAACCTAAAATTTGAACTAGGGCGCGCCAACCGACTTGAAATTTAAACTGGGGCACGTCAACCATGAAAGTCAATTTTAGCATGTAATTTTAAACAAGTAGGCCCATTTAAACTATTCAAAATATTTGGATTTGGCTAATGACAACCATATCAATGTTTTTGCGGGTGTGAAAAGGAGAAATGGTGATTGAATGGAAAGAACAAGAACACAATGAAGAAGATGAGGAAGCCATGGGAAATAGAAGATGCATGGAAACACTCTGAGATTACAGGCTCAAGAAATTATTTATGACACCATGTCACAGAGCTCAACCGGAACTGTTGTAGTACTTGATCATTTTCTGGGACGTTGATCAGGAAAAATTAATTATTCATGACTATAAACTTGAGATTGAAGTCTCAGATGTTTATTTCAAAACTGGACTATTGCAGAGGGGGGCTGTACCAATCCTAACTGGCACTCGGCCCTCAATGGAGAACATGAGTATGGTTATTGACAGGGTGTGCACAAGGGCAAGGAAAGGATCGGGAAGCGGAAAAGTAGACATCCAAACTATTTCGGATTTTACACTAAAGGTAGTGTTTCACACCATCACACGATTTGATGGATCGCAGGTACCGCACGAGGCCACAAATATACAGCTACTTCTTGTTGTAGATTGCATGGCACCAACCCTCTACAACTGGGTAGAGGTGGTAACAATCAACATGAAGCGTCAACTGACAAAATGCAAGAAAACCAAGCTAAAGCAGTTTAGCCATGTGTCCATATTGGTATCGTTCATCTTAGAATGAATACCAATCTTCTAGTGTTAAGAGGTAATAGTTTTGACACCACCAACCCAGGAGCCACAGATGGCTCGTTGGGTAGCTTCAATGCTAAGGTCAGGGGTCAGTCAATAGATATCCTGGAGACCAGAGTTATTTGAATGGCTCCGCCGATAGTTGATTGTCATGCAAGACTAGCCTTAATCTGGCACAAATCTCACTGCTGATGTAGATCTCCCACTCCTAGAAGGATAGGATTGCGATGAAGTACTGGGTAAGTCTCATTTTTATTTTGATGAGAATTATGATTTTTTTGTTATGCATGTTATGACATTAATCCATGTAATTGCAGATGTTGGTCCAGAGAGACCTGTAGGTATGTCCTTGATAGAGCAGTGGATTCCTCGCAACTTTGATGTGGCCCCTGATGGTGAGGGAGGCGAGGAGGAGGAAATAATACACAACTTTGAGGGAATCTCCCGTGGGGTCCTGGACTATGCATGATTCGATGATGTTCCTTGTGCATACCAGAGACACACTACAAGTGTGTCAAATCGTGTTCATCGCCTGTTGAGGTGTCTTGTATGGGCAGTGATGTGTTATTAGAAGCGTAACGCCAAATAAACACCTAGGTTTTATTTCCGCATATTTTTTGAGATACATGATGTCTTAAGATGTAACCGAAACATACATATTTTGTGGACTTATGATGCACATGGATGCAAACACTCTATATATATATATATATATATATATATATATTCCTGTATGGATATTTGTCATGTGATGATGATTTTTACAAATTATGCAAATGTCTATCTAAAACAATGTTAGCTATTGTGTGAGTTAATGCATTCATTCATCTAGGAATATGTTGATATGTAATGCAATCAAAATACCTTTCCAGTAAATGAACATGAAAATACAACCTTAAGATTCGAGGTTAAGGATTGATAGTCTGCATAATAAGAAATGACTCAAAAGGTAGGAAAACGCTAAGAAAGCACACCAAGCCAAAAAGGTTTCATTTTTATGCAAGCTCAAAAACAAAGGTAAACTATGCTTGAGACTAGTTTCATTTTTACACAAGCTCGAAAGACAGATAAACTATGCTTGAAAAGAGGGTATGCCCCAAATATGGTGACTAAATTTAAGGTACATGCCCCACAAGCTTCAGTCCAGCTACAGCTAATGAAAATAAAATGGAGTGAAGGCTAAAATTACAAGATCAAAGAAAGACTCGACTGGGATCTTACGAGATCTTATCAAAGACTCAAATGGAAAATGAACTTGTTTCATTGTTTTAACGAGGTTGAAACATTAAAAGAACTATCCTCATGACCTAATTCATTTTTTAATGAGGTTGACATAGAAAATGAACCATCCTCATGACACCTTGTTTCATTTTTTAACAAGCTTGGCACAAGAAAAGAAACTCTACTCTGATGACCTTGTTTCATTTTTTAAGGAGCTTGACACAAGAAAACAAACTCTGCTCCAATGAACTTTAATCATAACGAATAAGAGGTCATGGCTTCCAAGGGGTTTGTATATTATGGGAGAACAACATCTTGGAAATCGCGATCGAATGCCCCAAGTAGAGGGTACTTGATGACACTATCACTAGATGAGGCAATGAACAAGTGGCCACATAATTAACCTGTGTTGGGGAAGATACAATCGGTGGATAAATATTCGACATAGATGATGGTGGGCTAGCTACCACCTCAAGACCAAAGAATGATAGTTGATCAATGGTCACGATCAAAGCTTTGTGTAGAAAACAGATCACATGAAAGAGGGAAGAGACAAGTGCACCCATGGCATAAGCATATTCGCGCCCCAAGAGTAAATTGAAATCCAAGGGGCCTAGAACAACCATCATTGCTATATCAATGGCATTTCCTCCCAAAGTAATAGGAAACTTTGGAAGGATCCCTAATGGTTGACTTGTTCCTCTGTTAAGCGCAAACAGATTCTACGTAATAGGAACAAGCAATGGAGAACCAAAATCTTGCCATGTATTTGAAGACAGAACACTAACATATGTTCCTTCATCTATAATCATACTAGGCATGACCATATCGAAGGCCTATACTGTGATCTCAAAAGGCAAATAAGAAGGAAGACAGTATCCCGAAAATTAACTCCAATCAAACGAAGCGACCAAAATTCTTGGAGGAGGTACCATAGAAATGAGATGGTCATCCCCTAGTGTTACCGAAGCAAGAGGAGCATCTTCATGGACCATAGACATGGGAGTAGGAAGTGAAACTTCTTCAGTCACAGGGACGGGAGGATATTTCTCCAAGTCTAAGGAATCCGAAGAAATAAGAAGAACGTGAGGGGAATGAGATCCACTCTCGATGGAAAAGACCTGATGACCCATAGGCAGATTCAGATCAACTGATTCCATGACCAATGGTTGGTTGGGAATGGATTTGTGAATTTGAATTTCCAAGGGAACAAGGTTGACCAAGGATAAATCTTTATCGATCGTTGAATCAACTACGTAGGACTCCAAGAAAGCTTCTGGTAACCAACCATAAGGTAGGGTACAGAAATAGTAGGGTTGGCCAACACTCTCACGGCTTCATTCATGTATAGATAAAGGTGAATGGGATGATTCCTTTTACACAACTTACAGGGATTTGTAATCTTACTTTGTTTCCTATGAGTCTTATTATGACTAGTCGAATATGTGCCACCAATATGACTTCTAGAAGCCAAAGGCAACGATGGATGGCCATCAGACCATACTTAAAGTACCTTGGGAATTATAGGGCAGTCTCGAAGAAGGTGGTCGCCTTTGCACAACATGTAAGGGAATTTGAATTCTCATGGAAGGTTGGATGGTTTATCAAGGGAAGGTTTCTGAGGCGCAATAGCCGTAGAGTTGGCCTCTCTCTTATTTGATTTCTTCTTTTTTGTCTTCTTCTTCTTCTTCTTAGCCACCTGGTTACTATAACCCAAACTTTCACTAGACGAAGTAGAAGAAGAGGATGAAGAAATAGGCAAAGAAGGGGAGAGTTCCACCTTAGAATCAACATGATGCTCTTCAGGTGAAGAAGATGGTTGTATAGAGGATCGAATACTTGAGACCACTGAGTTTGAGAATAACCATACAGGAAAACCAAGAGTTAGCCCACGAAGGGACAATGTCGCCATATAAGGAGCACCAACATTCCCAAAAGTTGGGAAAGGACCAGGATTCCCCTCGGAGGGGAGTCCTGTGTTGGTAAACTCCAGAAACGTTTCCAATGGAAACAACCGTAAAAAAAACACTAAGGAATATAACTTTAACCAGGATTATTTTGTGGACAGTTAATATTTTAAGACATTGAAACAAAAATTCTGTTGTTTCATATTTTAAGAGTCAAGAAATAAGGAAAAGGTGACTCTATCACTTTTAGGTTTAAACGAGCATGAAGGGACAAGTGCTCGATGATATTTTCACTTTTAGAGAGTCATGAAAAGATCAAAATGAATACTCAGGTAATCTAAGCAAGAGGGTGTACTAAATTTCTGTGAACTTCCATATACACCTTGGTGATCAAATGAAAAAGAAATGACCAAGGACTTGACATACGTGAAAGTAGTCTCCCCAAATGTTGTGTTCGGTGTATCATGATTATAGGGCGACAGACTCAGCTTCCCATGGATAAAGTATTGCAACCTATGAGGGTCTCCCTTTATATATGTGACAGTACAGGGAGCACAAGTCTGTACTAATGATGTCTAATACCAGGTGGCGAATGACAACTACTAGGTTTAACGACACCGGAACACGTCACTGGCCTGGACCTCTAAAAAATGTGCGTTAGGTTTCAATGATTCCTTAGGTTGATTGAATTGATTTTAAAGGTTGATCATGAATTAATTTTTTGATTTCAAGGCCTTAACGAATGTGATTTTTAATTCTTAAATTCACACTACATGCAAAATAACATCATTTTTGTTCAATGAATGCTAGATGAGAGAAGGATAGGAAAATTTAACAAAGTATCAATCAATGAAAACATAAGAAGAATTTCGCTAATGCATCTAATACAGCAAAACAAGAAAATGAAAACTCATTCCTAGTTCATTAAGAGCTAGTTATGCAAAATAACTTTTCATTTTCGATTCAAGTGAAAGAATGCAATTTTTTTTTAGAGGAATGAAGCACAAAATGCGCTGTTACACTAAAAATCAAAGAAAACACTAGTTTTAAGCACTACAAATGTAAAGATTTAAAATGAATAAATTGAATGCAATACAAACATAAAACACACTCAAAACAAGAATTCACTCTTCAAAGAAAACAAAGGGCTTTCGAAACGATCCAACGAGGAATGTGATCTATGCTCGAAGTGACGAAATGGAGAGTCAAACGAAAACAAAAGTGATCATCCAACGAACCAAAGACATGATGAATCGAGAGAAATACTAACACAATTAGTCAGTGAATTAAAATGACGAAGATTAAAGCAACTCAAACTTAACCCAGAAGGCTTAGTGAGGAGAGGGCCGAACAAAGAACATAAGACACCTATAAACCCTAGGGCTACAAAATTTCACTGACAAGATAATGGAAAAAAAATTGAGAAGATAGAGATTACAGAGTCAAAACAATCTCAAAAGACCAATTGCAAGGTAAAAAACCAATCCAGAGCCAAAATCCACTGACAGAAAAGTGAGCAAGGAGGTCAAATCAAATCCTATAGGATTCGGCATGACTGTTAGGCTGTAATCCGCACCTAACAGGGGTTGGTGCAACTGTGACAAATGGAGCAAGTGCCAATTAGCATGACTGTTCAATTAAAAACCTCACCAAGCTAGAAAACTATGGGAAAAAATATAAAACCACTGAGTAGAGGTCAGGCTTGACACTCTAAAATTGAACATGATGGTTTAAAATAGTCAAGAAAATAAAGCAAAGAAGAAAAGAAATCAAATGATCAAAGTCAACTCGACAATTCAAACACTCAAAAAACAATGAAACGACAAACACACACTGAATCCCTAGCAGAGTTGCCAACTTGTTGTGTAGGTAAATCCCCTCTACAGATAGAGGCGATCCCTCTAGCCCTAGGGTGGGTCTAGCAACAAGAGGACATGCTAATGTGTCGATCCCTAGTTAATGAATGAAATTATTTAAGATAGATTGTCTTACCTATGATCCAACGCGGTTGTCATAGCTGTAAAAATAGTCTCCTAATGCTCACTCTGATACGTCGCGATCCTTCAGCAATGGTACTCGGGTGCCTTCACAAATATCAAAGGATGAAAGCAGCATACAAGACAATAATTGCATTCATAACTAGATAATTAGTGAAGGAGAATTAAACGTATTGCGTAAGATAAATCACATCAACACAAGACAGGAACCAAAACATCAGTCATGTATATATTAAGATAAATAAAGAGATTACAATCAGAGCCTTCATATCACAGCCTCCTTCAGTGAATCCAATCAAAGAGTGTCTTCAGCATTCGTCGAGGAATTTGGACGTGGCAAGGCAATAAGCCTAAGCTCTCTCTCGATTGGGGTCTCTCTCTACTCTATCTCACACCAGCTATATTAGACTGTTTCAGCAAAATTTTCATCAATTCCTATTCAGCTAGCTACATCTATGTGAGAGAGGTATATTTATAGAAGGAGATGAGGAGGTTGGGATGCGTCAAATGCTGGAAGGGAGGCCTTATCCTTTGGGAGGTTACCCTAAAAGCAGGAAACAAGAAGCCAAAGGAAGGTGCTCAATGTTATTTAGTCAAACAAACCAAGCTGACTTGCTCACGAAGTAGTTAGCCTGGAAACTTCACTTCTATATTTAAAAAAAATTCCAAAAACATCTTGGTTCGGGTAGCTCACTGAGACAGAGCACCAATGGGTGTGAGGTCCAATGTTAATTTCATTTATCGGTACGAGGCCATAATTGCGTACTGGCACCAACGCAAAAGCATGTGTTTTTGATGGTCTGTTCCAGGAAAATTCATCAAAGGAAATGTTCTTCTCATGGCAAGGGATGCAATGATACTTTTTACAAGGCATGACACTTCATATAAGTCACAAAAATGGTCCTCCAATGTGCAGAATGGGGATTGTAGGGACGGTGATAAAATGTTGTGTAACTGTTGGTTATAGTATTTGAATTAACTTTGAGTGTTTAACCTACATAATAAATTTCAATCTGTTTACTGAAGTTATAAATGGATTCAGAACCTAAACAAATTTCGAACAATTATCAAGGAAGGAGTATCGTGGCTCTGTGTACAACTATACGAACAAGTGTAATTAAATTTCTCTTTTTCTTTAATGGATTTGTATTGATTTATTGGGTGTATATTCTCATATAATAGAGATACTTTCTATGAAAATTCCATTATCCAAAATCCTATTGCAGCAGCTCATTAAATTTATTCTATTTGTCTAAGTTAACAAATTATTTAACATATGCTACGGTAAATATTGAAATGAAAAACACTATAGTATTCCCAATAAGAATGCAAGGAAAAATATTGGCACAAGTATGGACACATTTAACACCGTTATTTTTGGATAATTTTCCTCAAAAACCCCAATGTGGGAAAAGCAGTGCAACAGTTGAGGGTTTGTATATTATGCAGTAATAATATGAGTACAAATATATGATTATCAAATATGAATAATAATACAGAGAAATATGAAAAGAAAAATATTGTGAGACAAATATCACTCTCCCACAGGAATCTGGAGCTGACCTGAACCTGAAACGATTTGGTGTATGCTGCCTCTGCACAGTGACTGTGTCACTTTTCATAATCTCTATGTCACAACATAATTCTCTCTATCTCATCGTTGAATCCCCCTGCTAGCTAGAAACTGGAATATTCTGGCCTCTAGAAAATCCCTCCATGAACTAACATTGAACCTTTGTTGTCTCCTCAACATAAAAAATAACTCCCACTCAACTCTCCATAGTCCCAGCGTAGCCTCTACTTCAATGGCTCTATGAAGCTATTTGTGGCTTCAACTGCCTCCTCTTCTATGCACTCTCCAGATTAGGAAATCTCCCCCTTGGAAATTATCCTTGCCCCTCTCCATGAGAATCCTCTCAATCGATCTTCTCCCTGAGCACTGCTCACTAAATAATTTTGATCTATGTATTTTTTCTCTGTCTTGATGTGTTTTCCAAATGCCCCATCAAGTCATTCTAATAATATTCTCGTTCAGACTTCAATGACTGAGATTAAATCATTAAGGAATTAATAATATTAAATTTACTTGATATTCATATTCTCTAGAAGATTCACACTATGTTTTAATTAATATTCTTTAATTATTTTAATTTTATAAGTTTAGACTTAGGTTCCCATTCAAAACAATTAATTATTTTCATAAAACATGATTTGAGTGGATTCTGGAATTTCCCAAAACACTTTCTGGGTTCTTTAGATTACATGTGCTTAATCCTCCTGAAAATTTTGAGACTTAGAGCACATCCAATGCTACCAAAAATCAACACTCCCTCTTAGCAAGGAATATTCTCTAACAATATTCCCTGCTGAGTATTTCTCTGATTCTGCAACATCTCCCTTTGCACTGTTGATGTCTTACACTACTTCCCATAATCACTACCATGATGCATCCATGTTGATACTAACCCTCCTTACTACTGCCAACTGCTATTGCACCCCAACTCTTTGTTATCAGTTGTTGATGTAACTAAGGACTCATGTGTTACTGAAACAAGTTCTCAATTATACCCATATTCTCCTTGAACTGAATGAACTGAGCTCTTCCTAAAGACTTTGTGTGTACAACTTCTACTTGATCTCCTGTGGGGACATAATGAAGTTGTATTGACCCATGATGAACATAGTCTCTAATAAAATGACATTTGATATCTATGTTTTTGGACCAATCATGAAATACTAGATTCTCATAGAGCCTGATACAACTCTGATTGTCACAATAAACACTAGTCTTTTCCATCCTCTTCCTGAACAAGCTTACAAGAATATTCCTAAGGCATATGGTTTCACACATTTTTGTTTTGGATGCCATATATTCTACTGTATCTGAGATTAGTGCTACTGACTTATGCTTCCTCCTGCACCAAGAGAAAAATCTTGATCCAACAATTAAATAGTACCTGGAGGTTCTCTTTCAGTTTGTTGAACTTCCTGCCCAATCTTCAACTGTGAACCCACTCAATCTAACATCATCTCCTTGGGTGTATTTCATCTTGAATCTGATTTCTCCACACACATATCTAAGAATGTCACTAGTTGCTACCCAATGTAACCTTTTTAGTTCTACCATGAACTGATTAAGGGTGTTGACAACAAAAAAAATGTCTGGTGTGGTGTTGACAAGATACATGAGTGACCCAATGAGGTTTTTGTACAAGGTGGGGTCCACTTCCTTGTCCCCTGATCAATATATTTTCTTCCTGTTTTTTATCATAGGTGTTGCCATGGACTGAGAATCTTGCATTCTGAACCTCTTCAGAATTTCTATGGCATATCTTCCTTTCCCTAGGAATATCTCTCCATTCTTCTACCATACTTCCAACCCTAGAAAATAATGCATCAACCCCAAATACTTCATGTCAAATTATGCTTCAATATTGCTCTTGCAGTCCTTTATGAGCCTATACGATCCTATAAGAAACCAATCATCTACATATAGCACCAAAATTAGTGTCTCATTCACCACCATCAAATAGTAGAGATTGGGATCTGCATCACTCTTGACAAATCCCAGTTGCTACAAGTAGCTATAAATCTGACAATACCAAGCTCTAGGTGTTTTCTTAAGCCCATATAGGGCTTTCTTCAGCCTGCATGCATGATATTTCTTCTCATGGGCTTCAAAGACTTCAGGATGTTCTAAGTACACCTCCTCTTTTATCACCCCATTCAATAATGTTTTCTTGACATCCATTTGGTGAATCTCCCATCCCATCTCAACTAATATGGATACAAAAGATATGATGGAGGTCTATCTGGCTACTAGGTTAAGGTATCCTCATAGTCAATTCCTTCTTTTTGTGCATATCCATTTTCTAGAAACCTAGCCTTGTACTTCTCCACGTTACCGTCTCCAGTGTACTTGATCTTGTAGATCCATCTCGATCCTACAACTGATCTATTATCAGGTCTAGGCACAACTTACTAGACATCATTTATCATGATAGTTGTACTCTTCTACCATGGAATCCACCCATACTTGGTGTTGTAAGGATTATTGAAAATAAGAGGGTTCTTTTACATGTGATACCAATACTTGGTCTCTGTTAGGATGTCTACGATACCTCTTCTCGGTTATGGGAGCTCTAATGAACTCCTCTACATCCATCAGTGTATGTTGTGCCTCCCTACTGGTTCTACCATTGGTGGTAGGAAGTTCTCTCAATTCCTCCTCTTGTTCCCATTATTCCATCTACTGAGAACTCCCAGAATTTTCTCCTCCGGAGGAAATGCTAATTCTCTTCATTGTACTTGATCCTAGTGTCTTTCCTCCTTCCTGTCTACCCTACTTCCTCTACTCTTGTCGGACTAAATAAACTTTTCCTAACTATTCCTCTACTGGCATCTCACAAGATTTCCTAAAAGATCTATCTTCCATTAACTTAGCATCTCACCTTAGTACAATTTTCCTACTGTTAGGAATGTAGAATTTGTATGCTTCTTAGGTCTCTATATATCCTATGACATACCCCTTTTCTACAATCTCATCTCATATGTGACAATATGCTAGGCTTCCAAATATCTAGAGGTGACATACTTTCAAATTCCTCCCTATTAAATCTCCTTCAGGTGCTTTCTTCCCCAATGCTCGGTGAGGAGTTCTATTTTGGATATACACAGTTATGTTACATGCCTCTGCCCATAGGAATATAGGCAATTTTAGGTCATATAACATAACTTTTTCTACCCCTACAATAGTTATGTTCTCCCTCTCTTCTACACCATTATGTTGTGGATTTTATGGAGCTATTCATTTTCTCTTGATGCTCTCCTTTGTGAAGAAATTTGTGAACTATCTGTTAGTATATTCTCCACCATTTTCTTAGCACAACACCTTTATTTTCTTCCATGTCATGTTCTTCATGGTAGCTTTAAACTCTCTGAACCAATCAAATACCTCATCCTTGGTCTTAGGAAGTAGATCCAGGTTTCATTGGAGTAATCATCACTGAAGGTGAAAAAGTACTCGTCACCGTTGAGAGCTCTATTTTACATTGGTCCACAAATTTCTGAGTGTATCAATCCTAATAAACCTTCTCGGTTATCATTTCTAGGAAAATCTACCTTAGTGTACTTCCCTAGTACGCATCCTTTGCATATGTCATCATGATCTGTACTGAGGACTAGTACTCTAGTAATAGTCTCTCACAACATCCTTAGTGCTCCATTGTGTAAATGAGCCCTTCACCTATGCCATAGTTCATTCAGATTTATTTCACCATCAAGATTGTACCTTATCAGTTCCATTAGAGACTCAAGCTACAATCTGTATAGTCTATCACTTCAAGTTCCAATTTATCTCTTCTTGTTCCAGCTCTGATGCCTGATGTATACCTTCTTTCTAGTGAAGTATACATCCTATCCCTTGTCCTGTAACTGGGACAATGAAATCAGATTCATTCCTATCCCTGAGATATGCAACACATTTATGGCTCTAATGTTGCTTCCTGCTTTCATCTGAAAAATTATAGTGCCTCTCTCTTATGGAGTACTTTTTTGTTTGTTTCCCATATTGATTTGGAAGTATATATGCTCTTCTTGATAGCTCGAAAAATATTCTCGTACTCGAGTCATGTGATCTAAAGCCTCACTATCAATGTACCAAAAAACCTGCAGATGCTGAACTTGACAAACATGTGAAATCTTCTTCCAATATGGAAGACAATTCAGAGACATCTAAAGTTTCCACACGTATATGTGCTATTTTCCCTTTTATTTCTGACATTTTTTCATTCAAGAAAAAGGCTATGTAATATTCCAAAATATTCACATCATATTTGGAATATTAGAGTCCTTGATTTGCTTAATGAATTAAGTAAATAAAAGAGTGGAGGGACCCATAATCCTCAATATGAATAGATATCCACCTTTGTGTGTGTGAATGTAGATTAATTATGCCTAGATATGGATAATAAGGTGGTTGAGAAACTACTAATGTGAATGAAACTGGAGACCCTGTCTCATTAATGAGATAGATCATGGAGGTTGACATAGTTAACTAAGATCTTGAAGAGATCAAACAAAAGCTTGATTCAGTCAACTAAGGTCTTGAATATGTCAAAAAAATATCATGGGACATTCATGATAAAGTGATGGAGGATTTTGTGCAAACAAATCACACTTGATGGGGAGGGTGTACATTGCACCTAGACATGATGGTTGATTTGGTCAAACAACGTAATCAAAGTTGGAGTATCTTGTCCACATGCACTGCGCAGTCTAGATGATGACCAAGGCTTGGGAAGGCTCAAAAATTATATAAATAAGATGAAGACAAGGATGAAGGTATGATGATTATTCTTTATGTAAAGATATTTTCAGATATGGAATTGTCATGTGACATTACATTGCTTCCTCGAGCTATTTAGCAGAGATTGCAAGTGTTGTTTAGCACAGGGTGTTCTTGTTACGGAATCCCACCTCTTTCCTAGAGTAACTCTAGAAAGAGTATTTTACTTCATTCTAAATCAGGCATTGGGGCCACATCTCTTTTCCTAATTTCTACAGAACAATCATATTCATAAATTGCATATTTCTGAAGATCAGTTTGGAAGGTGAAAGTTGTCTTCAGTACTTCAGCTGGAGAACTAGTGAGGGTTTATTCTTATCACCTTGGGCTTATAGATCAGCTTCCCAAAGTTTCATTTCATAACTACCATCAGGCAAAAAATTAATGACCTTCTAACAGCAGTATTTCCTTCAGGAATTACACTATCCATTTTGCATATCCAAAAGGAGGAAGGAAGTTACTAGCATTTCAGCTAGTAATCTTGTGAGGGGTCATTCTCTCACATTTCCATCAGTCTTACCATTAGCCTGGGGTTTATTGCAACATTTTTCAGCAGCCAGGAGGTCTCTCTTTCCCTCACAGTGTAGTTTCTGTTGGCAGCTATGTTGCGACAACTGCAATCATTATTGGAGGATTGAGAAGTCAGATCTAGAGCTTCTAGCTTGTAGATCTGAAGAAGGGACCAGCCCTTCAAGGTTAGATCTGATTTTCCAAGATATTTCAGCCATATTTTTGAAAGATCTAGCTTCATATCTATATTTCCCAGCAGATCAAGGATCAAATCCTAGGGAGGTGATTTTCCAAAGTTGCAGATCTAGAAAATCCTTTCTGGGTTATCTTGGGAATCCATCACTTTGGACAGATCTTGAATCTTGGCATCATCTGAGCTCCAAAATTAAGTATATCTGCATTTTCCTTTTTAGCCTGTAGCTATATGTTCATATTCTATGGAAGGTACATCGCATTATTTGCTTAAGTGCCTCTCCAGTTACACTATACCTATTGTAGCAAGATTTCTGGGTGATTCTAGACCAACTTTTTGGCTAGATCTACTCATATTTTGTACATTGTGTAATTGATTCTTCTCCAATATAATAAGATGGCTTAGCTTCGCTGTAAATTCTGACGTTGTATTAATATTAATTGTTTACTTAGTTTCAGTTCTTATATTGTGTTTCAGCATTACTTCATTTTCCCCTTTCGGGATATTACAGTGGTATCGGAGCATGATATTTGGCTCAGCTTGTGGACACTTCATCTTTTGCATCTAAATAAGAAGTAGATAGATGAGATCTATCATGGAGGAAGAAAATTATGTCACTCATTTATGTATATCTATGCAATATCTCTCCAAGGAGGTCTATCAAATGAAAGAGGAAAGGCAGGAAGAAGATCCAAGAAGAAGATGTGATGAGGAAGGTCCAAGTACTTTTGATCAGTAAAGAAAAAAACCGGAGAACCCTAGATCTCCTCATAGATCCATTTTTCCCACTTTCTTTGTAGAAGGTGAAAGGTGTAGAAATGAATAAAGGAATGAACCTGAGACTCATGAGACTCTCAGTCTATATCTTGAAAAGTACAAAGCACAGTCTAGAGCATTCAAGGAGAAGCTAACTCTCCAATAGTTCTTCAAAATCAAAGAAGAAAGAGTATGCTATAGCAGTAATAGAAGAAAGAGGCATAATAGATTCTATTTGCCTACATTTTATGGATCTTCCTGAAGCACTGTTAGAGCTTGGAGGAGAGATTTAGATGCATTTTATAGGCTACATCCTGTAGCTGAAGAAGAGGTTGTTTAAATTGCAACACTTCATCTTTTAGATGAATCCAATGATTGGTGGTTTGGTCACCTAGAGCATGCAAAGGTGACTAAATATTTAGATTTATTTCACAATTTGAGGAAGGAATTTGATGGGAGAAAACCAGAGATGTGTCACAAAGTGACATTTCCTAAGGAGGAGGATGTCAATCTTGTCACTTTAGATAAGAAGTCATTACATTCATCACCATCTGCAGAAGTACTTTCATCTAGAGAAGAGACACTTTCATCTTTGCAAGATAGTCTTGAGGTCTTGACATATAGAATCCCATGCATGATTTAGGAGATGCATGAGGGAAAGGAGGAAGATTCCAGTGCTGGTACACTTGGAGAAAAGAAGCCATCACTATTACCAGTAGTTTGAGGCCCTATTGTTCTGATTGGAGGAACTATTGTGTTCTTTCAAGAGGTTCCCACATATTAGTTGATCCAAGGTATGCATACACATTCATCACCTATTGTTTCAATAGATCTTATTGAAACTTATAGGGACATGCCATCAAGGCCAATGCATAACCAAGGGTTAGATCCAAATGTTGATTTGAAGCAACAATATATCACAACGCAGAGGACCCTTGATCTAATAAAGGAGAAGATGAAAATATATCCCAAATTGTCATGGATGGACTACATTCAACCTCTTGAGTTGAAGTGTAGAGTTTCAGAAGGAAGGATGAGCATAATCCTTTGTATAATGACTGGTTATGAGATCAGTATTGTAACTTTCTTTGAGACAGATTATGTATTACCTTGCAGATCTACAACATTGTCACTTAGTAGCTATGAAGATAAGGAGGCCCCATAATTCTTGGAGAATTTTGAAGGTAGCTTCACTCATGAAGCAATGGAGGTAAATATGATAAATGGTAGACATCTTGAGATGAGAAACCTTTTCTCCTTTCTAGATGACCCTTTCTCAATGGGCGTCTCACAACTCAAAAGAGACTTCTACCTGCAGCAGATCCAGAACCTCATTGGGTTTAGAAGGCCACAGATGAGAAGAAGGTCTCATTAAGAGATCTCATTAGAGATGCACTTCGACATTTCATGAAGTGCAAAGTTCTTCATCGGTTTGGGGAAGATGGTATTCTACAAAGAGAGGATACCATGACTATGTAGCACATCACTCATCTTCCATATTGGGGTGAGTGGGTGAGGATGATAATCAAGGAGTTGCATGACCACTTGTAGATTTATGATATGGGCCAGCAAGCTTGGTTACATTGGTTTCCCTTGGGAGATTCCTGTCACTACCCAAAGGCTCCTATTTCTTTGATCCATGCCTTGAGGAACACTCGTGAAATGAAGAAGGAGGCATGTCTGCGCTAGTTGCTCTTGGGTGAGTATGGTTACCACCCAATATCTCATAGTTTTCTGATTCATGCCTTGTGTATCAATGATAGAATGTAGCAAAAGAAGGCATGTTCATTTTGGTTTCACTTAAGAGAGATTGGCCACCACATGACATCTCCTATGTCTATGTGTTTTGTATTGGGTAAATCTTTGCATGATTCTCTCATGATGTGCATTGATGATGTTTCTTTGTATTGGGCTGATGTGACATTCCATATGTCCACTAGTATGTTTTTGCTTCATGATGCACATGAGGAGGAGAGAAAGCAGCAAGATCTCTTGTCGCTTTGTTTGCTTTTGGTGGAGTTTGGCTTGTCCATCTTACATGGAGGAGATGGAGGATGGCATCAAAGGGCCTTACTCTGGTGGTTACTATTAGCAGAATATGGTTTGACATCTTTGTCTACCCATATAGCTCCTTCCCCTCTTCTTTTGCATAATGTTGGAATGATTCTTGGATCCAACAAGGCCAATAGGGCTAAGGAAGAGAGCATATCAATGCTCAATCAAATTCATAAAACATGGGATGAAGAGATGTATTGTGAGATGGAGCTTTTCTTTTGTGGAAAGAGATACTTTTTTCTATATATCTCATGTATTAATGATGAATTTGGAACTCATGTGGTTGTCACTTGGTACCTCATGATGGAAAGAGTACATCTAACCATATAGTTAGAGGTCATTCTATATGTTTTTGAGAGACAAATTTGGAACCAAACATACATAACACTTTGCAGAAAATGGTGGAAGCCTTCCTTATGTGGATGCCATTTGGAGGGGGAAAGATGGATTTGCATCTACTTTTAAAGTTGCTTGAGGACAAGCAACATTTTTCCCGAGGGGGGGACTCTAATATTCCCAAATTTTCACATCATTTTTGGAATATTAGAGTCGTTGATTTTATTAATGAATTAATTAAATAAAAGGGTGGAGGGACCCATAATCCTCAGTATGAATAAATATCCACTTTTTTTTTCTGTGAATGTGGATTAACTATGCCTAGATCTGCATAATAAGGTGGTTGAGCAACTACTAATGTGAATGAAGTTGGAGAACCTGTCTCATTAATGAGATAGATCATGGAGGTTGACATAGTCAATTAAGATCTTGAAGAGATCAAATAGAAACTTGATTCAGTCAACTAAGATCTTGAAGATGTCAAACAAAATATCATGGGACATTCATGATAAAATGATGGAGGATGCTATGCAAAAAAATCACACTTGATGGGGAGGGTGTACATTACACCTAGACATGATGGTTGATTTGGTCAAACATTGTAGTCAAACTTGGAGGATCTTGTCCACATGCACTGCACAGTCTAGATGACGGCCAAGGCTTGGGAAGGCTCAAACATTATATAAAGAAGATGAAGACAAGGATGGAGGTATGATGATTATTCTTGATGTAAAGATATTTTCAGATCTGGAATTGTCATGCGACATTCCATTGCTCCCTCTGTCACTAGAAAATTTTGATTCCGAAATATTTTTCTCTATCGACTCACTTAGAGAGAGATTTTCCACGAAAATTTGTCCTCCTGGACTGGACTATGAAATCCTTCGAGGGAACTAATTTAATACATGTGCTCTCTCCTTACCTCCCTCTTCTGTTCAACACTGGCTCTTCTGGTTTTTTTTTCTTTGAAACATTGTGAAAATTCTGTTATGCAGAATCCTACTGAAGCAGTTGATTAAATTTATTCTATTTATATAATTGAACAAATTATTTAATATATTATATGGTAAATATAAAAATAAAATGCATTTCAGTCTTCAAAATAAAAATGTAAAGATAAATAGTGGCACAAGTATAGACACATTTAACACCATTATTTTTGGACAATTGCCTCGGAAAAACCCAATGTGGGAAAACCCATGCAGGAATGAATGGTTTGTATACTATGTATTATTTTTCTGAGTACAAATGTATTATTGTAGAGTCTTAAAAATCATACACATAAATATGACAAGAAAAATATTATGAGATAAATCTCACTCTACCACGGGAGTTTGATGCTGACCTCCACTTGATATGAGTTACATTGTGGCGCCTCTACACAGTGCATGTGTCACTTTGCACAGTCTCTACATCACAACTGAAGTTTCTCTCTATCTATACATTGGATCTCTTTGCTAGATGGAAACTGGAATCTTCTGGCCTCTGGAAACTCGCTCAGGGGCATCTAAACTAGACATAAAATAAGGCACATCTAACCTTTTTTAGGCCCATCTAATCTTCCTTATGCAAATAAAAAATATATTAAATATCTCCTTATACACTTAATAATGTTTTCTTTTGCTCTAATATTTTATTAGGAAGGTTTAAAGATAATTGGATATTTGTGCCTAATATTGGTTATTTTGTAGAATAATGTGACAATATTTGGAAGATTATGCAGATTTGGAGAAGGAGATGATTTAGGGACTTTCTCCCTACCACTGAAGGATCAATATTGAAGAATAAATGAGTAAAATATCAAAAAATTATTGGTAAATATTGGAGAGATTCAAGGGGTGTGTCCACCCTCCTTAACTATCAAAGGCAGCCAAACAAACTGAAGACGATGTGCACTCAAGCTATGGTTTACTTGGAGTCAAAGTGAACTCAATCACTATTTTATATGGAGCTTTTGGTAGATGCCCTTGAGGATAAATAAATATGATCAAGAGCTAATTGCAGTCGATTCTAGTCTAGTCCATTCCGGTCCATTCAATTCCATTCAAAAGTTTTTCTACAAGCTATTAGGTTGTTTTGTTTAAGACCTTCAGGATTTAATAAGACTATATTTTTGTGATGAAATGAGTAGTCAGATGTTATTTTACTGATCTATTTTTAGGGAGTGAGGCTCATGGGTTAGGGCCCAATCCAAGTGCCTCAGCTCCTCTATTGTTTTCATTATTTTCTTTCATGTCATTTAGCTAGTTTGCTGGTATTTTTATTGATGTTTTAGTTTTCTTCCCGTCATCTTTTGTTGTAGATTTAATCTTCTTATAGAGTGGTAGAATAGTTGATAAACTGCATAAAGCTGTGAGGCCAACCTTCCCCTATCAACTCTATCAATAGAGCTCGAGGAGGGTATACCTTTCCCCATAAACCAAAAATTCGTTCTCTCTTATGATTTCTTGGAAATAGATTAGATCAATGCTTGTATTTTCATGAAAATATTGTATGTATTTCTTGCATAAATAGGCAGGTTGATAGCAAGTATGGGAAGTATATCCTAGGGAAGTTCTCCAACACCTCCCGCTTCATCTTCCTTCTTCCTTCCATCTCTGTTGTTATGCTCTAGTACACTGTGTTACTCCCTTGTGCATTTTGGTTATGCCTTCTATTCCTTTCTTCTCTCCTTAACAGATTCCACACCCTTTTTATTCACAAAAACCATAAAACTTGGACCTCTACCTTTTCTCCTAAAATTTCCTACTATCGTACTTTGCTCATCACAAATCGCAATTATTAATTTTGGTTCTCATTAACACTTACCACTCCAAACGCCGATTGTGATAATTCCATGTACTCCACCACATCACAAATCACATTTTCATGTGGTTCCAGTTAATACTTATTGCTCCCGATCCTGATTCGATATTGTCATTGCACTCTACCACCGGTCCTACCGCCACATCACCCATCACATTTCGCACTTCGCAACCTTTTCCCTTTTTCTTATAAGACTTACCACAATAACTTTTCTCAATCACATTTCACAATATTTATCCCCATTGCAAATCAAAAATCGCATTTTCTATTGGTTTCCATTAACACTTATCACTCCCAACCACCGATTGCGACATTACTATAGCACTCTAGCATGTAATCCCTATCACAAATTTCTTTTCGCAGTTTTTTTATCCCCATCACAAATTGTATTTCAAAGTTTTTTTATCCCCATTGCAAATTTCAAATCACATCTTCTATTGGTTTTCGTTAATACATTCCACCTCCAAACCGTGATTGAGATATTACCGTACTTTGCTTCCATGTCATCCATCACATTTCTCAGTTTGCAGTTTCGGCCACATCGCATATCGCACTTCGCACTTTCCTCCCTATTTCACTACTGCTTCTCCTCCAGCCTTGCGATATTGAGAATTGTGATTTCGCACATCACATATCGCATTTCTATCCGCCTATTATAAATCTGCCATCGCATATTTCAAGCCTCCTAATCCAAATAATATTTGCGATCTTATAAGCTTTAATAAAGTTCAAACCCCTCTTTCCACACCTCTAAGCCTTGTCCCATCTATTTCAGCCCTCCATTAGCATCTTTATACCTTTTTCCTCCAAACTGCAAGCAACACTTTTTCAAGTTTAGTTAGATCATGAATAGTTGCATGGTTAGAAGCATGGTAGCATGGTAGATAGATCATAGGATAAGTAGAGTGCGTTTACCCATTTTTCCCATTAAGTGTGGTTCAAATTAGTTTCCTTTATGCCATTTCTTTTTAGCAAGTTAAATTAGTTTCCTTTCCATCATTTCCTTTCTGCAATTTATTTTAGTTTCATTGAAGTGTGGCAGACTTCACTAAGAACCCCTAGAAGTAGCACCCTTTCATAGAGCAGAAGAGGATGACATGAGTAGAATGAATCTGTTGTGTATATAGCACTGTCATCTTTAAGTTTTTATGAACCTCAGGTTGATAAATTAAGGTAGGGCAATCCTTGGGAGTTGCAGCTCTCTTGGTGCAAATCCAGGGATCGCCACTTTTTGGCGTCGTTGCCAGGGAGGTGTCTAGTAGATAATTTGATTACGTTTTAGCATTATTTTATGCTTTCCTTTTTCATGTTGTTTCTGAAATATTGGAAAATAATAAAACAATCTGATTTTCATGCCTCATAGGAGTAGGGATACTCAGAATTTTTTTAAAAATACTTCTCAAATAACAAACCCCCCCCCCGCCAACCACTTGACCGCGTGGTGTAGTAACAACCATATCACCATACACTTTTGAAGGTAGAAGAGATGGATGGATATGATGACAATGAAAAATATCTTATTGGGTTTCCCATTCAAGATATGGACATCAATGTACATATGAAGAGCATCCTTCCATCTTTCCTTCACAACTTCCATGGTACGAGGACAGAGGATCCGAAAACATTTCTCTTTGAATTCGAGATAATTTGTAGATCTTATGGCTACTTATCACACACTCAAAAATTGATATTGTTTCCTGCAACATTGAAGGATAAATCTCTTAAAATGTTCATGAGTCTAGGTACTAATTCAATAAGATCATGGAATGATATGCAAAAGATATTCCTAGGAAAATATAAAAACCATGATCTTAAAGAAGAAATTTTTAGAATGAAGCAAAAAGAGGATGCGAGCCTCGAGGATCTCTTATATAGGTTCATGTTTAATGTTAAGAGGGAAAATTTGCATCATTTAGGATTTGACACACTAAAAACCCTCTTACGTAGAACAATTACAGATGAGTGGATGGATCTCCTTAATCTCATGAGTGGAGGAGATGTATATTAATTTTCATTTGAAGAAATTTGTGAAACGTGAAATCACATATCAACAGGAAGGGGAAGAGTAACAAAATTTTCCTCAACATTGGTAAGGCAAGATGAACTTGGAAATTTGCTTGACAACTTTAAAACAAAAATTCTTAGCAATATAAGTGAACGAGTAGAAATTTTAAGAATGAAAAATGAATTAAAAGAATATGCTGATATTTTTTTTATCTATGCATAATTATATGCTACTAAATGTTGTCCATAATTCCCCGGGTTTAAATAATTTTACCAGGAATACAGTGGAGCAAGGAAATCACCAAAGAAGCTATGTTATGTAGCTCCAAGGATACCCCTGCAACCTAGTCAACTTGATATGATTCAAGGGCCCACTTCACAATTTAAAGCTTATTCATACACATCTCAAACTAATTGGGGCACACTCCCTCCTTGGAAACCTCGGCCATCTCAACCCCAAAACCAATCGTGGCAACATGGTTGGCAAGGACCTTATTGGGAAAATCCACAATATCCTCAATATTTCCCTCAATATCCTCCATACCCAACACCATGTTATCCCTAACATCCACCTCCACCACAACCACAACCTAAACCATATCCATCTCATATATCCAACCCCACTCAGCTACATGTACCACCATCTACAAACCCATACAATGAAGTATCTTAGCTCACTTACAATGTTGAGGTACAACACTTCCAAACATATCCTCTTGATCTAGATGGCATTCATATTAGTTCAATAAAGGTATTACAAAGAAGAGATTTTCTTAATGTCATTGAATGAAAACATCAAGAAGAAGAAGTTATGAATGAGGAGATCAAAAGAACTAGGGCTGCACTTGATTAAGAGTCGGCATCAGAATCAGATGTTGTGAAAGTTTCCTCATGTTTACCAGCATTTCCTCCATGTTTTCAAGAGAACAATCAGCAAACAGAGGAATATTTGAATGTCATAATAGAAGAGGACATCCAAGGAGATATAACACAACAAGTGGACTAGGGGCATCACAACTATATTGACATATGGTTCCAAATAGTCATTAAGTTGCAACAACACACTCTTCTCCAATAGTACTTGATACAATCCTAGTCAAAGAAATTCATCTCTTATATTCGAGTACATGTCAGAGCACGTATTCCAAGTGTGCACTTGATTTTATCTATCATATTGATGTGTAAATGGTTCCATTGTAAGTACTCCTATACTTGAAAAAGGTTTTTTTTTTTTTCAAGTACAGTAGGAAAGTGAAAAAGAAAGAAAAAAGAAGGAAGAAGAATAAAATCTCAGGTTAAAACCTCTTTTGAGGCATTTGAGATTGGCCCACTGATTGAAAACCTCCATGAGGTAGTCATTGGGTTGAAATAAATAAAATATCCTAGGTGAAAACCTCCTTTGAGGCACCTAAGCAGACCTACTATCCGAAAACCTCATTGAGGCAACTAGTAGGCCTTAAAAAAATGCATTTCTCCATGTATCTCTCTCTAATGAATGAAGGTGCTCTCCAACCTTTGCATGCAGAAAAATAGCAAGTTGGCACAATAATTTGATCAACACCCTGGCTAAAGGTAGTCAAACTTAGACTTCCTCCTACTGTGCTCAAAATCTCCAGAAGGACCTCAAGCAGATTATCACATGCAACTTCAGAGTAGCTTCAGAACCACCAAAGACAGCTTCAACATCCATATCAAAAACTTCAATATCACCTACAAAAACAAATCAATGGTAAGCCTCAATTATGCAATCATCTAAAACTTTATTTGAATTTATTTTAGCTTAAGAAAACATTAAAAAGTGTGAGAAGGAAAGTTTTTTATAGCCAAAGTCAGTAGTCGGGAAACCTCAACATTATCTAGCAACTAGCCTCACTTTTTCCACCAAAAAGAGGAATAAGACAAAAGTAAAAAAGACTTGGGAAAGTGGGTAGTAAGAAGTTCATGTAATGGAAGACAAGGAGTGCCAAAGGGGTAACCAAGGGAAAAATTAGTTCACAGAAAAAGAACTATGACCTTATTCTGTATGCAAAAAAGAAGAAGGAAAAATTAAATAAAAGGTGGACCCATAACCTCTTGGCATGCAAAATAAAAATTTTCCTAAGGCATGTGAGGACCTCCATGAAGTGCCCACAAGAAGGAATCCAATAAGAATAATAAGAAGATTAGCATGAGGAGCAGCACATGGGCCAATAAACAGAAAACGAAATAAGCTAGCGTGCAAGAAAAACCAGAAAGCAAGGAGGATGGATAGGATGCTCAGAGGATGAACAATAGTTTCAGTAGGGAGGTGATCATGGGCCTCTAAATTAGATATAAAATAAGGCCCATCTAACCTTTCTTAGGCCCATATAACCTTCCTTATGCACATAAAATATATATTAAATCTCTCCTTATACACTTAATAATGTTTTCTTATGCTTTAATATTTTCTTAGGAAGTTTTAAAGATAATTACATATTTGTGCCTAATATTGGTTCTTTTTGTAGAATATTGTGAGAATATTTAGTAGATTATGCATATTTGGAGAAGGAGATAATTTAGGGACTTTCTCCCTGCCACTGGAAGATCAAAATTTTAGAATAAATGAGTACAATATCAGGAATTTATTGAGAAATATTGGATAGATGCAAGAGGTTTGTCCACCCTCCTTAACTATCAAAGGAAGCCAAGCAAATTGAAGATGATGTGCACTCAATCTATGGTTTACCTAGAGTCGAAGTGGACTCAATCACTATTTTCTAGGGAGTTTTTGGTAGCTTCCCTTGAGGATAAATAAATTTGATCAAGAGCTAATTGCGGTCAATTCCGGTCCATTCGATTCCATTAAGAACTTTTTCTGCAAGCTATTAGGCTTTTGTTGTTTAAGACCTTCAGGATTTAATAAGACTGTATTTTTGTGATGCAATGAGTAGTCAGATGTTATTTTTCTTATCTAGTTCTTGGGAACGAGGCTCGTGGTTTAGGGCCCAATCCATGTGCCTCAGCTCCTATGTTGTTTTCATTCTTTTCTTTCATGTCATTTAGCTAGTTTTTCTTCTCAACATTTAGCTAGTTTGCTGGTATTTTTATTGATGTTTTAGTTTTCTTCCCGTCATCTTTTGCTGTATATTTAATCTACTTACAGAGTGGTAGAATATTTTATAAACTCCATAAACTTGTGAGGCCAACATTCCCCTCCCAACTTTGTCAATAGAGCTCGAGGAGGGTAGACCTTTTCCCACAAACCAAAAATTATTTCTCGCTTATGATTTCTTGGAAATAGATTAAATCAGTGCTTGTATTTTCATGAACATATTGTTTGTCTTTCTTGCATAAACAGGCAATTTGATAGCAGTTACGGGAAATATAGCCCATGGGGAAGTTCTCCAACACCTCCTGCTTCATCTTCCATATTACTTCCATCTCTGTTGTTACGCTCTTGTACACTGTATTATGCCCCTGTGCATAGTGGTTACTCCTTCTATTCCTTTCTTCTATCCTTAACAACTGCCACACCCTTTTTATTCACAATAACCATCAAATTTGGACCTCCACCTCTTCTCCTCGAATTTCCTGCTACCATACTTCGCTCATCACAAATCGTAATTTTTATTTTTGGTTCTCGTTAACACTTACCACTCCAAACTCAAATTGCGATAATTCTCTGTACTCCGCCACATCAAAAATTTCATTTTCATGTAGTAACCATTAATACTTATCGCTATCGATGATGATTGTGATATTGTCATCACACTCTGCCACCAGTCCTACCACCACTTCACTCGTCACATTTCACCCCTCGTAATCTTTTCCCTTTTTCCTTTAATACTTACCATAATCCCTTTTCACAATCTCATTTCACAATGTTCATCCCCATCAAAAATCACAAATTGCATTTTCTATTGGTTTCTGTTAACACTTACCACTCCCAACTGTCGATTGCGACATTACTGTAGCACTCGGCCACATCATCCCTATCACAAATCGCATTTTGCGGTTTTTTGTCCCCATCTCAAATCGCATCTTCTATTGGTTTTTGTTAATACCTTCTACCTCCAAACCCCAATTGAGATATTATCATACTCCGCTGCCACGTTACCCATCGCATTTCACAGTTCACAATTTCAGCCGCATTGCATCTTGCACTTTGCACTTTCCTCCCAATTGCATTTTTTCTTCTCCTCCAGCCTTGTGATATTGAAAATTGTGATTTTTCACATCACATATCGCATTTTTATCTGCCAGTTATAGCTCTACCATCGTATATCTCAAGCCTCCCACTCCAAAGCATATTTTTTATCTTATAAGCTTTAATAAAGTTCAAACCCCTCTTTCCACACCTTGAATCCTTGTCCCATCTGTTGGAGCCTTCCATTGGCATATTTATCCCTTTTTCCTCCCAACTCAAAGAAACACTATTTCAAGTTTATATATATCATGAATATTTGCATGGTTAGAAGCATGGTAGCTATTGTGAAACTAGCTCCAAAATTAGAAGAAAAGAGATAACAACCCCTTATAAATAAGCCACTTTGAGGGGGCAACCTCCAATATATTACATTAATGAACAATTATTGGATGATATAAATTAAAAAACCTCCTTTCTATATATAGGGGTCCATGGAGCCAGAATGTAATCCTAGCCGAACTAACAATAATAATTTAAGGGCACAATAATAACAATATGGGGGTTACAAGGGTACAATAATAACAATAAGGGGGTTACACTAACAACAATAAGGGACTATACTAGTAATATAGGGACCTAACACGCCCCTCTCCTTCAAAAAACTGTTGTCCTCAATGCTTGAGTAGCTTTGGGTGCTTCTATATAAAATTCTCATCCTCCCATGTAGAATCTTAAGTGGGTAAGTTCTTCCACTTGATGAGATACTCTAAAATTGATCAATTTCTTAGTTGTCGAGTTCTTGCTTCCGTGACCTCTTCAGGTTCCAATATGATTTTTCCTTCCTCATCAAGTTCTAGCAATATTTTTTGAACTGGAATATTCTCACCTATAACCTTCTTTAAGCATGAAACATGGAAAACTGGATGCACTCGTGAAGAAGAAGGAAGCTCCAATTTGTATGCCATAGTACCAATATTTTGCAACACCTTGCAATGACCATATTACTTTTGTGATAATTTATTATCCTTCTTAGCTTGCTTGAGGGACATTTGTTTGTATGGTTGTAGCCATAAAAATACCCAGTCTCCTACATCAAAACTTCTCTCACTGCGATGCTGATCTGTTTGTTGTTTCATTCAATTTTGTGCCAAATTCAGGTTATCCTTAGAGTTGGAGAACTTCTTTTTGATGCTCGATGTGATATTCCACTGCTTGAACCTTCAAATTTTCTCTTAAATATGATGTGATGGATGGTGGATGATATCCATAAAGTGCCATAAATGGGGTCATTTTTGTTGAAGTATGGAAGTGTTATACCACTATTCCGCGAGAGGTAACCACTTGACCCATTGTGTTTGTTTATCAGATACAAAACAATGAAAATATCCTTCCAAACTTTTATTTACTATCTCAGTTTGACCATCCGATTGAGGATGATAAGATGAGCTATTAGCTAATTGAGTACCCAAACAAGAAAATAACTTTGTCCAAAAATTTCCAGTAAAAATGGGATCTCTGTCACTCAAAATAACCCTTGGGTTTCCATGTAGCTTTTGAATAGTGTCCATAAATGTAGTAGCAACTGTACTTGCTTTAAATGGATGAGATAATGCACAAAAGAGTGCATATTTGGTAATTCTATCAACTACCACCATGATGACACTCTTTCCTTCCGACTTAGGTAAACCTGTGATAAAATCCATTGAAATCTCCTCCCAATGTTGACTTGGAATGGATAAATATTGTAGAAGACCCGGGGTCTTAATTGTATCAACTTTATTCTGCTAGAAAACCAAACATTATGCCACAAAATTTTGAATATCAGATTTAAGGCCATCCCAAATATATTCTTTCTTCACCCTGTGGTAAGCTTTAAAAAATCCTAAGTGTCCTCCTAAAGGAGAAGTGTGCAATTCCAAAAGAATATTTTGTCTTAGTAGGGAATTATTATAAAGATATAAGCGATCTTTGTACCATAAGGAATCATTTTTCCAACTAAATGTATTAGAAGTACTAGGATCTTGCTGCAAATTTTGAATGAGTGTCCACACATCTTCGTCCTTCTTCCATCCATCTCTTTCTTCAGTTATCCAATCTGGTTGGATAATATAAATGGCACAAAGCAATGCTTCCACCTCTTCATTCTTTCTTGAGAGTGCATCTGCAACAACATTTAGCTTCCTCTTTTTTTATATTATTTCAAAGTCATAACCCAACATCTTTGTGAACCATTTTTGCTTCTCTTCTAAAGATAGTCTTTGATCCAAAAAGTGTTTAATACTATCATGATCAGTTTTTACCTTGAAGTGTCTTCCCATTAGGTAAGTTCACCATTTCTTTAGTGCATGCAGTATTGCTAACATTTCCTTCTCATAAATAGGTTTTTGTAAATACTTTCCTTTAATTGGATGACTTTCAAAAGCAATGGGTCTTCCTTCTTGCATAAAGACATCACCAATTCCATTTTTTGAGGCATCACATTCCACAATAAAGGTTTTTTTGAAGTCTCATGTAGCTAAGACAAGTGCTAGGCACATTGCCTCTTTAAGATGTTCAAAGGCCTTAGTTGCTTCAGGAGTCCATGAAAATGCATCTTTCTCCAATAATGTTGTTAGAGGTGCTACTATTCTCCCATAATTCTTAACAAACTTGCGATAATACCGTGTTAACGGAGAAATCCTTGCAACTACTTTATGGTTGTGGGGACTTTCCATTCCTTAATGGCTTTAATTTTGTTAGGGTCTACCTTAACACCCTCGTGAGATACAATATGACCCAGATATTCCACCTCTTGTATTCCAAAGAAACATTTGGATGTTTTTGCATATTATTGTTTCTCCTGCAATAGTTTGAGCACCATGTCAACATGTTGAACATGATCCTTCCAAGAACTGTTGTAGATTAGTATATCATCAAAAAATACTAGCAGAAATTTTCTAAGGAAGGGTTTGAAACTGGAATTCATCAACCCTTGAAATGTAGAAGGTGCATTGGTAAGGCCAAAAAGCATGACCAAAAATTCATAATGACCCTCATGAGTTCAAAATGATGCTTTTAGAATATCTTCAGTCTTCAGTCTAATTTGATGATATCCTGAACGAAGATCCAACTTGGTAAAATAAATTTCTCCATGTAATTCATCCAGTAATTCATCAATCATAGGAATGGGAAATTTATCTTTAATGGTGAGCTTATTGAGCTCCCTATAATTTTTACACATGCACCATGATCCATTATTCTTGTGTACCAATACTACAGGAGCAGAGAAAGAACTTTGACTAGGTTGAATTATACCTGCCTCTAACATTTCTGCAACCATACGTTCAATTTCTCTCTTTTCGACATAAGGATATCTATAAGGCCTAATGTTTGGAGGAACACTTCCTAGAATCAAATGAATAGCATGATCATGATCATGAATAGGTGGGAGTCCTTTGGGAGTTTCAGACACCTTGGAATGATTGTCCAAGACTTTTTGGAGATCTGTAGAAATAGATGATTTTGATGTTGGAACTTTTAGCGAGCATAATTGTGCAATTACGCCTCGTTGTTATTTCTTTAGAAGCTTTGCCATGAAATTAGAGCTTATTATATTTCCTGGCTTCCCCACAATACCCCATAATTCGACTTCCTTTCCTTCTGAAAAAAAATTCAAGAAAAGTTCTTGAAAATTAAAAGCCACCATCCCCAAAGATTGTAACCATTGTACTCCCAGTACAACATCAAAACCTCCCATAGGAATGGAAAGAATTGGACTATTCAATACATATTCCCTCATGGGTAGCTTGATATTATGGCATTTTCTAGAGAAATTTATAGTTCCTCCATTTGCAACCATCACTTGATATTATGGTGCTGGGTATAGGAAACAATTCAATTCCTTGGCTACCTTACAATGAATAAAATTATGGGTACTACCTATCACCTTTTTCCTCTTGATATTTCCTTCTATATTGAGAGTTTGAGGAGTGGCAATTCCTGCCAATGCATTACATGATATGGTCAAACTCATTTCTTCCTCTTCTAGGGCTAGTTCTTGGTGTATATCCTCTTCTTTCGAAGATTCTTGTTCATTTTCTTCTTCCTCTTCACAATCAATGTAAAACAATTTCTTCTCAACACACTTATGACCTTTAGTGTATTTTCTATCACAACTATAGAAAATCCCTTTTTCTCTTTTTTCTTCCAGTTTTTGTGGTGTCAACCTTGTAGGTTGTGGAAATCTAGGAGTAGCAACACTTCCATATTTATAGAAGTGAGTGGCAGGCTTCCTTGTCGCCATAATTTTACATTCAATTTTTCTTTCCAACCTAAATGCCTTCTCCAATGAATCAGGTTCCAAAATGCGAACTTCATGTTGGATGTTATCGTTTAAGGTACATATGAAGAGATCAATCCTATGTTCCTCTAGAATATCAGTTGCCCTTATATTCAATTTTTGGAAGTCCTCAATGTGCTCCCCCACTGAACACTTTTGTTTGAGATTTAGCAATTGGCTAAAGAAAGTGTTGCTCTTTGTATCCTCATAATATGCTATCATTTCCTATGTAAAAATTGACCAAGTGACAATCTTTTTACGAGAGAAAAGCCATCAATACCATACACATGTATTTTTTTTCTAAATGTAAAGTTGCAATGTGTACCTTTTGTGTGTTTTGCACATTATTGAGATCAAAATATTGCTCCATCTGTAGTATCCATGTTACAGAATGCTTTCCATCAAACTTCCTCATATCCATTTTTGGAATATTGTGGTTCTTCCCTCAAACATTAGATTTTATGAAATCATGATTAACAATTATTTTGTTCTCATCATGAGTTTCCTCTACTGTCTTTTCACCATTAGGAAACATTTATTGTATCAACTTTGTCAAACCTTCCATGTCTGCTTTTAGATCATTCTTCATGTTTTCCATCTTATCTTCCATGTCATCCATCTTAGATTCCGTGCCAGCTTCCATGCCATCCATCTTAGCTTCCATGCCATTCTTCAAACCATCCATCTTAGATTCCACACCTTTCTTCAAAAATTCCATGTCATTTTTTGTTGCTCTTTTCAAGAGCGAAATTTGTTGCACTTTCTCTTGTAATATTGATATGTCATGTTGCCATCATTTGTCTTCATGAGTCATAGTAGAGCCTTCTAAAGGCTTAATGGGTGTTGAATTATTTTTAGCGGCCATTTTAGAATCCAATACTGATATCTATTCTACAATATGCCCTTGGAATAAATTCAACTTTATTCTTCAAACAAGACTTATGCAATTTGGAAAAAAAAATACACACCTTTTACTTGCTTTTGAGGAGGTCGATATTGAAATTGACTTATCTCCATACTTGCAAATCCTTAATATCTAAAATTCGGCCCAAGAGTAGTCCTCTAAAGCTTCTTTCAAATGCCACAGGTCTAAATTGATTTGGATTCTTCAACATAAAGTTATGTCCAATCTCCCACAATGACCTAATTATGGACTGGTTCAGCAGAGCAAACTTGTATGACTTTTCACGTGTCACTGTTTTCTCTTTTGACTCTGAAATTTATAAACAGGAAACTACAGTCCATGTAATTCTAGTCACTTTTTAAAGAATTCCAATCCAATGCTCAAAGAGAGAGTTATGAATATTTTCCCATGATCCCTCTTTCAGATGAAATTCGGGAGCTTGAAAAATACCTAACTTCCACAGATCATATCTCTAAAATTATTTTGAACCAAGATCTGAAATTTTGCGATGATGTTCCTCAGGATTTTGTCTTCGTGCTCCACAATTTCATCTTCTCAACCTTCCTAGAAAAAAAATTATAGCGAAAATTCCACGATGACCTTTTTAAGTGAAATTCAGGAACCTGCACAAAGCCCTAACTTCCAAAAGTCATATCTCCGAAAATATTTTGAACCAAGCTCTTAAAGTTTGTGACGATGTTCCTCAGGATTTTAGCTTCGTACTCTAAAATTTTCCGCTTCTGAACCTTCATATAAAAAAAGTTATAGATAAAATTCCACGATGACCTATTTGGAGCAACGAAACCCTAGAATCCAAAGCTCTGATACGAAATGTTGTGAAACTAGCTCCAAAAATAGAAGAAAAGAGATATCAATGCCTTAGAAATAAGCCACTTTGAGGGGGAAACCTCCAATACATTACATGAATGAATAATTATTGGATGATACAAATTACAAAACCTCCTTTTTATATATAGGAGTCCATGGGGCCACAATGTAATCCTAGTGGGGCCACAATGTAATCCTAGTGGGGCCACAATGTAATCCTAGTCGACCTAACAATAATAATTTAAGGGCACAATAATAACAATATGGGGGTTACAGGGGTACAATAATAACAATAGGGCAATTACACTAACAACAATAAGGGACTATACTAGTAATATAGGGACCTAACAGTAGCATGGTAGATAGATCATAGGATAAGTAAAGTGCGTTTAGCCTTTTGGCCCATTAAGTGTGGTTTAAATTAGTTTTCTTTGTGCCATTTCCTTTCAGCAAGCTAAATTAGTTTCCTTCCTGTCATTTCCTTTTTGCAATTTATTTTAGTTTCATTGAAGTGTGACAGACTTCACTGAGAAACCCTAAAAGTAGCACTCTTTTGTATAGTGGAAGAGGATGACATGAGTAGAATGCATATGTTGTGTACATACCACTGTCACCTCCATTTTTGTACGAACTCCGTGTTGATAAAGTAAAGTATGGCAACCCCTAGGAGTTGTAGCACTCTTGGCGCAATACCAGGTCTCACCACTATCAATGATCCTCTATTTTCTCCTCAACATAAAAATGAACTCCCTCTCATCTTTGTGTAGTCCTAGCATAGCCTTTGTATCACTTGCTCTGTGTAGCTGTCTGTGGCTTCTATTACCTCTTATGTTATGCATTCTCCAGATCATGAACTATCCCCCTTGGAAATTATCCTTGCCTGTCTCTATGGGAATGCTCTCAATTGATCTTCTCCCTGAGCACTACTCACTAAATAATTTCAATCTTTGTATTTTTTCTCTATATCAATGTGTTTTCCAATTTCCTCATCATGTCCTTCTTATAATATTCTTGTTGAGAATTCAACGACCGATATTAAATCGTTAATCAATGGCTAAAATTAAATTGACTTGATCTTCATCTTCTCTAGAATATTCACTCTCTATTTTAATTATTATCTATTAATTATTTTAATGTCCTAAGTTTAGACTTAGCGTGCCATTAAAAATAATTAATTTTTTTCATAAAACATGATATACATGTAATTTCCAAAAACACTTTATGGGTTTTTTGGAATACATGTTCCTAAGCCTCCCCGCAAATTTTGGGACTTAGAGAACATTTGATGCTACCACAAAATCAAAACTTGAAAGGTAGTGGCAATGGGTGAGATGTTTCCAAGTGAAAAAACTAGAATAATGACAAATATAACAAGGATCACATATACAGATTCATATGTAGTGTTAGCACAAATAGATCCAACAAAGCCAAGGGAGAAAGAAGCCATGTTTTCTTCATTAATAGTGTTTCATAGATAAAATAACCCAAGCTTAATTCATTGATAGCACCACATATATCAAAGAACATAGAATGAGGAAATGGTTAGGTCACTCTAGCCATTTTGGTCATTTTCTTATCTCTGTGTAGTCGTACTGTAGCCTTTGTGTCACTTGCTCTGTGCATCTATCTATGGCTTCTACTACATCCTCTATTATGCACTCTGCAGATCATGAACTATTCCCCCTGGAAATTATCCTTGCCCATCTCTGTGAGAATCCTCTAAATTGATATTCTCCCTGAGCACTTCTCACTAAAAAATTTTGACCTCTATATTTTTTCTTTGTATCGATGTGTTTTCCAATTTCCCCATCAAGTCCTTCTCATAATATTCTTGTTGAGAATTCAACGACCGAGATTAAATCGTTAATCATTGGCTAAGATTAAATTGACTTGATCTATGTTTTCTATAGAAGATTCACATTCAATTTTAATTAATATCCATTAATTATTTTAATTTCCTAAGTTTAGACTTAGGTTCTCATAAAAATAATTAATTTTTTTCATAAAACATGATCCTCATGTAATTTCCCACAACACTTTATGGTTTCTTTGGAACACATGTTCCTAAGCCTCCCTACAAATTTTGATACTTACAAAACATCTGATGCTACCACAAATCAAAACTTGCAAGGTAGTGGCAATGGGTGAGATGTTTTCAAGAAAATCAACTAGAATAATGCCAGAGATAACAAAGACCACATATACAAATTCAAATGTAGTATTATCACAAATAGATCCAACAAAGCCAAGGGAGAAAGAAGCCATGATTTCTTCATTAATAGTGTTGCATAGATAAAATAACCCAAGCTTAGTTCATTGATAGCACTACATATATCAAAGAACATAGAATGAGGAAATGGTTAGGTCACTCTAGCCATTTTGGTCATTTTCTTTAGAGTTATTAGTGGAAATTTTAGCCTAAAATGGTCTCCAAAGGAAAAATAATAAAATAACATCAAAATAATAAAATAAGAGTTATAAATTTTGGAGGGAAAGAACAAAATTACTTTTTTTAATTATATTTTCACTTGATCTCCTTATAGGTTTACTCAAATTTCTAGTGTAGACACTCATTGGATGGGTAATTAAATTTCACATCCAATGATTAGCCATTATGCATATTTCTGAGAAGACTCACATTGACAAATATTGAAGAAACATTAAAAAAAGTGTTCAACACACTTTTTTAATGTATCTTCAATATTTATCAATGTGTGTCTTATCAAAAGCATTCATAATGGGTACTTGTTAGATGTGTAATTTAATTCTGCATCCAACAGCTGTATACATTTGAAATTTGAGTAAACCTATATGGAGATAAACCAAAAATACAATTAAAAAAAAAAATTCCCTTCAAAATATTTACATGTATCTCTTTTTAAGTTTGAAGGAATTGGATTGGTTTACATATTATGTACATGAAAAATTCATGGATACTTTTAGGATGAAATTTCCTCTAATGGAAAAGTGAGAGTCATCCCCGACATCTTAGCAATCATTTTTCTGATCATCCATCTTTTATTTTGCTAGTTTGGAATGTTTATTCCCACTTTGGGTGGGATAATTATGTTAATGCACACTCTTTGTTGGAAAACTAGACTTGACATTCCTTCTCAAATTCTTATATTGTGATGATTTGAATAATTTCTTCTTGAACCCAACATTATCTTTCTTTTTTCAAAATCTATGAGACTCCAATACATGCTTTGACATCTCATAACAATATTTTTTTTTTATATATTTTACCACCAATTTTCTTCTTTTCATAAACGTTAATTTGGTCTTCAAATATATGGCATACTCGACTCATTATTGATTGAATAAGGATATGGGGTACCATTTTTTTGTTATTCATGAGCTTAAAAATTACCTCTAATACCACTTTGTAACACACCCAATCCCATAATCCTTCATTAAGGTTACAAGGAATCAAATTTTATCTAAGTAATCATATCAAAGAGTGCCCATACATTGTCTAATACCCATCCAAAAAGCCAATTTTTTTTGGTTATTTCATCAAAATAGTTTGTGCACTATTTATTTCTCTCAAACGTTAATTTTCCGTATAGCATATCTCTAAAATTATAGAGTAACAAAATATAAATTTTTAACCATAGTTAACTTATAATATTTTCTCATCCTCCTCCAAGTTTCACAATTTGGAACCTGTCATAAAATAATTATGGAAAGAATTCCATGATAACCTATTTTGAGGTATGATTTCAAGAGCATTTAGGAGATGCAATTTCATTAGGGAATATCCTAAAAAATATGGAGAATCAAGATTTGGAGTATCTACTAGAATTTCCTTGATATTTCCCATAATTATGCTTCACATTTCAGTGTTTGACCACATTTAAGAAGAGTTAGAGTGAAAATGTAAACTGACTTTACTTCATGAGCATTCTGGAAGCTCGACCTTCTTAGAAAATAACTTTGAAAATATAGAAAATCAAAAAATGAAAATTGAACCAAATGACCAAGAATATTTCCTCTCACTATGGTCCATGTTTTAGCCTTTGGAACCTCCTATAAGAAACATTATAGTGAAAATTCCAAGGTGACTTGTTTGTCCCATAAATCACATTTTGGGTTTCCACCATTAAACTCCATGAAATCATTTACAGCTTGTAGAGGAAACTAAATAATGTAGCATGAAGTTAACAAGAGAAGCATGATAATAGCCATCATTATCATGCTTTTCCCACGCATCCAATTCATTTAACATTCAAAACCAAGTGAATTCAAACCCACTACTCCATAATTTACTATCATAACTAACACAGCGATCATAAATAGAATAATATAACAACAACAATAATTCTTACATACCATAAAATTTTTCATGAAAGAAATATCAAAACACATAGAAATAAACGTGTATCTATTATAACCAAAAAAAAATTGGGACTAAAGTATGGTGGGTCATGTTCCATCCCACCTTAGGCTCAATTGTGCTACATTTTGTTATATATGATAAGGGTCATTCCATACCTTGATTCCTTTAGGGAAAACTAAGCATCCCTATTTTTGGCTTTAGATATTGAAGTTAGAAAGTAAATAATATAAAATTAAATCTGTTAGAAAACTCCCCAAATAGGGGATGAATCCTCTATGAGACATGATTATCCATTCACATTTTTCTTTTCCTTTTATTTTTATCTGGCATGTTGATGTGGTAACCCGTGTTTTCCCTGCTTTCGTGGCTACCATTTGAGGTTATGAAGTTTGTTGAATTCAAGCCTTCGAAACAGGGGCTCATGCTGATGTCATAAAATAATGGAGCTTCATTTTATAAATTAGAAATATGCTACCATTATTTCCCTTCTAAAATCCCAAATTCCACCACTTTCTTGTTTTTAATATCTAAATATGTATATAAATTGTACGAAGGAGAAGGAATAGTGCTTTGAATATCGTTGAACAGTGGCCAATAACATAAAGTCTTAATATAATATCTCATAAATAATGATGCCTCTCATTGTATCATTAACATCATTAATTTTTTTTTTTTGGTACCTCCTTTTGTAAATATTCTTCATAAATTTCAATGTTATATAACCATCCTCATTCCATGTGGATGGTAAGACAAGTTGAAAAGCTTCTAAAAATTGATTCTTGGAATGACGAGCTAATCGTAAATATTAATTTCACCTCTCTTCTGTTGATGTAATTAAAATATGATTTATATGCATCATGCTTATTGCATAATAAAATCCTTCATATCTTATATTTATAATAAATCAATATCCAATTTGGATCTACAGTTTTAATTTTTTTTACATGAGTGGCAATCGAGACCTTGTATCATAATTGCTTATATCCTCTTCTACCTTGAAAATTAACTTTTACTTCTAGGTATTGTGTGTATTAAATAACATTAAAGTCACCATAATTTAATATCAAATATAATTGTTTGTACCAATTAATTTTTTTTGCAAATATTTTTTATTTACGCTATTTTGATTCTCTTCCATCTGAGTGATAAGTTGATTAATCTCAATCAACATCTTATCCATCTATATTATTTTAGCTAAATAATTTTTAGTCAAGTCATTCCTTCATTAGTTAGGCTAAGTGAACTTGTTATTTTTAATCCTTGATTTGACTATTTCTTTCTTCCTTGTATAACTCTTTTTGCATCTTTCGTAGTTTTTTCTTTAACGTAATAACTTTATTTTGATCTAATCAAGCTAGAACCTCCTATATGTTGTTTTCTATTTTAGTATTTTTAGCAATGCTAGCTAATAATGTGGCTTCCCTCTCATCATTATTTTGTTTAATGATTATCTTAAATTTGAAATTTTGAACCAAAAGAATTTGGATTTAATTGTTCAATTATTTTTTTTATTTTTACAAGACAACTATATCCTTGGTTTGTGAATGCCCCTTTTTAGGTAATTTCAATTTTTCTAAGTGATTGAATACAATTTTATTTTTTCTTTAAGATGGAGGATAAACTGTAAGAATCTTCTAAACACTTCCTATACTCAAAATATTATCTTCTAAACACTTCCCATACTAAAAATATTTTACTGGATATCATTTTTTCTTACTATTCTAGCCCTATTTTTTCCCCTTTCAAGTGTCAATTGATTTTTAAACTTTGTCAATTGCACCTCAATTTTTCTTACATTAATACTTGCTTGAATAAAAACTCTTATTACTAGATTGTTAGTTTTTTTGTCCCATTCTATCTCTCATACGTGCCATTCTATTTAAATCAAAAGTAACCTTTGTATTTCCATAATGAGGAGGCTTCAATTTTTCTTTTTCTTTTTTCTTTTTTGGGTCAACCTTTCATTTTAATATAGCCATAAACATAGCTCCTTTATCATAATCCATAACAGTTAGTAAGTTGGTTGGTGCATTAATATATTTATGGCTAATATATGAATATAAGCTCTCTTCATTTTTATTTTTCATTTTCTTATTTAAATTCTTTTTAATGAATGCATCTTTGTCTTTTTCAACAATTTGAATTCTTTAGAACCTTCTCTTCCCATTATGAATTTATTGGTTACTTGAAAACATTGAAAGGTTGTTGGAATCTATGTGACTATTTCCATTTATTTTTCAAGCAAGCATTTTTGTAAATGTTCAATTTCTAATCATTCTTCATCATTTAACTTTTGGGACTTCTATTCAATCTTGCTGATTTTGCTAGTGGCTCTAGTGTGTAATCTAGGATTGTTTAATGTATTTGTTGGAGTTCCGCTTGAATACCCATATTACCTTTTGAATGTAGAAATTATATAACTAATGCGTTATGTATCCAAGATTCTCCTGATCACACATTATTTTAACTTCATGCACAATACAGAATCTATTCCACCATTGATCATCATATGCAGAAATTAAATCAATTGCATGCACACATTGAAACCATAAAAATTCACACACATTAACACGGTGTTTTAACGGGAAAGCCTGAAGCTAAAACCCCAACTATCTGTATATAATATATATCATAGAGATCATGTAACAATCCTCATAAAAAGCTGATCATATCAAGCTCTCAATACAATACAATCGCTACACACTAATCAGGTCCGATCTAGCAAATCCATGCACCGATCTCTGCCACCTGCTAGCCTGCCTCTATGGCATAATCCCTGCTAAAGAATGGCTCTGAATGAACTCGAATTACCCCAGCCTTGCTCACGCAATCCTCATTGTCATCTCCACTGAGTGTTGGATGCAATCAATGCATCACTATATTCACAACTGATAGTCATCTTGCCCTTTCACCTATCTCTCCACTAGTCTCCACTGAAACTGTCCATGCACTGTAATTAACTGATGTATTCTTCAGTTGATTAGTGAGTTAATATTTAGTGAATTAATTAATAATTAATTCACACCACTCTCACTAGTGTATCAATCAGTTAGACTAGTTACAACTAGCTCAACTGTGTCTAATTGAGTTAAACTGAACAAAATTCCACCAACTACTTCTACAACTCCACCAAACTCTGTCACATGAGTTCTAATTGAAGTCTTCCATGCAATAGCTCCACTTAACCCTCAGGAATAGCATAGTTCCTTCTGTCAGCTCCTGTGCCATATCTGTGCACTTAACTGAAGTGCTCCAAGAGAATAAGTTAATGTTTAGAGTCCAAATATTATTAAGAGCTAATAATATTAGACATATCTATTTTTAGACTGGCAATCTAAAAATAGATTCTTCCCAATATGTCAAAAAATAGAAGTCCATATATTTTTCCAACTTGACCAACCATCAATAAATAGCATCTTGCAACTCGTAGAATATGATCGACATGTCTAAAAATAGACATAGTCTAAAAATAGACTTGCGCCAAAAATAGCCTGCGGGCCCACTTAGTGAAGGCGACTCTTTTCACTAAGCTCATCATCTTGTTTCAATCTCAACACTCGCTCTCAACAAGGTAGGGATTATCTGCCACCCCGATCCTGTCTCTATGGTATTTGAATTTGCTCCTGGTGAGCGCCTTCGTCAGAATATCAGCATCTAGATCCTCTGTAGGAATGTAAGATAGTAACATGATCTTCTGCTACACACAATCTCTGATATGATGGTACCAGATGTCAATGTGTTTAGATCTATCATGAAATACTGGATTAACTGAGAGTTTAATGCAACTCTGATTATCACAATATATCACTGTAGGATCTAAGTGTGAACCGAACAACCCAACCAAGATCTTCCTCATCCATATAGCCTCGCACGCAACCAAACTTGCTACCATGTACTCGGCCTCCGTTGAACTGAGTGCCATGGATCTCTGTTTCCTACTATACCAAGAAATTGTTGTAGACCAAAATCCCTCCAAATGTGCTCTTTTTGTCTGTTGAGCTCCCTACCCAATCTGCATATGTGAAGCCATGCAGCTTCACCTCATCCGACTGTCTGTACCATAGTACATATCCTGATGTGCCTCTGAGATATCTCAATACATTCTTGCCTGCCTTCCAAAAGAGCTTGGTAGGCTTAACCATAGCTTGTGAAAGCTGGTTATTAGCATAGCATATGTTCGGTCATGTATTGACTAGATACATGAGCGAACAAACCAACTGTCAGTAAATAGTGGCATCCGCTACCTTTGCTGATGTAGCATCCTCTTTCCTCCAACCACCAGGAAGAGGAGTGTCGATAGGCTTGCAGCCTTGCATGTTGAACTTCTCTAGTATCTCTCGGGCATACTTGCCTTAAGACACAAACAGTCCATCCTTCCGCTGCCAAACTTCCAATCCCAAGAAATAATGAAGGAGGCCCAAGTCCTTCATCTCAAACTCCTTTACAAGATCAACCTTGCATGAGAGTATCAATTTTTCATCACCTATTAATATCAAATCATATACATAAAGTACAATGATCAGCAACTTACCCTCAGCCACAATCTGGTATAGGTTCGGATCCGCCTCACTCTTGGTGAATCCAAGGCCAGTGAAATAACTTTCTATCTGTGTGTACCAAGCACAAGGTGCTTGTTTCAGCCCATATAGTGCTCTTTTGAGCCTGCACACATGCGACTCACTGCGGAAGATTTTGAAACCTTCAGGCTGCTCTATGTACACCTCCTCCTCAATGACTTTGTTGAGGAACGCAGTCTTCACATCCATCTGATGAACGTGCCAACCCATCTGTGCTGAGAGAGCAAGGATGGTCCATATGGAAGAATACCTTGTGACAGGTGCAAAGGTTTCTTCATATTCAATCCCCTCGATCTATGAGAAGCCTCGAGTAACAAATCTTGCCTTGTAATTCTCGACGCTCTTGTCAACAGCTTGCTTCACGGTGTAGATCCATCTTGAACCTACCACTGAATTCCCTTCTGGCCTTGGGACAGTCTCCCATGCACTGTTCCTGACAATCAAATCATATTCGTCCACCATGGCATCTACCCATGCAGGGTCCTCCACAGCTTCCTCGAAAGAAGATGGTTCTGTCATGATACACTTGCTCATCAGAGCCATGTATCCAGTATATCGGTCAGGTGAATGTCTCTATCTGTGCTGTGAGGTAGGGTCTCCTACATTCTGCGCTGCATCTTGATTCAGTCGCTCAACTTCTGTAGTGCGCTTCCGCCCTCTGATGTTTGGCGCTGCATGAGTGGTTTCTTCCACTCCATGAACCTCCTCTTGAGGCTGATCCACATCCTGAGGCTCATCCTTAGGAACTAATAGCTCCTCATCTGCATGCAACTGTAGCTCTCTCTCAAGCGACAACTTCCTGGATTTCTCCACATGAAATTTGATATCCCGTCGCACAACAGTCTTCCGACTGTCTGGAAAATACACACGATAGTTATGGGGTGTTACTGTGTACCCCACAAATATCCCAACCTCTACGGTCAACTCCAGCTTCTTCCTGGCATCCTTCGTCACATGAATGTAAACAAGTGAGCCAAAAAACTTCAAATGAGAAATATCAGGCTTCTTACCAGAAAACGCCTCTTTGTGTGTACTCATGCCAAGTACTCTATGAGGACAACAGTTTTGCACATAAACCGTCGTGTTGCATGCTTCGGCCCACAAGTGTATGGGAAGGCCCTGATCATGCAACATCTCCCGCGTAACACCCACGATCATTCTATTCTTTCACTCCGTGACCCCATTCTACTGTGGGTTATGAGGCACTATGAGCTCTTTTCGAATTCCTTCTGTGCTGCAAAAGTCTTTGAATTCTCTAGAGATGAATTCACCACCATTATCACTCCTAAGAGCCTTCACCTGCTTCCTCGACTCTTTCTCAACCAGTGCCTTGAACTCACAGAACTTTGAGAATGTCTCACTCTTCTTCTGCATGAAGAAGATCCAGCACTTACAAGAAAATTCATCAAAAAATATCACATAATACATGTGCTTTGTTGTCGAAGCTACTAAGAAAGGTCAACACATGTCTGTGTGAATTCTCTCAAGGATCGTCATGGTGGAACTATCCTTCTCATGAAAGGTGGCTTTCACAAATTTTCCCAAATTACATCCCTTGCACTAATCTGAATGCGCAAGTGTACCCTTGGGAATCCTGGTAGAAATCTGCTACAAAATTTTCAAAGCGCCATGGTGAAGATGGCCCAATCTCCTGTGCCACAATTCACCCTCATCCTGACTCACCACTCCTTCTGCTTTGCGTGCCATTGCTGCGCAACCATCTACCTGCAATTGATAAAGGTTCTTAACTCGAACCCCTATCCTCCAGGTTTCATTAGTTGCTTAACTGCGTAGGAAATCCTTTCCCTCTCTAAAGACAACATCATATCCCTTGTCTTCCAACATCGCCACAGAGATCAGATTCTTCTTCAATCCTGGAACATGCATGAAATCCTTCAAGATGAAACGTTTTCCAGACTCCCTCTCAAAAGAAATGGTCTTGATACCAATCGCACTGTATCTACCATCATCGCTCATCTTGATGTGCACTCCAAGATCCTTCTCATCCATATCGGTAAACAAATATTTGTCTTCAGTCATATGGAAAGACGCACCACTATCAAGAAACCACACTAATCCCATAACACTTGAGACCAAGCATGTGATCAGCGAAAAATCCAGCTCAAACTGCGAAGCTAAGGCATCTCCAGCTGCAGATCTATCATCCTGCTTATTTTTCTTCTTCTGTGGATAATTAGTGGTGTAATGTCTGTGTTGGTGACAGTGAAAGCACTTCACCTTGGACATGTCCTGCTTCTTGCCTTTCGCACCGGATTGAGAAGGATTTTTCTTTCCCTTCCCTTTCCTTTCTTTGGCAGCCAAAGCACAATTTTCTTCATCTTCATTATTCGATGAAGATCCATCCCTGGTACTCTGCCTTATCTCCTCCTGCATAAGATCCGAGCAAAGTCGCTCCCATCCTGGCAGTTTCTCTTGACCATTGACAGAGTCCTCGTAGAAATGCCAACTCTTCGGAAGCCTAAGGAGAGGCAAGCTCATCAAGTCCTCTTCATCTACAGTAACCCCCACACTTCCCAACTCATCCCTGCACTGGAAAAAACTTCGTGAGGTACTTGGATATACTTTCGCCCTTCTCCATTTTTATTTTCCTAAGCTTTTCTTTAACTGCCAACTTCCTCTGGTTGCTTTTTCTTTGGAACAAGTCTGTCAAAGCTTTCCACATCAAGAATGGAGAAGTTTTACCATGAAGGCTGGACACTATGTGATCCTTCACACCTTCCAACAGAATCCTTCGACATTTTTTTGTCTTATTTTTCCATGCGTCAAGTGCTGCAGCATCGCTAGAAGCAGGTTTTGGAATTACTGCATTTATGAACTCCTTCAACCCATTATCCTCTAGCACCGCCTCCATCTTGTCCTTCCATGCAATATAGTTCGAGCTGCCCTTAAGGGAATACTCCAATTGCAATCCATTGAAAGACATCTCAACTTCGACACCAAGAAAACACTGCAGCAAATTTGAATTCCACCAACACAAAACTCAACTGCTTCAATAATTTTCAATTTCTCCAATGATCAATCCTTTGATACCATGTAGAAATTATATAACTAATGCATTATATATCCAAGATTCTCCTGATCACACACTATTTTAACTTCATGCACAATACATAATCTATTCCACCATTGATCATCATATGCGGAAATTAAATCAATTGCATGCACACATTGAAACCATAAAAATTCACACACATTAACACAATGTTTTAACGGGAAATATTGAAGCTAGAAACTCCAACTATCTATGTATAATATATGTCATAGAGATCATGTAACAATCCTCATACAAAGCTGATCATATCAAGCTCTTAGTACAATATAATTGCTACACACTAATCAAGTTCGATCTAGCAAATCTATGCACCGATCTCTGCCACCTGCTAGCCTGCCTCTATTGTGTAATTCCTGCTGAAGAATGGCTCTAAATGAACTCGAATTTCCCCAACCTTGCTCATGAAATCCTCATTGGCATCTCCACTGAGTGTTGGATGCAATCAATGCATCACTATAGTCACAACTGATAGTCATCTTTCCCTTTCACCTATCTCTCCACTGGTCTCCACTGAAACTTTCCATGCATTGTAGTTAACTGATGTATTCTTCAGTTGCTTAGTGAGTTAATATTTAGTGAATTAATTAATAATTAATTCACACCACTCTCACTAGTGTATCAATCAGTTAGACTAGATACAACTAGCTCAACTATGTCTAACTGAGTTAAACTGAACACAACTCCACCAAACTCTGTCACATGAGTTCTAACTGAAGTCCTCCAAGCAATAGTTCCACTTAACCCTCAGGAATAGCGTAATTCCTTCTATCAGCTCCTGTGCCACATCTGTGCACTTAACTGAAGTGCTCCAAGAGAATAAGTTAATGTTTAGAGTCAAAATATTATTAAGAGCTAATAATATTTGACATATCTATTTTTAGACTGGCAATCTAAAAATAGATTCCGCCCAATATGTCAAAAAATAGAAGTCCATCTATTTTTCCAACTTGACCAACCATCCACAAATAGCATCCTGCAACTCATAGAATATGATCAACATGTCTAAAAATAGACATAGTCTAAAAATAGACTTGCGCCAAAAATAGCCTGTAGGCCAACTTAGTGAAGGCAACTTTTTTCACTAAGCTCATCATCTTGTTGCAATCTCAACATTGAAAACTCTACTCTTTGAATGACTATTATTTATACCTTTAATACTCTTTCAATTTTTACGAATAAGTGTTTGTGAGTCAATATTTCTAGCTATATATTTGAAAATTGATTTATAATGAGTCACCTAATGCAATCCTCATTTCAGATATTACATTTAAACAATCACGTTACATTTAGACAATAACATTGCCAAATATATTGTCTTCAAAATTAAAAAAAATTAACGTAATTTCAATAAAATCATAAGAATTTGTTTGCTTGATAATAATGGAAGGATCTATGGTCCTAAATAAAAGTAAAAAAAAAAAAAAAAAAATCTTCTTAATGAAAATTGTATGTGATCAACATTCAACCTTTTCCTTATAAACTCCAAAGAAAAACTATCTAGGAAAGGATCATAGGTAGTTTAATTTTTTTTACTGAGAACCATACATCTTGAGAAATATATAATAATTATATATGTACCAATCTCCAATATTAAAAAGTGGATAAATTGGACTCACTTGTTGTTGTCATTTAGGAAGGATCATAGGAGGAGTCTCATTATAAAACAAATTTTCAGCAATAAACATTAAAATATCCACAAATAGCTTGAAATAATTATGTTGTTTGGTTCTTTTCAAGACCCGTGTCCATTCAAAGGATAGAAGAACCTTTTCTTGTTAATTTTTCTTGGTTGGTATAAGATGAAGAAAATATGTTGATTGACATTATATGAGAAGATAACTATGTAATACCAATGTTACAAAGATTTTGAATTCCATAAATCCTCTATATTATCACATATGGTAAAAGATAAGTGCCCAACATAGTTAATATCATTGGCTAAATTATTTTACAAATAAACCTTAAATGGTTTAATATGGAAAATTATCATCATAACCTAACATTATGTAAATCATTTATTTATATGGTTTCCCTAATAATTTCCTCAATAATACAAGAAATCGAATGTAAATTTATCCCTTATAACTTCTTCCCTATCGATAGTAATTTTGATAATAATAACTTTATTTCTTCTTAATAGATAATGAATTGAAAAACATTATTAATTCATCCTCATCTATCATCTCCTAGTTATCTAATAATAGAAGAAATTATGAAATAACCCTGTCACACACATGGATAATAAAATGAAGATTACTTCTATCGATTACAATTATGTTAAGAGGATCATAGATTATGATACACATGTTTATAAACTTAGGAAAATGATGAGCCATAGGGATGATTGACTTTACTAAACAACTCTCCCTTGTAGAAAAATATTCTACGATTTCCTTAAACCTGGAAAAGGATTTATTTCTCATTTTTTTAGACGAACCCACTGATAACCGCATTTCAAATCATAGCATGGTCTTTATTATTCAGGATTTTAGCATTGGGGATTTTATGTTATTGCATGTTTGAATTGTTATCTTCCTTTTCAATGCCAACTTCCCTTTTCCTACTATTTCAGATATTGGTAAAACTACATCCGATGAACCCTTTTCTCTTCTAAAATTTTCAAACAAAATTGTTGTTAGAAGCTTAAAAATCTTATAATGGTTCAGAAACTTTTCCTATAAAGTTTCTCTTTGAATGGAGGGAGACTATATATGAGCATATATTTTTATTTATTAGGTAAAATAGAGCATAAACCTCTTAACACTTTTACATTTGTTTTTGGAAAAGTTGATGAAATGATGTGAGGGAATGGGAAAAATATGATATCGGTGTAAGAAAAAGCAATAAAGTTAAGATTTTGAGTGGTATCAAAATTTAATATTTTGACTCACTATCAATCAAAATTTGACATGTGGAAAACCATGGTACATCTGAAAAACATTATATCGAACCCTTTTATTATTTTATCAATTGTGCTACTAAAGTTACAATGATTATTATGGGTTGTTTGATCAAATCATCATATGCCATTAGATTTGATATATTAAAATTAAAATCACACCTTATCAAATAGCTCTTAATTGTGCACTTATGCATTGGTAGTCTCATATTATTCCCCTCATGGAATTTTCAACAATTTTAACGATTAAACTTTCCTTTCTTTGATGTTGAAAATGGTTTATGAAGTCTTACTGCGTAATCATCCTCCTCTATAATAAATTGTTTTAAAGAAATTTATTTTAAACCAAACAAGTGAAATAATTAAAACACTATACACATCCATATATGTTTAAACTTCTCTTCAAAATTCAATTACATTTGTTAATTTGTTAGTGTGTATACTTAAATACAAAATCATCGGTAGTTGACCTAGTATATTGAGTTTATAAAATATTTTGAAATTAAATTGACCAAAAACATAATTTAGGGTTTTGCGACCTTGTATTTGTTTTATTTGTTAACCCTTAATGAAAATAATTGAAGGATGTTTTATGATCTTAAATATAGTTCGCAACTTGCAAGCATTTTAACCATGTAACCATATATCGAAGGATGTTTTGAAGAAATTACCATGCTTCCCATCACATTTGTTATAATCCATGTCATACCAACATCATCATATCATCATGGATTACCATTAATTTTCAATATTCTTCCATGAAGTCCATTCATAGAGCTAAGGAACAATAAATTATAATTTTTGTCATTATATGTTTACACATTATGTCAAGGGAAGACACTTTTATACTCTAGGCATGCATTTTTACTTAACACTAGGTGAATTTAACGTGTACAAAAACGATTCCATGAATTTAGAATGGATTTTCAATTGAGGGTGTGCATTTTTCTCCAATAGGACATGCATTTTTCTCAATTCCCTATTTTCATGAAATTTCACAATGATAGTGTGCATCATGTCTATATATCATTTAAACTTGTGAATTTTAACTAACATTATAATCTTAGGAATTTCATGCAACTCCTAATATAAGGCAATTTATTGTTCACTTTAGGGAATGCATTTTACAACATGCCTTGTTTTCATGCAACAAACGTATAATTCCATTTTGAACATGAATCTCTTTCTTAACAAATATATATTTTATCTTAATAAATGTATTAATAAATATATTTTGTATCCCTCATATCATCATACAAAATTCACCACTGGGAATGCATTTCCTTTAAGTTGGCATGCATTTTAAGAAGAAAAATTTAAACAATTTTCCCGATTGTCCCACAACACAATTTTTGGTCTATTGCACAAGAAAGGTGTCTTTTTAACTTTCTAATTAAATAAAAGTAAAGGAAGATGTACAAGTTTTCTACAACCCTATAGATTCTAATATTTCCTATAGTTTTACAAACTAAAATATCAATCAACTTTGTAGATTCACAAAGAAGTTTCATTAATACATCCAAACACTCAACATTAGATTTTTTCATGCATGTAAGTGAAATAAATATATATGAAACTCACCGAGTTTCCCAAGCACAAAAACTATGAACAACATCATATAACCATGATATTTCATAATCCAACATATGGGTGATATCTATGTATTTTTAATAGTCAATAAGTCTAGTAAATGTATATCTCTTATAGATATTGTGTGGCGCATCACATATGCACACACACACGCATGCGCGCACACACACACACACACACAATATTTTAAAATAATATGTAAGAATGTTAACATAGATACCATTCACATCATATTTGTGACACCAATTGCATCACGTTTCAATTGTAATTCCCTTGAATGTGAAGAAATAGTGACCCAATGTAGCATAATAAGCCCCTAGTAGTCATATTAGTTCCTTTAGTTGGAATAATTAAGACCATAGGGGGAAAATGCACCCATTATATGATATATTTTTTGATGCTTCATTACAAGCTACCATGTGTACCTAGTGTTTTGGTGGATGCTTTTATTGAAAACTATCCAAGGGGAATCACATGTTTGAGAGTGATCACCCATAGTCAGACACATGATAAATCTTGTGGAATAAAAAGAAAAAATATTCATTTTGGATAATTACTTAGTGATTTCTAATGGTATGGTCAATTTTATCGGTATTGTTGATGATCCATATAAAACATAGACATAGTATGTAGTAATTAGGAATTAGTGAGGGAAAAGGAGAATTTATTCCATCCAATAACATTCTCTCGTAACCACCCATTGACATCTATAACATAAATGTACCAGTTATTTAACAATTTAAATTTTTTAAGAGTTATTATTTCCTCATCTCAAATTGTGTCTTCAATAGAATAATAAAAATCAACTTTAAGAGAAACATTAAGATTTATGATGATGACGATGTCAACCATAAGGGTGAGGAAAAGGAAGAAGCCATCTTTTTGTTGTATTTTCGACTCATAATTTTATAGGTTTACTTAAATTTCAACACATCCAATGAGTACTCACTTTTTATGCTTTTGATAAATTTCATGTGAGATAAACTAGAAATTTAAGAGAAAATCATGTTTCTAAGTATACATCCAATGAGTGCATACACTTAAATTTCAATATAGCTACAAGGAAATAAGCCAAAATATAATTAAAAAAAGTCCTTTCTTTCCCTATGAAAATTTATCATGCTTACTTTATTATGTAACTATTATTTTATTATATTTCTTATGGGGCATATTTTATACCTCAATATTCCACTAATTACCTCTCCCCTCTTAGCACCAGAGTACAATCTCACCCAATTTTTCTTTCCATATAAGCAATGTTCACAAAAATAAAAATCTATAGAGAAATTATTCATAACTTGAAGGCCCTTCTCTTCTATGTTTCCCAATGTTTTATGCAATGACATAGTGTCTTGAAGATGCAAGATTTTTTCCTTCATCTGCTTCACTCTCAGGAACCATAGAATGTTTACATCCAATGCTATTAGTTCTTCCAAACTAGTTTCCCCTTGAACCATCCCATGGTTATCATTTTCAACCACTATTTTTACACTCACATCACTAATATGGTTTACAAAAATCAAATTTTTGACTAATATTAAGATGTGCATAGCACTAGAAAGTTTCTTAATCCTTTGATCCATGAGATTCAACTTGAATTTTCATCTTCCTATGATTTTTGTTCTTAGATCATCTCATAAGAAAAAATCACCATTGTCGAATATTTCATAATACTAGTTCCACTCCTTGTGAGGAGTAATATGAAAATATGTGTTCGAGTCAACTAACCATGCTTAATTATCTACTAGTGTACTTAAAGAAGTCAAGTACACATAACCTCCTTCATTTGAGGGGTTTTTTTCTTACATAAAAGGAGCATAATAATATCCCTTACCTTCCCTTTGGCTTTACAGTCTTTCTTTTAATGTCCTTCTTTTTTACATTTCTAGCACACCTTTTTGAACTTTCTTAAATATTTTGATCTTCCTCTATAATTATATCTCCCACTTGAGGACTTATTTCTATTTCTATTTCGAAATTGTCCTCTTATAGAAAAGTTGTATTTTTTGCAACTCTCCATGTTTTTATACCTCATTTCGTCTGACAACAATGATGAGAATATTTCATTTAATTTTAAGGTACTTGCATTATTACTCATGGAAACAACAAAACTATCCCATGAGTCTAGCAGAGAACATAAAAAAGTAATGAAATTATCCTCATCTAGAATATTAATATCAAAAAATAATAATTTACTGACCACCATGTCTCCATCCTTCACCCTCGAGTTATACAACTCTTTTCGAAGGAACAAATTTTTTTCCCAAGAGATATATCGATAAAAATCCCCTAACTTATCCAATAAATTGTTTGTTTCAACCTCCCTTAATACATTCAGTAATACTAAATATAAGAGTCACAATTGTATTTTGCTCTTTTCCTTCCAATCCAACTTTGTCCAATATTTTTTTGACATCCACGTCGATGTAGTGCATGGATTTCTGCTATAGGTGGATCCAAGATAGTTTATCAACCCAACAAACTCACTCAACATTATCTAAGGTAGAAATGGTTGCTAGATTCATGATGCCAAAACCAGGAGGATTCAATAGGTCCCTATTTTCCTATTGATAGGAAATATTCCTCTCCACATGCACTAATTGGGAGTCAATATTTTTTAGGAAAAAAATATTATTTATGAGCATCCTCTTCATGTATTCTAGGGGCAAAAATACATTACACTTCTCCACTTTCTTATCCTTCCAAACTAGGCCCTGCAGGGTCTTCATTTTCTAATGAAGTTCCACATAGTTTACATACTTCTTCCTCCTACACTTGGCATGCCTAGGGTCCACAATCCATGCCAACATGTCCTCCATAATGTCAAAATATAAATGATATTGTCTTTCAGCACCCTCTTCTGTCTCAATCTTAATAATTCCATTCTTAGTGTCTCCCTAAACAACATTGAAATATGTGGTAGTTGAGTCATGAGAAACTAGTGTCATGCCTTGCTACTCGTTCTTGGGTATTCCACCTCACCCATACCTGCACCTCATTTTTTTCCTCGATGTCATAGCTAAGAACCAGGGGCAACACTTGTCACAATTTTTTTTATACCTCTAATAGAAAAGAAATAAGAGAATAGACAAGACTAGACCCATATAATTCCAGGCTACCAACAAATGATGTCATCACAAAAACTACATACACACACCAATGAATCTACATATGTCCCATCAAAAGAGATAGAGGATATACCATCCTTGACCAAGACCACTCCACCATTGACCATTGAACTGGATAACAAAATAAAAATGACGAGAGGATCCCGAGAAATATAATTGTGTGAACCATCACAATACTTGGCCAATAAGAATTTATCAAACCAGAGACATTACCTATCATTGTAGCAATACGATAATTAAAAAATGAAATATTAAATCTATATTTATATCTAAATTTTTGAAGGTAAATAATATACCTTATTATTATAATATTTGATTGCTATAATACATTTAATTTTTTTTTTTTTACCTTTTTAAATATTATAATACTTAATAAATATTAATTAAATCTTTTATTTATCATATCCCTTTTATTTACCATTTAGAATCAACAATACTTTCTACATCGTTGAGTAGACATTTTCTAATACTAATCTTAATACATATTTAAATAGACATAATGATTTCTTTGTTAACCTAGATAAAGTCTATTCTTAATACATATTCAATTAGATGTAATGATTCCTTTGTTAACATAGATAAATTTTATCCTAGATAGAGGATTTTTTTTCGAAATTTTTAAAACCATAAACATGCTTTCCCAACCTTGGATAATGTGGATTGTGTTCTGTCAATGCTAGGTTAGAAAATCTATAATTTCGTAATTTTGTTTCCAAGTTTGAAGGCATCATGGACCCCTCACAACTTTCCATCAGGTAATACTTTTTAACACTCTTTGGTTTAATTACTTTTGTTTTTGTTTTAGAAATATTTGTATGCATTCTAACTTTTCGTTTTATCTTTGAATGTTACGGTTATTATTGATATTACCCTTACCATGAATTCTCAATTTTAATTCAAACATACCTCTAAATACTTTAGGTGTAGCTAAATTCTTCTACACCTTTTGTAGGGTCCCTCCAAACTAGAAATAAAGTCACATCTTATGGTATTATGTACATTGCTGGCCTTAGCCAGTTGCTTATGGTTGCCTAGAGAGACTAATTTTTTTATGTGGAAAATTCATTAATATGTGTAGCACTCTGTATGATTCATTGTGCTTGGAAATATAACTACATTGAATACTTCGTTTTGGATACGTTCCTTATCAATGTATAATATATTTTAACTGAGATGTTAATGCTCAACACTAAGGATATCCCTATGTAATTTTTGGACAGATGTTATGTATTTATTTTTTTGCTACTTTATATTGGTATTGCATCTATTTAGGCTTGAGCATGTATATATGTCAATGTTTTGGTTCTTTTCTTCTTACATAAATGTTGGTTTAAAAAAGGATACTCTATTTTTTTTTGGCACTATACATGCCTTATACACTTGTCTTAAATAATGTACAGTATTAATTACCAAATCCAAATCTTTACAAATGCTTTTTTTAACTCAACAGTGTATTTATTGGTTCCATTCTTCTCTATGTAAATAACTTTTATCAATTTACTTCTATTAATGAATTTTACCTACTTTAGGGTTATATATATATATATATATATATATATATATATATATATTGAAACTCTTAATATATCATCTCAATTTATCAATCTGTATTTCACCCTATTTGGCTTTGATGTTTACATTTTGGACTCTTAACGTCCTTTTTGTTATATTCCATTAAATATTTAGTATCTCGGCTATGGTGTTTGAGGTTCATTTCAGAATACTACTCTTTAATTTTTTGCATATTGTAATTATCAGCTCACTTATATCCTTGTATTTTCTTTCCATAATACCACTGACTTCTTCCTAAGTATAGTAATAGTAATCATCAGATTACTTGTAACCTACAATTTCTCCTTTCTAGATGTAAAGGTAGTAACTACTAGGCTACTTGTTCCCCATGCCTATATTATGAAATAATAAAAAATTATATATTACAAATGGGTTAAACAATGGCCTTCTAATTCTACTTCCACTCCAATAGTACCCATGGTGCATCCATGGTTACTTTAGTGTGCACAAACTGAAAGACCAGATACCTCCTCTTGATACTTACTCTCATAGAGAGATATATAACTACCATCAATTTCCTGCTAACTCATTTCATTCTAAATTATAGTGTCACTATCGTATGGTAAAGGAATTTAGTATCTTGAGTATGTCACTTGTCTTTACTCTAACTAACCTATAATGTATAATCGAGATTACTACTATGACAAGTATTATATTTCTTGGTTTACTAACATATGGAAGTCCATCTTGTATAGGCTAATATAGATAGTCCGGTTCATGTAGAATCATAGCATGGGTTACTGTTGTTGGAAAAATACTGAGAGGGGGGTGGGGGGTGAATCAATATTTTAAAATTTATAGAAATTTTTTCTTTTGTTATGATTTATGTAAGCTACTTTCATGAAGTAAACCTGTGTATGCACACAACTAGTGTATATCATGTAAACTTATATTTCAGTTAAATCTTGATATGTTTGTCTTAAACCAATATATCAGTGATTCATCAAACATTTGATAAGTAGTAAACAAGTTACAATTGAATAGAATAAAGCATCACACATAAGCAATACACATGAACTCCAAGATTTAAGGTGGAAACCCAATGTCAGAGAAAACAATTATTTCTATTATCTCTATCTTAAATTTTATTATTATGAAAAAATTCTTACAATATTTTATTGGCGTAGACTTATACAAACATGCAGGCACCGACCTACATAACACTCCAACATTCACTCATTCTCCATATCCTACTAGAAGGGAGCTTCAACCCCCTCATATTGTTTACTAGCACCCACTTGAAGGGAGCTACAACCCCCTGATCTGATCACTAGCTAGCACTGCCAAGAAGCTTCGAATTCTTCAATGAAGGCTCCAACCCTTAGTACCATTGTGGACCATATCACATAAATTGTCGTAAGCCCAATACCACATATGAAAAACTAAAATTGATCACTATACCAAATCATCCAACCAATCACTGAATCAAATAATCAATGAAACAATCAATCACTGAACCAAACAATCACTCAAGCAATCACCAACTCAAATTAACCAACATCTTCTTAAACATTCAAAACAGTTATATCTCTGTAGCAATAAAAACAATATCGAACCCAAAGCACTCATTAACCTATTGGATCAACTGTAGTCCTGATAAATCATATGATAGAATATTTATGCTACATTTCTTGGTAAAACCTGTGTGTATATGTGTTTTTCATGAAGTAAACCCGCGTATATATCTTAACATACAAAATTCTGAACTATTTCAAATATGATCCAAACAATGAATTGCACACAGACAATGTGAATCATGCTATCAAATCCATCATATTTTTCTAAATCATATGCATCTAGCACCAACATGTCCAATCACCATATCAATTCACAATCAAATTATCTTCAAACATCACTATTAAACCCAACAACAAACTTCAATAAGAAAGATCAATTGATCAAAGAACATGCTTTGCAGAAACCATAACTTATGTACACACTTATTTTGAGGAAAAACTGTGTGTATATGTGATTTTCAGGAACAAAGCCCGTTTACGGGACTCTATGACTCTATGAATCAATTGAGTATGACCTTTACTATCAACATGGACTCAAACTTACATCAATCACCTAACCATGTGGGGTTACATAACATCAACTACCCATTATGGGATTACATCCACAAATGAATTGACCTTCAATAGTCCAAACATGAATAAGATTACATCATATGACATTTACATCAAATGAAAGATATTACATTTGTAACCAAGACGAAGGACCTAAATAGTGAGAGACAAGTATCATCATTTCAACAAGCATAATCCCTTGACAACAACATAACATTCAATTGTTCAACCAACTACAAGAGTTTCTTCAACAACATCACAAACATAAACTCCTAAAATATAAATTGTGCTTGAAAGTATGAGCAGAATGATCAACAAAGAGATGAAGAAAATAATATTCCCATTTTTTTTTTCTGAGATATTCAAATGCTTCATGTGGAAGAGGTTTTGAAAATATATCAGCAACTTGTTCTTTTGACAGAACATACTCTATTTTGACCTTTTTTTCAAGAAAATATTCTATTAGAAATTGGTACTTAATTGGAATGTTCCTCATTTTGGAGTGCATAAAAGTGTTTTACGAGATGCTAATAACACTTCTATTATCCAATAGAATGGAAATAGGTGGAGAACAGTTGATTTGAATGTATTCCAATGTCAGCATCTTCAAGAGAAGTTGTGTGCAACAAGATGAAACATAAACATATTCAACTTTTGTAGCAGTTAAGGAAATAGATCTTTGTTTATTGTTGAATCATGATACAACTCGAGGCCCCAAGTAAAATTCACCTCCACTAGTTCCTTTTCGGTCATCAATGTTTCCAACCCTATTACATCTGTGTAAGCATGGAGAGTAAGATATAATTTTTTAGGATACCATAAGCCAAAGTATTAAGGTCCTTGTAGATCTCTGATTATTCCCTTAACTTCCTAAAGATGAGTCTCCTTTGTATTTTCTTCGAAGTGTCCAACAATCCCAACTACATGCATGATATCCAATCTAATACCTATTAGATAATCTAAGTTTCAAATTATAGACCTATATTATGGTTGATTTACTCGGGAGATTCATCATGTGAGATGAGACTACATATTGTCATCATTGGAGTACATAATGTTTTGTAGTCTTCCATCCCATATTTCTTCATAATCTACTTGAGATATTTTGTTTGTGAGAGAAAGATGCCATCCTTTGTTTTTTGTATTTGAAAACCAAGAAAGTATGTTAGTTCCCAAAGTAAAGACATTTCAAACTCTTTCTGCATAACAAAAGAAAACCTTTAACTCATAAATTCTTCATTTCTTCCAAAGATGATATCATCTACATAAAAAAAAACTACTACTAGTTTATCATCATCTATTTTGATATACAAGTTGATATTTGCGGACCCCTTTGTCAAACCTTATTGTTGAAGATACTTGTCAAGATGATAATACCATGCATGAATGGCTTTTCTTATCCCATATAATGCCATTTTTATTTTGCAAACAAGTTTTTCAGCATTTCCTGGGATGAACACTTCTGGTTTTACAATATACACTTCTTCTTCTAGATCTCCATTAAGGAATGTAGATTTAACATCCATTTGATAAACTTTGAAATGATCTTATGGCTTCAAGTCTACCTACAGGAGAAAATGTTTCTTCAAAATCTATTCCTTCTTTTTTAGCATAACATTAGTAAATGAGTCTTGCTTTATTTATAATAACTTCTCCATTTTCATTCAACTTATTTTTGAATACCCATTTTTTCCCAATAAAATTCTTATCATGAGGCATTGGAACTAATTCCCATGTATGATTCTTTTCGATTTGATCAAGTTCTTCATCCATGGCTTTAATCCAAAATTCAAGTTTTCTATCTTGATATACATTTTGTGGTTCAATAGTTGATAATAAAGTTAGACAACTAGGAGTTCCCACAAGAGCTCTTATTGTTTTTACCCCAAATTTATTTTCCCCTAAAATCTGAGAATCTGGATGATTCTTTTGAACATACTTGGATGGAGTCTTTTCCCTATCATTTGTACCTTATTTCGATGCTTCATTGGTTTCTTCTATTATATCCCTTTGGTTTGATGTGGGAAAGCATTCATCATCATCATCATAATAATCTATTGTTGTTACTTTTTTGGAACTTGTGCATGCTTCATCAATTACAACATCAATACAGTCAATAATATTTCAAAGTATCTTATTGTAACATTTGTATCCTTTGGTTATAGAGGAGTTACCAAGAATAATTTCTCCATCCTCCCTAGCTTTAAACATGTCAAGATTTTCATTATTGTTTTTTATGTAACATTTACTCACAAAGACTAAAAAATTCTTTACAATAGGAGATGTACTATACCAAAGTTCATGAGTTTTATCACTACTTAAACGAACATGATTTTTGTTGAGAATAATTACTGCGGTATGATCTGCTTCACCCCATAACGTATTAGGTGTTTTGAACTCATCAAGCATAGCACGAGCCATTTGCTGAATTCTTCTATTCATTCTTTCTACTACCCCATTTTGTTGAGGTTTTTTGGCTACATAAAACTTCCTTTTGATGCCATGTTGTTCACATAAATCAAAAAATTCATCTTATATAAATTATCCTCCTCTTTCATATTTGAGGAATTTTATTTTTAGCTCCAAATCATTTTCTACTAATGCTTTACAGACTTTGAATTTATCAAATGCTTCATATTTTTATTTTAATAATCCAATCCATCACATTCTAGAGAATTCATTAGTCAATAATATCAAGTATTGTTCTCCTCGAGGTGAATTTTTCCTTACTTCCCTCACAAATCAGTATAAAGAAATTCAACAGGCCTACTTGTTGATCCTTCTTTGGCATTGAATTGTACTATGGTTTGCTTACTGAATTGGTATGACTTGCATATGGTACTTTTTGGCAGAGTGATGTTGGGAAAATCATGAAAAAATCCAAGCTTGTTTGACTTGTGTATTTGAGAGAAGACTAGATGTCCCAATCCTCTGTGCCATAGCCATCTTTCCTCTTCTTCTCCTAAGTAACCTTGTTCTTGACCTCCTTTCAAGAAATAAGGGTAACTTGGAGTTATTTTTCCCTTTATTATGGTATTCCATGTACCAAGCTCACGAACAAAACATTCTTTTGATCTAAAAACAAACTCATTTCCTTGGTTGCACAGTTGAATAACACTCAACAAGTTATGCTTTAATCCATTGAAAAACTAAACATTACTAGCTTTAAAATTTTATTTTATAAATATTGATCCTTCACATTTAATGACAGGCTCATGAGAGTCATCTCCAAAACTAAAATTCATTTCTTTCTCTAATTCATTGTATTAAATGAGCTTATCTTTATCACCTATCATGTGTTTTGAGTATGATCCGTTGTCAATGTACCACTCATTTTCTTGTTCATCAGCAAACAATTCTATACCACAATTTTTGGATTTTAAGTCCTTACATTTCCATACCTTAGAAGTTGTTGTTATTGGCTCCTTTTCAGATATTAGTTTCATTTTTCTCTCGCATTTAGATTCTTCATCTCCAAAATTACTACAAAACGAGAATTCTATTTCATCTTGAAGAGGTGAGAAATTGTTATAAGTTTTTTTTTAATTCTTGTCTCGTTCCTTTGTTTTTTTGCTTCTCTATTCACGGTGGTTTTGTATGCAACACATTCAGTAGCATTGCGACCAAAGATATGACATGAGAAACATTGTCCATTAAAGTAGAAATTTATGTGAGAAAAGTACCTTCTGGTGTTGTTTACCTTTTGATTGAAGCTTTTGGTGTTTTTTACCCTTGGATTAGAGTGGTCATGATTTACCTGTGAAGCATCCTTATTATTTTGCTGAAGGCTGGAGTTTTTCTAACTTCATTTTGTTGCATTAAGATAGCTTCATCTTATTGTAGAGGGTTTTCCAGTCTTTGATGTTTCTCCAATGTATCCAAGAAAAGTCTTCATAAGAAACATAGTTACCAATCAAATATGTAAGTGACCTGGTACCTATCTTTTTGAGGTAGCAAAAAAAGGCCCCCAATTTGGAAAAGTGGTGAAGTAGAATCACCGCTTTTTTTTAAGCATAGTTTTGACACTTCAAAATTTGTTATGAATTTTTTTTGTTTTCTAAAAGTCATGATTTTTATGTCAATTTTGAAAAATGGTGATGTAAAATTACCTTCTTGTTTTTTAGCACATTTTTGAAACTTTAAATTTTCTTTGATTTTTTTATGCCATGATTTTCATGTTGATTTTGAAAAGTGGTGACTTTTTATTTATCAAGTATGAACATTTGTTTTAAAACGTTAGTGATTTTCATGCTAATTTTGAAATGTGTTGATGCAACATCAACAATTTCTGTTTACGGTTGTGATTTTCATCTTAGTAATAAAAGGTAAAAATAAAATAAAAAACCATGATATTATATATGTGTGTGTGTGTGTTAAAAAAAAAAAATACACTTGTAAAAACAAAAAACTTAAACAAAAAATTCAAAAAATAAATAATAGAAAAAAGGGAAAAAAGAAAATACACAATTCAAAGAAAAGGAAATTAAAAAAACAATTTTTTTTAAGTTAAAAAAAATAAAAAATTAATTAAAAAATGATAAAATAAAAAATAATTAAAACTCAGAAATTTAAATTTAAAAGGAAGATTAATTTTCTTTTAAATAATAAAAAATTAAATTTAGAAAATTAAAATTGAAAAAAAAAATGAAATGACAAAAAAAGTATATATATATATATATATATATATATATATATATATATATATATATATATATATATATATATATATATATATATATATATGATGATGATGATGATGATGGTGGTGGTTAACGTCCGCTGAGACCAATCTTTGGTCTATCGGACCTAAAGAAAAAAGTTATTTAATTTGATTTAAGATTTTATTCCTATGCTCAAAAATCTTGGAGAGAAGCCTCCCCAGCTCACTATAAGTTTGAATCTTAAAAGGCTAGGAAGGCCAGTATTACAACAAAGATTATGAAATTGATCTCTAATGTGGTTGTACATGGGGCACTCTAAGAGGAAGTGATTTTCATCCTCAATGTTCATATTCTCATAGAGACGACAGATCCTTTCCATCCATGGTGTTTTAGGAATTTCCCAATGACCTATTTCACTATGGAGCTCATGAGAGTTCACTCTAATCTTGGCTATATTAATTTTCTTCTTTGAAATAGTTAAAACAGAGAGATACTTTTGATCTTCGACAATGGGGTTGATGACCTCCTTATAATACCTTAATTTTATTTTAGTTGCTAGATCTTTCTCACACCAAATTTTTTCTTTGAACGTAGAAGTAACAATTCTTTTAATTTTATTGATGTTTTCCAATGCAACATTCTCGTTGATCTCCCAATGGTTTAACCAGGCCCTGGTGTCTTTATACCAACCTCATTTAAGCCTTATTTGGTTTTGGTTGGAATTTGAAGCTAGCTTAGGAAGTCTATGGTCTCCTATGCTATTGAGCTTGTGCTTGTACAATATAAGCCTAGCCATAGCTAGGCTCTCGATAGGGGAAAGACCCACTTCTATAAGGAGAATAGGATAGGGTGTATTGATTTTAATTTTAAGGTAATATATTATAAAATGCTTCCGGATTTGCTCAATCTTTCTCCAGGATTCTCTAAAGATGCTGCAACCCCAAACCTCACATCCATATAAGATAACAGGAGTGACTAAAGTTTCAAAGAGGAACTTCTTTCTATCCCACATTACGAGGTTTCCATCTCTGTCAGAATATGAACATCGAGGTTTATATATATATATATATATATATATATATATATATATATATATATATATATATATATTATTCCAAAAAAAAATATTACATTTAAAATATAAGTTAAATTTAAAAAAAAAAATTCAAAAGAAAATAAATTAAAAAATAAAAATTAAATTAAAAAAATACAAAAGTATAGATAAATAAATAAATAAATATATATATAATATATATAAAAAAAAAAGGTTAAAAGATAATTAAACTCACAAAAAGAAAATAATAATAATAATAATAAAATTTAATATATATATATATATATTAAAAATATTATAAATAAAAAATAAAAATAAAAAACAAAATTAAATAAACAAATTGGGGGCAAACCACCATCACCCTGAGGGCCGCAGGGCTCGACTAGTGGGAGAGGTTCCAGCTCTCGCACCGCCTACTGGCCAAGACCTGGGATCCCCAGGGCGGTGGTGGTCAACCCCCAATTCATTTATTTAATCTTTTTCTAATTTAAATATTAATTTTTTTTATTTTTATTCTTTCAATTTATTTATTTATATTTTTTTTAAATTTAACTTATATTTTTTAATTTATTTGTTTTTTTTAATTATGGTTTTTAAATTTAATATATATATATATATATATATATATATATATATATAATTTAGAATTTTTATTTTTTTCATTTTTTTACTTTTATTTTTTTCAAATTTTTTTAATTTAAAGGAAAAAATGATTTTTTATTATTATTTAAAATTGTGTTTTATAAGGAGGTCGTCAACCCCACCCTAGAAGATCAAAAATATCTATCTATTTTAACTAGCTCAAAGAAGAAAATTATTATAGCCAAGATTAGAACGAACTCTCATGAGCTCCATAGTGAAACAGGTCATTGGACAGTTCCTAAAACACCATGGATGGAAAAAATCTGCCATCTCTGTGAGAATATGAACATCGAGGATGAAAATCACTTCCTCTTAGAGTGCCCCACGTACAACCACATTAGAGCTCAATTTCATAATCTTTGCTGCAATACTGACCTTCCTAGCCTTTTAAGATGTCAAAATTATAGTGAGCTCGGGAGGCTTCTCTCCAAGCTTTTTGAGCACAGGAATAAAATCTTAAATCAAACTAAATAACTCTTTTCTTTAGGTTCGATAGACCAAAGATTGGTCTCAGTGGACATTAACCACCACCACCACCATCATCATCATCATAATTTTTTTTAAAATTTAAATTTCGGTTTTAAATTTCAAAATATTTATTTATTTATTTAAATTTTTATTATTTCAAAAAAAAATATTTTAAATTTCTTTTTCAATTTTTTTTATTTTTATTTTTTTAATTTAAATTTTAAATTTAATTAATTTTTATTTTAATTTTAAATTATTTTAATTTTCTTTTTAATTTTTATTATTTTTAGATATTTTACTTTAATTATTTTATTTTATAATATTTTTAATTATGTGATTTTATTATTATTATAAGTTTTTTTTTTTTTTTTTTTTTTTTGGTTTTGGGTTATTTATTTTTTAATTTTATTTTAGATTCTGTATTTTTTTTTTAATTTTTTGTTTATTTTAATTTTATTTAAAAAAAAAAGTTGTTTAATTTTTTTTTTTTTAAAGTGATACTTTATCTTTAATACAATGACTAAAAATCGTTGGAATTTTATTTTTATAAAGGTGATAGTTTATCTTCAATGTCATCCTTTGTTTTTTAAGGCTTTTAAGAGACATGATATTTTATCTTTAATACCATGCCTAAAAATAGTTGGAATTTTAAGACTTTGATATTTTATCTATAACGTCATGTTTATTGTTGAAATTTTAATGTTTTTCAGATTCATAATATTTTATCTTTAATTTCATTATTAAAAATTGTTGACAATTTACACCAAAAAGAAGAAAATGTTATTTCAACATTAACACTTTTTGTTTTCAATGTGTTTTTTGCACCAAAAAAATTGATGACGTTATTCCAGGATCAAAACATTTCATTTTCAGTGTCGACATTATTCCATCATCAACACTTTTCATTTACAAGATGTTTTTTGCACACAAAAAATTGGCGATGTTATTCTAGCATCAACACTTTTCATATTCAGGTTGTGTTTTGTAGACACAAAATTGGCGACATTATTTCAACATCAACACTTTTCGTTTTGGGGCTGCTTTTTTCACAAAAAAATTGAATTTTACTTCCGTTTCTAAAAAAATGTTGAAAATTTACCCCGAAAAAAAAGGTTATTCCAGAATAAAACTTTTCATTTTCAGGTTGTTTTTTCATGCTTTTATGTTTCTTTTGTTAGAGTTCTCTTTTTGAGTTAATAGTTCCCGTTTGATCAGTAACTGTGTTAAGAGGAGAGCGTTGTACCTTGATGATTTCATCTAAGGCTTCAAAACCTTTAGTAAATATAAAATTTATAATTTTTGTCTTCTCGAGTTCCTTTCTTAGACTTAGTATTTCACATTCTAGATTTTCATTATGCTTCTCCTTCTCGATGAGTTGTTTCTTTAAAGTATCTATTGTTATTTTATCTTCTTCTAAAAATCATTTAAGTTAAGTGCTTTCTTCAACAAAAAAATCCTTCTCTTCTAAAAAATCCATGAATTTGTCATCAAAATCATTAGTACTCTTTCAAATGCCATGAGTAATTTAAAATCTTGATCAGACTCTCCCGCTTCACGATTTGACCAACCATCACTATCTTCATGAGTATAATAACTTCTCTTGTCTTAAAATAATTTCATATTCCCTTTTGAAATTTCTTTCCCCTTTTCATTGTTTTCTTTATAAGGACACTTAGCAGCATAATGACCAACTCTACCACAAGGAAAGGACTTGAATGGAGGCTTACCTCTGAACATTTCGGTGCCTAGTTGAAGATTATTTACAAAATTTGTCCCATATTCTTATGATATATAAACTAATTCCTTGTGTTCTTCCTTTTCTTTTCCTCTAGAAGGTTCTTTGAATGTAGCTTCTATGACAACTGAAGGACCTTCTTTTCTCATTTCAAAGGTTGTTAAAATATCGTGGAGCAGTACAATAGTAAGGTTCTACAGATCTTTCATTTCTTCAATGGAAAATACTTTTGAATCGAAATTTAGAGTTAGAGATATGAAAATTTTCTCCACTATGGTTGAGTATTTTATTTCTTCACCCAGATTTCTCATACGATTCACAATCTCATCTACTCTTAGGAAGAAACTTGCAATACTTTCATCATTATGCATTCTGAGAGTTTCATATTGAATTTTAAGAAGTTTAAGTTTAGCAATTGTTACCTTGGCATTTCCTTCATAGCTCTAGATGACCTTTTCCCACATAGCCTTTGCTGAATTTAGCTGCATAACTTTAAATTTTTTTGATTTTTTCAAGCTTTCTAACAAGGAATTAACAACTTTTTAATTGGTTTCGTATTTCTTCTTTTCTGCCTCATCTGTGGGAATAGATGATGGATACTAATAACCTCCTTCAACGGTTTCCAATACATATTCTCCAAGGGACTGTACATAGGATCTAGTTCTTCTCTTCTAGAAAAGTAAATTACTTCCGTTGAATAGTGGTGGCCTGATAGATGTTGTCCCTTCTTCATTTCTCATCTTGGTGGATCTTACTTCAAGCGATCAAGCTTCTTCTAAAGAAGTGGATATTATACCAACTATTGGAAAAATAATGAGAGAGTTGGGGGGGAGGGGGGGGGGGGGGGAGGGTTGTGGGTGGGGTAATGGGGTGGCCGAATCAGTATTTTAAATTTTACATAAAATTTTTCTTTTCTTAAGATTTTTGTACGTTACTTTCCTAAAGTATACCTGCATACGTAAAAGAATTTTATGCAGGCAAATAATGTATATCCAAAAAACTTATATTTTAGTTAAATTTTCATTTTTTTGTCTTAAACCACTTTATCAGTGATTCATCAGACAGTTTATAAGTAGTAAAAAAGTGCACTAAGAATATAATAAAGCATCACACATGAGAAATACACATGAATACAACGATTTAAGGTGGAAACCCAATGTGGGAGAAAGCAACTATTGTTTTCATATCTATCTTGAATTTTATTATTATGAAAAAAAATTACAATCCTGTACTTGCGTAGACTCATACCATCACACGAGCACCCACCTATAGAAGACTCCAACCTCGCTCATTCTCTAGCTCTTGTTGTAAGGGAGCTTCAACCAGTTGATCTTGTTTACCAACACCCATTATAAGGGACCTACAACCCCCTGGTCTGAACACCAACTACTACTGGTAGGAAGTTTTGACCTCCTCGCTGAAGGCTCCAACTCTTAGTACCATCATGGACCACGTTTCATAAATTTTCACTCTCGATCCAATACATAATTTAAGCCCAATACCATGTATCAAAAATTGAAACTGATCATTATACCATATCATTCAACTAATTAGTGATTCAAAATAACCAATGCATGAATTAATCATTGAACCAAATAATCACTCAACCAATCACCATCTAAACTCAACCAACCTCTTCTTAAAAATTCAAAACAGTTAAATCTCTATACCAAAAACATCAATATTTTACCCAAAGCACTCCATTAACCTACTAGATCAACTGTAGCCTCGATCAATCATATGACAGAATATGTATGCTACTTTTCTTAACAAAAACCATGTGTATATGCTCTTTCCATGAAGTAAACCTCCATACAGATATCAACATACCAAATTATGAACTGCTGCCAATTTGATCCAAACAATGAATTACACACAGACAATCTGAATTATCATGTTAGATCCATCATAATTTTCTGAATCATATAAAGCTAGTATGAACATGACCAGTCACCATATAAATTCACAATCAATTCATCTTCAAACATCATTGTTAAACCCAGATCTTCATAAGAGACTTCATTGATAGAAAACAACAAACTTCAATAAAACATATCAACTAATCAAAAATCATGCTTTGCAGAAACCCTAACTTATGTATGTGCTTATTATGACGGAAAACCGTGTGTATATGTGCTTTTCTGAAATGGAACTCCCGTATAGATCTGCACATACTGCAAAAATTATATGCTGCTACTTAGAAGAGAATTTGTGTGTGCACGTGCCTTACTTGTGACAAATATGTGTAGAGATATGAAATAACACACAACTGCATTGCACATAAAAACTTTAGACATACCCAGATCATGACATACACATTAATAAATATGCATCATACCATAGATATAAACAACCCATAAGCAGATCATACAATACATCGTCATTTTAGGTTTATTGAGCCTCATCCATCATTGTATTATCAAGTGCATACTTATTTTAAATCAATCACTCATCGATAAAAAATACAATTAAATGATACTTCTGATTGAATTATTCATCAATCACCACCACTCATGCTCACAAAACACTTGGATATTCATCTTATTATATAGCTTAGTCCTTAGCTAATACCATAGGTCAAAACCACACTTAGCACCGTTGGTAATCTTTGATGGGATCAAATGGTCATTACTCTGCTCAATCTTGTTGGCCAATACCATGGTCAACACTCTTGGTATTTAGTGAATAATAGTGGGTAAAATGTATGCCCCCTTTCATTTTCATACTTGCATGTGTACGTAACTTTGCTTCACCGAACCCGCGTATATTTCTTAAAATTTTCACCTTCATAATTCTTCTGTCTCTGAATTTCATACCTTTGTCCAATCATTTTGTCACTCTATTCCATCACTTTGTCACCTTTGAACTAACTTGTTAATACATCCCTCATCAAGTAATATTCCATCAATGTACAACGCATCACATAGGTTTCCATCAAGGACAAAACATACATCATAATGCCGACAATTATGTGTTCTTATGGAACTACAAAATGGCTTCCCTAGAACTCCCAAGTGGCTCACAACAATTTATTATTAGTTATATACATTGTTACATAGTATGATTTGATGGTCTTTCCCCTGAGAACCTTTAGAAGTGTTTCCTTCCCACCTTCATTAAATTAGGTAAATATAGAGATGTTTGGTTTAGGGTTATTTTATACAAATTTTAAAGGATAGCTAATATTTTTCTTTCTATTCCATGTTTCCTTTCGTTTTATCACATCCAGATTTGAGTTCCACACTACCGTTTTTCCCACAACATACTAGACAGAGGAAAGTTATCTACAACCACGGAAAGTGGAGAAAAGAACCCTCCCACCATTTCTCCTCCTCGGGTGTAATTATTTTATTTGAATAAAAAAACTTTTCCATTGGATGCATTTTTGCATCATCTTTTACAGTTTTTAACTTTTGATTACTATCACATTTTTTTTATATCTATTTTTTAGTATCTATGGTGCATATATATTTGGGATTATGATTTAGAGTTTAGATCTCATTTCTATTATTAGACTAATCTAAACAATAATAGGAAGGACTTTGCTAATATTTTCATAGATTTGTAGCCGTCGAATGACAACCATATTGGGGACCTAAAACACATTCATACTTGATGGTTTTTTCTATGCATTGTTTTCTTTTTCTATTTTTAGTATTTGTTTTTAGTGATAATTTCCTTGAAGAAACTACGATTTTTCATTTTTGTGCATGTCCTATAGGTTACAAGTACCAAATAAATAGGAGATGGCCAAATTTTCATAAATTGTAGGACCAGGAGTGAAAATAAGAAACGCACTTTTTTGGGGATAAGAAAGTTTTCGAGTGTAGGTTTTGGCAAATTATATAGACTACAACATAGTTTCAGGTGCCTTTTCTACCACAGACAAAAAAAATTTCTATCTATAGTTTTTTCTTATAATTTTTACTTCTTCATTACTGATAGGGTTCTGAATACAAACATATATAGAGTCTAAAATATGTCTAGATATTTTCTTTATCCCAGTCTTTGATGGAAGAAACATGCCCTTCTAGGGTTTTGAGTAAATATTCAACTAATAATGAGTGAGATTCTTAATTGGGAGTTTTTGTGTTGGAATTAAAACCTTTGTTTCACTACAGTCCAATAAAAAATGCATGTTTCTTTCTTACTAGAGTTTGAATATCGAAATTGTTCCCATTTCTTTCCATATTTCATTTCATCACCATTTATCTTTTTTAAACGTAGGTTTGTGGTAGATATTTTTTTGGGATTCCACAAATCTGGAACCTCCATTTCTTTGTTGTCATTTATGCAATAGGCCAATTGATTGATAGTAGGTAATATTTCATTAAATTCTTGATCCACTTTTCTCCATAAAAAGAATCGTTTTTTAATTTGTAGAGCCTCTCGTAATATGCGATCAAGACTCCATTCAAGTGGGAAATAGGTTGTTTTCAGTAAGATTTTATTTTTTGTTAATCTATAACCACATTTTTATATTTTTCTACAATTCATTTCTATTTGTGTTTAATACAACATCATTTATTTATATGCAAGCAATATCATCATACTCATACACACACAATTTCATACCATTAAGTCAAAAATGTCTAGTTCAAATCACCAAGTCAAGACCCTAAGATTAACCAATAACTTAACAAACCCAAAATAATTCCACTTGAGCACTATAAAATTAATTGTTTTTCAGGTTAGGATTAGTGGGGTAGGAATCTAAACAACACCCATATATCATTTTACACTGAAACATAGTTGGTTTATGTGAAAATTCCACGATTGGAATCCTTCTATAACAAATGGTTAAGTTTCTTCTATTTTGTTATATAACTTAATAAAATTTTCTTATTGTTTACTATGGTAAATAACGAAACTAGCACACTGCGATATTAACAAATATGAAAATGATGCAAAAACAAAATACAACGTAGGAAATTAATAACACACGCATTGAACACCATTATTTTTGGAAAAATGACCCTAAAAAAAATCAATTCAGGAAAACTGGTGCAACAACTGAGGGTTAGTATTATTTTGTAGTAGTTTCCAAATACAATCTTGGATGCCTTAGTAAATATCAGATACAAAGAAAATACATAGCAATAAAGTTATTGATATAACCTCACACTAGTATGGGAAGATCCAATAATGATCAAGGTGAAGATGAGACCTTTGCGTTGTCTCTGTGTAGCTCTGCGTCACACCTACGCAGTTACTCCATCACTACTGCAAGGATTGCGTCAAAACTCCCAGCTGATATTCTACTGGTTGGAAACTCTATCATATGACCTCTCAGTCTCATGCCTCGGCTTTCGATATTAGATCTCAACTGCTCCTCAGGAAAACTTCAATCTCCCTCTAAAGCATTGTGTTGCCTCTACATTGTGTCTTCTACACCTATCTCAACATCTGCAATGTATTCACCGGATTAGGAATACTTCCACCAAAAAAATATCTCTGCCCCTCACTGCAAGAAATCTCTTGATCACTTATCTGGAAAGTGCTGCACTAATGTCTTGAGAAAATAGATCTCAGATCTCTAATTCGATGTGTCATCTAAGTGCCCATTGATCCTCTTCTTATAATATGTTCATTAAACATTAAATGAACCATAGTAATTCCTAATTAATGGCTCAAATCATATTGACTCAATATCCATATTTGTCTAGAAGATTCACACCCAAATTAATTAATACCCTTTAATTATTTTAATTTCCTAAGTTTAGACTTAGGCATCTATTAAAAATAATTAATTATTTTAATAAAATTGTCTCTGGATGGAATTTCCAAAAATGATTTCTGGGTCTTTGAGGATGCATATGTCCTATCCTCCTTGAAATTTTTTAAGCTTATAGTACATTTGATGCTACCAGAAATCAACACTATCTCTTAGCGAGTAATGTTCTCTAGCAATGCAACCTGCTGAAGCATCACCCTAAATCTGTATCATCTCCCTCTGCATTGCTGATTTCTCACGTCACTTCCCCCCTATTACACATGTGTTGCTGCTAACCCTGCATGCTGCTTCCAACTGCATCTGCACTGCAACTATGTTTCTATTGCAATCGTAAAAGTCCAAAATACTGAACCAAATGTGTTCATCATGATGTATTTTTCACTGGAGTTCTGACTCTTGCTAGTCTTTGCATTGACCCTGTGAAGCCTTTGTCCTGCAGCTGACTCTACATTGTTCCAACTGCACTGCTAGAAACTCTACTCTGTGCTACTCAGTCTCTGGCGCTCTTAGCCACTCCAACTATCACTCCAACACTCCTCTTAATAAAATAACATTGGTCCATCCTCCTACTTCTGATACGGGCTCCAGTAGAAAGGTTTTTATCCAATAGGTGGACTCCTCAAGGATTATTCCAATATGCATCTCTCTCGAACTATAGTACTAGATGACCCCACCTCTACCTTTGCAGTAAGTATGTGGCAAATGATGGGAAACTCGTCCTCATCGATCGTAGCGGTTGCAACATGTTGATCATGTTTCTCTTCCATGTCCCTCTTTTGGAGAGCACACTATGAAGTGTAGTGACCAAGCTCACCACACCTGAAATACTTGATCTTTGAGATGTCCATCTTCCACCTTCGCTTCTCCTACTCCCCTTTTGATGCAAGGGCTACATTATCCTCTTCCTCATTGGGCTTTGTCCCACTGCTCCTGCTACCATCCAACTTTCCTTTTACTAAGTCTCGCCTCATCTCTTCCTATTGAAGAGAAGCCCACAGCCCTTCCCATTTTGAAAATTTTTCGCTACCCACGATAATCTAGATGAAGACTTTCCATTCTTTTGAGACGAAATTTAGGGCCAATGTCACCACCTCTATGTCCTGAGGCACTGACCCTACAACTACTACCTGATCCAAGACTCCATGAAACTTCAAAAGGAATGGATCTATGCGCCCCCCGTTATGCATTCTTGTGGATCTCATCTTCTTCTAAAAGAACATCATTCGTTTCTCAGAATATCCCTCATACATCATAGCCAAAAATTCCAAAATCTCTTTGGCAGTCCATTTTATAGATATGTGAGAAATAATGTGATCCCTCACTCCATCAAGGATCATCCTCTTGGCCTTTGCCAAATCCTTCTTGTAGTCTTTGAATGCATCCAGATCTACAAGGACAATTAGCACATTATCAACAAATTCCTTGAGATTGTGCTCATCCAGAAGGAAGAAGATCATTTCCCTCTAGATCACATAGTTGGAGGCACCCTCCAATTTATATCGATCTCTCATCCCATTTTTTGCCATCACGCTAAAAAAAATGTCGAATTTCCCTCTAACCTTATGTGCAACTACTGACTAGCTCTATGCACTCCCTACAGGAGTGAGAAAAACTACTCTCGGATACTGCTGCTTTTGCATGGGAAATTATAATTTATGGGAAAGAAATTTTCTGAGGTAGAATTCCCTTAGTGTACTCTTCTTCCCTTCTAACACTTTTTTTCTATAGCAAAATGGTGTATAAAATCAGCATCTAGTTGAAGACTGCTCTACATTGAAGTTGCTACACTACTCCCTCTGTCGCTGAGAAATCTCGATCTAGAAAATATTCCTCTCTGTCGAATCACTAGAGAGACATATTTTTCACGAAAATATTTCCTTGTTGGTTATGGACTGTGCAACCTTCTAGTTATTCAATCTACTGCCTATGCAACTCTTCAAGCTCCCTCTTCAGCTCTACTTGTGATCTCTCCTCGGCTTCATCTGCGCTTTGATACCATGTGAAAATTAAAAGATTGGAATCCTTCTACAACAACTAGTTAAGAATCTTCTATTTTGTTATATAACTGAAGAAAATTATTTATTATTTGTTATGGTAAATAAAGAAACTAACACACTACAATCTTCCCAAAAATATACGAATATTGCAAAAAAAATGCGTTGTAGGAAATAAATAACACACACATTCAAAATCATTATTTTTGGACAAATGGCCTTGGAAAAACCAATCCAGGAAAACCGGTGCATCAACTCAGGGTTTTTATTATTATGCAATATTTTTTGAATAAAATATTTGATTCCTTGCTAGCTATCCGATATAGAGAAAATAAATAGAGAGTAATTTATTTAGATAACCTCACACTGGTACGAGAAAATATGATACTGATCATACTGAAGATGAGACCTCTGTGTTGTCTCTGCACATCTTTCTGTCACACCTACACAGTTACTGCATCACTTCCATAAGGACTACATCACACCTCCTGAATGATATTTTTCTAGCTGGAAACTCAATACTTTGACCTCCCGATCTCACAACTCGGCTTCTAGTACTAGATCTCAACTTCTCCTAAAAAAAAAATTGATCTCCCTCTAAAGCACTGTGCTACCTCTGCGCTACCTCTTATACACCTCTCTCTTCCTCCTCTGCAATGTATTGATTGGATCAAGAATACTTCCACCAGCAAACTATCTTTTCCCCTCATTGCAAGAAATATCTCGATCACTTCTCCTACAACTACTGCGCTGCTCTCTTGATAAAATCGATCTATGATCTCCAATTCGATGCGTATTGCAAGTGCCCATCGATACTCTTCTTATAATATTCTTGTTGAACATTCAATGACCCATATTAATTCCTAATCAATGACTTAGATCATATTTACTCGATCTCCATATTTTTTTAGAAGATTCACACCAATTTTAATTAATTCCATTTAATTATTTTAATTTCCTAAGTTTAGAATTAGGCATCCATTAAAAATAATTAATTGTTTTTATAAAACTATCTCTGAGAGGAATTTCCCAAAACTATCTCTGTGTCTTGGAGGATGCATGTGTCCTAGCGTACTTACAATTGTTTAGGCTTAGATCACATCTGATGCTACCAGAAATCAACAGTTTACATACTAGGGAACCTAAAATCCTTCATAATCTAGGGGCCCAAATGAGTGTAGAGTAGAAACACATGAAACAAGTAACACTTAGATTGAGGATATTGGTGGTTCACCTTGACGATCCAAACTCGTAGTAGGGAATCTTCCTCTTATGTTAACATAGAGAAGTTGAGATTCACTCAAAACCACTTGACAAAGGTAACCTTAGTGGCCAGTCATTGTAGGTTAAAACTTCCTATACGTGGTGGTTGTAGGAAGCAACCATAGCTCTTCATACATTCACATAGCCTTTTTTGTGGCCTTAACCATCCAGGAGCTAGGTTTTTCGAAAGGCCATATAAAATGTAACATAGGGAATGTTTGATGTGTAGTCCATCTTTTAGGATAAGTTTTTCTTTTCTCTTATAGGATGAGACTCCTTGATTTATATTAGCATTAGTTCATAGTTCGAAGACACGTTATCCCACTACTCATATTTTTATGCACGTTGTTTGTTGATTTACTTTAAATTTCTTATCCTTTTAGCATTTTAGATCCATATTTATCCTAACACCATTGCACCCCTTAGGTTCCAATCATGAACACTTCGAGGTATTCATCCCCAGAAACCTTTAGGACATCTAATTACACCCACTCGATGAGTAGGGTTCCTCCTCCTAATCTATCTTCAAACTTTAGCTCCTCTTATTATTCTAGTTCCTATTTTGCTTCTAAATCCTCTAAATCAAAACTCGCTAACATGGCTGGTTTGAACCTTGATAATAACATTGGTCCCACTTCAAGGGCTAACAACAAAGATAATGTTGGAACTAGTGTTGGCAATAATGTGGGTCCCAATCTTGGAGATAGCACATGAGCACCTATTGGAAATGTTATTACTTGGTCATTTCCCCCACTCATGGCTAGCTTGAAATTACATGATTTGATCCAATTCATTAAGGATCCTCTCCATCATTATTTTAGATGGTCACCCATACTTACCAAACTTCCCTTAGACATTGCCAATTTTTAAACGAATTGTAGATAATATTTTTCTAAACATATCTAGTATTTCCATATGTGGCGTTCATACACTCCATTGTAGAAGACTTGTTCTATATTCAAATTTTTCGATGTACCCTCACTAGTACTACTAAAAAATGGTAAGTTTACCAACCCCATGGTTTTCACTAACTTTTTTATACTATTTTGGATGCTTTCCTATCATCTTTTCAACTATTTGTCTGCCATGATACCAGTATTGAAATATCAATCACGTGTTTTCTAACCATTGTCACCCACATTACTAATTACATTAAAGAGTGGAATAGATGGTGAAGCTTATACAAAGCTCAAGAATTCAATGATCATGGATATATGTAATGGTTATTGAAATACTTACTTCTTCCCATTACCAAGGATGTTGCTTTGACATTCCCTAGAAATGAGGAAGAGGCCATCCAAAACGCCATGTAATTACCTGAATTACACTCATTCGAGTTATATATATACCATTATGTGATATGCTCCTCACACTCTCCTTAGTGATTGTACACTAAGGGCATCTCATGTTGATAATGGTGTGATTCGGACCATCACATACAATCAATATTTCCCATATCCACAAGGACACGTTATATATGGCCAACCCTATGGAGGTAACAAATGAGAACCTGTTGGAAATATTATTACCTGGTCATTTCTCCCATTCATGGTTAGCTTGAAATTCCCTGACCTGATCCTTATTAATGATCCTCTCAATAATACTTTTAATTTGCCACCATACCTACTGAACATCCCTTAGACATTCTCAATTTTGAATGGAATGTTGGAGAATATTTGTCTAACATTATTATATCTTTCCATATGTGGTTTTCATATACTCCATTGTAGAAGACTTGATCTATATTCAACTATTTCAATGAACCCTCACTAGTACTACTACAAAATGGTATGTTGACCAACCTCATGGATCTCACTAATTGTTTGCTACTATTTTGGATGATTTTCAATCATATTATCAACTACCTATATACCATGATATTAGTATTGAAATCTTGATCGCTTGTTGCCAAACCATTTACACCCACATTATCAATCACATTTAAGAGTGGCACATATGGCAAAGCTTATACAAAGCTCAATAATTAAATGATCACATAATTATCGAACAGTTATTGAAATTATTACTACCTCCCATTACCAAGGATGTTGCTTTTATATTCCCTAGAAATGAGGAAGACGTCATCCAAAAGGCCATGCAGTATGACCTAATTTATGCTCATTCAGGCTATATATACACCAATATATGAGATTATCCTCAAAATAACCTTGGTGATTCTACACTAGGGGAATCTCATGTTGCTAATGGTGTGATTCAGTCCATCACATTCCCTTAGCATTTCCCACATATACAAGGACACATGAGATATTTCCAACCCAACAGGGGCTCAGTAACTGATACATGTATCCTCCCCTCTATATTTCATGTGCTAGTTAATAGGGGGAAGAAGTACCTCCTATCCATAAAACCATCAACATCAATGTGTTCTTGGGTCAGTTTTTAGTCAACCTACCTATCAAAATTTTACCATGAACCCCTATTTTTTGTAAGCACCGCCGAGTGCTCCAACCCCTTTGCTACTAAAACCCATGCCACCCATGCCTCATTAAGAACCACCTTAGCAGGGATAGGTGTATGTTCAATAGAACGTTTCCAATCCCTCTAATCAAAATAAAATGAACAAATGGAAGGGAAATCATAATTCTCAACCTTAAGGTAACCCAAACAAGAAAGTCCAAAATCCTAATGCCAACCAGGATGACAACCCTAATATCATAACAAAGGGAAATCAACTCAAGAAGATTAAGGTTCTTCACATGAGTAAGGCTTGCACACTTTTTGGTACATATCATCATTAAACACATGATTGTCCCCTTCTCCCTGATATTTGTAATATGTGGGAAGGAAAAGAAGTTGCATCAAGAGGGAATTATCGTATTCCTACTTCCACTCCTCCCCCTTTATAATAAATATTTCTTCAGAATATATTACCTACTCAAGGGTATGTGGCCACCCATGATGGCCATAATGCTCCCCCCATTATGCCTTCAAATCAGCTTGGGCATGGAGCCTATCATATCTCGATGATTAATTCTTTCGATGCCAATATCTCGACTCGGTCACTTCAATATTGTCCTCCTCCTGAGCACAACCAACAGTGACCACAGAGCCTCTATCATAATCGAATGGTTCTCTACATATTCCTCCCAATATCTCCAATGGACCATTACATTGAAATTCTACCAACTCCTAGGTTTCCCATCATTATAGCAGAGTAAATAAATAGGCGTAGTGTCCTACTACCATGTGAGTTTTAGAAGTTCTCTGGACATGTCCTTCAAAACGTAAGGTTTTACTCTATACATTGGGTGTTGTGGATCCTCTATATGATAAAATGATTTTATTTTATGTTGATAAACCTTATACTCATCATATCCCCCCACCTATCTCTTTCCATATCCCTATCTTCATTAAGAACACTATTATTCAATGATGTATCCTTGACGAAGTGGAATCTACTTACATGATGCCTTCCCAAGTCTAGAAATAACATGTATATCGAAAACCCCTTCCATTTATGATCACCTTTCATGCATATAATGGTAACCCCTCAAAACTGATAGGATTTTACCAAAATTTTCCCATTCATTTGGCTAGCAACCAAGTCTTAATCGACATTGAGGTTACTGATGCCCCTTTAAACTATTAGCTCTTGAGAGGATATATTTTTATGTACACCATGAAGTTAATGTGTTCCTTTGTTTATCATAACATGATATTCCCTCATAATGGTAAATAGTCACCATTAATCAGTTAACATTCTATGATATTATTCTTTAGGTTCAACTTGAGAATGTCATTTCCTTGATGGGTGGCAATAACACAATGCCTTTCTTCACTAAGATAAGTCCATGTGTATATAAAGATTCCTTTTTCATTGGGCATATTATGGATCTACGCCTATTCCTTATACACCTAGCACCTCATAGACTTGTATTATGTCCAAGTTTCAAGTTCATCAACTACTCAGTCCCTTGTTCATGTATCCAACTCTTTAGTAATATGTTGTTGTGAACTATACTAATGTCTCAAGAGGGGTCCCTCGTTATCATCATCAATTCAGTCATATACATTTCTTATGTCCATCAATAAGAATATTTAGCACACCTATGATTGATATGCTAAATCTACCAAATATTACATTGGGAATTCTAGTTTAGTACATCGATCCTCCTACTAATAAGCTTCATTATAACCATAAACCCTATGTAGCTTTGAAACCTGTTGAAAATTTTTTGACCACCACTTACACTGCTTCAATTGAATCTCAACCTAAATATGAGTTTTATATTGTTGTGAAAGCATCTAGAAAAGGGGGCAAAGCCAAGAAGAAGGGGGCCAATGATAAGACAACTTAGGAAGTGACCACTCAAATGTATGCACCTAAGCCTAGTATGGCATGTAATTTTTTTGATATTCATTTCCATGGATTTTGGGCATGTGTTATATTCTTTCCACGAATACCTCTACATGTTGTACGTTGTGCCAAGTGCAGTGGGGGGTTTGCAGGGGTCCAGGGTAGCACCCTAGGAATTTTTTTTATGCAGACCCAATAATAGTTGAGTTCACCCATGGAAGGGGGGCATACCAAAATATGGTGGGAATACCTACCCATTGTTTTGTGCATGGGTTTTGCACATGGTTTTGGTCATGATCATTTTCTGCCATGGTATTTTGTAGATCTAGTCAAGCGAACTATGGCTATGTTCTAATACATGGTTAATGAATTTAGGTTTATGAATGCTTCAGAATATATATATTTTTGCGTGTGTGTGTGTGTCTATACTGTAACATTGATAGGAAAATAATGAAAATTAAATCTAGTAGTCCTAATTTTTGGATCCAAGGGAAAATATTTGTGTGTGTATATATATATATATATATATATATATATATATATATATATATATGTTATCGCCATTATTTATTTTTCTATTTGAATAATTCGTTTGCAAGTAATTCCTGTAGAAGGTTAAAACCTACATTTGGTACCAGAGTTGTTTTAGCTTAGAGGGCACACCTTTTCTACTGATGGGTTTTGCTTGGGCCTTTGGTAGACCTTGTTCAGTGGGATATTTGTGCGACCGATTTTTTAGGTGAAGGAAGATGGATAATGGTGGAATGAAAGAGATTGATAAATTTAATGGTCATATTTTTTAGTTTTGGAAGACAAATATGGAGGATCTATTGGCGGACTGAGATCAGTGGATTGTTGTAGATCCAAGCATGGAACCGACAAGAATTTTAGTAAAAGACTAGTCAAAGTTAGATGGGAAGGCAAAGAGAAAAATATGATTGTGTCTCTCAGATTCAATATTTCTGAATGTATCAGGGGAATCTACGATAAATGATTTTTGGGTTAAGTTATGGAATTTGAACCAATCAAAGTCTCTCATGAACAAATATTTCCTATAGAAAAAGTTTTATAACCTGAGGATTAAGGATTGAGACTCAGTGAAAAAGCATTTGAATGCCTTTAATAACATGTTAAGGCAGTTGTTAAATTTTGATATAAAAATTTTAGACAAATATAAGTGCATCAATTTCCTATGTTCTTAATAGGTAGCAATACAACTAACTTGAAGTTTGATGAAATATTCTCATCCTTGTCGTTGGAGGAGATGATATGGAAAAATATGGAGAGTGAAAATGGAGATGCCTTGTATATATGAGGACGGTCCCAGAACATAAATAAAAAAAAGTCCTCTAGTGGGACATTTAAATCTAGAGGGAGATCTAAATCTCTGGGAAAATTTGTAAATGTGTGTTGGAAGGACAGTACAAAAACAACTGTAGATCTAAATATCTTGATAAAGGAAATGGATTTGATGATGCTCCTTATGAAGAGGTGAAACCCACCTCATATGAATGTGGGGATGTGTACCTGGATTCTTCTTCAATTACGCGTGTAGATCACGAGGAATAGTTTATTGACTTATGTGCATCCATTTGCTTCACTCCCCATATGGAGTGGTTATGCTAGTATGAGAAATATCGTGGTGGTGATGTATTATTAGGGGATGACAAGAAGTATAGAATCATTAGACAAGGAAATTTCAAGATAAATTTGCAAGGTGGAAGGATTAGAACACTTCCTAGTGTTCTTCATATTCCTGCATTGGCCAGAAATCAAATTTTTGTAAGAAAGATGGATGATACAGGTGTAAAAACAATGTTGGAGAAAGATACCCACAAGATGCATTAGGGAGCAATGGCATTAATGCAAGGACTTTAGATTGGAACTCTACAATATTCTGGGTAACAATGTAATTGATGGGCGCAATAGTTCTGTCGCTCCTGAAAGTGGAGCAAAAAATATAGTGGTCTATGGGGAAAATACCATGCTATAACCTCAAAGGCTTGGACATATTAAAGAAAATGACCTTTGAATACTGCATGGTAATGGTATGGTAGAAAGTATGTCTAATTTCTCTCTAGATTTTGATTTCTGCGAACATTTTTTTATATGGGAAGAAAAATCGGGTCAGTTTTCCCTAGTGCTCTATCACTAGGTAATTTTATGTACTATGTCACATTCATAGATGAATTTTCAAGGAATTCATGGATATATTTCCTCAAGAATAAATATAAATTCTTTGACATGTTTAAATAATTTAAGGTTGTCGTGGAAAATAAGATAGAGAAGAAGATTAAGGTGTGTAGGACAGATAATGGTGGATAGTTTTGCAAGAAGGAATTTGAAGAGTTTTGTAAGAAGTGTGGTATAACACGGCACGATACTACTCCACACACAAAAAAATGGTGTTTCATAAAGAATGAACATGACATTGATGGAAAAGGCTAGAAGCATGCTTAGTGATATTGGATTATTGGAGGAATTTAGGGCAGAGGCTGTAGATATTTGATGTTACCTGGTTAAAAAATTACCTTTGTCAACGTTGTAGGATAAGACTCCACATGAGGTATGGACTTGTAACAAACCATATCTTTCACATCTGAGGGTATTTGGCTATGATGAATATGTACATGTTCCAAAACAGAAAAGAACCAAGTTGGATATTAAATCTGAACAACGCATCTTCATTGGGTATAAGTATGGTTTAAAATGTTATAATATTTTGAACCGAGAAACAAGGAAGGTTGTGTACAACCGAGATGGTGTGTAGAGAGGTGAAGTATTTTATTAAACAAGAATTCCTACCAAAGGAACTTGAAAAGATAGTTTCAACTAGAGGAGGAAGAATCAGACTCTTCAATAGAATATGAATCATAAGAATAAGAGCTACAAACTCCAATTTTGACAATATTAGTTTGAGAGAGAATGTAGCTAGAGAGGTATATTTGATCTTATTTTCATCCAAATTTTGATTTATCAATTACTAATGATGATCCCATGATTGTTAGGGAGGCAGTGGATTTAGAGGATGACAAACTCTTGAAAGAGGCCATGGTTGATGAAATGGCATATTTGGAAAAAATGAGGCTTTGGATTTGGTGGAGTTGTGAGTTGGAAGTAAACCCATTGGCACCAAATGGGTGTTTAAGAAGAACATGAATGCAGAAGGCAAGGTGGAGAAATAAAAATCTAAGTTGGTAGAAAAAGGTTATTCCTAGGTTCTAGGAATTGATTCAGGTGATATTTTTTCTCATGTTTCCAAGTTATCTTTGTTTTTTATTTTAAGGTAGAACAGATGGATGTGAAGACAAAATTTATTCATGGGGATCTGGAAGAAGTGATTTACATGAAGCAACCATAAGGATTTGTGGTGAAGGGTAAGAAAGAACTATTATTGAGGTTAAAAAAGTCAATGTTGGGTTAAAACAATCACCAAGGATGTGATATCAAAAATTTAATACATATATATGGGGAATTGGATTCACAAGCATCAAATAATATCACTATGTGTATTTTAAATTAATTGGTGATTGTGTTATTTATTTGATATTGTATGTGGATGATATCTTGTTGATTGGAAGTTACAAAGAAATCGTACATATTTTAAGACCCAATTGTCCTCCAAATTCGACATGAGGGATCTTGGTTCTGCAAACTATATTTTTGGCATGAAAATTAAATGAGATTTGGAAACGAGGAACCTTTTCTTAAGCCAAAGGAAGTATGTCAAGGCAATGTTACAAAGGTTTAATATGCAGGATAGTAAATCGGTGAAGGTTCTTATTCCTGTATGTGTAAAGTTATTTTTTGAACAATGTCGCAAGACATAGTAAGAGGAAGAGGACATGTCCCATGTTCCATATGCAAGTTCAATTGGTAGCCTGCTGTATGCAATGGACTGTAATAGATTATACATTGCACATGTAGTGGGAGTATTGAGTAAATATATATCAAAAATAAGGAAGGAGCATTGGAAAACAGTGAAGCGGGTTTTTAGGTATTTGTGTGGCACTAATGATTATGGTTTTTGCTACCAAGGAAGACTAAGATTGGCTAAAATTTTAGACATCAATATATTTTTTAATGCAGAATGGTATGGAAATCTAGATCAGAGAAGATATACAAGTGGGTATGTGCTTAACCTATTTGGAGGAGTAGTCAGTTAGATGGGAAAGAGATAGTCTGTAGTGGATATTTCAATTATAGAGGCTAAATACATGGCAACCACTCATGCAAGCAAGGAATTAGTTTCATTAAAAATATTGTGTTCAAATATGGCATTGGTACAAAGGGATATGATCGATAAAATGTGATTGCCAATGTAAAATTTTCTTGGCAGAGAAACCTACTTATCATTCAAGTGACAAGGCACATTGATGTTCAATATCACTTTGTGAGGTATATGGTTGAGGAATTCTATGAGAAATGAGAAGTTTTATTGGTGTGGAGAAACAATGGGCATTGCAGGGCTAGACCAATCACTAAGATTTCCCATGACCCACTGTGTGGAAAGAAAAAAACAAGTGGAAGAATGTTTGGTGTGTGATATATTATTTCCATGAGTAGGTCCACATGTTGTAAATTGCAGATGGGGGACAGATCTACCCATGATTTTTTGCATGGGTTTTGCACATGGTTTTGGGCATGATGGTTTTTTTTCCCATGATATTTTGTAGATCTTGTCAAGGGAACTACAATTATGTTCTAATATAGGATATATGTGTGTGTGTGTGTGTGTGTGTGTATGTGTGTGTTAACGCTCAAAGGGAAGATAATGAAAATTCAATCTGGTGGTCCTGGTTTTAGGATCTAGGGGGGCAGACCTACCGATGATTTTTTGCATGGGTTTTGCACATGATTTTGGGCATGATGGTTTTTTTTCCCACGATATTTTGTAGATCCCATCAAGGGAACTACAGTTATGTTCTAATATAGGGTTAATGGATTGGGGTTTATGAATGCTTCGGCATATATATATATATATATATATATATATATATAGATATATATATATATATATATATATATATATATATATATATATATATATATATATATATATATATATAGATATAGATATCTGTGTGTGTGTCTGTGTGTATCTATATATATATATATGTGTGTGTGTGCGTGTGTGTGTGTCTGTATTTATATATATGTATGTATATGTGTATTTTAACGCTCAAAAGGAAAATAATGAAAATTCAATTTGGTAGTCCTGGTTTTGGGATCTAGTGGAAAATATTTGTGTATATTTCTTTTCTGTTCTCGCTATTATTTATTTTTCTGACTTCATAGGTATTTTTAGTATAGGATTAAAACCTACAATGCCACCAATAATTTTCCTACTCTCCCACAGCTAAATGGTTTCATTTCCTTCTACAACATTTAGCCAAACCTAACTTTTCATAAGGTACAAGTTCCGCTTGTTGAATCATTTAAGAAGAAAAAACCCTTATACATAAACCACCCATGCACTTTGTGTGAACCGTACAATCATTATTCATATGTTTTCCCTCGAGTAGATTTATTTACAAACTCCTTATTCCAAACCTAAAAAATTGAATCACATCCACCTTGTTGCCATTACATTTTTGCATAATGTTTGGGTAATGGGGCATCCATTTTTCAGAGTCCAAAGAAGAAAATCTCCCAAAATGTCATAGAAAATTTGGTAGTGTTGAATCCCATACCATTATCCTTTCCCATCATGAAGATATTCTAGAGTCACATATCACTCCAGATCACCCTAGGGATGATCCACTCAATCATTCCTATATCCTATATCAATAGGCCAGTCCCTTTAAGATTTTTATTATTAAGCCTCAGTTTCATTTAAGTGTGCATTCCTGCATTATACCCAAATCCACTCCTTAGTATGTTAAAACCTCCTTAAAAACCCATAAATTTAGTCCCTTTCACTCGCATATGAAATACCAAATGAGATTCACACTCCACAATTTCCCTTCTCTGATTGTATCCATCCCTTCATTCCACAAGAAGATAACTAGTTAATAATAAATGGTGATCATAAGCTAAACTACATATGGTAAATAATACAGCTTTTCACATATGGTAAATAGACCTGCAAAATGGTTCAATCATCATCTCTGAACATTTTTTCATCATCCCTACAAAACTCCCTAAGTATGACCATCCAAAATTCTCGAGTTTCTTAGTCGAACTACTTCAAAATAATGGTTTAAATCCCCAATGCATCCTGGTCTCTTAGAGACATTTATTCAAAAGTAGGTTGATCCCTTATGCACCAAGCATTGATCAGCAACAACTTGCCCCTTGCTGGGGGTGCATTGATTGTGGAAATTTAGGAAAATTAAAAAGAACCGCAAAGCTTCCTCTTCCAGAAGCTTCCAGGAGCTTTTTAATCATTTACGTTGGACAAGAAGATTGAATCCTATCTAATCCTACTTTTGATATTTCACCTCATATCCCTTAAGCTTATCCCCCCATCTTAAGTTGTTCTCAATCCTATATTGGTAAATTTATAAGAATTCATAAACAAACACACTCTCCTATATTTACCACAATCCAAAATGTTAGGGTGGGATTTTGGAATACTAATCATGCCCTCATGTTGCTGCCTTGAATCTAAGAGAGTCATAATTTTCATGAATTAGGGTGACATTGATACTAGAGATATATCTACAATATCAACACTATCTTTGGTTGTAAATTCTCTCCTATTTCTATAAACACAAATAGTATATTTTTTTCCTATATGTGTTATAATATATTTACATTCATGTATTTCAATGCCTCATTGATGCATTGAATGGAGTGATTGAATTGTGCTACATATATGTTGTAGATCCCTGGCTTCTTTTGGTTGTATGTGCGGGTTCTAATTATAGCAATCTAAGATAGGATTGGATCTTACATGCCAGGTGGAAATTAAACTTGTGAAAGATTCCAAGTATGCTTATTCCATATTTCAGTTTGTCTAAGGGAAACTCTATGTTATTTACTTTTCATTGTTCTAGACCAGTCCACTAGGTCTAGTGGAAATAATTATCTCCACAATTGTAAATCTAGTATAACAAATTGGTGACTCCATTGGGGACCATTTCTTTCCCTTAGTGGGTTCCTTGACATTAGAAATTGTTTGACTTCTTGAACTGATCTACATTTCCTCACCCAAACCTTGACTCACCCTAGGAAGACCTTTCTCTATGTTTTATTTGATTTTTTGTGTCATGATTTGGTTTTATCTCCATCAACGCTACCCCTGGTATGGAGACAAATCATTTATGTACACCCTAGCCTTCTTTTCACGTACACTACAGAGCACTAGTGCCCTTTAAGACCTCCACTGATCCCTCCTACATGAAAAAAATTGTTATTTTTAATGTTTCTCTCTGTTTTTCCTTGTTCCAGTTAGTCTTCTGTCTATCCCTAAGTGTGTCTTGTTCTCTGAAACCATCCATTTGGTTTGATTTCGGTTTTGGTAACCTTTGATAAGAATTTGTTTGGATTTTGCTTTGTTCTTTTCAATTAAGTCATTAACAAGATTTTGTTTGTTCATTTATTTCTTGAAAGAATCGATATTAAAGTCACAATTATGTATATTTTCTTTGGTCAATAATTTAGCAACCATCTTATTTTTCATCTCATTTGAAAATTAAGTGGATCGAAAATAAAAATCACGTGCATTCTGCATTGAATTTAGTTTTTTGTGTGTGAAATTGGAAACTCGAATAATTTCATTAAGGGAATTGACTTAAAAAAATTGTTTGTTGCATCTTTTTTGCTACAATAGTATTTTTTCTCTTCCTTCCAATACATAGATTTTCATTGAAAAGAAAATTTTTATTTGTCATGCTAGATTGCAAGTTTAGGATATTCAACTGAAATTTGTGGTGAGCCTTGAAAACTAAAACAAAATTGAAGATAAATTTTAAAATTTATTGAATCAATCTTAAGGAGAATTTGAAATTTAGAAGTATAGGCTAGAAACATGTTCCAACGTCTTGAAACATAGGATTTGCCATTTTTTCCAGTGTTGTATTCTGAGGGTGATATCTCATTCAACGTACGTAAGTGTATCAGACCATTCTCCACATAACTACGGGTTTATTGGATAGCGCTCCATGCATGAAAAGTATATGGGGACACTCTCATCGTATGGTTACGCATTAGACAACACTAATATGAACTGCACTTCCACGTACCATCGAGTATATTTTGGAAGTCCACCCTAGGTTAGTATTCTCACATTAGGTAAATGATTTTTCCGCCTTGTATACTATGATACACTGAACACAACATTCGGGGAGATTACCTGCATATATGTACATCCTTGGTTCTCCAAGTTGGCATATTGTAGTTCAGAGTTGCTTGGTGAAATATTTTTCCTAGATTTCCCTTTTTTATTTATTTTTTTTTGTAAATTTTATAAAATTTATTAAACCAATGTGGAAGAACAACCCCCTAAGCCAAATTATTCGCTTAAGATGAAAATATTTCCTCCTCCTCCACCTGAGGAAACTCTTAGACATCGTCAAAAGAACAAAAAGACCCAAACTACTAAATCTAGTGCTTCGGGAGCTACTACATCTAGTACTCCACCTGAAATAGATCCACGATAATCATATTTTCCTATGAATACTGAACCTAATTTTACTTCTTAATTTGGTAGAGAGTCTAACGCTATTAATTTTTGGCAACCTACTCTACTTGTACAACCTAGCCCGATTGTGAATTAAGTTCAAAATTCTCAAACTATTCCATCTATATCTCAAATTCCTACTGGTCAACCTATATCTCAACCTATTCAAACTCAAGTTCATGTGAGTAAACATTTTCCTGATGCATAATTAACTCAAAATCTCCCACTGCTATATGGCACATCCCAATACAAACTGACCTAGCCTCTTCAAGGTCTCTCAAAGTCTCCACCAGTTGGACTAGCTACTCCCCAAATCCAGATAGGTCACCCTATTTATGGTATGGTACATACACCTGCTATCCAACCTTATGTTGTGATGATGAAAAATACCATAAGACAACCATATCATTTTTTATGAGAGAATACTTTCGTTAAATCAAATATTAATTTTTTTTTCGACGTGTTTTCAACCACTAAGTATGGTTCATCATTGAGAATTGGATGATTAACTAGACTTAGTGGTTTGAAATGAATCAACAACAAAGAACAATATTTGATTTAATAGAAGTATTTTGTCATAAAATTATGAATCAAAAAAATTTTCATTCTAAAATCATATAAATTTTATCAAGGAATAACTTACCAAGGCTAACAAGTAGCTTACCAAAGTCAGCATATTCAAACCCATCCATTTCAACCTTTACAAGGTTATCCTAGAATTGGACCACAAGGTTGTGTGTTTTTTGGTTACCAGAATCCTCCCTATCCCGGAACACATATACTTGTTTCTAAAGCCATCCCATCTTACCCAGGATATCCTCCACTAGACCTTAATAGGTATTTGTCATTTGTAGCTGTAATATTCCTTCTTAGGAATTTCTGCACTATGGAGAGTAAAAACATTGCTTTCAGAAAATTACGTTACAGAACTGAAAATTAGGACTTGGATCCTTTACATTATGCGTTATAACCCTTACATAAAGAATGGGAGCAGAAAAAAATCACCCTAGCTATGTTAAATAGATCTCCCCATGCCAATACACCTTAAAAACACCCAAACCCCATGACTTCACCAAACAGAAATTATGAAGCATGTAACAATGTTATTATAAGAGGGTTTCTACAAGAAAATATGATTCATAATATACCTAGAGATTTCATTAATCAAAGATCCAAGAAAAATGGTGGTTTAGCCTCTTTTACAGAAAATAAAGACAACTCGACAAGGGTTTCATAAGAGCACAATTAAAAAATGATATCTCTGCATAAAATTACGCAGTTTACTACAACTCTGTATATGAAATGGATGAATAATACATGAGAGAACATAAAAATTCCTGAATATCCGCCTTACTAGCCTTCCAGGAGAGAAAGAGCCCCCTTCTCCAAGAAACTAGCACAAAATCAAGGGATTTAACCCTACCACAGCATCACCTTCATAAATGACGCAGTTTCTGCAAGAGACTGTGTTGTAGGAGTTGGTGACTACTTGACCCCAAGTCAGATAGTGGAAATTTAGTGCATAATTCTCCTCTTAGATCCCTTCAACAAGTTGAACCAAGAAAGAGAGTGGAACTCCCGCATGAGAATCCCTTGCACTAAACAATGCTACAAACCTAGCTAAATAGTTGAATCATGCAAGAAGTCATAAGACTCAAACATAGATAAGATTTTGAATGACTCTCATGGCTTCTCTACCTTCCTTTTTCTTCTTGGTGAGCCTCCTTACCCTGGACCCCACACATTCATGAGGTTACTTCATTGCAAAGAGTCCTCCATCAAAAATGTGTTGTTCCCACTTGGTTTCCTCCTCTTTTAGCAGTGTTGTTGACCTGGTCAACAAGGTTCTAGTCCTCATGCATTGCCCTCTTTTCACACCAAGGGTGGCTTTATTTTTCCTTCTTACACAAACCCCTTTTTAGATTGGGAATGTTTTATTTATACTAAAGAGATTTAAGGGTCTCTCTACCCCATTTATTCTTCTAACCTACAAAATAAAGCAACAAATAATATTCCAACTAGCAATAGCTAATTGGGAATATTACATTCCTCCCCTCTCAAAAGTTTCTTGTCCTCAAGCAACAAAAAATAAGGATGTTGTAAGATATTTTCTCCTTCCCAAGTGGCATCCTCATCAGGAAGATTCCTCCATCGAATCAGATATTCTTTGATTACCCTGCTCCTTAGCTACCTCTCCCATGTATCTAGAATTTCCTCAGGTTGCAAAACTAGATGGCCACCATCGTCAATAGGTGGGAGGTCCATGTTGGAAACTCTATTCTCTCCAATGGAATTCTTGAGGCATGAAACATGAAAGATATTGTTGATCTTTCTCCCCTTGGGAAGCTCCAACTCATATGCAACTTCCCCGTCATGATGGATCAGCTTATATGGCCCACAAAAATGTGGTTTGAGATTTTCAGCCCCTTTCTCATTGAGTTTAGATTTTCTATAAGGCTGAAGGTGAAGATATACTAGATCTGTTGGGAAAAATACTAAGAGGGGGAGGGGGGGGGGTGAATCAGTATTTAGGACTTACTTCAAATATTTTTACTTTTCCTTACTTCAAAACCCATACGCTACTTTGCTAAACCAGACTCGCGTATACACACGGATATACTTCATAAAACTCGTGTATACACAGAGATCTTATTATGTCATTAATTCTTTACTTAGTTCTATTCAAAATTATTTCTTCTAATGATTAGATAATAGTAAGCATGTGCAGTAATAACAGAGTAAACCATCACACATAAGCATCACACATGAACACCGAGATTTTAGGTGGAAACCCAAGTCGGGAGAAAACCACCGCTTCCGTTGTCTCAGCCTTCAATATTTTATTATAAAGAAAACATCTTACAACTATGTACTGGCGCAGACTCATACCAGTACGCAAGCACCCACCTGCGCTCGTTTACTAGCCTCTCCTGGAAGGGAGCTACGACCCCCTGCTCTCGTTTACCAGCCTCTCCTAGAAGGGAGCTACAACCCCCTGCTTTCGTTTACCAGCCTCTCCTGGAAGGGAGCTACAACCCCCTGACTAAAGGGTTCAACCTTTAGCACCTTTGTGGACCACGTTTCATCAATTTTCAGACTGGATCCAATAGCTTCCTTTAGAACAGAACTTGCAGGCCACTTTTCATCATATTTTCAGACTGGACCCACTCCACACATTTAAGCTCAATCATACATCAAACTGATACTTATAACTCATTGAAAGATAGTAGCAAACCAGCAGAACAGATCAGACATTTCATTCCACAGACTTCAGCAAACCCTAGTTTTCATACGCTCTTTCCTTTCACTGATCCCGCGTATATACGCGCTTCCATTCAGATCAACCTGCGTATACATCTGCACATTATAGAACTGATTTTTCAACCCATACACACTTTCACTTTATCCAATCTGCGTATATATGCGCTTCCGATGTTATAAACTTTCGTATAGATCTTCAAACATTATAGGGTAGCATACTTCTTCAGATCAGATATTCAGTTCAGATTTAACCCTTCACTTCAGATAGATGTTCGCCTCATCTCAGATCTAAGAATTCTACAAACAGATCTAGAAGATACAAATACATTTCAAATCTAGATTCCCTTCTTCATCATTTTCTTCATAGGTGCATCACAGATTCAGATCTATCATCAAACTGTTACCCTTTCCATACAGATATATTTCAGAGTGAAGTATTCATTCAAACCTAGATTTATGCACACCCTTTGCACAATGAATTTCTTCTCCTTATATAGGTTTAGCCTTTTTCAATACCATGAGCCAAAACCACATTACTTCCGATGGTATTCCTGGATGGGATCATAAAGACAATCCAGCGCTCAATACAATGGGTCAATACCATGGTAGTAACCCCTGGTTTTATTAATTTAGAGCGCAATTGATCATACATGACTTGGAATGTTATTTCCCGCATGCATACACTACTTCTATTAAGCAAACCCGCGTATGCCTTGTGACATATATTTTTCATCATTACTTTTTCACATACTGATATTTCTTACTTCTGCAACTTCTGTACTTCTTGTAGATTTACATCATTAATTAGTATATCAAGTTAGTTTCCATTAAGTACAACTTCATCAAGTAGGTTTCCATCATCGTCATCAAGTGGGTTGCCATCAAGGACAACACTCTGCATCATATTGCCAACAATCTCCCCCTTTGGACTTGATGGCAACCACAATGGTGTTTGATCACAACAGATAGATACATTAAGCATAATGATATTCTCCCCCTATTCAAACACCATGTTACTCTCCCCCTTTGACATCAAGGGCAAAGGGCGGATCAAAACCAACACAACATTTTTCTCCTTATGTAGATAGAAGAGTGTTGTAGATCTGATGTGCATTGAAGTGACCATGCTCCTCCTGAGTTCATGCTGAATGTTCAAACATATTTTTCAATGAAGTACATGACTCTATGACCTTCCTATCACCAAGGACTCATACTTACATCAAAGATCCAACCAAGTGGATTTACATATGAGACTCAAATACCCAACCAAGAGGGTTTACACATTTTGACTCAACTATACAACCAAGTGGGTTTACAAATTTGAACAAGTCCTTACATGACTAAATATTACAATTTTACATCATAGGTCTCAACATGACCTTTTCATCAAATTACAAATATGACTTTTCATGACCAATACCAGAAAGTCCTCAAGAGAGATCATATTTCAGAACCATCATAATGCCAACAATGGATTATACTCAGCAAGGCTAATGCTCCCCCCTGAAACTGTGCATCCAATGCATCCTTTCCATGTGACCAAAGCTCCCCCTTTGCTTGTACATCCTGAATGATTTCAACAACAAAACATCAAGGCCTCTGTGCTGAAAAACGCTGACCCAAAACAAAATTTGTCAGCAACCAACCATACGTGGTTTTCTTTGTATGAACTCGTATATATACACGACTGTATTTCAGGAAACCCGCGTATCCAATGTAATCTTCTAAATTTAAGCAGTTTTGATTTTCTTCACAGCAGAGACTACTCCCAGCTTCTGTCTGAGATATTCAAACGCTTCTTTGGGAAGAGGTTTGGTAAATATATCAGCAACTTGTTCTTTGGAGGGAACATACTCCAACTTCACCTTTTGTTCAAGCACTTTTTCACGTAAGAAGTGATACTTGATGGGAACGTGCTTGGTCTTTGAATGCATAACTGGATTCTTTGAGATACTGATGGCACTTTTATTATCACACATGATGGAGATAGGAGGTGTACATTTGATTTGAAAATCTTTCAGGGTTTGCATCATCCAAAGAAGTTTAGTGCAACAAGACGTGGCAGCCACATATTCTGCTTCTTCTGTAGATAAGGCAATAGAATTTTGCTTCTTGCTGAACCAAGACACCAACCGGGGCCCCATATAGAATGCACCACCACTAGTGTTTTTCCGATCATCAACATTTCCAGCCCAATTTGCATCCATGTAAGCATGAAGAATAAGATCAGCATTCTTTGGATACCAAAGTCCAAAGTCTTGAGTTCCTTGTAGATATTTGAATATTCTTTTGACAGCCTGAAGGTGAGATTCTTTTGGATTAGCTTGGAATCGTCCAACAATCCCAACTGCATGCATAATGTCTGGTCTAGCCCCAGTGAGATAAATTAGGCTACCTATCATTGTTCTGTATTCTGGTTGATTCACCGTGGGAGAATCATCATGAGAACTGAGGTTACATCCGGTGATCATTGGTGTACTTACAGGTTTGCATTCTTCCATGCCATACTTCTTCAGAATCTTCTTAAGATATTTTGCTTGTGATAAGAATATACCATCTGCAGTTTGATGCACTTGCAAGCCAAGAAATAATGTTAGTTCTCCAAGTAAGGACATTTCAAATTCTTGTTGCATGACAGAAGCAAAGTTCTGACTCATAGATTCTTCATTACTCCCAAAAATGATATCATCAACATATACAATCACAATCAATAGTTTATCATTTTCAATTTTTGTGTATAAGTTTATATTAGCAGACCCCTTTGAAAATCCTTGTTGATGAAGATATTTGTCAAGACGATAATACCATGCCCTTGGAGCTTGTTTGAGACCATATAGAGCCTTTTTAAGTCTACAAACAAGATTTTTATCATTTCCCAAAACGAATCCTTCTGGTTGTTCTATATAAACTTCTTCTTCTAGATCACCATTGAGAAATGCAGATTTAACATCCATTTGATAAAATTTGATTTGTTGAAAACTTGAAAAAGAAAGAAACATTCTTATGGCTTCAAGTCTAGCTACAGGAGCAAAAGTTTCTTCAAAGTCTATTCCTTCTTGTTGAGTATACCCCTTGCAAACCAATCTAGCTTTGTTTCTTATAACATCCCCATTCTCATCTAACTTGTTCTTGAATATCCATTTAGTTCCAATGAAATTTTTATCATGTGGTCTTGGTACCAATTCCCAAGTGTCATTCTTTTCAATTTGGTCAAGCTCTTCATTCATGGCTTGAATCCAACATTCATCTTTGCTAGCTTGATTGACATTGTGTGGTTCAATTGTGGATAGAAATTCCAGATAGCTAGAAGATCCCACAAGAGTCCTCCTTGTTTGTACTCCTGATTCCTTATTTCCCAAAATTTGAGATTCAGGATGATTCTTTTGAACATATTTGGATGGAGCTTTTTCAGATAAATCATCTTCTAGTTCTTCATTGGATCCATTGTCTATATCATTTCTATTTGATGCAGAAGGAAAAAAGTCACCATCATCTTCATCTGTTGTGTGTTTTTCTTCTTTAGGAGCTGCAGGAAACTCATCAATAACAACATCAATACATTCAATAATCTTCCGAAGCCTTTTATTGTAACATTTGTATGCTATGCTTGTAGATGAGAAACCAAGAAATATTCCTTCATCTGATCTGGGTTCAAACTTGCCAAGCTTTTCATCATTATTTTTGATAAAGAATTTACTTCCAAAAACTCTAAAATGCTTCACAGAAGGAGGATTACCATACCATAGTTCATATGGAGTTTTATCACTATTTACCCGAACATGTGCCTTGTTAAGAATATTTGCTGCTGTGTGAGCTACTTCTCCCCAAAAGGTGTTAGGTGTTCTGGAATCATCAAGCATAGCTCTGGCCATTTGTTGAATCGTTCTATTCATTCTTTCTGCTACGTCATTCTGTTGTGGAGTGCCTGCTACAGAAAACTGTCTTTTTAGGCCATGTTGTTCACAAAATTCAAAGAATTCATTTGATGCATATTCTCCTCCTCGATCAGATCTAAGACACTTGATTTTTAGATCTAATTCATTTTCCACCAGTGCTTTGAAGATCTGAAAATTTTCAAATGCTTCATCTTTGTGTTTGATCAACCCAATCCAACACATTCTAGAGAAATCATCAATAAATAAGATATAGTATTCTTCACCCCATGGTGACTTTTTCCTCATAGGTCCACATATGTCAGTATGAATGAGTTCAAGAGGCTTATTTGATGATCCTTCCTTGGCATTAAATTGCAATCTGGTTTTCTTACCGAATTGACAGGATTTGCATATGGTACTTTCAGGCAGAGTAATATTGGGAAGACCATGAACAGCATTGAGTCTGCTAGATTTGTTGATTTGAGAGAAGCTTAGATGCCCCAACCTTCTATGCCATAGGCAGTTTTCTAAAGATTTACTCAAGTAACATTGTTCTTTGCAATTCTTCAATACATACAGATTGCTTGGAGTTCTTTTTCTTTTTATAATTGTTTTACCTGTATCAAGATCACGAACCACACATTCTTTTGAACTAAATACAACTTCAATTCCTTGATCACACATTTGACTTACACTTAACAGGTTATGCCTTAATCCATCCACATACATGACATCATTAGCCTTCACCTTTTCTTTTAGAAACACAGACCTTTTTCCTTTAATTACAGCAGGAGTATCATTTCCAAAAATAACTTTCTTTTCCTTTTCTAGAGCACTATATGCACGAAGTTTGTGTTTATCACCTGTCATGTGTCTTGAGCATCCGCTATCAATGTACCATTGATTTTCTTCACCTTCCGCAAATAACGCTATGCCAGAATTTTCAACCTGTGGTTCCTTCTTTTTCCATATTTTGGATTTTGAAGGAAGATGCTCTTTTGGCTACACTTTGCTCTTGCAATCAAAATCTTCATGGCCAAAGTTATTGCAATAAGCACATTCAACTTCATTTAGAAGAGGAGAAAATTTGTTATAGGTATTCTTCTTTGTTTCAACATCAATCATTTTCTTTCTTGCTTCTCTTGTCATGATGGTTTTATATGCAACACATTGAGCAGCTTTATGACCAAAATTGTGACATGAGAAACATTGTCCATTGAAGGAGAAATTTCTACGATCATGAAATCTTCTATTTGAATTTACCTGTTGATTGGTGCTTCTTTAAAATATATTCCTGTTAGTGTTCCTTGCATTAGGATGATCATGCTTTACCTGTAAAGATTCTTTATTCCCTGGCTGAGTGGCAGAATTTTGTAAACCAGTTGTAGCTGATTTTAGATAATTTGGTGCTGAAGCTTGAGAGGACTCTCCCGTGTATCCAAGACCTGTCTTTATAAGAGGAGAACGTTGTACCTTGATAATCTCATCTAAGGTTTCAGATCCTTTAGCAAATCTAAAATTTAGATTCTTTACTTTCTCAAATTCTTTTCTTACACTTACCACTTCACATTCTAATTTTTCATTATGTTTCTTTGCTTCTTCAACCTGCTTTTCCAGAGTCTCGATGGTTATTTTCCTTTCTTCTAAGAGAATTTTACATTCTTCTAAGAGAATGTTGCTTTCTTCTAAGCGTATTTTGAGTTGATTGTTCTCTTCAAGAAAATCGTTGTCCTCCAGAGCATCCACAAAAGTATCCTTTTCTTCCTTAGATTCAAATGCCATGAGAAGTCTAAGATCTTGTTCACATTCTTCCTCACTATCAGATCCCCCATCACTGTCATCATGAGTATAGTAACTTCTTCTAGTGTTAGACTGGTTCTTATTCCTTCTTGCTACTTCCTTTATTTTTGCAGGTGTTTCTTTGTAAGGACATTTAGCAGCATAATGACCAACTCTTCCACAATCAAAAAATTTGAAAGGAAGCTTACCTCTAAACCGTCCTGTACCAAGTTGAAGTTTCTTTACAAAATTTGCCTCATCTTCTTCTGAAATATATCCTGATCCTTCTGCTTCTTGAACTTATTTCCCTTTTGTAGGAGCTCTAAAAACAGCGTCTTTGACTTCAGATGGTCCTCCTCTTCTCATTTCATAAGCAGTCAGTATGCCATGAAGTTGTACTATAGCAATATTTTGAATATCCTATTTTTCTTCAAGGGCAGAAAATTTTGATTCAAATTTTGTCGTTAGCGATCATAAAATTTTCTCAACCAAAGTAGTGTCAGATATTGTTTCACCCAAATTTCTCATACGATTTACAACATCATCAATATGTAAAAATAAACTAGCAATACTCTCATCACTATGCATCTTTAAATTTTCATATTCAATTCTGAGAGTTTGGAGTTTTGCACTTTTTACCTTTGCATCGCCTTCATAACTTAGAATTATTTTGTCCCATATTTCCTTTGTTGTATTCAGCTGCATGACTTTGACAAATTCTGATTCATTTAGACTTCCTATTATAGCATTGACTGTTTTTGCATTTGATTCATAATTCTTTCTTTCAGTTGGATCTATTGGTGTAGCGGCTGGATATTGATATCCTTGTTCAACAATGGCCCATACATCAACTCCCATAGACTGAAGATAGGATCTCATCCTTATTTTCCAAAAGATGAAATTGCTTCCATTGAAGAGCGGGGGCTTGATAGATTATGTTCTCTCATGATTGCTCATCTTGCTTGATCTTCCTTCTAGCGGCTAAGATTTTTTAGAAGGACCTGCTCTGATACCAATTGTTGGGAAAAATACTGAGAGGGGGGGGTGAATCAGTATTTAGGACTTACTTCAAATATTTTTACTTTTCCTTACTTCAAAACCCATAAGCTACTTTGCTAAACCATACTCGCGTATACACGCGGATATACTTCATAAAACTCGTGTATACACAGAAATCTTATTATGCCATTAATTCTTTACTTAGTTCTATGCAACATTCTTTCTTCTGATGATTAGATAACAGTAAGCATGTGCAATAATAACAGAGTAAACCATCACACATAAGCATCACACATGAACACCAGGATTTTAGGTGGAAACCCAAGCCAGGAGGAAACCACCGATGCCGTTGTCGCAGCCTTCAATATTTTATTATAAAGAAAACATCTTACAACTATGTACTGGTGCAGACTCATACTAGTACGCAGGCACCCACCTGCGCTCATTTACCAGCCTCTCCTGGAAGGGAGGTACGACCCCCTGCTCTCATTTACCAGCCTCTCCTGGAAGGGAGCTACAACCCCCTGCTCTCGTTTACCAACCTCTCCTGGAAGGGAGCTACAACCCCCTAACTGAAGGCTTCAACCTTCAACACCTTTGTGGACCATGTTTCATCAATTTTCAGATTGGATCCAATAGCTTCCTTTAGAACACAACTTGCAGGCCACTTTTCATCATATTTTCATACTAGACCCACTCCACACGTTTAAGCTCAATCATACATCAAACTAATACTTATAACTCATTGACAGATAGTAGCAAACCAGCAGAACAGATCAGACATTTCATTCCATAGACTTCAGCAAACCCTAGTTTTCATACGCGCTTTCCTTTCACTGATCCTGCGTATATACGCGCTTCCATTCAGATCAACCCGCGTATACATCTACACATTATAGAACTGATTTTACAACCCATACGCACTTTCGCTTTATCCAACCCGCGTATATACGCGCTTCCGATGTTATAAACTTGCGTATAGATCTTCAAACATTATAGGACAGCATACTTCTTCAGATCAGATATTCAGTTCAGATTTAACCCTTCACTTCAGAAAGATGTTCGCCTAATCTCAGATCTAAGCATTCCACAAACAGATCTAGAAGATACAAATACATTTCAGATCTAGATTCCCTTCTTCATCATTTTCTTCATAGGTGCATCACAGATTCAGATCTATCATCAAACTGTTACCCTTTCCATACAGATATATTTCAGAGTGAAGTATTCATTCAAACCCAGATTTATGCACACCCTTTGCACAATGAATTTCTTCTCCTTATATAGGTTTAGCCTTTTTCAATACCATGAGCCAAAATCACATTACTTCCGATGGTATTCTTGGATGGGATCATAAAGACAATCCAGCGCTCAATACAATGGGTCAATACCATGGTAGTAACCCCTGGTTTTATTAATTTAGAGCGAAATTGATCATACGCGACTTGGAACGTTATTTCCCATGTGCATACGCTACTTCTATTAAGAAAACCCACGTATGCCTTGTGACATATACTTTTCATCATTACTTTTGCACATACTGATATTTCTTACTTCTGCAACTTTTTGTACTTATTGTAGATTTACATCATTAATTAGTATATCAAGTCAGTTTCCAACTTCATCAAGTAGGTTTCCATCATCGTCATCAAGTGGGTTGCCATCAAGGACAACACTGTGCATCATATTGCCAACAAGATCATCTACCTAAAATTATCTCTCTATCCGACCACGATCTACATATATCTTTTGTTGATTTTGGGTTGTAGCAATGTTGTCTTTAAGGGCCCGAAGTATGTCTTGACTCTCCTGAATCCACTCCTTTTCTCTGGGAACCTTGCTTTCTTAAAACATGAAATAAACAAATCAGAGTGCATCATACCCATAGAGAGCTCGAAATGGGGTCATACTAATGTACATATGGTAAGTGGTGTTGTAACAATACTCCCCCAAATGGAGCCAACGCAGCCATGCCTTCTGCTACCTTGCAACATAGTTTCTCAAGTAGCCTTCCAACCACTTCTTCACTATTTCAGTCTCTCCATCGTTTTGTGGATGGTAGTTGGTACTTGGTGTCAATTCAGTCCCTACTAACCAGAAGAGTTCTTGCCAAAAGCCACCCATGAAGTGGTTGTCCCAATCACTCACTATGGTCTTTGGGAGACCATGGAGTCTAAACACATCTCTGAAGAAGAGCTCAGCTACCTGTGAAGTAGTATAATGTGCAGAAATGGCAAAGAAGTGTGATTACTTTGTTATTTTATCAACAACTACAAAGATACAATTCTTACCCTGAACAATAGGTAGATCAGTGATGAAGTCCATGGAGATGCTTTCCCATTTTCCATCCGAAATGGGTAGTGGCTACAATAATTCGGTAGGATGAGTGTGTTCTCCCTATTTTGCTAATAAACTATGCACTCCTTGATATGTTGGAGCACATCCTCCTTGAGACCCTTCCACGAGAATCTCTCCCTTATGGCCCAGTAAGCCTTTGTGAATCCTTAATGCACTGAAAGTGGGGAATCATATGATGCTTGCAAGATCTTCTCTTTAACCTTAGAATTCTTAGCCAAAAAGACCTCGTCCTAGTAATACATGATTTCATCCATCACTCTATACCTCTCATCGGCTATCACACCATCAAGTATCCCACATGAAAAGTTGTTGTTGGAGTACTCAACCAACAATTGAGCCTTCCAATCTGCGTCCATGCCCCTCAAGGACAACATTGTTGGTCTTCTGGATAGAGCATCAGCCACTATATTTCTCTTCCCCTTGACATACTCTATGTCAGATTCATAAGCTTGGATCTTGATTACCCATTTTTGTTGTCTTTCTTGGAGCTGCTTTTGTTCAAGAAATAATCTGAGACTGTTATGATCATTTTTCACCCTAGATTTATTCCCCACTAAGTATTGTCGGAATTTGGCTAAGGCAAGCATAATAGCCAACATTTCTTTATCATAGATGGGGTATATCATTTCATGTGGTAGCATCTTCCCACTCTCAAAGGCTATAGGATGCCCTCCTTACATCAAGACTACTCCAATTCCTTCACCTGATGCATCACATTCTAACATAAAAGGTTGAGAGAAATCAGGTAAAACTAATATTGGACAACTACTCATTACCTCTTTGAGCTTATCAAAAGCCCTATGCGATGTACGTATCCAACTGAAAGCTCCTTTCTTGGTCAAGTATGTAAATGGTGCTGCAAGTTGAGAGAACCCTTTGACAAACTTCCTATAATATGTGCATATGCCTACAAATCCCCGGAGTTCTGTAACGTTCCTTGGCTCGGGCCAATCCTTTATTGCCCGAATATTTTCTTCATGCACTCTTACTCCATCCACTCCAATGATGTGGCCCAAGTAAAGCATCTCTGTGAGGCCAAACTCACATTTCGAGAGTTTAGCATAGAATTTATGCTACTTGAGAATATGAAACACTGTCTCAATATGTTGTAAATGTTCCTCCCATGTGCGGCTATAAATAAGAATATCATCAAAGAATACCAATACAAACTTTCTTATATGACCACGAAAAATGTGGTTCATGCGAGATTTGAATGTTTCTGGGGCATTGGTCAAACCAAATGGCATTACCAAGAACTCAAAATGCCCATAGTGACACCTGAATGTTGTTTTGGGAATGTCTTGATCCCTCACCCTGATTTGGTGATATCCGGATCTCAGGTCAATTTTGGAGAAATACTTGGATCCTCTTAGCTCATCCATCAGCTCATCAATCCTAGGAATTGGGTATCTATTCTTCATGGTATTTTTGTTTAGGGATCTATAGTCAATCCACATCCTCAATGTGCCATCCTTCTTCTTAACCAAGACCACTGAAGATGCAAAAGGGCTAGTGCTAGGCCAGATATGACCTAGAGCTAGTAGTTCTTGAATGGCCCTTTCAATTTCATCCCTATAAGCTTTGGGATGCCTATAAGGGGTGGTAATCATAGCTTGAATCCCTTTCTCCAGCTCAATAGTGTGCTCGAATCCCCTATCAGGAGGTCTCCCTGGTGGAATATCCCCAAATACTACAGAATATCGGTCTAAGGGAGATTGCACATCAGGATGCACTAGTGAATCCTTGACTCCAGCTTCAGATAAATGCAGTTCTACTGCCCATTCTATCTCTCCTCTGCATAATTCTACCTCCATCTTGTGAGCTGAAACAATTTGAGGGGGGTAAGTGTGCATACCTTTGATTTTTTTATGTTTACCATCCTCCTTCCCTATCCATTCCATTTCTAGAGTCTCCCAATCAGTGATGAATCTCCCAAGAGTGATTAGCCATTGGACACCCAATATAATATTGGTGTCAGGAATATCAACCACAAATAAGTGGTCTGTCATAGTGTAGGTTCTCATGGTGATAAAAATTTCTGGAACATACTTGACACACTGCAAAGTTCTGGCTCCTAGAACCAAGACTGAAAAACCTTCAAAATCTTCCATATGGATGCCCCTCTTCTTTATTATTTGTGAATCAATGAAGTTATTAGTAGCTACGCTTTCTACTAGCACTGATACTCTCTGCCCCATAGCAGAACCTCTAACTCTTAAAGTTATATATTTAGGGACTCCTCTTAATGCTACAAGAGCTCCTCCCCTCGGAGAAAATTTTTTTGCTGCATCTTTTGTACGTGGTACAACATTGGTCATCTCTTCTTCATCAGAAAGTATCTCAATATAATGAGCTCTCCCTACAATACATTCATGGTTCAGCACCCATGGCTTCTGACAAGTAAGGAAAAGTTTCTCCTTCCTTAATCTCCTCTGATTATGGTCAAGAGGTGTCTTCTTTGGCCATGAGGATTTTTCCTATTGCAGTAATGCCTTTACCTTGGGCAAGGCATGTTGTAAATCTCTAACCTTCTCCATAGCCTCTAGGAGTGTAGTTGGTTTAGTGGATCTTACCAACCCATGCAATGTTTCAACCATCCCATCAATAAACATACATACCCTTCTACTCATAGTTAGGTTGGACACCATTACTAAAAGCTTCAAATGTTCAGCAATATGATCTTCTATCTCTCCCTTTTTTTTGAGCTTGGTTAGCTCAACAAAGTGGGCCTCTGGATCCCTTGGATCAAATCTCTCTCCTAGTATCTTGGTGAAGACTGAGTATGAAGTGATAGCCTCTATTTCATAAACCCTATTGAGTTGGAAGTAAGTATCCAGCTTCTCCACCCAAGCCTTCGATGTGCACTTAGATGATCCATCATATATAGGCAAGAAGAATCTCCCCATACTACATTGTAGGTATGATTCCTGCATAAATCCTCCCCTCTTATGGCGATAGCAAGTTCTACTCTCTTCCTTGATCTGGCAGAATTCCTAAAAGCTCAAGTGTTTTTTGACATTTGGGATTGGGACTCATACTCCACAAAATAGTCACCAAGGGTTTCTTCCTCCCTATCTTCAGATAGGAATGAGGGCATAGTGGAGCATTTTAGTGAAGTATGTGTGGCTAATTTTTCCACACAAGGTGAGGTGCTAGTGCTTGCTTCATGGTAAAACCCCCTAGGGCCTTCTTTATGCCTCATTTCCTTGAGATCCCTTGCAATGTTCTGCATGGTTTGAAGAAGGAGCTTTGAAATATATTTCTCCTCCATACTGTAGATATATTGTCCCCACAAGCCGAGCCAAGAGCAGAGCTCTAATACCACTGTAATATTCCTTCTTAGGAATTTCTGCACTATGGAGAGTAAAAACGCTATTTTCAAAAAATTACGTTACAGAACTGAAAAATAGGACTTGGATCCTTTATATTATGATTTATAACCATTACATACAGAATCGAAGCATAAAAAAATCACTCTAGCTATGCTAAACAGACCTCCCCATACCAATACACCTTTAAAACACTGAAACCCCATGACTTCACCAAACAGATCTTGAGATTTCATTAATCAAATAGCTAAGAAAAATGGAGGTTTAGCGTCTTTTACATAAAATGGAGACAATTCGGCAAGGGTTTCATAAGAGCACAAGTACAAAATGATATCTCTGCATAAAATTACACAGTTTATTGTAACTCTGTATATGATATGGTTGAATAATATATGAGAGCACATAAAAATGGCTGAATATCCTCCCTACTAGCCTTACAGGAGAGAAATAGCCCCCTTTCTCTAAGAAATTAGCACAAAATCAAGGGATTTAACCCTACCACAGCATCACCTTCTGAAATGATGCAATTTCTGCAAGAGACTATACTATAGGAGTTGGTGACTGCTTAACCCCAAGTCAGATAGTGGAAATGTAGCCCAGAATTCTCCTTTTAGATCCCTTCAACAAGATGAACCAAGAAAGAGAGTGGAACTCCTGCATGAGAATCCCTTGCACTAAACAGTGCAGCAAACCCAGCTAAACAGCTGAAGCATGCAAGAAGTCATAAGACTCAAACATAGACAAGATTCTGAATGACTCTCATGGCTACTCTCCCTTCCTTTCTATTCTTGTTGAGCCTCCTTATCCTAGACCCCACACATTCATGAGGTTACTTCATTGCAAAGAGTCCTCCATCAAAATTGTTTTGTTCCCACTAGGTTTCCTCCTCTTTTAGCAGCAATGTTGACCTGGTCAACAAGGTTCTAGTCCTCATGCATTTCCTCCTTTTCACACTAAGGGTGGATTTATTTTTCCTTCTTACACAAACCCCTTTTCACATTGGGAGTGTTTTATTTCTACTAAAGAGATTTAAGGGTCTCTCTACCCCATTTATTCCTCTAACCTGCGAAATAGAGCAACAAATAATATTCCAACTAGTAGCAACTAATTGGGAATATTACAGTAGCAACTCTTGAATTTCCCGATTTGACCCAACTCACCAATGATCCTATTGCTCATTCTCCATGATGGCTGTTATTTTGACAAAATTTCTGAGTGATATTCCTAAATTGAATGGAAATCCTAGAGAATACCCATCTACACACATTATGAACATCATTTTTGGTGTTCTTCAAAATCCCTCAATAATGAATCTATCTATTTACGTCTTTTCTATCACACACTTACCGATACAATCAAAAATGGTATATTGAACTACCAAGAGCTTCATTCGATAATTTCAATGCCTTAAGTACCAAATTCCTAACACAATTTCAATTACCTATTCAATATGAAACAAGAATTGAAATTTTAACCAATTTCAAACAGACTGATTCGACTCATATTTCTGACCATATTCATGAGTGGCAATACTATTGTTGGCTGGTAAAAAAAATTGTTCCTGATAATATTTTAGCTAAAAGGTTTATTAGGTATCTATTACCATCCATAACAGAAGATGTATCTAAGGGTGGAGTCATGATCGAAGAGTAGGTAATTTATCTTGCCTAGTATTTCGATCTCATTTATACCCAATCAAGCACACTCTATGATCAAATACCAAATGCTCTGCAGCCTTCCAATACTATTCCTCAACCTCCTAGTAAAGAAACACATGTTGTCGATGGTGTGACTGGTTCTACAGGCCAACAATCGGTGAGTATACCATCTGGTTTGACTCTTGTTGTGACTACCAAAAACCTTCATTTTTTCCATTTCTATGGCTTCTACTTCTAAGGTTAATGTCATTCAATCCTCTAAAGGAAAATATCAGCAACTTGGAAGTAAGAAGAAAATAATACTCCATGGGATAAAAGAAGTAATCATTCCTTTAAAGAGAAGCGGAAACCCCGTTATCCATGATTGATTTGTAATGAGGAACACTTCACTCGTGACTTTCCACACTAAGCATAAGTAAATAAGTTCTTTAAGTCACTTTTTTCCCTCGCTGTGTTGACATATCCATTTTCAAATCAAGAGACTAATATGGTTTCCCGAGATCCTGCTTCCTCTAGCTAAGTCTAGATTCTTTCCTCTACTCATTCTAAAATTGATATTATGGTGGCCATCATGAATAAGAATAGGATAATTAAAATCCCTCAAATAGTCATGCTACCGATCAATCTTCTAGTTCTAGCACATCTCCATCAATTCCTACTCCAAATTCACTTCCTACCGAATTGATTATTAAGCCTCTGAAAGCCATTATCCATAAATATGCATTCAACCCTCGTGCAAGATCTTCTTAGAATTATAGCATAGCTGAGGATATTTCTCAAGCTCTTTCAACTATGTCAACTCTTGAGGTGCTACAAAATTTTCCTGCCCAAAAAAAGTCTTTTATTTCCACAATTGGATGTGTTAATCCTTCTGATTCCAATATTTTAGTTTTTAATCATGAGAGACATACACCTTGACTTATGGCTCAATTATATTTTATGATTCAGGTTTTAATTCAGGGTAATGATATCCATCATTCCATTTTAGATGAAGGTGATTAAACCTGTATCATGTCACTTTCTTAGTGGAATGTTATTGGTTCTCCCCAATTAAACCAATCAGCTACCACTCCAAAGGCTTTTGATGGAAGGGGATTCAACCTTGTAGAATTTTGAACTTGTTGCAAGTAGAATTAAGAAGCAATAAAATATCTATATAACTTGTATTTATCGATGGACTGTTAGATTATAATATTCTATTGGGTTTTACATGGGTTTATGCTATGGATGATGTTGTTTCGATGTATCTCAAAATGATTTCATTCCCTCATAAGGGCGATATAGTATCCATTGATCGGGTCACTGTATTTGCCACCAATTCTCATGTTACTAAAAGTTTCCCTCTTGTGGGAGAGACTCCACCCACATATCAACATGTTGGAGTGGGATTTCTTCAGGATTCTTCCCTCATTGGAACATTTTATTCTTCTCCTCCTTCTCCCAAAATTTCTAATTTAGTTTACCATGTCAACATGATATCTTCTTTTACTAGTTCATCTAATCCTTGGCAAGTTCTAGATAAATATAATATTGACACTTATGTGACTTCATATCGCTCAATGGCATTCAACTTGACTATGAAGCCATTTATTTGGTCTGTGCAGTGCATTATACCCTCTCCTCTTCAATCAATTGGGTTGATCATTCCTTATATTATGGCACATCCTCTGATCCCTTCTCTCGTACATTCTCTACTGATGAAAACATCACAGAGATCATGATGTCGGATGATGCAACATGGGAAGATCATCATCATAATTCTTTCTTGTCAGATTCCTTTGAGGAAAATCTTAGTGAATTCTACTGGCCTAATGTCGTTGAGATGTCTGCAAATTCTATAATCATTCATGGTATAAATTCTGAGAAGAACTTGTTGAATATTGAAAAGAATATTCCTCTGTATAATTTTGATCGAACTTGACATTTTTTAGAACTTACATATTGATGCATCTTGCTCTCGTCATGAGATCGAGACTTATAAAGCCCTTTTTCGGGAATCTACAGATTTATTTTCATGGTCTTATGACGAAATGTTAGGGATCAATATAAAAATCATTGTACATGAAATCAAGACATATCCTGATGTTAAGCCAATTTGGAAGCACCTTCATCTGTTTGATCCCAAGAAGGATGCGATTATTAAATATGAAGTTGAAAAACTTCTATCCGCTCTTTTCGTCTACCCAGTACCTGTAATAGATTGGGTGTCCAACATTTTTCTTGTCATGAAGAACCATGGAACAATTTATGTGTGTTTCGATTACCAAGACATTAATCATGCTTGTACTAAGGAAAATTATCGAACCCCGTTCATTAATGAGATCAAGTGAAAGACTCAACTGGGAATTGATGAGATCTAATCAAAGAATCGAATTAAAAGGGGATTTGTTTCATTTTTTAATGATCTTGACGAAGGAAAAGAAATATCCTCATAGGGACCTATTTCATATTTAATGAGGTTTACATAGTAAAAGAACTATCCTCATACGAACATGTTCCATTTTTTAACGAGATTGACACAGTAAAATAAATATCCTCTTGTTGCAAGATTATTTGGTTTTGATAAGTTAGAATATTAGAAAAAATAAAAAAATAAAATGTTAAGCTAGGATATGAATGAAAAAAGAGAAAATTAAAAAATGTTAGGACTATGGTTATTTCTTTATTCATATCAATAAAATGTTAGAGGTTCATTGCCCTAAAAAATGAAGGCATGAATAAAATGTTAGGAAAGAAAATAAAAAAGGATGATTTATTTTTAAAAGAATAAATTTTTATTAGGCTGATTGTTTAAATGTGCCATAAAAATGTTAATTTTTACTAAATTGTGATTAATTTTCTTAAACAAGCATTAATCCTTGTTTTTAATTATTGGATTAAAAAAATTATTGTAACCTTGGCGCATATTTTTATTATAAGGTCACAAATGGCCATTCATCAGTTGTAATAAAGACTGCACATCATTTGATGCAATATATCTTCCTCGCCACATCAACGGCGGGGAACCTTTTCACACCCCCCTCGACCATTTCCCATTAATGCCGGGGGGGTGAGGGTGGTGGTCCGAAAAGCAGTATTAATGGTAGGTGGGCCCTCCCTATACATGTTGCCCTCCCTATGTGATGAGAAGCTAGGAAGATCATGGGAGATGTATTCTTCCTAAACAGAGGAAAATGGACAAATTATGATAATTTTCCCTAAAATAGAGCATGAGAAAGCATGTGTTCTTCCTATCAACTTGAAAGAGATCATACAATAGAGATGTAATGAACATGAAAACAACACATTCTAACATATTTAACTAGAGAAAAAACAATGATAAACATCATACCACATGTATCCCCAAAAATAGTTGCAACTCTTCTTTATTAACTGGCCAAAACTGAGTAAAATAGCCCTTGATCAATACATTAGCATCCAAATTGATTCCAACCCTTGCTTAGTGTGAAGAAAGGGAATAAATAGACACCAAAATAACATTCACTCATCCTCAGGGGTCGAATCCATGAGGTGAGGAAGAGATCCACAAAATTCTGAACTGATAGTTGAAGAGTAGGATGGTCGAAGTGACTCATTCCTAATTACATTCAAACTAATTCATTTGACTTGAGGATGAATTTTACCTAGTGAATCTACCCCTAGGTAACTTATCCACAACATAATTATAATTACCATTTTCAATGGCATAGCTAAAAATATCAATTTCTAAGATAAAGTTAAAAATTACAGGGGAAAACCAAAAATATCAACAAATATTGCCATTTTTCTATCATATGCGCCTCGTTGTGTCATATGTGCCCTCCTTGTTCAAGGCTTATTTTGACTGACTTGTAGATGTCCAAATCAGGCCCAAGATGGCTTGCTGGAAAGCCCTTCAAGTCTTATTTCTAAATATGCCTCTAGTTTTCAAAATGAAGCTTCTTTTACCCCTCAAAATTTCATTCTCCCAAGACTTCTCTGTGCACAACGCCGAGGCCAAAATAGCGGCAGAAATGTGATTTTTTAGCTATTTTTTTGCCCTTTTCCCCTGTCAAATCTACAAAAAAAAGCTAGAAAAGTGGTTTTATGGAATTAATTTTTCCTTAGGAATCCATTGGTGGTCTCTTTTTCCTCAAAAAGTGCCCCATACATTTGTACAATTCCTAGGGTGTTGTACATATGACCTAATTTCTGATATGTGCTTGTTCAGAAAAAATCAAAAAAGCACAAATTTTGCAAAAATGTTTCAAAATGCATCAAAATTGGTGGAGAGAGTGTTGGTGAGGTGGCTAGGCTTGGACTGAAGCCTCTGCAAGTATGTCTAACTTTATTTTCTCCTCCAGCATGGTTAATGCCTCAAACATTGCATTGGCTCTTTTGAGCTTGGCCATTTCAAGTTTATCCTTTGGAGCATGATGCTTGACCTTCCTCCTTAACACATTATTGTCTTTGTTAGCCTTTAGCACACTACATGTAAAAGATCTTATAGCAGATTTTTTTGAGGAACCCCTGATAAAAATACCCTATACATCCGTTTGTAGCAGAGGTTACTAGAAGAAGTTAGCAGGTGGAGGATTTGTAGATGTTTTTCATCCAGTGCGCTTATCATCCTAACCTGCACGAGTGCGTTCAAGAAAAAAAGCACCGGTGCGCAAAACAAATTGGCACACCGAACACCATGTGCTCCATATAAACCTGCCCTAGTGCATCTTATTACTGTAGCGCATTGGTGCTTTACAAAGATTCTACAACGATGTGTCTTAAAACCCCACACCAAAACTGAAACCTCCTGGTGTGGTCTTAAGAAACTGCACTGGTGTGCCTATAAAACCACGCTCACTGGAACAAGGTAAATAAAGAAAAATTATGACCAAAAGCCCTCATTTTCCATTTTCCAGTGCTCCAGAACTCTAAAGTACTGGTGCAAGCTATCCTTGTCTGAACCTCCCTAATATCGATGCTCTCATTACACCCATTTCACACACTGCTACTCTTCTTTGTCCACCAATCTGCATTTTGAATTTTGCAAAATGGTGGGAAAAATTACTTTTTCAAATTCTACATCTAATATGCCACCTCGACAGCCAAAAGTATAGGTATTTTTCTTTTTTTCCCATAATTAAACCTTTTAGCAGATTATAATTATAAATTAACTTAAAATTAACCGTTTAAAAAAAAAAAAAATTTCTCGCGCGGTGTAGCCTGGAAAAAGACCGCACCATTGACTATGTAATGATGTCAGGATGTCGATGCGTTGACCAAACCAAATTCCCCAGAGTGTATAGTTTGGTCAACGTACCGCCCTCCAACACTGGTCCATAGTCAATGTTGTGGTTTGTTATACCACCACAGCGTTGACTTATGAACAATGCAAGAAGGGTGGTGCACTGCAAATTTTCATGTGCACCGCCTCTGGTGCGCTAGAAATTTTCTGGTGCACCGCCTTGAGTGTGAGACAAAAAACGACACACTATTACCAGTGCATGCTTGTTTTTTGTAGCGCAACAATTTTTTCTGTTTTTTCAAAAAAAAATATATATATGTATATTCCTAAATACATGTCTCATTTAATAAAGAAAATTTATTTAATATGTCAATAATTCAGAGACGTGAAAGGGGAGAACAGAGGGAACAACAGCAACAACAGTTAGACCAGTATAACATGGTTTTTGAGTGGGAGGCATGAGAGAGGTAGAGAGATGCGTTCCCTCACCCTATTACAGTAGCTACCCAGGGGCTCCTAAGGTAGGTAGGCTTCCTCAAGTTCTATGAGGAGGCTACTTCCCTAAAGGGCCGTGGTATGTTTTTGCATCATCTTATCCATAGGTGGAATGCCCACCTACAAGCTTTACGGGTTGGTCCTAACCAGTGATACGCACCCACTGAGGAGGGAATCTATTTCGTTATTGGGCTATCGAGGAGAGGGGTGGATTTTCCCTCATTCCTAGATGTTCCAATTGGCTATGCAGCAAGGACTCAGTTGGCGTACTCCCAAAAATACATTAGCATGGATATATTGTCTCCTTCATATTTTCAGGTCTTTGAAGGGCAGTTATGTATTGTTGCATTTGGTAATGAGGTGCCTCTCACTTCTAATTTCAACCATTTCACATAACACCAGTGATGTGAAACGCATTAGTTGCCCAATTTTATATTATGTTGATTCTTTAGTACAGTATCCATGACTTGTCAGGTGATCTACCATTTTTTTGTGATAGTTCTGTACACCCTTAGATAGATTTTGTGCTCAGGAACAAGGGAGGGTAAACTTCCCTTTTGCTTCAGAGCTATTTTTTTTAATTTTTTGAGAGGTTTCTAGAGTCGAGGCCTACATTTTTTCAACAGCCTTGTAGGTTGATGTTACATGCATGGATGTGTATGTGGGGATAGATGATGCCCAAGAGGGTCAAGACTGAGTTTTCCGTGAGGATATCACATGATTCACTAGAGTTGCTAGCCAGTGTTGATGATCATCCCTTCGTTATGGTCCCCTGTCCTTATGCTGGTTTGGATTGGTGAGGGTATGCCAACATCCTCTTCAGAGATGATGAACCACCGGATTATAGAGGTAATATTACTGTTTTATTTAAATTTATTCTAACATGTTCTTTCACTTGTTTTTATTAAATTTTGCAATGAAATTGTTATGTACTTGTATATATTTTTCATACACTTGATCTTTTGATGGCAAGGACATGCCAATGCCACCAAATGATCTAGGTGTGTATCTTGATGGTGATCAGGATATGCCAAATGTCGAGGATCATGAGGTCGGTGCAGAGAGACCTGCTCCTGTTGGTGCACTGGTAGCGCCTTTTTCTAGGCGCGATAGGCTTGATAGTAGATTTAGGATGGAGTTGGGTGACCAACTAATTGCATTTATTGTTGAGGTAGGACTCAGGCTTGCTACTATGAGAGACATACAGGCCAATGGTAGGCTATTAGATATGTGGAGAGGCATGATGTGTGACATGTACATCCTGATGCAGCATGTCGTAGGAGCTACGACCTTAGTTACACAGCTGAGGAGGAATGTTGCACGTTATAGGCATGGTCGAGACGCAGCACATGATCAACAATCCGCAAGCAGTGACGCATCATATGATGATTTTTCACCTCATGCCACTCCGGATGAGTAGCCTCCACTAGCATCGAGCAACAGTTATCATGGAGAGCAGGCTAGACCATCGGCCACATCCAATCAGTAGCTTGCAGCATCCAACAGTACTCATGATCATGAGCAGGCTGGACCATCAACCATGTCGAGTCATCAATATGAGAAGCTGACAGAGTATCCTGATCAGCATGAGGCACCAATACCAGATCATCAGGCACGTGATGATCAGCATATATCTGAGCTTGTCAAGGCTGCACCATTGACTGAGCAGGCCTTGACTAGTACTATTATTGATGATGTACTACTAGCTTATCCATGATATTTATATTACAATTGTATATTTTTGACATTATTCAGTTATATATATATATATATGGTCCATGTATTTTATGTTCATGTTGCAGTTGTACTTAATTTACATGTTGGTGATCATCATGATGTGTATATTGTTTTGTTAGGTCATGTTAGATATGTTTAGTTAATGTGCATCTTGTGGATAGATGTGTATGTGATAGGAGTTATTTCACATGAGATCTATATTTCATATTTTTGTTGTGATGATGTTATATAATGCTAATTGTGTTTTGTTAGATGATCATGATCAAGATCATGTTAGTGAATTTGAATGTGATTTTTAGTGAAATATGATGTTTGTATGATGGTTATCATGATCGTCATGTTTACTAATTAATGTAATATTAAATTACCATGATATTGTAAAATTGTAATATTTGTAATTCTAATTGTATGTAAAATTCTAAAATTGTAATTGTATTTGTATTAATTGTAATTGTCTGTAAAATATTTGTAAAATTTTAATTGTAATTTAATTTATTGTGAAATTATTGTAATTGTAATTGTAATTTTAATTTTAATTGTAATTGTATATATGTAAAATTATAAAATTGCAATTGTAATTGTATGTAAAATTCTAAAATTGTAATTGTAATGGTATATATGTAAATTTGTAAAATTGTAATTGTAATTGTAAATTTTAAATTTGTAAAACTGTAATTGTACATGAAATTGTAAAATTCTAATTCTAATTCTATGTAAAATATTTGTAAAATTTTAATTGTATTACTATGAATTGATTGTAATTGTAAAATTGTAATTGTAATTATAATTTTATGTAAAATTCTAAAATTGTAATTGTAATTTTAATTGTAATTATATGTGAAATTGTATAATTATAATTCTAATTGTAATTTAATTGTAATTGTATGTAAAATATTTGTAAAATTTTAATTGTATTAATGTGAAATGGTTTTATTAAAATTTTTAAATTTTTAAATTTGTAAAATTTTAAATAATTGTAAAATAATGAAACTAGAATAATATGAATGATTGTAACATAATAAAGTTTAGAAAATAATGCAAATAAATTCATGTAGTTTAGAATTATCATTATTTTATTATGATCTTACATACAAAAAAAAGAACTTTATACAGTACGTCATTGTTTTGAAGATCAACATAATTACAGATTATCAAGTGAAATATTGATTTTAACATTAACACAATGCAAATTACCAATTAATTAAAAAGACATATTATAATGTTTCGAAAAATTCATCTTAAAAAGTATAAATATTGATGAAATAACACATGTACCATATCACTCTCGGTTCTCATGATCACCCTCATTATCTTCCAGCTCGCATGGCATGATAACACTATTGTTCTCAAAAATATGTTTTGAACTAGGTTCATGTCAGAATACGAACCACCAATTTCTATCCAACACATCTGGGTAAAAAAACATCGGGTTGCATTTTTCGGTGAAAACATACGGCTCCTTAGCTTCATCCCACATCTTTTTAAAGTGGATACATATCAACCTACTATCACGATCTTCATTTACATTATTCTGATCAAAGGTGTCCCACCACTTGCACCTAAAAATAATACATTGGAACAAAGATAAATCCACTTCAATGATATCTTGTATCTTTCTGATGTAACCTAATGTCCCGCGTACTAGGTTTTGATCACGGTGGCTAGATCAACTAGATTGATCGAACTCGACTTCCACTCAATAGTCTTGTGTGATTTTCCCAGCATCGGAATTTGTTGTGTGAAAATGGTGTCCATATGCCCACATAGATGGGAACAAATGCACCTATTATAAAAAAGTTTAAAAAATCATAGTGGCATGTGTCTTATAATAACCCAACAGTTAATATATGAAATACATATGTCTTATAAGTTTCAAATTTACATATAAATTAAATAGATTATTGTCGAATTACTCCACCCAATCCCTACATTTAGCACATCCTCTTCAGCACGTGGGTAACGACCGGTTGCACCATATTTCTCTCTAACTTGATCAGCAACCCAATTTTTGGGGCATATTTTTGGTATATTTTCTTTTAAATGATCAGGATAAGGCACACTTCTGCCATTCAACCATCTAAATTCTTTCCTGTCACTATCCTGTTTCATCCTCTTTTGTTCGTACAATGTCACCCATGTTTGTGTCGCTTCAGAATTTTAAAGAACGAATTTATTGATTGCTTCAATTTCTTCATTCACTAATGAAATCCAAATGACATTATATAGTACATAGAGATAAAAATATACATTATATCAAATTCAACATGAATATTTACTTTGTGTAAATTTAAAAAATTATAAGTCACTTACTCTTTATCAAGCTCTTTTTTCCACTCGTTTGGAGCAACTCCCCTTCTCTTTTGTCTTCATCCCTTTCATCGTCCCAAATCACTGCACTTGGTCTTTTGTCGATCTGCTTGATGTAATCACTGGCATAATAGAAAGACTCATACGATATGTACCCCTCTGTCATAGACCACTTGGGTTTTGCCCTTTGTCTAACAAAACCTTTCAATTTCTTCATGTACCTCTCTAAGAAGAACATCCAATGACAAGAAACCACCCCAACTAATTCAACCTCATCTACTAGCTGGATTAGAAGATGAACCTGCAAGTCCATGAAACTCATTCGAAGTTCCTTCTCAAACATACAAACAATCTCAACTATCTCTTGATGCCACCGTGGAATGCTAGCCACATGAATCTCCTTTGACGTGGTCCAACGTACAAAGGCAGATAATTTACATATGGAATGTCCTAGGTCTTGAGGGAATTCATGTTTCACACACCCACACACGAAAAAAGGATAATGACTCTGCAAAGTTATAAACATGTGCAATAATATACAAAATTAGTTATGTTCTATAATCCCTACATGGGATAAAATTTATGAATATAACAAATAATAAAATGATCATGCTTTTGATATTATACATACTCTTAGAAGATTCAGATGGTCATGCAATTTCAACACTGACAAATAGTCATGCACAGTGAAGCAGCACCATAGTGAAGGCTTGTATGAAGATGACACCCTCACACACATTATAACCTCCTTTGCCAAAGAAAGATCATATTTTTTTAAAATCCATGGGACATCACCTTCTTTGAAAGACCATGAATTAGAGGGACCAATGCCTACCTCTAATCTTGTACTTTCTAATCATGCTGGCCAATGTTTCTTTTTAGTTTTTGAAGTAATAAGATCTTTCCTAACATCCAATGTGTCACTTTGTTTTGATGATATGTTCCTCCATAAAGAAGATGAAACATTTTTAAATATATGAATGGGATCTAATAAGTGGGTAATCTTAAGATGCTCCCACTATGGGAGGTTATAAAAGATAGATTTCATTTTCATCCTAATGGGAAATTTCTCAACATAGGTATCGAAGAATTTTGGATCATCAAACATAGGCTTCCCATTGGAATTGAACATTTCTATGAAATTCTTCTCCTTCTCTCTCTCATATGCTCTAAGCCATTCAGCTGGTGTCGTTATTGGAGGCCTTTGGGTTCTCTCTCATTTACCATTGAAATCAGATGCTGCTCTTCTGTAAGGGTGTTCTTCTGGGAGGAATACCCTAGAGCAATCATACACTGGCTTTCATAGGTCCTTGGACCATCTAGCTTTCAGAGAAGGTCCACAACATTTACATCCAAAATACCCTTTTTTACAAGACCTACGAGATTATTGTATACAATTAATATGCATGGCACGTTAAAGAATATCATGAAGATCAAAATAATAACAACGAATTAAATAACTAATATTTAAAAGAATATTGTTACGTATATAAACAAATCAGTAAATTAAACATGTAATTTACCAGAGAAAATTTCTAAGCCTGGATAATGAGGTCTTCTGTAAGCACATATGCCATACAATGTAAAACTCCTCTATGCTACGATGGGTCTTGATACATCGTATACATTTATCCGATCCCATAATTCCTTCAATTCATTTACCAGTTGTTGTAAGTAGACATCCATATTCTTTACTTGTATTATACTAGGGACTATGAGAGCCAACATAAGATGTTCATTATTCATGGAAAACCATGGGGGGATATTATTATTGATCACTACTACAAGCCAAACATAATATTTGGTGTTCTGGAGGGAATATGAGTTGATGTCATCAATGGCTATGCTGAGTCGTAGATTTCGTACTTCATCCTTGAATTTTTTGGGCCATGTATCCTCTATATGCTTCATGGCTATTGAATCAGTTGGGATTCGCATAACTCCTAACTCACTTCTGTGTGAGGCATGCCATCCCTACAACATAGTTAATTATTTGCAATGAAATAGCCTTTGAATCCTTGGGATTATAGGTATGTGCCTCAATATCTTAAGAGGAGGACCAGCACATGATTTACCCTTCTTTTTTTATTTATCATACCTATCATGCCCACATTTTGGACATATCTCTTCATTTGCATATTCTACACTATATAGAATACAATCATTTTGACATGCATGATATGATATGTACTCAACACCGAACATTTTCAACAATTTCTTTGCCTCTTCGCAACTACCGGGAAAGACATTATCACTCGGAAGAACCTTATCTTTGAATAACCTGTAGTTGGTGACCATGGAAAAATATATTAATAAATTTACATTAATGTTGATATAATTATTAACATTCATAAAATTTACCATTTGTAATTTTCATTGTGTACTGACTATATTTCTCAAATTTATATAAGGGAGGCCTTTATGGTAACGTACTCAAAATTTCTAAGAAACATGCATTCAACAAGCCAAACTTTGCTTTCAAGTTGTACAGTAACATTGTTGTCCCCGACCAAGTAGAATTTGACTAACCGCCAGGTCCAAAGAGAGGGGTGGTGGAAGCAAATGTAAGGCTTTCGAAAAAGGTTCTAGTGATATGAGCATCATACCCTAGTTGATCATCCTTTTGGAATGCATCTAACAAAATTGTCTCCATGGCAGTCGTATCCCTTAAGTAATCATCCATACCAACCACTATTTGATTTCCTCCATTTCCATCTTGTGAAGAACTACTATTCCTGTAGTCATTTCTAATTGGTGAATCTAGACGCAGCAGGAATTGAATCGGTGGTTGATTTAACCATTCTTGGTGTCGTTCCTCTTCAATTTTTTCTCTTAATTCAGTCTTCTCTCGATTTTATATTATCGTGGGGTGCAATGGAAGATGGTAGGTAGGTCTCTCATCATCAGTAGAAACCTAATAATTTAAAAAAAAAAAAATTTGAACATGATTAGTAAAAAATATATGATATCAATTAGTAACCACGTTGACAATATTGCATGATTAATTGGTTTGACATTGAAATAATTACATTAATCAATATACCAAAAAATTATAATCATTACCATCATTGTCCCAAGATTGTGGCTAGAAGATGCAATATTGTTACAATTGGTAGGGTGAATTGGTTGTTCACTTTCATCTACCAAATGCGCCTTGTGGTATGCTGCTCTTGATAAGAGCTTTTGATGTTTTAGATTTGTTTGAATATTTTGTGCATCTGAACTCGATTTTGAATCTGCATGAACCTGAAAATTTGTATACATTATAAATTTAATTAAGTTGTGCATGATTGACATGGATAAAAAAACATAAATTCAATTAGATAATGAAAATATAAATAAAATCTGAAGTAAATTTTAAGTCTCGAGATAGATAGGGAGAACTCTGCGATGGATTTTGAGAAATATTATGGAACGAGCTAGATTTTGAAGGATTTTCCATTCGATATAATTATGATATTTTCTCCCTGCATTTGAGAAAAAACAACTATAAATTTTGGTGCACACACCTAAAATTAATATTGGTGCCTTAAAAATGGACTTCTTGTTATCAATGTTAATGTACAGATCATTGCACCAGTGCATTTTAGTTACTGCGCACCGATGTCATGTTATAAACAGATGCACCAGGGCGGTGCTATTAAGTGATGTACCATTGACGAATAACCGCAAATAAAAAAAGTGCAACTCTATTTTCTTTAAGTGAAAAAAAGTGGTAAATTGAAAAATGGGCGGAAAAATATTTTCAAAAATCTAATTTCATAAAAAAATTCTTTAAATACTAAACACTTTTCATTATTTCACTATTTTTTCAAAAAATTTCAGCCAGAGATTTGCAGGAGACATACCTAGAGCAAGAGAGCACGAGAGCACTGTGGAGCAGTGAAATACGTTCACACAAAAATATTCAGACAATTAGAATTCCGAACCTCTACTGATTCAAACCCTGTAGCATAGAATTTCAAATGATCTCATGATTAAAGTTTATTGTTTTTTCACTTTTTTCCTGTAGTTTTTTTTATGCAGTAAGAAAAAAATTTCAATTTTTTTTTCATTTTCAATAACAAAATTTAAAAAGAAAAAATCCATTTTTACCCTAAACCCTATATTATTTTTGTTTTTGCCCTTTCTTCTCCCTGTTTCTATGATTTCATAATTAGAACCTTTCATTTTAGATTTATAGGGTTTGTATTGCTATATATAGGCCTAAGACATCCAACCCATGGGACGATTTACATAGTCGGATCCCAATCCATGTCGGCCCCTGAGTGAATTTTTAAAAACAGAAATTTTTTTTATCGGTGCGCCTGACGTTACATAGTGCAACGGTGCACTGGATTATCCTAGTGCACTGCGGAAGTACTGTGTGATAAAAAAATTTAAAACAATTTTTTTTAATTAGTGCACCATATGTAAAATAGGTCATCGGCATGCTATTTCATTATGGCACACCGTGCTCGTGCTATTTTGCAAAAAATAAAAAAATATTGTGTTAATCAGTGCACCATGTAACATATAACCAACCACACTAGTTCTCCTAGTTGACAAATAGAACCGTTTGCGTGGGGCGTTTATGCCACAAAAACTAAAGCTGGATGATTTTTATTATTTTTTATGTGTTAATCGGTGTGGTGGTTAAAATGTAACGCACCGGTGCTCCTTGTTAACATAGAGCACCGCACATTGTATTATACTATTTTGGCAGTGCGTTTATAAGACCACTATGCACCAACATCGGTGCGTACACCATGAATGGTGCACCGGTTACTTGATATTTTTTTTTTTTACCTGAAAAATTGACAATTTATTTATAAAATATATTAATGAATGATATGGTATGGGTTTCATATTGATAAATAAATGGCTGACAAGAGATTAAGTAACAAAAACACTAATAACACATCAAGAAAATCAAAAAGGGAAATTTTTTTTAAAATTATTTACAAAAAATATTATTTTTGAACTATATGTAAGTCTAACTAATATGTATTGTTTATTGTGTATCATGCAAAGCCACAAAATGATTAAGCTCAATAAGATTATTTTTGATCTAGGAATAAAGGAGCGTAAAAGCTTGATGGAAAATTTGCAAAAGGATGAATCGGGTGAATGAAAAATACTATCGATCCAATATGAGTTTTTTTTTTAAATTTTCATTAATAATATACTTAAAATTATTATATAACATATGTAAAATAATATATTAATTCACATCTGTTTAATGTTCTACATGAACCAACAACTCAGAAAAGGAATGTTGTTCTAAGAAAAGAAAAAAAATAGAAAATGCAAATGAAAATGAATTGCTCCTTATCTCATCTGGGGTGGTGTTGGAGGTTAACGAAAGGGGGAAAATTTTTTACAAAAGCTTGAGGGATCTAGTGGAATGAATGTATAGACGTTCTTTCCACTTACAATACAAATATCAATCCAATGATTCCAAGAACCAAATTTTATCTAAACTACAGGAAGAGTTTCCAGAGAATTGGTCACTGAGAGATGTGAGGCTTTTAATAGAAAAAACGTACGACAACAAAAAAGAAGGAATGAAAAAGTAATATTCTCTTAAATGTTAGTCTAGAATTATTTATAAATATCACTTTTGTTATATTTACTTTTCATATAGCATTATAAAAATTAAATATTTTATTTTCATGTTACATTTTCAGGAAGATTATGAAAATCTCAAAAGATGAACGAGCTGATATCAAAAATATTCTAGTAGGAATGTCCAAAAAGGTGTAGAAGGAGATGGTCAAAGAAATGGACAAAATTGCATTGCATGAGAAGCCATCTCAACAACAACATGCTTCAAATGTAATATGTAATGATTTAATTTTTCGATCATTTGGTACAATAAATAAACAATTTAGCATTAAATGTTAATTTTCAAGTATTTTCTTGTAGAAAAGAAAAGAAAATGGAACCCATTCTATGGTATGTCATTTCTTTTAGATTTACATTGATGTACATTATTTAATATTGCAATTTTCATTATTCTCACCAATGTATATACACTCATTATAGTTTATTTTTATGTTTGTAGATGGAAGGTGAAGAAGAAGAAAACAATCAACACCGTGAAAAAAACATTCCTGAAAGTAACCCAAGTCATGGAAGTAGCTCTAGCAATGACATCAGTTCAAGCGAAGAACAATGATCACTATGTTTGGATATCAAAGCAAGGCGTTGTATTTTTTAAAATATTTGTGAGTGAAATTAGACATTTTGTTTAATGTCATGGACATAGTGTCCCAATTGAAAGACAAAGGGATTCCAATAACTGTCCCATTTTGTATGACAAAGATTTTCTTATATATATATATATATATATATATATATATATAAACAAATATGTTTTAATTTATTCTATTGTGTTCTCCATTCTCGTTGTGAAATGTAACACCATTGATTACCTTTATGGATGGTTAAATATTATAATGAAGAGATGTGAAATTTGATGATATGATATAACAAATTAATCCAAACATCACATTCAAATGAATTAATAAAAATTTAATTCATATGAATACTGTTATAATATATGTGTCGTCTTTTGATGAATAATGAATTTTAAAAAGTCACAATAATTATGATATGATATAACAAATTAATCCAAAAATCACATTCAAATGCATTAATAAAAGATTAATTAATATGAATACCATTACAAGCTGTGTCAACTTTTGATGAATAATGAATTTTAAAAAATCACAATAATTGCATTGTCACCAATCGATGTTTCTAAAAAATACAAAATGAACACTAGTGCATGTCAGTTATTGTACACCGATGCATTTGTATGATACAACGCACCAGTGTGTTTCTACGACCTATAGGCACTGCACAAATACCAATACCAATTATAAATCTCAGTGCGTTTGTCTGATACTGAGCATCGACGCATTTATGTGAGTCTACGCACCGGTGCATTTGTACGACCTATGGGCACCGCACAAATACCAATATGAATTAGAACAAATGATGTGTTTGTATGATACTGTGCACTGATGCATTTCTATAACTCGATGTACCAATGCATTGAGACGACCTATGGGCACTGCACAAATCCCAAGGTCAATTAGAATGGCCACATGCGTTTTATCACCAACACTGCGCCCCGTTGCGTTTTTATACCTTGACGACCTGGTGCATGCACCTTCGACTGCCCCGGGCCACCTTCTAGATGGCACGCACCCGTGCATTGAAACCTTAGTAGCACACCGATGAAAAAAACATCTGTAATAAACTCCGACTGCCCAGTTTTTTCAGTTGTGTTGAAATTTCATTAAAGGCTCTACCAAAACCTCTGTAACCGTAAACAGATGTTGTAGCAAATGTGTTTATGACAATTTTGTCCAATTTTATAACACTAAAAACCTCCTTTATAACCTTCGCTAGAGGGTATTTTCCTTGTAGTGGCCAAAAGCTTCTCCAAATTTTGATTAGCTCTATCAAGCCATGGCTCCCTATTTTCATTGATCGCCATTGCAAGTTTCTCATTTAGGGTTGGTTGATCACCAATCTAAGCTTATTTTTGTCTTTCCTAGAGCTCTTTTAAGCCCTTTAGTTCTAATTTTTCCTATTGATGCTTGTTCATATTTTTCATCAAGCACCCCATACTTTTCAAGTGTCTCATCTAGCATAACTTTGGCCTTTTCTGCCTCCCTTTGATCAGTGATGAATTTCAGCTCATCAATGGTATGTTTTGTTTTCAACTGTTGGTTCTCTTTCTCAAGGAATTTTATGACATATTTGGCCATGTCAAGATTAGTTTGGAGCTCCTTAATCTTGGCATCCTTTCCTTTGATGGCTATACTAATTTTTTCATCATAATCATCGTCACCTAGGTCAACAAGCTCAAAATCATGCTCAGTCTCATGGAGGTTCTCCTTGTCTCTAACCTCTGCTTGAATTTCTGCCTCTATCACCTTCCTTTTTCCTTTTTCCACCTACTTTTTTGATGTAGAAGGCATGGCCCCTTACACCATGTGTGGAGAAAACACATCCATGTGGCCTCTTTGGTATGTTTTTGACAATGGCTCAACCTCAACCATATTGGCCCTCTTAGGCTCACTAACCTCAATCCTACTGGGTGATCCAATTTTAGTAAGAAATGGAGATGAAGGTGATATGGGCTGAGATGGAGGGATGGAAGTGGATGGCTGAGATCATGAAGGCACATTTTTTGCATGCTGAGTAGATGGCTCTCTAAATATATCATTAGCTATGAAGGTATTCCATGTAATGTTCAGTTCATTGAGATGATAGAGGACTATGATTTTAATGAGGTAATGATGGAAAATACTTCTCATTTCATGTTCATACACCCTTTTCTGGACAATAAATTCCATATTATCTATGCTTTGGAAAAGGTAGTAGAGTATGCTAAGCATACTTACCCTAGTGAAATGTATTAAGAGGTGGATATGATAAGTATAAAGTCTTGAAAATCTACCCTCGCATGAAAAGTATTTCATGATTATATTTATCATTGATGCATAAATGTCCTAGAGGTAAGAAAAAGGAAAGATCATTTTTTTTTCATTCTTGTATCTTGTTTTTAGGAAAGGCTCAAAGTAATGTTCCTCCAAATCACTCTTTTTGAACCACTTCTCCCCAACATTTGGGATCCTAGTGGCAGCTGAAATGATAACAGTTGATATAGTAAAGGTGACACTAGCTAAAGTAAATTGGTTGTCATGGAGTCTAGATATGAAAAGTATGGTCAACATGGAATGGTGTTGGACCCTCTGAATTTGCTCACACAACTCATATCAGCCAACATGTTTGAAGCATGTCATAGCAATTGGAGAAGCCAAGAGTTCGCTAGTGCTCGTAGGTTCAATTTTGAGTATTCTTCCCCCTTTATGTGGCCTCCTCATCTTTGTTTCCTCTCCCTCACTGTATGATCTATTTTCTTCCTCTTCTACCACGGTATTTTTATCAAAACCCTAGGGAAGTGTGATGATGTGGAATATGGTTTTAGGAATGAAGAATGGGAAAGGGAAAATGGAGGAGATGGTGCTAGGGGTGCATGAAATGGGGGAGGGGATAAGGAGTGGTAGTATAATGGGATTTAGGATGGGGATTTGGGGATTGGGAGTCTAGGTAAATGTAGCACTTAGGGCTTAGGGTATTGAGATAAAGGGTTTAGGGGAAATGAAATTATGTAATATAGGGTTTTTGGAATGGGTATTTTGTAATGTAGGAACGGTATGAAGGTGTAGGGGAGTGCAAATTAGAAATTGTGAGTGTAAGAGGAAAATACTATGGTTTTAAATGATTTTAAACACCAAATCTTAAACAAATTTCACAACACCAACAAATGAACTTGGAGGAGATAATTGATGGAAGACACCTTTACTCACTTATTGGAGGTCGAATTTTTTTTTTTTGAAGTTTTGGAGGCAAATTTGGTGAAATTTGAAGCAATTCTAGCCTTTATGGACATATTCACAATGCCTTAAGGTTGTGTTCCCTCGCTTAAGACTATGCACCCTCGGTTAAGACTGTGTGCCCTCACTTAAGATTGTGCACCCTCACTTAATACTATGTGCTCTTGTGGAAGGTTGTGCACAACGCCTGAAGGATTTGTGCCCTCTCTAAAGGATATGCACCCTCTGCTCTATTTTTTTCCAATTTCGCCCAGAAACTCGAAATTTCGCTCTTTTGGAGTGTTTTCTTGGTGTTTGTAGGAGACAAACGAGTTTTAAATGATTCAAGAAGTATTTAATACTTGAGTGAATTTGAATTTATATTAAAACCCACTTTTCTAATGTTTCATTTCACCTTTCGAAAACATTATTGATTAGCCTTTCTCTTTGATTTTTCTTCTTTGCAGGATGATGTTGCTAGAGTTTGGCACTTTTCACTTTGGATTTGCTTATCTTTAGTTTTTCATATGAAATTTGATTTGGAATCTTGGGACATAACTTGTTACATATAATGAGCATAAAATTACATAAAAATTAAAAATAAATTACATCTTTTTTTTTAATAAAATTACACTTTGGCATGAAAAGCATACTCTGATACCATAATTAAAACCTTTAAAATCATGTTTAGATGCTAAAAAATCTTCTTCAAATGATATAAGAAGTATTATTCAATCACTATCACACCTTTTCTGACCTTATTTAGATGAGATGGAGTATTATTAAACTTTGAAAAATGAAACCTAGTGGCCTACTGAAACCTTGAAAAACCCTAAAAGACCTAATGAGACCTTGAAGGACTGAATTTCAATATGACATGACTGATATTACATTATGGATGATGTATAGTTAGAAAGGTATGAAACTATGCCAGCAAGTAATCAAATTTGAGGAAGAGCAATATTTTTTGGACTGGGGCTACCATCAGTGACTAATTTTTTGCATGACCTACTGGAATGATAAAAAAATTATGAGTGGACTCTTAAAATGGTATAAAAAGAGGATTTTGATCACTTATGGCAGGATAAAATACTGACACTAACTGTTTCCATACTGTTAACTGCTACAGTCACTTATCAAATGGTTTTCATAACCTTCTCAGCTATAAATAAACCCAAGTTATCTTGTTTATCACTTTTTCTCAATTGATTTACTCTTTGTTGTAGCTATACAGTTTCATCGCACATCATAATTATGAAATTTCCATTTATCTCACACCAGATCACCTTTAATTCCCTCTGTCATCTAATTCCCCATTCTTTTCCCTTTTTTTCTATCAGCATGGCTCCCAAAGGAGAAACCAAGAAACCAGATTCATAGGAGAACCCTTCCACTACCACCCCGGTCGACCTCGACTATATTCCTCTTGCAGACTCCTTCTACAAGATTGGTGACACGGAGTGTGAGTTCAAGTTTCATGAGCTGCACTCCTAGTTGAATTAGAAGTACCTTGACAAGAAATATCATATCACATTATGGGAATCCCTTCTGCCCTTCTTTTGTTTTCCCAAAACCTATGATTTTCTAGACCTATTTATCTGGTCCCAAACCAGATATGATCCTATTAAAAGAGAAGTGGTGGCCTAGAACGGAGACATTATGATTTCCATTACAGTTGAAACCATCAACAACATGCTATTAACTACCCAATCAATTTCCATGAGCCTATTTTCACAAGCAACCCTTATGGAACTGTACCATAAGTTGACCTTTCCCTAAAGAGCTTAGATTTTTTAGATATTCCTACTAGAAGATGCTAAATTTCCCACGGGAAATCCACCCTATCCATTTTCAATGTTATCTGAAGCCTCTAAACACATTATTTCCCTATTTTCTTGTCTTTTAGGTTACCAAGATGATAAAACGTTTGATGAATCTTTTCTTGGATTCATTTATATCTTTTATAAAAATCAACAACCTACTTTCATGTATAATTACTGTCAGTTTTTGTTTGATAATTCACATGAAAATTTTATGAATTTATCTACACAGTGGATGCTTAAGTCAACTTATGTACTTGTTCACATGTTTCTTTTCCAGTAGGGAGACTCACTGCTAATCACACTCAGTAGACAAGATGAATAGGGAACCAATCAATCAGTCATCCATCGAACTAAGATGGTCAAAGTTGTTTCAACTAAATTTACCTTCTCAGACTTCATCGACACATTCATACATCTAGTGGAACACCTTCTCAGTATACATAGAGAGCCTAGAATTTTTGAATAAATAAAAAGGATTCTACATTTAAGTGATCAAGCTTAGACCAATAACTGGTATTTATGCCAGAATTACATAAAAATAAGGATATATGGTTGTGAACTTGCACCATATAAGCTGGAAAAGTATGTTCCAATGAGAATTTTCTATTTGGAATATATTAGGCACATGATCAACATGGATGACCTTAATTTGTATCAAGGAATAGAAGTTCACAATTTAAGATCAAATTTAAAATTAGATTATTTATCTGCAACACCAAATCAACTAGTATTGAGGTAGATACATTATTAAAGAACATGAATTTTCAACCCAGCTTCACCTGGTCATATGAACCTTTTGGCATCTTTTCAAGTTTAAGGGTTGAATTAAAAAAAACTCCTTACAATCAGACTCCAAGGCTGGAAATAGAGAAATTTATGAGTCAGGAGCAATGGGCAGAAAATACACTTCAAGAAGCAGAAGAACAGATTTTTCTACATCTACTGTATAGACTCCATTTTCTTAGAGTAAACAATAGAAAAGGGTAATAGAAGAGACTTCATCTGGTATGGGGCTGATTAAAGAATTCATAATACAATAGAAGAAGCTAAAGACTAGCTTCATAGTATCTACAAAAGAAAATAAAAAGTAGCCAGAAATTATTGATTTTGGAGATGTAAAGGTGTCCACACCAGCAGGAACAAGTGTTCCTAATACTCCTCCCACCTCTTCACATTCTCAAGAACCTCTGGAGATCATTCAGATAACTGGAACCAGCTCACCTAATGATCAAAATATCTTTTCAAAGTTCCTAGAGATAAAGCATAATAATGAGACACTGAAGTCAAATGTCTACAGCAAATTCTTGAAGCAGACCTCCACTTCTCAACAAATACTTCTCTCTGCTTTTGACAGTTAGAAAGGCATGATGCAAATGGCTTTCTTACAAGCCCAAGTTTCATTTCCAAAATCTCCATTAGACTACAAGAATACCATATTTTCATTTGATACTAATAAAATTCATCCAATAGATAAATGGATATGCACAAACAGTCTAGTGAGTTGTTGTTTTCCACCAAGACCACTACAGCCATGTATCTATCTAAGATTACGACTCTAATGTAGAATCTCAACTTAAGATTGAGAAATTCTCTTCTCTAGCTAAGGGAAACAAACTAAAGTATTTGGAATACCTCGTAGTTAAAATTGGATATGATCCAAAAGACTATAGGGAAGTAGAAGAAATACTTAAAAATAAAAATGCAGACATTGTAGCTCTACAAAAACAGTTAAATTTTCCTTGTACAAAAGACCCACAGACCAAGGAGATTGAAGAACTAAGAAGAATAGAGAAGAAATTCTCAAGCTAATTATCGAGAAAAATATCTAGATTAATAAAATGGAGTAGATTAAAGGACTTATTATGGATAAAGAATCAGCTCAGCTTCCATGATTCTAGTCACAGCATTCCCTATAGTAGTTGTAGGTGCATAACCTAGTTCATCATCAAAAACCATTGATTCTGCATCAAGAGAAGGTGATCCAACAAGGATAGCATAGTAATTTTCCACACAAAAGCAGGAAAATGAGAAGCTGATAGAAATTTTTAAAAATTTAGAAACACAAAAAATTAAAAATGACACTTTGTATATGGAGGAAATGCATAAGTCCCACATATTGGGACCTAGGATTATGAAGTTATAAAGTGAGTTTTTAATGGAATATACCTTAGCCCAAGCTAAGGAAAGTATTTGGATAGATATCAAACAATGAATGAGATATGTATGGCCATCCATACAGATCATTTTTTAATGGCAAGAATTGATTACCAGATGCAGATAAGTCATAAAAAATGAGAAAGAAACACTTAAGACTAAACCAGAAGAAGCCTCAGATACGATAAAGGTCCTCAATTCCAAGAGCAGAGCAGAATTAGAATAGATAATTATTACTGACAAAATAGCCACCATTTTGGAAATCAAAAATGTTTTATAGAAGAATAATTTTCTTAATCAGGTGGAGACAAAATGTCAGACCTTGGACATTTCTCTCCAGAGGTTTTATTCAAATTTTATTGTGTTGAACCAGAAAGGACTACCTGGATTGGTAGCTCCAAGTGATAAGCAGGTTAATCTGGTGGAATATTGCAAAAAAGTTGTATACCATTGCAATAGACGAGGCTAAATTTGCGGGAATTAAAGGACATATAACAAGGAAGGAATTTCTTGAAGCCTTGGAGTTTGATTTAATCATAAAACATGAAATCAAACATATGTTTATAAACAAGACAACTTTTGAAAGGTATACAGAGGTGGGGGAAGTATTCAGAAGGCTGGTAAAACTGGAGATTCCAAGTGAAGAAATATGGGATAAACAATGTCAAACAATAGAGTAATTTCTAATCCCAACTGCATGACAACACATCAACATTCTAGGGGCCAAATCATCAATTATTTCCAGGGAAAATTTTAAGGATGGATGTTTATCTTGAAGTTTACAAACTTGGCAAATCTAAGTAGTCCACAATATGTGAATTATAAAAAAATTTATGTTATTTTTGTAAGAATATTTAGTTTTTTAATAATTTTATATTAGTATATATAAATTCTTGGCGATTTTTATGGTAAAATATTTTTATACTATAAAATTTGGGTGAATCAATTTTTTTTTTAAATGGGAATTGGTGAATCCTTTTTTAGGAAAATGCATGGAAAATTAACCCACCTGCGAATATTAGCCCCTAAATTTTTCCATGATCATTTCCTTCAAAACAACGATAGATCATTCAACATTTTTCTTTTCACATTATTTGATATTATTATTGTAATAACTTTTAGATATTTTATTACTCATAGAAACTAGTATAAATAACTCTCTATATGAGTTATTAAGGGTTTCACCCTTGGATGAGCATTTTATAAGAAGTGTACAAGCTTTAATCATTAATGATAATAAAAGGATTATGGATTTGTTTCATTTAGTTTGTTCTCTTGTAAGTTTTCCAGTTTTCATTACATCTTTTTTTATGCATATGTTTAATGCTTATGAAGATAACTAGGTAAGAAAAATGTGTATTCCAAACTATCTTAAATCCCCTAAGGTTATTTTCTATATTAGAAAATGACTTATTTAACTGTATATTTATGTAATTCCCTCTACATCAATTAATTATCAGCATCTTCATAATATTAAATATGTTTTGTTAAATTGTTAAGCCTTGTTTGAGAGTATTTCACACTTATGATTATTAAAACATTCTGTTTGAATATTTAATTAATCATACATTCTTACATTTTCTGATTTAACACCTGCAACCTCATATCACTATTTAAAATAAAGAAACATCCATTTTCCTTATTGATTAATACTATCTAAAGTTTAAGCACAACTATATGAAAATTGTTCTATACGTTGGTCTTCCAAAAATTCCAAACTTAAAACAAAAAAATATTATAGATGTTCTGGCATAATTAACTGACCCCAATTATCTTAGAGGACAACATCAAACTGGCGTCACTTCCGAGGAAACAAAATTGATTTTTTTCCCTAGGAAAACAATAATCCTATTCCTTTAAAGCTGATTAAAAGTCTTGTCAGGTCAAAAAATTTCACCTAGTGACTTCACTGAACCCAAGTTGGCTCAGTTCAAGGCATACCAGGTCTCATTCTGATTCTAAAATTATTTTACCTCTATCAAATCCAGAGAGATAGGTAAGGAAAGCCTCTTCTAGAATAAGACATCAAACCCCTTCTTCTATTCCTCAACAAGAGACTACTACAGTTCCTGATCCTTTTAGATCTGGAACTATTCCGCTAGATTCAAAAGGTCTACCTCCAAAAGTGCATGAATTAGTATCAAAAGGGGTGTATTTTCAATATGATTTATTATTTTATTCTTTAGAATCCTATAAACTACCTCAAGTACCTTTTGAATCCCCCACATCATAAAATGAATTGGATTTACATCTTCCTGAATTCAAACCTACTGATTTCATATCCCCTATCTCATATTCTTTTCCATCCGCTTCTGCACAACTAGGAGATCTATTTTCTCTCTATTCAAACCCTTTATAGAAACACAAATAAGGAGAATAAGAGTTCCAAAATTTTTTCATTCAAACACCCTTGATATTTGTAAAAATATCTTTAGCTCCAATTCGTCCTCCACCTTCTTTTACCCCTCCATATTCACTTCCTTCTTCCCCTACTTCATCTTCTAATTCTACAACCACCAACACTGAATATTCTCCATCTTCATTATTAGGTATGGTTGTCTATAGGCCTATTTTTCAACCAAGATATGTTTCCATATTACTCCCAAACATACTTAATGATTTTCTAGCTAGATATTTGAAACATCTTCCAAGATTCAAATGGGAAACTAGTCTGTTAGCTAAAGATAATCTAGAAAAATTTCTAGATTTTGCTGATAACATGAACATCGAACATGAAAATGTATATATGAGATTGTTTGTGCAGTCTTTAGAAGGAAATGTTAGGATCTAGTTTAGACAATTACTAGTAAATTCCATTAGATCTTGGGAAGAATTAACAACTATCCTTAAGAATCAATGGGGTGTGAAAAACGATCTTGTGTATTTCTTGATATAATTTGAAGAGCTTAAGAGAAGTTATATTGAACCAGTATCTGATTTCATCAAAATATTAAAAAAAAATTATCATAACATGCCTCCTGATTGTAAACCACCTGTAGAAGAAGAAAAGGTTAGGTTATAAAAAGCCTTTGAAGCTGATTTTGCAGTCATGTTAAGGGAGGGAAAAAATTGTACCTTAGATTAAATTCAAACAAATTCTATTAATGTTGAAGCAAATAGGTCTACTTCAGCTAAGCTAAAGGCCAAAGCCGAAAAAGCCCAAAGAAAATTAAAATCCAATCAGGAAGCCTTTTCTTGTTCTAAATCCAAAAATGAAGATAAAAAAATAGATGAAATCACATCATTACTTAAAAACCCTTCAAATAGGATTCCTAAAATTGAAACACAACCTAGAGAAGTCCACAAAACTGTTCAAACACAAACCCAATTTTAATTCAAGAAAGCTCCTCAATTGCAAATTCTTCAGAGACCTAATAATGATCAGAAATTACCAACACCTCTGTTGATTGATGATCAATAGCCTTGATAATACTCTGTCAATCATAGAAGATATTAACAACATAGAAAATACATCTATTCAGACTACTATTTTCCCTATTCCCCAAAATCAAATGTCCCAAGAGGATCAAGAAAATTCTCAAGTCTCTAAATATAAAGCCTTATCTGAATTTTTAATTGTTGAACTTAATAACAGGTATGATTTAAGTCCAAAGATGGGTCCTGGAATGCCTCCTAAATATCTTTTCATAATTGAACTTAAAGTGAAATCTGATGAAACTCAAATTACTATTATTCAACCTTTGAATTAGCCAAATGATACTACTCAAATTGATAGAACTGTTTTGAGTACTTTTAATGTTGAGAGAGAGTTATAAAGAGTTAAAATTCCCATTCCACTTTCAGAACTCTCAAAGAATTGTGGATATAATAATAAAGTTGCAAAATGGATCCAAAACTAAAGTGTAGATTTTGAAGGGGATATTATCAGCCTTCAAGATGAAAAACCATTAGTAGTTTTTGGTCCAAGTTCTGATATGATAGATTAAATTGTACCACCATTTTATGTAACTTTGAAAGCCCATGATTCATTACTATATAATTTTATGTTAGATTCTAGAGCCTCACATAACCTTATGCCTAAGGTTATTATGGATCAATTGAATCTTTAAATCACTCAACATTATCATGACCTATACACCTTTGATTCTTAAAGAGTGCCATGTTTAGGACTTATACAGGACTTAGTGGTAACTCTAGCTCAAATACCAGAGAAAAGTGTAGTCCTAGATATTTTTTGCACTGATATTCCTCCCAAGTTTGGAATGCTTCTTTCTAGATATTATCATGCCAAAATAGGAGGGAGTCTTTAGATGGATATGTATTTTGCTACAATTCTTGTGTATGGGCGAGAAAATCTTAGGTTGTATAGAGAATTCAAATTTATACATACTATTTGTAAAGTAGACTAGGCTAGAAATCATCCCATTTATGCAGTTGACCAAGATTTTGGTTGTTTCCAATTATCTTCAAATATCTCACAAAATTCCCAACTTAAAATTGAATATGTGATTGAAACTCCTAAATATGTTCAAACTGATATTTGGAAACATTAATTTGATGGATATTGTACTAAAGATGGAGTGGGAGATGGATATTGTACTTGATTAGAGTTTTTTATATGTGTAGAAAATTTGGGATATCTCTCAACCCTAAGAACTCTATGTTTTCTATCAAATAAGGAAAGTTTCTTCATCATATCATTTCAAAGGAAGGAATGGTGATTGATCCTAAAAGAGTATCAGCAATTCAATCACTTTCATTTCCAAGGAATAAGAAAGAGATCCAAGCTTTTCTTGGAAAAAATAGCTTCTTGAGAAGATTCATTCCTAACTATGCTAAAATAGTGAAATACATAACCAATATGCTTAAAAATAATCATGAAGTCAAATGGAATATTCCTACTAGATATTATTTTGATCAGATTAAGAAGGCCATCTCTAAAGCACTCACTTTAGCTAGCCCCAATTATTCTTAACCATTTAGTATATTTTCGTTTGCCCCTAAAACCACTCTAGCTGATGTCTTTTTACAGAAAAATGAAGATCGTAATGATCAACCCATAGCATTTTTTAGTAAAATCATGTGAGATGTATAACTTAAGTATGAAATTATTTAAAATCAAGCCTACTCTCTAGCTCAAGCTTAAAAATATCTCAGAATGTATGTCCTTCACTCAAGCATTATTGCTTATGTTCCTAATAGTGTTGTAAAAATTGTTCTTACCCAACCAGACACTAATGGAAGAAGAGGAAGATGGATCACCCAAATCCTCAAGTTTGATCTCCGTATCAAAACCACTAAGCTAGTAAAAGGTCAAGGTTTGGCCAAATTGTTAGCTTAATCTAATTGCAAGGTCCAAGGAATAAATTCTATTTTTGAAATCTCAAAGAAGAATATACAAGAACCTTCTTCTAACTCTAATGGGGAGAATACATAAGAACCTTCCTTAAATGCAGAAGGGGGGAACCCACAAGAACCTTCACCTTCAAGTAAAATACTCCCTGTTTATATTGATGAAAATTTTTTACTATCAGATTGGTATGCAGATATTGTATATTTTTTTATTAACTTTGAGTGTCCTAGTCAATTTTCAAGAAATTAGTGCAATACACTTGAGTTGAAATCTATTAAGTATTGTATCATAAATGCTAATTTGTACTGGAAGGATCCTCTCAACATTCTGTTACTTTCTTTAACAGAAACTAAAACTGAAGGAATCATTGAGCAGTTTCATCTAGGGATATATGGAGGACACTATGCCTGGAGAGCCACAGCATACAAAATATTGAGGGTGGGATGTTAAGTCCCTATATTAATAGTGTAGTCCCTTATTATATTATTGTAGCCCCAATTATTGTTATTGTTGTACCCCTGTAACCCCCATATTGTTATTATTGTTCCCTTACATTATTATTGTTAGGTTGGCCAGGATTACATTGTGGCCCCACTAGGATTACATTGTGGCCCCATGGACTCCTATATATAGAAAGGAGGTTTTTTAATTTTTATCATCCAATAATTGTTCATTCACGTAATGTATTGGAGGTTGCCCCCTCGAAGTGGCTTATTTCTAAGGCATTGATATATTTTTCCTTCTCTTTTTGGAGCTGGTTTCACAACATTTGGTATTAGAGCTTTGAGATTCTAGGGTTTCGCTGCTCCAAATAGGTCATCATGGAATTTTCGCTATAACTTTTTTTCTACGAAGGTTCAGAATCTGAAATTTGTAGAGTGCGAACCCAAAAACTTGAGGAACATCTTTGAAAAATTTTAGAGCTTGGCTCACAATATTTTCAGAAATATTATCTATGCAAGATAGGTCATTTTGCAAGCTCCTAAATTTAACCTGAACAGGTCATCGTGGTATTTAAAAAAAAAAAAAAAATCTACAAAGGTTCAGAAGCTGAAATTTTTAGAGTGAGAAGCAGAAATCCTGAGGAACATCGTCACAAAATTTTAGATATTGGTTTGAAATATTTTCGGAGATATGAGCTGGGGAAGTTATGGCTTTTTTAGGCTTCTGAATTTCATATCAAAGAGGTAATCGTGGGAAAATATTCATGGCTCTATCTCTGAGCATCAGATTGGAATGCTATAAAAAGTGGCTACAAGTACACAGACTGTCATTTTTTTTCAATCAATTTCAGAGCCAGAGGAGGAAACAGTCACACGTGGAAAGTCGTACAAGTTTGCTCCACTGAACCAGTCCAAATTTGGGTCATTGTGGGAGATTGGACATAACTTTGTCTTGAAGAATCCAAATTAGATCAGACCTATGGAATTTGAAAGAAGTTTTAGAGGGCTACTACAAGGCTAAATTTCAGATATTTAGGATCTGAAATTATAGAGATAATTCAATTTCAATATCGAGCTCCTCAAAAGCAAGAAAAAGGTGTGTATTTGGTTTTTAAAATTTCATAACGTTTGTTTGAAAAAGTAGATTGAAGTGATTCCAAGGGCATATTTTAGAATTTTTATCAGCATTGGATTATATAATGCCTCCAAAATATAATTCCATACCCATTAAGCCCTCAAAAATATATACTATGACGCATGTGGAGGAAGAATTGCAGTCTGAGATATCAAAATTATGGTACCAAGTGCAACAAATTTCGATCTTACGAAGAGCAACCAAAGATGACATAGATGGTTTAAAAGCAGAAATGGAGGCTAATTTGGATGGTTTTAAGGATCAAATAATAGCTAAAATGGATGATAAATTAGTGGAAGGTCACATCGAGCATCAACAACAAGTTCTCCAACTCTCAAAGGATAACCTAACTTTGGTGCAGAATCTAATGAAACAACAGGAAGATCAACATCACATTGAAAGAAGTTCTGAAGCAGTCACAAAAACAAGAACTTGACAAGTACGACCAATTTTAGAGTATCTCAACAAGTGGAAGAACTTTCCTGTAGAAGATTCCACATGGGAGGATGAGAATTTTATACAGAATCATCAAGCAATAATCAAGCATTGAGGACAACACTTGTTTGAAGGAGAGGGGCATTTTAAGTCCCTATATTAATAGTGTAGTCCCTTATTATGTTATTGTAGCCCCCATTATTGTTATTGTTGTACCCCTGTAACCCCCATATTGTTATTATTGTGCCCTTACATTATTATTGTTAGGTCGACTAGGATTACATTGTGGCCCCACTAGGATGACATTGTGGCCCCATGGACTCCTATATATAGAAGGAGGTTTTTTAATTTGTATCATCCAAGAATTGTTCATTCATGTAATGTATTGGAGGTTTCCCCCTTGAAATGGCTTATTTCTAAGGCATTGATATCTCTTTTCTTCTCTTTTTGGAGTTGGTTTCACAACAAGGGATTATATTGGCCCACCTTATTTTCACAAGTAGGAGAAAAGGTTAGAAGCTACATTCTATGTCAAATGTTTGCTCAAAAAGAAAAACTTGTAGCCCTTTCGATAGTTCTAGTGATTGTTTCACCACCCTTCATACAATGGGGTTTAGATTTTATAGGAGAGTTTCACCCTGCCTCAAGTAATAAACGTATATGGATTTTGACTGTCACAGAATATTTCACCAAATGGGTGGAGGCCAATATAGTCAGAAATTCTATAGACACGATAGTGATTGAATTCATTGAAGAAAACATTATGTCCAAATTTGGATGTCCTTAATAGATAGTAACAAATAATGCAACAAAATTTAGTAGTGTAAAAATGATTGAGTTCCGTAAAAAGTATAAAATTTTACTACATCATTCTACTCCTTACTATCCATGGAGAAATGGTCTTGCAGAGTCATCAAACAAGAGCCTGGTCAAGGTAGTTAAAAAGAATCTAGAAGACCATAACAAGAATTGGGATAGTCACCTTATCTATGCAGAGTCACCTTATCTATGCAGTTTGGGCTAAAATAATATCTCCCAAAGATCAATAGGTAAATCTCCCTTCCAGCTGGTCTACGGTAAAGATACCATCTTTCCTACCAATACAGCTTTCCCTATTCTTAAATTTTTACAAGAGGCTAGTGAAGAATCTGATGATTTCTCTAGAAGGATAAATCATATTATTGAATTAAATGAAAACAGAGATGAAATTCAATACAAACTAAGGAAATATCAGAATAAGATGAAAAGTATTTTTGATAGGAAGGCAAAGGAAAGGGACTTTAGGGAGGGAGGTATAGCTTTGAGATGGTGATCCAGGTCGATATTGGTGGCCACCCACCTATTCCATTTGGACTCGCACCATCGATTCTTGCAACTTTTCACATTCAACACAACTTACCATTTTTAGTAGGTTTTCGGGTCCTGCACTCCCGAAGCCATTTTGGGGTTTTAATGATCTAGGTGGATATTGGTGGCCACCCAACTATTCCATTTGAACCCCCACCATCAGTTCTTTCAGTTTTTAAGTTGGAGCACAACTTACTATTTTTAGCATTTTTTCGGGTCCTGAACTTCTGGAGCCATTTTGAGGCCCTAAACAATGTTTTTTGGGAAAATCGAGACAAATATTTCTAATATTGAAAATTGTAGTCCTCGAATAGATCTTTCTAACGATGTATGATATGCGTCAAACGGAGATCGTATGCCGAAGTTACGTCCCCCGGAAGTTGAAACACTAATTTACGCAAATGGGGCCCTTAGTTTTGGTGCTTCATCTCCTAGGCTTAGGTTTTTGAATGTTTAGAGTTCTCCATTGTTCCTCAATAACAAATAGGCCCTTGAGCCTCATTGTAACATAGTTCAGAGGCTTGTAGCCACCACATCTCTTCTCAAATATGAGCTACCAACACCCTAGCTAGTTTATTTCCATTATGTCTGTAAGCAAATTTCAGTTCTTTGATATTAATGAAATGAAGTGTTGTTTCCGTTGCATCTTTATGTTTATGTCTATTTCTATGTTTCATTGTGTTCCTACATCAATCTGGATCAGTGGTATCAAATCAGGTTCGCTCTTTCTCTTTTTTTTCTTTGCATGTCCCCAATGCAATCACAGTATAAGGAGTTAGGGCTTGATCTGGTTGAACCCTTACCAGATCAGCCTCGGAAACCCCGACGACCTCCCATGGAGGAATAAAAGAAAGATGAGGGAGCAGGAGATCCTCTCAAAATATTTCTCAAGGAGACCCTCAAGAAACAACGAAACGTGATGATGGATAACTTTGCTTAGATCCTTCAACGACTACCCACCTATGGCACATCTGCATCCAACAGCCACTCTGGAGGTGCCACTCCCTTCAAGGTACAGGTAAACTTTGACATTCCTGTATTTGAAGGCAAGATAGATGTAGACACCATAGATAGATGGTTAAATTTGCTGGAAGGGTATTTCTCAGTCCATGATTTCTCCGACCAAGAAAAGATTATTTTTGCACTCCTTAAAGCTGCTCCCCATGTTAAAATTTGGTGGGAAACCTACTGTGAGCAAAAGGACGAAGGGGAACCCTCTCTATTCTAGGCCACACCCACTTGGAATTCATTCTGAGACGACATCAAGGAACAATATTACCCCGTGGAGAGCTATGATGATAAATACATTCAATGGACCACGTTGTGACAACAAAGGGATCAAGATGTGAATGAACTGATGAATTTACTCCATACCTTACGCACAAATTTGGGTATTAAAGATTCAAAAGAGACATTTGGTGTTCAAGTACCATGGTTGTTTGCACAAACACATTCAGTAGGAAATGGAGTTCCTTGACATTACATCGCTTGGCACGACATATCGCTATGCTGCCAAGATCGAGCAGAAATTTAAGGAGAAGAAGCGAGACATTGGATCTGCGAATCCGAATCCAGGGAAAGGTGCCCCCGAACCGTAGAACAAGGGGAAAGGTCAATGCAGGATGACTCATAACAACACACAAATCCAAAGAAGGAGACGGGGAAGTGGTGTGAACTTCATAACAGCCGCACTCATAGTAGAAATGAGTGATGGGCCAAATAGTCATTAGTGGCCAAACTAAAGGCACCCAAATCAGATGCATTTTTGGACACTGAATTAGAACCAGACAAAGGAAATGACAAAGGGAAGCAAATAATTAATTCGGATCCTAGTTCCATTGTTTCCACCACCAAGATTCAGAGGGAGGATCATAAGGATCCAAAGGAGAGGGAGTGCCTCTTCCATTCACAGATGTGGGTGAAGGGTTCTCCACTGCAATTCCTTGTCGATAGTAGAAGCCAAAAGAACATCATTTCAATAGAGGTCGTGAAGCAGCTTGGCTTACTGACCATATCACACCCGCAGTCACATACCATTGGATGGCTTCACCCATGGAGAGATATCTGCATCATCCAACAGTGTCGCCTTCCCTACAACATCAAGTCATTAACATATGAGGTATTGTGTGATGTTGATCCTCTTGATGTAGTTGATGTGTTATTGGTACAACCATACTTGTGGAGGCAACGTGTTGTGTATGAATCTAGGCCTTGTTCTATTATTATTACTTTGGGAAATAACTTGTACAAGATACCGGAGATAGTACTGCCTCCTCTCACTTCTTTGACTACTGCAAAACAACGTAGTAAGATTGTTTCCCAAACCAAGAAATTTATTTTCCTTACAACTCACTCATAGGGAAAGAAGAATATTGTGGCCACAACCTCAAAACAGGGCTCCCGTGCATGGCTGCAGCATATGGACAAAGTCATGGAGGAATACGATGAGATTTTCTCCTCACTCACAGAGGTTCCTCTACATTGTCAGGACAAGTACTCCATTGATCTGACCCCCGACGCACTTCCGCCTAATGTTTCCATACCTCCTCCAACTACACATACATAATCCACACATGTACTGTTTGAGGCTGATAAAGAAACCAAAATTACTAAATGCATCCTGCATGTCCACCGGGAGGTCCATGACATCTGCGACAAATCTAATACCCAGTTCAACAGAATTTGCCTCATCTCATGGAGGATCTCACCACAATGGGGACAATTGCTTCCTAAGGAGGGAGTAATGATACAGGTGTATATTAGTGGCCACCCACCTATTCCATTTGGACCCGCACCATCAATTCTTGCAGCCTTTCACATTCAGCATAATCGTGGGAAAATCTTCATAGCTCTATCTCTGAGCATCAGATTGGAATGCTGTAAAAAGTGGTTGCAATTACATATATTGTAGTTTTTGGTCTATCAATTTCAGAGCCAAAGGAGGAAACAGTGACACGTGGCAAGTCGTACAAGTTCGCTCCACTGAACCAGTCCAAAATTGGGTCATTGTGGGAGATTGGACATAACTCTGTCTTGAAGAATTCAAATCATATCAGACTTGCGGTATTTGAAAGAAGCTTTAGAGGCCTACTACAGGGCTAAATTTTAAATATTTAGGATCCGAAATTATACAGATAATTCAATTTCAATATCAAGCTCCTCAAAAGAAAGAAAAAGGTGTGTATTTGGTTTTTAAAATTTCATAACGTTTGTTTGAAAAAGAAGATTGAAGTGATTCCAAGGGCATATTTTAGAATTTTTATCAGTATTGGATTCTATAATGCCTCCAAAATATAATTCTATACCCATTAAGCCTTCAAAAATATATACTATGATGCATGAAGAGGAAGAATTGCAGTATGAGATATCAAAATTACGGTACCTAGTGCAACAAATTTCGATCTTACGAAGAGCAACCGAAGATGACATAGATCGTTTAAAAGTAGAAATGGAGGCTAATTTGGATGGTAATTTGAAGGATCAAATAATAGCTAAAATGGATGATAAATTAGTGGAAGGTCACATCGAGCATCAACAACAAGTTCTCCAACTCTCAAAGGATAACCTAACTTTGGTGCAGAATCTAATGAAACAACAGGAAGATCAACATCACATCGAAAGAAGTTCTGAAGCAGTCACAGAAACAAGAACTCGACAAGTTTGACCAATTTCAGAGTATCTCACCAAGTGGAAGAACTTTCCTGTAGAAGATTCCACATGGGAGGATGAGAATTTTATAAATAATCATCAAGAAATAATCAAGCGTTGAGGACAACACTTTTTTGAAGGACAGGGGCATGTTAAGTCCCTATATTAATAGTGTAGTCCCTTATTATGTTATTGTAGCCCCCATTATTGTTATTGTTGTACCCCTGTAACCCCCATATTGTTATTATTGTGCCCTTACATTATTATTGTTAGGTCGACTAGGATTACAAAGTGGCCCCATGGACTCCTATATATAGAAAGGAGGTTTTGTAATTTGTATCATCCAAGAATTATTCATTCATGTAATGTATTGGAGGTTGCCCCCTTGAAGTGGCTTATTTCTAAGGCGTTGATATATCTTTTCTTCTCTTTTTGGAGTTGGTTTCACAACACGGGATTATATTGGCCTACTTTGTTTTCAAAAGTAGGAGAAAAGGTTAGAAGCTACATTCTATCTCAAATGTTTGCTCAAAAAGAAAAACTTGTAGCCCTTCCAATAGTTCCAGTGATTGTTTCAGCACCCTTCTTACAATGGGGTTTAGAATTTATAGGAGAGTTTCACCCTGCCTCAAGTAATAAATGTATATGGATTTTGACTGCCATAGAATACTTCACCAAATGGGTGGAGGCCAATATAGTCAGGAATTCTATAGAAACGGTAGTGATTAAATTCATTGAAGAAAACATTATGTCCAGATTTGGATGTCCTTAATAGATAGTAACTGATAATGCAACAAAATTTAGTAGTGTAAAAATGACTAAGTTCTGTCAAAAGTATAAAATTTTACTACATCATTCTACTCCCTTACTATCCACGGGGAAATGGTCTTGCAGAGTCATCAAACAAAAGCCTGGTCAAGGTAATTAAAAAGACTCTAGAAGACCATAACAAGAATTGGGATAGTCACCTTATCTATGCAGTTTGGGCTAAAAGAATATCTCCCAAAGATCAATATGTAAATCTCCCTTCCAGCTGGTCTATGGTAAAGATACCATCTTTCCTACCAATATAGCTTTCCCTATTCTTAAATTTTTACAAGAGGCTAGTGAAGAACTTGATGATTTCTCTAGAAGGATAAATCATATTATTGAATTAAATGAAAACAGAGATGAAATTCAATACAAACTAAGGAAATATCAGAATAAGATGAAAAGTATTTTTGATAGGAAGGCAAAGGAAAGGGACTTTAGGGAGGGAGGTCTAGCTTTGAGATGGTGATCTAGGTGGATATTCATGGCCACCCACCTATTCCATTTGGACTCGCACCATCAATTCTTGCAGCTTTTCACATTCATCACAACTTACTATTTTTAGCAGGTTTTCGAGTCCTGCACTCTCGGAGCCATTTTGGGGCCTTAATGATCTAGGTGGATATTGGTGGCCACCCACCTATTCCATTTGAACCCCCACCATCAGTTATTTTAATTTTTAAGTTGGAGCATAACTTACTATTTTTAATAGTTTTTTGGGTCCTGAACTTCTGGAGCCGTTTTGAGGCCCTAAACAACATTTTTTGGGAAAATTGAGAAAAAAATTTCTCAGACTGAAAATTGTATTCCTCGGATATATCTTTCTAATGAGGTATGATACGTTTCAAATAGAGATCGTATGCCGAAGTTACATCCCCAGGAAGTTGAAACACCAATTTACCCAAACGAGGCCCATAGTTTTGGCGCTTCATCTCCTAGGATTAGGTTTTTGGATGTTTAGAGTTCTCCATTGTTCCTCAATAATAAATAGGCCCTTGAGCCTCATTGTAACATAGTTCAGAGGCTTGCAACCACCACGTCTCTTCTCAGAGATAAGCTACCAGCACCCTAGCTAGTTTATTTCCATTCTATCTGTAAGCAAATTTCAGTTCTTTGATATTAATGAAATGAATTGTTGTTTCCGCTGCATCTCTATGTTTATGTCTATTTCTATGTTTCATTGTGTTCTTGCATCAATCCAGATCAGTGGTATCAGAGCGGGTCTGTTCTTTCTCTATTTTTTCTTTGCATGTCCCCAACGTAGTCACGGTATGAGGAGTTAGGGCTCAATCTAGTTGAACCCTTGCAAGATCAGCCTCGCAAACCCCGACGACCTCCCATGGAGGAAGAAAAGAAAGATGAGGGAGCAGGAGATCCTATCAAAATATTTCTCAAGGAGACCCTCGAGAAACAACGAAACGTGATGATGGATAACTTTGCTTAGATCCTTCAACAACTACCCACCTACGGCACATCTGTATTCGACAGCCGCTCTGCAGGTGCCACTCCCTTCAAGGTATAGGTAAACTTTGACATTCCTGTATTTGAAGGCCAGATAGATGTAGACACCATAGATAGATGGTTAAATTTGCTGGAAGGGTATTTCTCGGTCCATGATTTCTCCGACCGAGAAAAGATTATTTTTGCACTCCTTAAAGCTGCTCCCCATGTCAAAAACTGTTGGGAAACCTACTGTGAGCAAGAGGACGAAGGGGAACCCTCTCTATTCTAGGCCACACCCACCTAGAATTCATTTTGAGATAGCATCAAGGAACAATATTACCCTCTGAGGAGCTATGATGACAAATACATTCAATGGACCACGTGGCAACATCAAAGGGATGAAGATGTGCATGAAGTAACAAATTTGTTCCATACCTTGTGCACAAAGTTGGGTATTAAAGATTCAGAGAGACAATTGGTGTTCAAGTACCATGGTTGTCTACAGAAACACATTCAGGAGTAAATGGAGTTCCTTGACATTACATCACTTGGCACAACATATCGTTATGCCACCAAGATCGAGCAGAAATTTAAGCAGAAGAAGCGAAACTTTGGATCTGTGAATCTGAAGCCAGGGAAAGGTGCCCCCGAACAACAGAACAAGGGGAAAGGCCAAAGCGGGGTGACTCAGAAAAACACCACAAATCCAAAGAAATACATGGGGAAGTGGTGTGAATTTTATAATAGCCACACTCATAGCACAAACGAGTGTCGAGCCAAATAGTCATTGGTAGCGGAACTAAAGGCACACAAATCAAATGCATTTTCAGACCCTGAGTCAGAACCAGATGAAGGCAATGACAAAGGGAAGAAAATCATTGATGCAGATCCTAGTGCCATTGTTGCAACCACCAAAATATAGAGGGAGGATCGTGAGGATCTAGAGGAGGGGAAGCGCCTCTTCCATTCGCAACTGTTGGTGAAGGGTTATCCACTGCAATTCCTTGTCAATAACGGAAGCCAAAAGAACCTCATTTCACCAGAGGTCATGAAGTGGCTCGGGCTACCGACCATAGCATACCTGCAGCCGTATACCATTGGGTGGCTTCAACCAGGGAGAGATATCTGCATTCGCCAATAGTGCCACCTTTCGTACAACATCAAGCCATTAATGGATGAGGTATTGTGTGATGTTTCACCTCTTGATGTATCTGATGTGTTATTGGGACAACTATACTTGTGGAGGTGACATGCTTTGTATGAGTATAGACCTCAAGCTATTATTATTATTACTTTGGGAAATAACTTTTACAGGATTCTGCAGGTAGTACCACCTCCTCTCATGTCTTTGACTACTACAAAACAACATAGTAAGATCATTTCCCAAAACAAGAAATTTATTTTCCTTACACCTCGCTCACATGGAAAGAATAATATTGTGGCAACAACCTTGAAACATGGCTCCCCTGCACGGTTGCAGTGGATGGACAAAGTCATGGAGGAATATGAGGAAATTTTCTCCTCATTCACAGAGGTTCCTCTACACTGTCAGGACAAGCACTCCATTCATCTGACCACCAATACACTGCCGCCAGATGTTGCCATACCTCCTGTAACTACAGATACATACTCCACACATGTACTATCTAAGGCTGATAAAGAAACCAAAATTACTAAACACATCTAGCATGTCCGCCCGCAAGTCCATGATATCTTTGACAAATCTAATACCTAGTTCAATAGAATTTGTCTCATATCATGGGGGATCTCAACGCAATGGGGACCATTGCTTCCTAAGGAGGGAGTAATGATCCAGGTGGATATTAGCGGCCACCCACATGTTCCATTTGGACCCGCACCATCAATTCTTGCATATTTTCATATTTAACACAACTTAATATTTTCAGTAGGTTTTCGAGTCGTGCACTACTAGAGTTGTTTTGGGGCCTTAATGATCCAGGTGGATATTGGTGGCTACCCACCTATTCCATTAGAGCACCCACCATCAATTCTTTTAGTTTTTAAGTTGCAACACAACTTACTATTTTTAGCAGTTTTTCGAGTACTAAACTTTCGGAGTCGTTTTGAGGCCCTAAACGATGTTTTTTGGGAAAACCGGGAGCAACATGGGTCCATGGACTGATGTTGCTCACACCGAAAGTTGTACTCCTCAGATAGATCTTTCTAACAAGGTATGATACATGTCAAACAGAGATCGTATGTTGAATTTACGTCCTCGGGAAGTTGAAACACTAATTTACCCAAACAGGGCCCATAGTTTTGGCGCTTCATCTCCTAGGGTTAGGATTTTGGACATTTAGAGTTCTCCATTATTTCCTAATAACAAATAGGCCCTCGAGCCTCATTGTAACACATTTCAGAGGCCTATATCTGCCACATCTCTTCTTAGAGATAAGCTACCAACACCCTAGATAGTTTATTTCCATTCTATCTCTAAGCAAATTTCAGTTCTTTGATATTAATTAAATGAAGTTTTGTTTCCGTTGCATCTTTATGTTTATGTCTATTTCTGTATTTTATTGTGTTCCTGCTTAAATCCAGATTAGTGGTATCATAGTAGGTCTTCTCTTTCTCTATTTTTTCTTTGCATGTCCCCAATGCAGTAAGGGTATAAGAAGTTGGGGCTCGATCTAGTTGAACCCTTGCAAGATCAGCCTCACAAACCCCGATGACCTCCCATGGTGAAAGAAAAGAAAGATCAGGGAGCAGGAGATCCTATCAAAATATTTCTCAAGGAGGCCCTCGAGAAACAAAGGAACGTGATGATGGATAACTTTGCTCAGATCCTTTGACGACTGCCCACCTACAGTGAATCTGCATCCAATAGCCACTCTGAAGGCCCCACTCCCTTCAAGGTACAAGTAAACTTTGAAATTCCTATATTTGAAGGCCAGATAAATGCAGATGTCATAGATAGATGGTTAAATTTTCTAGAAGGTTATTTCTCAGTCCATGATCTCTCTGACCGAGAAAAGATTATTTTTGCACTCCTTAAAGCTGCTCCCCATGTCAAAGAGTGGTGGGAAACCTACTGTGAGCAAGAGGACGAAGGGGAACCCTCTTTTTTCTTGGCCACACCCACTTGGAATTCATTCCAAGATGGAATCAAGGAACAATATTACCCTGTGGGGAGCTATGATGACAAATACATTCAATGGACCACGCTGCGACAGCAAAGGGATCAAGATGTACATGAACTGACGAATTTGTTCCATACCTTGCACACAAAGTTGGGTATTAAAGATCAGAGAGACATTTGGTTCTCAAGTACCACAGTTGTCTACAAAAACACATTCAGGAGGAAACGGAGTTCCTTTACATTACATCGCTTGGCATGGCATATCGCTATGCCTTCAAGAACGAGCAAAAATTTAAGTAGAAGAAGTGAGACTTTGGATCTACGAATCTGAAGCCAGGGAAAGGTGCCCCTGAACTATAAAACAAGGTGAAAGGCAAATCGTGGCGAATCATAACAACACCAAAAATCCAAATAGGTACACGGGGAAGTGGTGTGAATTTCATAACAGCCACACTCATAGCACAAACAAATGTCGGGCCAAACAGTCATTGGTTGCCGAACTAAAGGCACCCGAAATCATATGTAATTTCAGAAACTGAGTCAAAACTAGAAAAAGGAAATGAAAAAGGGAAGCAAATCATTCATGCGGATCCCATTTCCATTATTGCCACCACCAAGATCCAAAGGGAGGATCCTGAGGATCCATAGGAGGGGGAGCGCCTCTTCCATTCGCAAATGTGGGTGAAGCGTTCTCCACTGCAATTCCTTGTCAATAGCAGAAGCCTTTCAGTAGCATTCGTGAAGCGATTTGGCCTAATGAACATAGAACACCCATGGTAGTATACCATCTGTTGGCTTCACCCAAGGAGAGATATATGCATCTGCCAACAGTGTTGCCTTTTGTACAACCTCAAGCCATTCATGGATGAGATATTGTGTGATGTTGCTCATCTTGATGTAGCTGATGTGTTATTGGGACAACCATACTTGTGGAGGTGACATGTTGTGTATGATTCTAGGCCTCATAGTTTTATTATTACTTTGGGAAATAACTTGTATAGGATACCGGAGGTAGTACCGCCTCATCTCATTTCTTTGACTACTGCAAAACAACGCAGTAAGATTGTTTCCCAAACTAGGAAATTTATTTTCCTTACAACTTGCTCACAAGGAAAGAAGAATATTGTGGTCACAACCTCGAAACAGGGCTCCCCTGCATGTCTACAGCAGATGGACAAAGTCATGGAGGAATACAAGGAAATTTTCTCCTCACTCACACAGGTTCATCTACACTGTCAGGTTAAGCACTCCATTGATCTGACCCCCAACACACTACCGCCTGATGTTTCCATAGCTCCTACAACTACACATACAGAATCCACACATGTACTGTTTCAGGCTGATAAAGAAACCAAAATTACTAAACGCATCCAGCGTGTCCACTCACAGGTCCATGACATCTTTGACAAATCTAATACCCAGTTCAACAGAATTTGCCTCATCTCATGGAGTATCTCAACGCAATGGGGACCATTGCTTCCTGAGGAGGGATGAATGATCTATATGGATATCGGTAGCCACCCACCTATTCCATTTGGACCCGCACCATCAATTCTTGTAGCTTATCACATTCAGCACAACTTACTATTTTTAGCAGGTTTTCGATCCTGCACTCTCGGAGCCGTTTTGGGGCCTTCATGATCGAGTTGGATATTGGTGGCCACCCACATATTCCATTTAAACCCCCACCACCAATTCTTTTATTTTTTTAAGTTGCAGCACAACTTACTATTTTTAGCAATTTTTCAGGTCCTTAACTTCCGAAGTCGTTTTGAGGCCCTAAATGACATTTTTTTGGAAAATTGGGAGCAACATGGGTCCATGGATGGATGTTTCTCACATTGAAAGTTGTACTCCTCGGATAGATATTTCTAATGAGGTATGATACACGTGAAACATAGATCATATGCCAAAGTTACATCCCCGGGAAGTTGAAACACCAATTTACCCAAAGAGGGCCCATAGTTTTGGCATTTCATCTCCTAGGGTTAGGTTTTTGGATGTTTAGAGTTCTCCATTGTTTCTCAATAATAAATAGGCCCTTGAGCCTCATTGTAACACAATTCAGTATCCTGTAGCTGCCACATCTCTTCTTATAGATAAGCTACCAGTGCCCTAGCTAGTTTATTTCTATTTTATCTCTAAGCAAATTTCAGTTCTTTCATATTAATGAAATGAAGTGTTTTTTCCACTACATCTCTGTGTTTATGTCTATTTCTGAGTTTTATTGTGTTCCTGCATAAATCTGGATCAGTGGTATCAGAGTAGGTCTTTTCTTTCTCTATTTTTTCTTTGCATGTCCCCAACATAGTCAAGGTATAAGGAGTTAGGGCTTGATCTTGTTGAACCATTGCAAGATTAGCCTCACAAACCCCAATGAACTCCCATGGCGGAAGAAAAGAAAGATGAGGGAGTAGGAGATCCTATCAAAATATTTCTCAAGGAGCTCGAGAAAAAAAAGGAATGCGATGATGGATAACTTTGCTTCGATCCTTCAACGACTCCCCACCTACGATGCCTCTACATCCAACAGCCACTCTAGAGGTGCTACTCCCTTCAAGGTATTGGTAAAATTTAACATTCCTACATTTGAAGGCTAGATAGATTCTGATGTCATAGATAGATGGTTAAATTTTCTAGAAGGATATTTGTCATTCCATGATTTCTCCGACCGAGAAAAGATTATTTTTTCACTCCTTAAAGTCACTCCCCATGTCAAAGACTGGTGGGAAATATACTGTGAGCAACAGGACGAAGGGTAACCCTCTCTGCTCTCGGCCACACCCACTTGGAATTCATTCTGATATGGCATCAAGCAATAATATTACCCCATGGGGAGCTATGATGACAAATACATTCAATGGACCACACTGCGACAGCAAAGGGATCAAGATGTGAATGAACTGACGAATTTACTCCATACCTGCGCACAAAGTTGGGTATTAAAGATTCAGAGAGACATTGGTGATCATGTACCATGGCTGTCTACAAAAACACATTCAAGATGAAATGGATTTCCTCAACATTACATCGCTTGGCACAACATATCGCTATGCCTCCAAGATCGAGACAAAATTTAAGCAGAAGAAGTGAGACTTTGGATCTACAAATCTGAAGCTAGGGAAAGGTTCCCCCAAACAACAAAACAAGGGGAAAGGCTAAAGAGGGGTGACCCAAAACAAAACCACAAATCCAAATAAGGACACAGGGAAGTGGTGTGAATTTCATAACAGCCACACTCATAGCACACCCGTAGCCGTATACCATCAGGTGGCTTCACCCAGGGAGAGATATCTGCATCCACCAACAGTGTCAACTTCCATACAACATCAAGCCATTCATGGATGAGGTATTGTGTGATGTTGCTCCTCTTGATGTAGTTGATGTGTTATTGGGACAACCATACTTGTGGAGGCAACATGCTGTGTAAGATTCTAGGCCTCATAGTGTTATTATTACTTTGGGAAATAACTTGTACAGGATACCGGAGGTAGTACTGCCTTATGTCATCTCTTTGTCTACTACAAAACAATGCAGTAAGATTGTTTCCCAAACCAGGAAATTTATTTTCCTTACAACTCGCTCATAGGGAAAGAAGAATATTATGGCCACAACCTCGAAACAGGGCTCCCCTGCATGGTTGCAGCAGATGGACAAAGTCATGGAGCAACACGAGGAAAGTTTCTCCTCACTCACAGAGGTTCCTCTACACTGTCAAAACAAGCATTTCATTCATCTGACCCACGATGCACTACCATCTGATGTTTCCATACCTCGTGCAACTACACATACATAATCCACACATGTACTAGCTGAGGCTGATAAAGAAACCAAAATTACTAAACGCATCCAGCATGTCTGCCCACAGGTCCATGACATCTTCAACAAATCTAATACCCAATTCAACAGAATTTGTCTCATCTCATGGAGGATATCAACGCAATGGGGACCATTGCTTCCTAAGGAGGGAGGAATAATCCAAGCAGATATCGGTAGCCACCCACCTATTCCATTTGGACTCGCACCATCAATTCTTACATCTTTTCACATTCATTGCAACTTACTATTTTTAGTAGTTTTTTAGGTCCTGCACTCCCAGAGCTATTTTGGGGCCTTAATGATCCAGGTGGATATTGGTGGCCACCCACATATTCCATTTGAAACCACACCACCAGTTCTTTCAATTTTTAAGTTGCAGCACAACTTACAATTTTTAGCAATTTTTTGGGTCCTGAACTTTTGAAACCGTTTTGAGGTCCTAAATGACGTTTTTTGGGAAAATCAGGAGCAACATGGGTCCATGGATTGATGTTTCTTACACCAAAAGTTGTACTCATCGAATAGATATTTCTAACGAGGTATGATATGCATAAAATGGAGATCATATGCTGAAGTTACATCCCCTGGAAGTTGAAACACCAATTTACCCAAACAAGGCCCACGGTTTTGGCGCTTCATCTCCTAGGGTTAGGTTTTTGGACGTTTAGAGTTCTCCATTATTTCTCAATAATAAATAGGCCCTCAAGCCTCATTGTAACACAGTTCAGAGGCCTGTAACTACCACATCTCTTCACAGAGATAAGCTACTAGCGCCCTAGCTAGTTTATTTCCATTCTATCTCTAATCAAATTTCAGTTCTTTGATGTTAATGAAATGAAGTTTTGTTTCTGTTGCATCTCTGTGTTTATGTATATTTCTGTGTTTTATTATGTTCCTGCATAAATCCAGATCAATGGTATCAGAGCAGGTCTACTCTTTCTCTTTTTTTTCTTTGCATGTCCCCAACGCGACCAGGGTATAAGGATTTAGGGCTCAATACGGTTGAACCCTTGCAAGGTTAGACTCGCAAACCCCAATGACCTCCCATCGCAGAAGAAAAGAAAGATAAGGGAGCAGGATATCCTATCAATATATTGCTTGAGGAGGCCCTCGATAAAGAAAGGAATGCAATGATGGATAAATTTTCTTAGATCCTTTAATGACTCCCCACCTACGGTGCATCTGCATCCAATAGCCACTCTAGAGGCGCTACTCCCTTCAAGGTACAGGTAAACTTTGACATTCTTGTCTTTGAAGGCCAAATAGATGTCGATGCCATAGATAGATGGTTAAATTTGATGGAAGGGTATTTCTCAGTCCATGATTTCTCCGACCGAGAAAATATTTATTTTTCACTCCTTAAAGTCACTCCACATGTCAAAGATTGTTGGGAAACCTATTGTTTGGTCAATTTAGTGTGTCCTAAATTGCTACATTAATTTGTCAATCCGGGATTCGTAAGCTGACGAAGTGTGGCGCACTATATGTGCAAGATAACCTATCTCTTACTTTTTGTCGTTTTTGATTTTTTATTTATTTTGGGGGTTTTTATCTTAGTTGGTTTCCTAATGTGAAATGGAAATTATAAAAGACAAGCATGGATATAAATGTTCAAGGCAATGATGTCCTTTATAATGATTTCCAAACTTCAAACTTCAAGAGGGCTTTAAACATGCAATTGATAAAACTAATTCCTAAAAGAAAATGAAAATGTGCCACTATACTAGTCAAACAAATAGTGAACTATTGATCATGAAACCCATTACCCTTGCTGCTGTCTAAATACAAAAGAAACTGTGCTCAAAGAAATCCAAGAATTGCAAGAAAAGTAAAGCTAAAATCAAATTACATCAACTCATATTCTGACCCCTCACCATTAGTCTCGCTATGGCTTTCGGAGGTAATCATAAACAACTTGAGCAATCTGATATCTAATTTGCAGAAAAATAAACTAATATCAAATCACACACTCATACTTCAATCCCTCACCATTAGTCTCGCTATGGCTTTCAGAGGTAACTGAAAATGACATGAGCAATTTAATATCTAACTTGCAGAAAAATAAACTAATATCAAACTACACACTCATACTTCAATCCCTCACCATTAGTCTCGCTATGGTTTTCGGCGGTAACTGAAAATGACATGAGCAATTTAATATCTAACTTGCAGAAAAATAAACTAATATAAAACTACACACTCATACTTCAATCCCTCACCATTAGTCTCGCTATGGTTTTCGAAGGTAACTGAAAATGACATGAGCAATTTAATATCTAATCTAACTAATGAAGCAAATGTACAAAACTGAAATAAATAAAACAGTGCTGGAATTAAAAGCTAAGAAAAATAGATCCGCAGAAGGACAAGATTGATTTCATGTCATTAGTCATTATAAAACTATGTGCAAATGCCCGGGCTGCCTATTGTAATCTGAAACAAAGACAATGATCAGTTAACAACAATATGAAGCATGAAAAATTATGGACAGAAGTGAAATGTTAATACCATGAGAGATGTAGCATATACACATGAATAACTATGGGATAATACACGTAAAGAAATAAAGCATGCAACTATACAGTAATAAAAAAAACCTCGGCGTGTGCAGGGGCCCTCTGCACAATCCTCGGGCAACAGCTATCAACCACGAATGATACTTATGAACAGAGTGTTCTTATATATTCAAAATGCGGTCATAACAAAGAAATAATGTCACAGCACAGTGGCAACGCAATTACATTACAGAAGCTAACTATTATGCGTATGAGAACGCATTATTTATAACAGAGGATGACATAACTAATTCCCTATAGTCTGCGCTGATAGAAGACACGTGAACAACCACGTCCAGAAATCTAGCATCATGGCTGCCGTGAAGATTAAATCTATGGAAAGTGGCTGTTGGATTCGGCTTATGGGGCAATTTACAGGTGTTGACATGTCCCCTGAGATTCAGGAACGGCCACACAAGTCTTCACGTGGTGGAAAATAGATTTATGTCACCGTAGGACTCTTAGGTTGACCACCGCTTGACTATCTTTGACCACGACCTTCCTTGGTGAATTCGACTGAGCCAATAGGACTCGGTCCATATCCACGTCATTTCCAACTTGCCCACGTGGCTTTATTTGCTTGAAGACACCTGCAATATATACTTTAACAAAATGGCTGCGGAAAGTTGAAGCAGTTGCAGAAAGTGACAAGATTCCGCAGCTCAATGAGAAAAAATCTAATTCAAACGGCAGACACAAAACATAGTTAAAAACCACTTTAAATGCTCTTTTATGATTAATATGCAATGATGTTGATGACTTAGGAGGTCCAGGTAAATGGAAAAAGTCTAGAAAGGTGTATAAGAAAGATGCAAGTTTGGGACTCAACACCTACTGTGAGCAAGAGGATGAAGGGGAACCCTCTCTATTCTTGGCCACACCCACTTGGAATTCATTCTGAGATAGAATCAAGGAACAATAGTACCCCATGGGGAGCTATGATGACAAATAAATTCAATGGACCACGCTGCGATAGAAAAGGGATCAAGATGTGCATGAACTAATGAATTTGTTCCATACCCTGTGCACAAAATTAGGTATTAACGATTCAGACAGATATTAGGTGCTCAAGTACTGCAACTATCTGCACAAACACATTCAAGAGGAAATGGAGTTCCTTGACATTACATCGCTTGGCATAGCATATCGCTATGCCGCCAAGATCGACCAGAAATTTAAGCAGAAGAAGTGAGACTTTGGATATGCGAATCTGAAGCTAGGGAAAGGTGCCCCTGAACTGCAAAAACAAGGGGAAAATCCAAAGCAGGGAAACTCAGAACAACACCATAAATCCAAAGAAGGACACGGGGAAGTGGTGTGAATTCATAACAACTGCACTCATAGCAAAAATGAGTGTTGGGCCAAACAGTCGTTGGTGGTCGAACTTAAGGCACCCGAATCAGATGCATTTTCGGACATTGAGTCAGAACCAGAAAAAGGCAATGAAAAAGGGAAGAAAATCATTGATGTAGATCGTAGTGCTATTGTTGCCACCACCAAGATCTAGAGGGAGGATCCAGAGGAGGGGGAGTGTCTCTTCCATTCGCAGATGTGAGTGAAGGGTTCTCCACTACAATTCCTTGTCAATAATGAAAGCCAAAAGAACCTCATTTCAGTAGAGGTCATAAAGAATCTCAGCCTACTGACCATATCACACCTGCAACCATATAGCATCGGGTGTCTTCACCCAGGGAGAGATATCCGCATCCGCCAATAGTGCCACCTTCTGTACAACATCAAGCCATTCATGGATGAGGTATTGTGTGATGTTGGTCCTCTTGATGTAGCTGATGTGTTATTGGGACAACCATACTTGTGGAGACGACATGCTATGTATGAGTCTAGGCCTTGTGCTATTATTTTTACAATGGGAAATAACTTGTATAGGATATCGGAGGTTCTACCACCTCCTGTCATCTCTTTTACTACTTCAAAACAACACAGTAAGAATGTTTCCCGAACCAGGAAATTTATTTTCCTTACAACTCGCTCACAGGGGAAGAAGAATTTTGTGGCCACAAACTTGAAATAGGGCTCCCTCGAATGGCTGCAGCAGATGGAAAAATTCATGGAGGAATACGAGGAAATTTTCTCCTCACTCACAGAGGTTCCTCTACACTGTCAGGACAAGCACTCCATTGATCTGACCCCCGACGCACTGTCGCCTGATGTTTCCATTCCTCCTAAAACTACACATACAGAATCCACAAATGTACTGTCTAAGGTTGATAAAGAAACCAAAATTACTAAATGCATCTAGCATGTCCACCTGCAGGTCCATGACATCTTCAACAAATCTAATACCTAGTTCAACAAAATTTGCCTCATCTCATGGAGGATCTCAACACAATGGGGACCATTGATTCCTAAGAAGGGAGGAATGATCTAGGTGGATATCAGTTGCCACCCACCTATTCCATTTGGACCCGCACCATCAATTCTTGCAGCTTTCCACATTCAGCACAACTTACTATTTTTAGCAGGTTTTCGTGTCCTACACTCCCGGAGCCATTTTGGGGCCTTAATGATCCAGGTGGATATTGGTGCCCACCAAAATATTCCACTTGAACCCCCACCATCAGTTCTTTCAGTTTTTAAGTTGTGGCACAACTTACTATTTTTAGCATTTTTTCAGGTCCTGAACTTCCGAAGCCGTTTTGAGGCCCTAAACGACGTTTTTTGGCAAAACCGAGACTGATGTTGCTCACACCGAAAGTTTTACTCCTCAAATAGATATTTCTAACGAGGTATTATTCACATCAAATGGAGATCATATTCTGTAGTTACGTCCCCAGAAGTTGAAACACCAATTTACCCAAATGGGGCCCATAGTTTTGGTGCTTCATCTCCTAGGGGTAGGTTTTTAGACATTCAGAGTTCTCCATTGTTTCTCAATAATAAATAGGCCCTTGAGCCTCATTGTAACACAGTTCATAGGCCTATAGCCACCACATATCTTCTCAAAGATAAGCTACCAATGCCCTATCTAGTTTATTTCCATTCTGTCTATAAGAAAATTTTAGTTCTTTGATATTAATGAAATGAAGTGTTGTTTCCACTGCATCTTTGTGTTTATGTATATTTCTGTGTTTCATTACATTCCTGCATAATCTAGATTATATGGGATGCTAGGAGGGAGGATTGAGTTAAACATGGAAATTTCAATAACCTTTGGTTTGGACCTTTCAGCATTTCTGAAGTAAAGGGTAACAACACCCTCATTCTACAGAATTTGGAAGGACAATTTTCTTCATTGCCTGTCAATGGAATATTTATGAAGCATTACATCCAGTACTGAAGACTCTAAAGAACATTCAAAATCATCATTGTACATTACCAGTTTGTTTAAATTTTTCAAGTTTTATTTGTTTTCACAGAAAACTTCTCCATTAGCCCGACAAAAAGGCACTTGGATCTGATTATTCTCTACATCCTATAGGAGGAAGAAGTCCCTAGTCAGAGCCAATGTTGTAACATTATTTGGTTTTGATAATTTAGAATATTAGAAAAAATAAAAAATTAAAGTGTTAAGTTAGGATATGAATGAAAAAAGGGAAAATTAAAAAATGCTAGGACTATGGTTATTTCATTATTCATATCAATAATATGTTAGGGGTAGATTTCCCTAAAAATGAAGACATGAATAAAATGTTAGGGAAGAAAATAAAAATGGATTCTTTAGATTTAAAATAATAAATTTTTATAAGGTTGCTTGTTTAAGTGCGCCATAAAAATGTTATTTTGTATAAGCATTAATCCTTTTTTTTAATTATTTCCATAAAAACATTATTGTAACCTTGGTGCATATTTTTATTGTAAGGTCACTAAAATACAAAAGTTCATTTGTCAGTTGTAATAAATGTCTCACATCCTTCGATGATAGATCTCTTCCTCACCCAAATGAATGACGGGGAATCTTTTTGCACCCCCCTCGTCCATATCCCATTAATGCGGGGGGGATCTGAAATGTGGTATTAATGGCAGGTGGGCCCTCCCTACATGTCGCCCTCACATCACTTTGCACCCCCCTGCACAAAACCAAAAACCACTCACTACCCACTTATGAAATCCACCTATCCCTCACTCAAGGTTTTATTTCTGCCAACGGTTAATTAACCCCCATGCTTCAACCATTATCCAACATCCAGCCCTATGTTGCACCTCATATACCCATTTCCACTCTGTCCCTAGCCATTTTCCCTATTGGTTCATTGTGATCCCGCTCCTAGACAATTGATTGGTCGCTTCATCACACCGCTCCCATACCGTTAACTGCTATGGTCACTTATCAAATGGTTATCATAACCTTCTCAGCTATAAATAAACCCAAGTTCGCATGTTTATCACTTTTTCTCAATTGATTTATTGTTTGTTGTAGGTATATGGTTTCATCACGCACTATCATCAAGCAATTGTCATTGCTCTCACACAAGATCACCTTTTATTCCCTCTGTCGTTTAATTCCCCATTAGTTTCCCTTTTTCTGTCGGCATGGCTCCCAAAGGAAAAACCAGGAAACCAACTTCAGAGGAGAACCCTTGCACTGCCACCCTGATCGACCTTGACCATATTCCTCTTGAAAACTCATTCTAAATGATTTCTGACACATAGTGCGAATTCGAGTTTCATGAACTACACTTGTGGTTGAAGGAAAAGTACCTTGACAAGCAAGATCATATCAGATTATGGAAATCCCTTCTACCCTTCTTCTATTTTCCTAAAACCTATGATTTTCGAGACCTATTTATCTGGTGCCAAACTAGATATGATCCCGTTAAAAGGGCAGTAGTGGCTCAGAATGGAGACATTCTGATTTCCATTACTGTTGAAACCATCAACACGATCATGTAAATTCCCCAATCAGATTCCATGAGTCTATTTTCACAAGCATCTCTTATGGAATTGTACCATAAGCTGACCTTTACCCAAAGAGCTCAGATTTTTAGACATTCCTACCAGAAGATGTTGAATTTTCCAAGAGAAATCCACCCAATCCATCTTCAATGTTCCCGGAATCCTCTAAACACATTATTTCTCTATTGTTATGTCTTTTAGGCTACCAAGATGATAAAAAAGTTGATGAATCCATTCTTGGATTCTTTTCTATATTTAATAGAGATCAACAACCTGATTTCATGTATAATTACAGTCAATTTTTGGCTCATAATATACAGGAGAAGTTTATGAATTAACTACACAGGGTATTTTCAAGACACTTCTGTACTTGTTCACATATTTCTTTTTCAGTAGGGAGACTCACTGCCAATCACACTCAGTAGACAAGGTGAACAGGGAATGAATCAATCAGTCATCCATTGGACTGAGATGGTCAGAGTTGTTTCAACTAAATTTACCTTCTCAAACTTCATCGAAACATTCATACATCCAGTGGCACATCTTCTCAGTAGCCAGATAGAGCCTATAATTTGTGAAGAAATAAAAAGGATTCTACATTTAAGTGATCAAGCTAAGACTGGTGGCTGGTATTTATACTAGAATTACATAGAAACAAGGATATATGGTTGTGAACTTGCACCATATAAGCTGCCAAAGCATGTTCCAGTGACAATTTTCTCTTTGGAATATATTAGGAAGATGATCAACATGTATAACCTTCATTTTGTATCATGGAAGAGAAAGTCACAATTTAAGATCAAATCTAAAATTAGCTCATTTATCTGCAACACCATATTAGCTGGTATTGAGGCAGATACATTATTAAAGAACCTAAATTTTTAGCCTACCTTCACATGGTCTTATGGCCCTTTTGGCATGATTTCAACTTTAAGGGTTGAATTAAAAAAAAACTCCTTACAATCACACTCCAAGGCCAGAAATAGAGAAATTTATGAATCAAGAGCAGTGGGTAGAAAATACACTTCAAGAATAAAAAGAACAGATTTTTTCTACCTCTACTATACAGACTCCAATTTCTCATAGTAACAATAGAAAAGGGTAAGAGAAGAATCTTCATCCACTATGGATTTGATTAAATAATTCACAATTCAATAGAAGAAGCCAAAGACTAGCTTGACAGTCTCTACAGAATAAAATCAAAGTAGCTAGAAATGATTGACCTTGGAGATGCAGAGGTGTCCACATTAGCAGGAACAAGTTTTCCCAATACTATTGGAACTAGCTCACCCAAAAATTAGAATATATTTTTAGAGTTCCTGGAGATAAAGCAGAAGAATGAGACATTGAAGTCAAATTTCTACAGCCAATTCTAGAAGCAGGCCTCCACTTCTCAACACAGACTTCTCTCTAGTTTTGATAGTGAGAAAGGTAGGATGCAAATGACTTTCTTACAGGCCCAAGTTCCATTTCCAAAATATCCATTAGACTACAAGAAGACCATATTTTCATTTGATACCAATAAAATTCATCCAATAGATCAAATGGACATACACAGACAGTCTGGTGAGATGTTATTTTACACCATGACCACTATAGCCATGTCTCTGTCTAAGCTTTGGATTTCTTTATCTAATATACAATATCAAATTAAGATTTATAAATTGTCTTCTCTAGCTAAGGACAACAAAATAAAGTCTTTGGAAGACCTCATAATTAAAATTGGATATGATCCAAAGGATTATAAGGCGGTAGAAGAAATACTTAGAAATAAAAATGTAGACATTGCAGCAATGCAAAAACAGTTAAAGTTTCCTTCTACAAAAGACCCACAGACCAAGGATATTGAAAAAAGTGAGAAAAATAGAGAAGAAATTCTCAAGCTAATTACTGAGCAAAATATCTAGATTAAGAAAATGGAGGAGCAGATTGAAGGAATTCTTAAGGAGAAAGAATCAGCTCTACTTTCCATGATTCCAGTCATAGTAGTCCCTATAGTAGTTACAGGTACATAACCTAGTTCATCATCGATATCCATTGAGTCTACATCAACAATAGGTGATCCAGCAAGTATAGCATAGGAATTGGCCACACAAAAGTAGGAAAATGAGAAGTCGATAGAAAAGTTCAAAAATTTAGAAACATAGAAGATTAAAAATGGCACTCTGTGTATCGAGGAAATGTAGAAGTCCCACAGATTGGGACTTAAGGTTATGAATTTATAAAGTGAGTTGTTAATAGAAAATACTTGGCCCAAGCCAAAGAAATTATTTGGACAAATATTAGCCAATCAATGACAGATGTATGTCCATCCATACAGATAATTTTTGAACATCAAGAATTGATTACCATATGTAGAGTGGTCATAGAAAATGAGAAAACAACGCTTAAGACTAAACCATAAGAAGCCTCAGATATGATAAAGGTGCTCAATTCCAAGAGTAGAATAGAATTAGAGCAGATAAATATTGTTGATAGAAAAAACACCATTTTTGAAATCAAAAAGGTTTTACAGAAGAAGAATTTTCTTAATCAATTGGAGACAAAATGTCTGACCTTGGACATTGTTGTGTAGAGGTTTCATTCAAAGCTCAATGTATTGAACCTGAAAGGACTACCTGGATTGGTAGATCCAAGTGATAAGATGGTAAATCTAGAGGACTATTACAAAAATTTGTATACCATTGCAATAGACAAGGTCAAATTTGCAGGAATTAAAGGACATATAAGAGGTAAGGCATTTCTTGAACCCTTGGAGTTTGATTTAATAATAAAACATGAAATAAAAAATATTTTTATCAACAAGCCAACTTTCGAAAGGTATACAAAGATGGGTGAAGTATTCATAAGGTTGGTAAATATGGAAATTCCAAGTGAAGAAATATGGGATAAACTATGTGAAACACTCCAGTAATTTTTGATCCCAACAGCATGACAACACAAAATCATTTTGGGGGCCAAATCATCAACTGTTTCCTTCAAAGCAGTGGAAAATCATTCAGTAGTTTTCTTTTCCTATTATTTGATACTATTACTGTAATAATTTTTATATATTTTCTTTGTCATAGAAACTAGTATAAATAACTCTCCATACGATTTATTAAGGGTTTCACCCTTGGATGAGAATTTTGTAAGCATAAGTGTACAAGCTTTGATCAATAATGATAATAGAAGGATTCTAGATTTGTTTCATTTAGTTTGTTCTCTTGTAAGTTTTCCAATTTTCATTACATCTTGTTTTTTTCATATGTTTAATGTTTATGAAGATAAATAGGTAAGAAAAATTTGTATTTGAGCCTATCTTCAATCCCTTGAGGTTATTATCTATATTATAAAATGACTTATTGAACTCTCTGTTTATGTAATTCCCTCTACATCAATTAATTGTCAGTCATGTTTCGTTAATTTGTTAAACGTTGTTTGATAGACTTTCACACTTATGATTATTAAAACATTCAGTTTGAATATTTAATTAATCATACCTTGTTACATTTTCTGCTTTAACTTCTGCAACCTCAAATCACTATTTGAAATAAAGAATCAACCCTTTTCCTTATTGATCAATATTATCTAAAGTTTAAGCACAACTATATGCAAATTGTTTTATACATTGGTCATCCAAAAATTCCAAAATTAAAATAAACAAAATATTATAGATGCTCTGACATAATTAATTGACCCCAATTATCTCAAACGACAACACCTCCTAAGGACATGTTTCATTTTTTTACAAGTTTTACCCAGTAAAATAAATATCCTCATAACATCGTGTTTCATTTTTTAACGACTTAACACAAGAAAATGAACTTTTCTCCTAAGACCTTGTTTCATTTCTTAACAAGCTTGACACAAGAAAAGGAAATTTCCTCCAAAGATCTTGTTTCATTTTTTAACGAGCTTGACACAAGAAAAGTAACTTTTCTCTGACACTTCGTTTCATTTTCTAACGATCTTGACACAAGACAAGGAACTCTACTCTAAGGAACCTTGTTTCATTTTTTAAGGAGCTTGACAGAAGACAAGGAACAATGCTCCAGATACCTTGTTTCATTTTTTAACTAGCTTGACACAAGAAAAAAAACTATGCTCAGACCCTTTGTTTCATTTTTTACTGAGCTTGAAACAAGATACGGAACTATGGTTAGAAACTTTCTTTCATGGCCCATAGGAGGGCACATATTCAAAGAGTTTCTCATCATATGGGAGAACAACACTCTGGAAGGGATACATATCAAGGGATATAATGGAAAGATGAGGGTCCAATTCTTCTAGTACATGATGCACTATATCACTGACTAGATCATTAGTAGACATGGGAATGGAATAGGTTTCTACATAATTAACCTATGGTGGGGGAGATACCACTTTCATATAAGGAACATTTATAGATTATGGTTGATTCGGAGTCAAATAAGGACCAATGAATGAAAGGTGATCAATGGTCATGATTCATCCTTCGTGTGGGAGACACATCAGACGAAAGAGAGAAGAGACAATAGCTCTAATGACATAAACATAGGCATTCCCAAGGATTAAATTAAAATCCAAATGGCCTTTGACAACCATGACATCGATATAGACGATATTTCTCCCAAAGTAATAGGTAACTTAGGAAGGATCCCTAACGGTTGATTGATTCCTATGTTAAAATCCAACAGATTCTGTGTAATAGTCACATAGAGAACCTAAAGCTTTCCAAGTAGTTGAGGATAGAATACTAACATATGCGCCTTATTCTATGATTGTGCCAGGTATGGTATATTATAAGCTTGTACTGTGATTTGAAAGGGCACGAAATAAGGGAGACGATATCCTCCCAGACGAATCTAATTAAAAGAAGAGATCACAATACTTGGAGGGGGTGTCGTGGGAATGGGATAACGCCCTACTTGTGTTATGGAAATAGGATGATCACCCCCTTTTACCTTGGGAAAGAGAGGATTTCCCTATAGTTCATTCGAATCTGAAGAAACAATAAGAACTTGAGCGGTATGAAGTTCACTCTCTACGGGAAAGGTATGATCAAGTGAAGGTGGAATCGAGTCAAATATCTTCTCAACCAATGTTTGGTTAGCAACTGGCTCATGGGATTCACTTTTAGAGAGAGTTGTATTTATTAGATATGAATTATGATCAATCATTTCATCAACTAGTCGAGGATTAGGGGAAATATTTCAATAACCAGCTAGAAGACAAGGCTAAGAAGCTGTAAGGTTTTCCAAGACTTTTGAGGCTTCATCCATATAAGGAAAAATGTGAATAGGATGATTCCCTTCACATAACCTACATGGATATTTAATTTCACCCTTTTTCCCATGGACCTTACTATCACTAGTTGAGGTTTTATCACTAGCATGATCTCCAGAGGCCAATGAAAGAAGTCGATTTGAGATTGTGGACCACACTTCTAATACCTTGGGAATGGCAGGAAAATATCTAAGAAGTTGGTCACCTTTACATAACCTGCAAGGGAACTTCACTTTGTAGGGTTTATTGGAAGGTTTTTACACATTATTTTCATCTGTAGAAATGGATTCTTGTTTTCACCTTTTCTTATTTTTCTTCCTCCTCTTTGTTTTCTTCTTCTTCTTCTTAGATTCCTGGTTACTAGAATCAAGACTTTCACCAAGGGAATAGGAAGAACGGGAGGAAGAAACAACAAGTGAAGAAGGAAAAGGGTCAACTTTAGGACCAACATGGGGTATATGTTATTTAGGTGTAGGAGAACTCAATTGAGAACCAGTTGGACATTTAGAACCATAGGGGTTGAAAATAATTAAGCTTGAAAACCAATGGTAAATCCGGGAAGGGACAATGTTTTCATATAAGGAGCACCAATATTTCCAAAAGGAGGAAAGGGACCATGATTCCCTTTAGAGGGGTTTTCTTGATTGGTAGACTCTGGAAATTTTCCATTAGTATCAACCTAAGATCTAATAAGGAGTTTTTCTAGGGAGAGGATGTTATTCCAGGGTCAATTAATTAAGTTTAGAAATTAACAACAAACATAAATCAAGAGGGAAATCTAGGCATGAATGTTTACCAAGAAACTGTGAACTACAATATACACTTTGGTGAACCAAGGACTTAACGTACATTAGCCAATCTCCTCGAATGTTGTGTTTTTTGTAGCACGATATGCAAGGCGGCAAACTTAGTTACATATGGATGGTTAGAAACCTATAGGGGACTCTCAAAATATACTTGATGGTACATGGGAGTGCAGTCTGTACTATTGTTGTCTAACGCATAATCGTTCGATGAGATCATTATGATATACTTTCATACATGGAGCATCATCCAATATATCCAAAGATTCATCGAAAACAATCCTATACACTTTCGTACATGGAACGGGATATCACCTGAAAGATAAAATGCTGGAAAATAATGAAATATCCTACGTTTAACAATGTTGGAACACATCTCTAGCCTAAACCTATAGATGTTTGTGTTAATGTTCCAAATTCTCCTTATGATAATTGATATAAATGTTAAAGTTGATCTTGAATTATGTTTCAGTTTCAAGCTCAAAATATTGATGTCACCTGAACATACCTACGATGCAACTAATATGAAAGAAAAAAACTCTTTTCATTTCAATGAAAGTTATATATTTTAGGGATGAATTGCAACCATTGATGCAACAATTAAATATGCAAAAATCAAATATGCCTCAAACAAGAGTTTCCAAACTATATCTTTCAATCTCACAAATCCAATGCAAGAACCAAAAAGTAAATGAATTTTAATACACTAAAATTCATCTACATGATTTTTTCTTGAATTCATGATGCACTTATCAGCTTTCAACACTAAGAAATGTAATCTATGCTCAATGAAAATCTCAAAAACAACTTTTCGGTGCAATGTAATCTAATAGAATTTCCAGAAGTAATGATCAACTTTCATATGAAGGCTTAATAAATGAAAATGCAATTTCTTTTCTGGTTTTCAAAACAACTAAAAAATTCTTATCATGCAATAAATCGGTAATTCCTTCCACACATGCAAGCAACAAAATGGTAGATTTGATGCATCCAAGGAACTAAAGACTCAACTAAAGTTCTCTTTCACTTCTACAACATGTAAAGGAATTTTGTAAACCATTAAGAAACTAACAACAAGAAGAAAAAATACTTTGCAAACATAGTAGTAGAAAGACATTAGAGATCCTCACATTCTAGATCCTCTGACAAAAACCCTAAAAAATATCATCTTTTTGGACACATGCGAGCAGATAGTGGAAGACAGGGTAATGGCAGGGTCTTTAGTGCGACTGTGCTCAGTAAATACTACACTAACAATGCTTTGTTTATCAGAAAAAACATGCTGGGAGAGAAAAAATTAGTAAAACATAAACAAAATTGAATAGAGATACAAAATTGACACTCTAAGCAACACACCATTCATAATGCAGATCCATAATCAATCAAAGTTATGGATCACTAGGAGGTTCGCCAAACTACAAAAGAGACCGAAAAATAAGGATCTTTGAAGGGTTATAAGTTCCCCAGTGGAGTCGCCATTTTTTTGTGCAGGAAATCCTTTTACAGACAGAAACGATCCCTCAAGTCCTATGGGAGGATCTAGAAATAAGCGAGGAAAATTACGTGCAATATTTCCTAATTCATATTATAAAATAAAAAGGAGGATAGATCTCCTTCCTCTCTCTGATGATAATACCCTTGATGTCTTCCTTGACTCTTTCTCTTCCAAGCTCATGATCTCCTATTCATTGGTGTAGTTGAGCTCCTACAAGAAACATTAAGTGGAGATAATAAATGCATACAAAACATGATACATTATAATATAAATTATGTATAAGTTCAAGGAGTATTACAATAAATGGACAATAATTGACACATTTATGGAAAGAAAACATATATTATATTATTAATATAATGAAAAGGGATCATTACAACCAAAGAAGCCTTGATTTTGTAAGCCTCCTTCATTTTATATTCCAAATTACAAACCTTAACCTTCAAACACCTCATCTCCTTTGCAAATGTTTAGAATTTGGACACAATTTAGTACTAAGATTGCAACCAACCAACCACCAAAAAACCTACTCTAGCTAGCCATTAGTGGATGGTGGTGATTTTATTTATAGGGAAGGAGAGGGAGTTGAGGAAGAGGGAGGATTTACACATCTCTAGGGAGAGATCCATGGAAGGAGGATCTACGACTAGGAAAGGGAGGTCTCATTCCAATCATCAACTACCTGAAACCACTTCATATTTATCGATCCTTCTAGTAAGGGAATGTTATCCTCCTTTTTGGGAAGAACATCTTGAAGAGGACCAGTGTAGACTTTCCTAATAACATTCCTGCTCATAGTGCTAGACATGTGTAATTCCAAAGGTTACTAGCATAAGGGATCAGTTATCGGAAATGCATTGGGCTTGAAAAAGAAGGCTTTTGACAAGATTTTCATAATATTTTGAAGGCAAGTCTTATTCCTTTCTTCAAGGATTCTATAAACATATTTCATGGTGAATACATTGTTTGTGACAACATTTATCACTTTGTGACATTTTTGGAATCGACGACACAAAGGGAGAAACTTCAGGATATGATATTGGGAGTGTGACAAAATATTGTATAACATAGTCTTGTTTTCCTTCATTACTATAGGACATAGGGCTCTTCTTTGACATACACCTACCAAACATCCAATTGTACTTGTACTTCCATCAATTTTCCCAACCACAGTCAATTCATTTACTAATATAGGGCCCACAACACTTCCCTCACCTAGGGATCTTAAAATATGCCACCTAGAAATTATTCAAGTCCTCTCAAAATCATTTTTCTTGTGCACCAATTCCTTTTCTTTGCAATCTATGAAAAGATCTAGAATACTCCTCTTATTAACTTTCTAACAATATGTAAATGATTGAACTAGGGTCCCAAATCAACCACTAGCATTCCATTGAATAACCGTTTATAGGTTGTGTCAAATCTCTGTCTAAAACTCTATGGATAATCCACCAAAATGAAATCTTCTTCATGTCAATTCATTCTTCATGTGACACATTGTTTCTTCTCAATATTCTACTTAGGTTCCACCCTCCTTTGTATTTTCCATATCCACATATACTTATTTAAACTATCTTCCAGATCTATGGTCTATATTGCAAAGATAAACCTCACTCTAATGGTCACAACCCCTCTTCTTCTACACATATTTATCACAGTCTTAAGGGTATTTATTATGGACTAGAAATTATAAGAAACCACCCTAAGTAATGAATTATAATTCTACTCTAATTTCATTATAATAAACCCTATCCACCCATAGAAGAAAAACAAATAACTCTTTCCTCTATAAGAGACTTGGCCTAACTCATATGGATCCATAGATTCTGGAAATTTATTGGACTTATTTGATTTAATCTATGTTGCTAATTTTTGGAAGAGAATAACTTTCTATTGGAAGATGATGACCATGAGGAAGGAGGAAATGTATGAAGAAAGTATTCAAAACTATCGTGATGAGAAGAAAGATCTGAAATGATCTTTCTCATACTGCAAGAAATATGGCCATGACAAAAAACATTTTTGAAAGATTCACCCTAAACAAAGCATAAGCAGTTCTGATAATGATAAAGAAAGTGAAAGGGAAATAAAAAATTAGATCAAAAAACAGTGCAAAATCATGGATCTGAGTCTAAACATGAGACTCATTTTTTAGGAGTGGGAATATGAAGTGAAATCTTCCCACTGATGTATGAAAAATTGAGTAAATAATTTGATCTGAAGCAAGAAACCAAGGTGGTGGTAGTAGGTATAGCTTACCATGCTATGCTTAAAGACACAACAACACTGCAACATGAGGTTTTGTCATCCAGACAGAGAAATTAAGGTAAAAATATTGGTTTGTTTAGGCTATCATATCTGTTCTTATTACCGCTATTGATGTGTTGTACATGGGTTCTAGAAAAAGAAATGAAAATCAAAATATGTGGAAACATGTAGACAACTAACAATGTGTTTTCAGTTGTGATGGTTTTTTTACAATTTATTTTGATGAGACATTTGCACACGACAAAATGGCTTGGTGCTATAGGACAAGTGGATGAGCATTATTTTCATGTCAAAACCAAGTGAAGCCTTTTGAAATTCCAAAAGGTCTTAGTGGGGAGGAATGATCTAAAATGATCCATATTGACTTGAAAGGAATTAATGACCAAAAATTTGAACTCATCAGATTTAATTGAAACCCATTCCATTGTATATAGCTTGAAAAAATGATTCTAGCGCAACTTGAATGGGAAAAATTTGACTCCAAATTCAAAATTTATTAAAGGTAAAATTTATGGTCAAAGAATGTCAAAGTCAAATTCAAATTAGTTAAATTCAAAGGTCAACTCACGATTCCAGGCAGTCAAAATTCATGGTTCCAAAAACCATATGGAATCAAGAGACAAAGCCAAGTAGTAGTTTTTTATTGGAGTAGGAGAACCAGTGCAATGTTAAGAAGTGGTAGTTTATGGTTGGTTTAATATAGACCAACTGCAAGGTGACACATTTCCTTTACATATTGGTAAATGTTATTATCAGCGAACTAACGGATCAAACAAGATTCGATCCCAAAACCTATGCTCTACAAACTCTACAAATTATCATTGGGCTATGATTGTAGCTTGTTTAATATACTCCACTGATTATATTTGAAGTGCTTACGATATGACTTGGCATATAAAAAAAATGAGGTGCAGCTCGCCATTGTTGGGGGCTCCTCCATATTCACCAACGATCCAACAGTTATCCAACCTTCATCATCATAACCTCTTCTAATGAATTATATTATCAACATATAATAATCCACCAAATCGCAATATGATATGTGTTAATGTGGTTGGTATATATTTAATATGTGACATATTTGATTAGAAGACATGAATTTTAAATAACATGGATTTTTAATGTAGAGTGGAGGATTATTATTAAATGGAGGGACAAGATTAAAACATTTTGATGATACGTGAGATTTGAGATAAGGTTAAAAGTTACAGAGATATGGTGGGATTTGGTATAACACCATATCATATCTAAAAAAAATCATTGTTATATATGGATATCATATCACATTCAATTGGTTGGGAGGTCAGGTGATCCAATCACCGGTCAAGTACTACTCTAACCATCCTGTGTCGTATGAAGATCTTTTAATTGACTATGGCTTATACAGGTTTAAATGGGCATGTTTTTCCATTAATTATAGTGTATAAACACATAAACATAAATAAATGAACTTAACATATCAAAAATCACAAACACGTAACTAAGAGAGAGATAACCAACTAGTAACAGATTTCACCCCTCCATCTCTCTGGGGCTACATCTCCGGATCTTCTTCAATTGGAATGCAGATCTTCTATATTCCTTCTTCAAAGTAATCTTTCTTACATTCAATATTTATGGCCGAGAATTAGCCAAGCACTATGGCTCTCAATGGCTAAGCATTCTCTCCTTTCTTCCCCCTTTTCTCATGGCTCACATAAGGAATATATATAGTTTTCCCTCACCCACTCTCCAACGAAGAGCTTTAATTACAAGACCCACAAATGTTGGGCCTAATTACAAGGAAGGAAAAACAATATCCTTGAAAGTAGGATCTCCAATAATTTTGGGCTCATAACTGGGAAAAGTCTCAAACCCACCTAAAGACTCTTCAACCATGCCCTTGATTCTCTCAACCTACCATTGAAAAAAATACATGGTGTGAGGTGTTTTCTAACATAAAAAACCAATTTCCCTAGTTACATTAAATGACTAATATGTGAGACAAATTTTCTCTCACAAATATTAATCATTTATATCAATAATGCATGGGTTTAATAAGGGCTCATAAAATGCATAATTAAATGCATGAGCATAATTTAACCCCCTCAAGAACTTTGTCACCAACTTCAAATCATCATGGCGCAAAGTTATTTCACGTGCAAAGGTCCTTTCAAGTCACTCCTCCCCACAAAAAAAAATTTGGTCTCCAAAAGTATCAGCTTCAATCCATCATCAATTGCATGAAAATGTCTTTGAAAGGCACATTCCCACATGAATCCTTCACCTGACGTACTTTGGAATCATAATGCAATGCTAATGCCTACAATTGCTACAATGCAGATGTCTGGAAAGGCACATCCCTTGAAGACTCCTTCACCCAACGTACTTTGGAATCAGGATGAAAAGCCAACACCTGCAACTTTTGCAATGCAAATTCCTAAAAAGGCACATCTCTTGAAGACTACTTCACCCAACGTACTTTGGAAGCGGGATGAAAAAGCCCACATCTGCCTAAAGTTGCAATGCAAATGTTTGAAAAGGAACATCCCTTCAAAATTCCTTCACCTCACTCCTTCATAATCGGAATGCAAAAGCCCACATATACCTAAAGTGGCAACCTGTGGCTGATCATACATGTTTATGTCTTTTGAAGCACTTGCCAAGAGTTTATTGGTTAATTTTACATGCCAAAATGGCCTAGGAAAATCGCCTCATTCAACTTCATTACAAAGAAGCCAGTAAGGCTTAATGTGAAAAAATACGCCCCTCACACTCCCTCACATAAGAGTGGCTAAAAAAATCCTTTTCCAATGCTTTATAATCAACTTTACATCATGACTTTCATGGTGGCAACTATGGCCTTTTTACATGGCATTCAACAATTTACATGCCAATTTTTCGATGCTAAAATATGATGGCAATTAGGTCCCTTTTGCATGGAAATTACAAGAAATTTAATGTGCTAGACATGTGATCAAAGGGAAAAGTAACAAGTTTTCAAACCCCCCTTTTACATAATTTGTACATAAACAAAGAGAAATAATGGTGGGAAAAATAAAAATTTCACCCTTGACATATTATGTGCCAAATAACATGTGCACTTAGAAGGTGAAAATAGGCTAAATCCCCCATTATAAAAGTGCCCTCCTTCAATTTCTAGGCGTAGGGAAAATAATGGGCATAAAAGAAATTCAAAGAGAATGCCTCTTTTTCAAAAGTGCACCTAGTGGTGGTAAAAGCAACCAAGCTCCAATACATGTGAAAAAAAAGGACTATGGGTTTAAAAAAATAAAACCAACTTCAGACCTTTAGAAATTGATAAACTAGAACAGGAAAAGTGGCTAATACTTCCAATGCTTGTCTAATTTTATGTTTGTTTCTCATAAAGAAAGTGTTCCTTTCCCTTCAATCTTTTTCGATACATATATTCGCGTCTCAACTGAGAATGTATTCACATCTCAACCTTGATACCGATTGGATTTGTGACGTCATGTAGGAATTCCACATGGGCACCATCCAGCTGATGCGTCCACTCCCCAGCCCACACCATATGTTTAGAGAAGTCACAGTAACACCCTGACGTGGAGTCCTGCCTCGCCAGCATCTCCTCGTACAGGAGCAGGAGGCATTCGTGTGATTTCCATAACCTCGTGGAGGCCATAATGGGGTGATCCAAAGTTAGCCCAGCAACCCCCTTGAAACCAAGGGCTTCGTCAACGTGTTGTGCCAGCTCATGATACATGTTGCCTTGTTCGCTGTGCTCGGTGAAATTGTGATTCCACTGTGTAATTCTCTGCGTAGTTGCATAGCCTCTAGTGATGAAGGCTCTGAGAATATCGAGAGTGGTGGTGGCTTGGTAGTAGGATCTAATCATCCACTACGGTCGGGTTTTCCAGGACTGTTCGTCCAAGGCATCACCGTTGATATTATCACCATGGTAGCTTGACAACTTCACTCCGTTATTCTCCTTAAAAGCATCAGATCATGGATTAGAAAACTACCCTGCCATTTTGCTCACCTTAATAATAGGCATTTTCCTGCCAAACATCATGACAATTCCATCTACAGTAGAATTCTGAAAGTATCCCTGATATTAACAACATTGAATTTCTTGATGCTCTTGGCACAATCACCCTCCTGAAGAAGAAAATATTTTCCCATCGCAGCTTCCGCAAGCCTCTCTTCCAAGTGCTTGGCCTCACTAGAAAACACAATGGGTGAGAACGTCTCCATTGTTTCGAGCACAGACTCTAGCTCTTCCTTATTGGGAATCCATGAATACTGATAAACCCTTGAACTTGCGCATGCTCCTGCCACTATCACGTCACCGCATAAATTGAAAAATTGTATGGCTCTACACATTGAATACTAGTAGAGCTCATCCAGATCTAGCAACATTATCGGGCCTTCATTGCTACATGATGGCAGCTCTCTTTTCTAGGAGAGAGATTTGTGGAGAGATTCAGATGAATCTTATGCACCGAGATTCAGTTCTCGAAATCATACTCATCACTAAACGCAATACAAAATTCATCCAAAATGATCCCACAAAATCCATAGATGACCTCAACAACCTTGGCGAGGATCTCTTACACCTATAGACGTCGGGATCTGATCCTCAATCAATTTCTTCGCCATTTTCAATTGTCTTGAGGACGCTTCCTATTCCTAGCATCAGGCTGAAACTGAGATCAACAATGAAAATTATGGAGATGGTAATAGCAGCAAGCTCGAGATTGCCCATGTGGCCTGGAAAGGATTGTGTAACGAGGTTTGTCTCGTATGTCATGAGGCGCGTAAAAATGGCAAGGTGTGCTATCTACCATAGCTTCTTCGACTCAACCCATATTCTCGTCTGCAATTTCCATTTTCCTTTACTTCTTCCTCTGCCTCACAATGAAGTCCTCTACATTTGTGTCTAGATTTCCTTTCTCAAGTTCATCCTTATATTCCTCAATGATCATAATCGTCTGACCATCTCTATGTGATGCATGTAATTCTCCAGATTTAGCAGCCTGAGCAGGGGTCGGCTTGGTGGTATGGCCACAAGAATTATTATTATTGTTATTTTCCTCTTTAGATCTCCATGCACCAAAAAACTGTGAACTCCAACCAGGATTCTATAGTTGTTGTGTCTCTAGATTCTTTTGTTGCTTAGAAGTTGTGTCAAGCAGAGCCACGGAATATGTGAAGCCTTCAAATCTAGTTTTCCTTATGTTGAATTGCAATATACTGGGGAAAATCCCTCAAGATGTTGGAAAGGGTGATCCATCTAACCGTAGCTCTGATTCATCAATGGTAGATTCAGCCCATATCTTTGATATCACTCCAAATAATCTTATAGCAACAATTGGGCAAAAATAATTTTGGAGAGTCCGGAAAGTGATTCTAAGGCTTCGTGTGATGGGAGGTTTATTTATACTCCATATTATGTTTCTCCAAATTCTTATGCCATTGTAAATTATCCAGGCTATTTTTTCTCACAGAAATCACACTAACATCACTGCAACAGAGTCTGACAAGTCAACAAAGTGTATCTAGCCAAAAGCAAAGAACATTTATCTGGAACAACAAGTTACAGTGATCCTTCAGGTCGCAATAACTTTTCCATCTAGTGTCCATTTGATGTGATTCAAGTGCCAGTGGATTCCTCTTGTCAAGATCTTCGCAATGGTGTTGTTATTTTTTTATTCTAAGTTGGATAAATTTTTAGCATTTTCCATCCAAAGAGGGATACCTACCCCCATAAAACTCAAAATTTTGCGAAAGAACAGAAATATAACTTGCAAAAAAATCATGAATTGCTTACCAAATTAGCACCAAGCACTTTCTTCTTGTAAACGTGTTGTTCGAATGGTCGATGGAGTCTGCTTCTTCACGGGCTCTTTTACACACTGCCTACTTGATTTGTGGTGAATTTCAGGGTGCAACTTCCAGCACTTCTTCTCCCAATGTCCAATGATCTTGCGTAAAATGCAGAAATTACATTGTTTCCCATTCAATTGTGTCTTCATAATAGGAGGATTCAAAAGGTTCTCATTCTTCTTGGTCTCACTTCTTGTGGATACATATGTCTTCCTAACCCACACTTTCTTTGTGTGATGCTTAACTATATCATGATTAGAATATCTATGGAAGCGATAATTTCTCTTATATGTCAAAGAATAATTTGAATGATTGTTATACCTTCCTGACTTGTCCTTGAACTGATGGGGACTAGGTGGCTTGAATCCCTTCTTGGAATTGTGTGATGAAGAGACATATTTTCTTCAGCTACCTTCGAGCATCCTCCTTTATCTTCTTGTCCATAACCCAAACATGAAAATGGTTGTCTTGGTACAACCTCCAATGGTTGGGTGACTCCTTTTCCATCTATGCCAAGTCCACCTCCTCTATACCCCATCTTCACGAGGATTTTCATGCCAACATCAGTTTCATACTGAGAGAGAAAAAAGCATGAAGTAACACCATATACCTTTCTTTGAGATGCAGCATCCATCGTCTCAACCCTCTAAAACTTACCTAATAACTCCTCTTTGGCTTGTAGCATCTCTTGAAGCTCATGCTTATCCTTTTTAGCTACCTACAATAGCCTTCGCAATTCGGCATTGTCGAATTGAATTTTGTCATTTCTCTCTTGCAACTCTTGCATTCTTTCAGCATGCTTCGCTCATCTACCCATCCTGCAAAACAGTTACCTACTCTGATACCACTTTATCTGATCATGGACCCAGTACTACTCTAACCACTATGTAAGGTATGAAGATCTTTTAATTGACTATGGCTTATACAATTTTAAATGAGCGTGTTAGTCCATTGATAATAGTGTATAAACACATAAACATAAATAAATGAACTTAACATATCAAGAATCAAAAACACGTAAGTAAGAGAGAGATAACCAACTGGTAACGGAGTTCACCCCTCCATCTCTCTGCGGATACATCTCTCGATCTGGTTCAATTGGAATGCAAATCATCTATATTCCTTCCTCAAAGTAAGCTTTCTTACATTCAAGATCTATGGACGAGCATTAGCCAAGAACTATGGCTCTCAATGGCTAAGAATTCTCTCATTTCTTCCCCCTTTTCTCATGGCTCACATAAGGAATATATATAGTTTTCCATCACCCACTCTCCAACAAAGAGAATTAATTACAAGACCCACAGATGTAGGGCCTAATTACAAGGAAGGAAAAACAAGATCCTTGAATGTAGGATCTCCAACAATCTCAGGCTCATAATTGGGAAAAGTCTCAAAACCACCTAAAGACTCTTCAACCATGCCCTTGATTCTCTCAACCTACCATTGAGAAAAATAGAGAATTGATTTGAGGTGTTTTCTCACATAAAAACCAATTTCCCTAGTTACATTAAATGAATAATATATGAGACAAATTTTCTCTCACAACTATTAATCATTTATATCAATAATGAATGGGTTTAATAAGGGCTCATAAAATGCATAATTAAATGCATGAGCATAATTTCACCCCCTTAAGCACTTTGTCACCAACTTGAAATCAACATGGTGCAAAGCTCTTTCACATGCGAAGGTCCTTTTGGATCATGGGCTGAGTACTACTCTAACCACCGTGTAAGGTATGAAGATCTTTTAATTGACTATGGCTTATATAGTTTTAAATGAGCATGTCATTCCATTGATAATAGTGTATAAACACATAAACATAAATAAATGAACTTAACATATCAAGAATCACAAACACGTAAGTAAGAGAGAGATAACCAACTGGTAATGGAGTTCACCCCTCCATCTCTCTGGGGCTACATCTCCAGATCTGCTTCAATTGGAATGCAAATATTCTATATTCCTTCTTTAAAGTAAGCTTTCTTACATTCAAGATCTATGGCCGAGCATTCGCCAAGCACTATGGCTCTCAATGGCTAAGAAATCTCTCATTTCTTCCCCCTTTTCTCATGGCTCACGTAAGGAATATATATTGTTTTCCATCACCCACTCTCCAACAAAGAGCATTAATTACAAGACCCACAGATGTAGGGCCTAATTACAAGGAAGGAAAAACAAGATCCTTGAAATTAGGATCTCCAAAAATCTCAGGCTCATGATTTGGAAAAGTCTCAAAACCACCTAAAGACTCTTCAACCATTCCCTTGATTCTCTCAACCTACCATTGAGAAAAATAGAGAATTGATGTGAGGTGGTTTCTCACATAAAAACCAATTTCCCTAATTACATTAAATGAATAATATACGAGACAAATTTTCTCTCACAACTATTAATCATTTATATCAATAATGCATGGGTTTAATAAGGGCTCATAAAATTCATAATTAAATTCATGAGCATAACTTCACCCCCTTAAGAACTTTGTCACCAACTTGAAATCAACATGGCGCAAAGCTATTTCAAGTGCGAAGATCCTTTCGGATCATCGGGATTGGACCCTTGACCTCTCACATTTTATTATAAAACGATCCCAATGAGCCACAAAGTCACAAGTTTATTTTTATGCATCAAGAGGGATTTTTATGCAGAGAAGGGTAGCGAGATAACAAAACTTTGGAGGCTCATTATGGTAGTTCTATAATGTCTTTTTGAGAATCAAAAGTTGAATTGGTTTGCTGAGGTCAAGGAGAACATATCAAGACTAGTCAGGAGTCATGTTTATGTAAAACTGATGTAATTTGATGGATTTTATTAATTAATAAAGATGCCTTCCCACTAAATACCAAGCTCGGAGATGTAGGCTTTCAGATAGACGAACCTTGTTATCAACTTGTTGGTGTCATTTTCTCTTATATGTTTCGTTATTACTGTTTAGTGGCTGCAATTTCCTTTCAATTTTCCTATGTAATTTAAGTTGAGATTTTTTTAACATGATTTTAAATACATGAAAACATTTTTATAAAAACTAAAAAAACAAGTATTAATTTCGATCGGGATTTCAGATCAAGTGGTATGAGAGTGGTTATTGATATCTTGGTTTTGAAGTGTGCATGATCATGAGGTGAAGAAGAATTTGTGAAGGTATACATGGATAAAGCCTTGAAACAAGGAATGTTGTAGGAGTTGAAGGACATTAACCACAGTCTTCAACTAGAAAATGCAGTGCTCAAGAAATTTTTCAAAGCTGCAAAAGAGGAGAAGTGAACATTGTGTCTCAAGATGCATAAGGCCAAGAAAGAGAAAGATGGAGAGATTTATGTTATACACCTTGTAACTAGAAATGATTAGATGTGTGTAGATTCATAGAATATGTCATATGTCCTAGCTACTCAATCTGAAATTCGAGATACCTCCTATCTGCTATCTACTCTAGGAGATCAACAAGAATATTCATCTAGTAGTAAGGAATGTGAGATGTTAGGTGGAAGAATGAACACAAAATATTCATAACATGCATGTGCAAGATACGATCATCCTATTTTGTGTGTGTTATATTGTTTCCACGACTACTTGGAAGCCATGGTTTTGTGTATGCGTGGTGGACCCAAGGATGGGGGTGAACCTACCCATGGTTTTGTGCATGGGTTTTGCACATGGTTTTGGGCATGATGGTTTTCTTCCCATGGTATGTTGTAGATCTGGTCAAGGGAACTATGGTTATGCTCTAATATAGGGTTAATAGATTGTATTTATGAATGCTTTTCCATGTATATATATGTATTGTAACATTGAAAGGAATATAATGAAAAATTAATCTAGTAGTCTTGGTTTCTGCATCCAACAGAAAATCTCTGTTCATACCTTTTTTATGTTCTCGCCATTGTTCATTTTTTTGTTTTAAGAATTTTTTTATAGGTAATTTCTTTATAGGGTTAATACCTACATTTGGTATCAGAGTTGTTTTACCTTCAAGGGGACACCTTTGCTGCTGCGGGGTTTTTCTCGGGCTTATGGTAGACCCTATTTAGTGGGAGCTCTACAGGATCGATCCTTGAGGTGAAAGAAGATGGTGAGTGGTGGAAAGATAGAGATTGATAAATTTAATGGTTAAATTTTTGAATTGTGGAATCTCAAGATGGAGGATCTATTGGTGGATAAATATAAATTGATCATGGTAGATTGGGTACTAAACCAACAAAAATGTCAGCAGAATATATGGAAAATTTGGATCGGAAGTAAACGAGCAGAATATGGTTGTATATCTCAAATTCAATATTATTTAATGTTCCACGGGAAGCTACAACAAAGGATTTGTGGGCCAAGTTAGGTACTTTGTATAAACCTAAGCCTCCGGTGAATAAATTTTTTCCTACAAAAATTTTGTATAACCTAAGGATGAAGGATGAAGACTCAGTGATAGACCATATGAATGCCTTTAATACTATGCTAAGATAATTTTTATGTGTTGATATTAAAATTATAGACAAATATAAGTGCATAAATTTTCTATGTTGTCTACCATATTTGTGGGATAGTCAGGTTGTTGCAATAGATAGCAATACAACTACCTTGAAGTTTGATGAAATTGTTTCATCCTTGCTGTCAGGGAATATGATACAGAAAAATATGGAGAGATAGAATGGATATGCCTTGCTTATACAAGGATGATCCCAGAAAATAAACAAAAATAATTTCTTGAGTGGGAGATCTAAACCTAGAGTGAGATCTAAATCTCCACGAAAACCTATAAAGGTGTGCTAGAAATGCAGAAAGGAAGGGCACTACAAAAAATACTGTAGATCTAAAGGTCTTGAGAAAAGAAATGGTTCTGATGATTCTCCTTTTGTAGAGGAAAAAACCACCTCAGATGGAGGTGAGGATGTGTACTTCTTTTATTCTTCAAGTACACATGTAGATCATGAGGCATGGTTGATTGAATTCGGTGCATCCTTTCACTTCACTCCCCGTAGAGAGTGGTTCTACAAGTATGAGAAATGTGATGGTGGTGATTTCTTCTTAGGGGATGATAAGAAGGATAGAATCATTAGATGCAGAAAATTAAAGTTGAAGTTCCAAGGTAGATGGATTGGAACACTTCTTGGTGTTCTGAATATTCTTGCATTAGCTAGAAATATAATTTTTGTAAGAAATATGGATGATGCAAGTGTAAAAATAGTGATTGAGAAGGATACAATATGGTTTTGGGAGCACTGTTATTGATGTGGAGAGTTCAGATTGGAACACTCTACAAGCTTTTGGGTAGCATTGTTATTGATGGGTGCAATAGTTTTATGGTTCCTAAAAGTGGAGCTGAAAACCTTTTGGTCCTTAGAGAAAATACCATTCTATAGCATCAAAGACTTGGATATATTAGAGATAAGGAACTTTGAATACAACATGATAATGGTATTGTAGAAGGTATGTCTAGTTTCTCTCTGGATTTAAATTTTTGTGAATATTGTGTATATGGGAAGCAAAATCATGTTAGTTTCCCCTCTAGTGCTAAGAGGGAAAAAGGGATATTAGAGCTTGTGAAAAATGATGTGTTTAGACCTATGTCGATTCCATCATTAGGTAAGTATTTGTACTATGTCTCCTTTATAGATGAATTCTCAAGGAATACATGGATATATTTCCTCAAGAATAAATCTTATGTTTTTTACAAGTTTAAAGAATTTAAGGCTCTAGTGAAAATCAGACAGAAAATAAGATCAAGGTGTTGAGGACAGATAATGGTGGAGAGTTTAGAAAGAATGAATTTAAAGAGTTTCGTAACAAGTGTGGTATACCACTTTAGAAGAATAATCCATACACACCTCAGAAAAATGGATTTTCAAAAAGAATGAACATGAGGTTGATGGAAAAGCCGAGAAGCATGCTCAGTGGTGTCAGGCTAGGATAGGAATTTTGTGCAGAGGTAGTGGAGATTGCATGTTACCTGGTTAATAGATCATCATCATCAGAGTTGGAGGAAAAAACTCCACATGAGGTATGGACTGGTAAGTAATATTCTCTTTCACATACGAGGATATTTGGTTTTTGACTCATATCCGCATGTTCCAAAGGAGGAAAGAAACAAGTTGGATAGTAAATCTTAAATGTGCATATTTATTGGTTATAAGGATGGTTTAAGAGGTTATAAGCTTTGGAAATTAGAAAAAATTAATGTTTTGTATAGCCGAGATGTGGTGTTTATATAGGTGAAAGATGTTATTAAACATGAATTCCTACCAAAGGAACCTAGGAAGGTAGAGTTTGAGCTAAAGGAGGAAGAATCAAACTCTATAACAGAACATGAATTAGAAGAGGAAGAGCCACAAACTCCAAATTTGAGAATATTAGTTTGAGAGAAAAGGCATACAGAAAGGTATATTCCATCTGCTTTCTCTTCAAGTTTTTATTTATATATTACTAATGATGATCCCATAACTGTCATGGAGACAATAGATTGAGATGATGGAAAACTCTAGAAAGAAGCCATGGTTGATGAAATGAAATATTTGGAAAAAAAAAATCTTGGGATCTAGTGGACTTGTCAGCTGGAAGGAATCCCATTGGAAGAAAATGGGTTTTTAAGAAGAAGATGAATGCATAAGGCATGATGAAGAAATATAAATCTTGGTTGGTAGAAAAAAGTTATTCCCATGTGTTGAGAATTGATTTCGGTGATATTTTTTCTCCTATTTCCAATTTAGCTTCTATTTGTTTTATTTTATTTTGTGTTGTTTCTTTTGATTTTGAGGTAGAACAGATGGATGTGAAGACATAATTTATTCACGGGGAACTAGAAGAAGAGATCTACATGAAGCAACCTGAAGGCTTTATGGTGAATAGCAACGAAAGAATTAGTATGTAGGTTAAACAATTATTTGTATGGATTAAAAAAGACACCAAGGATGTGGTACCATAAATTTGATACATATATTTAGGGACTTGGATTCACCATAATAAAAGTGGATCACTATGTATTTTAAATTAATTGGTGACTGTGTTATTCATTTATTCTTGTATGTGGATGATATTTTGTTGATTGGAAATGAAAAAGAAATTATCCAACATTTGGATACCCAATTGTCCTCTAAATTCGACATGAAGGATATTCCTACTATAAATTACATTTTGGGCATGGAAATTAAACGCAATCAGGAAAAGGGGTAGCTCTAGTTAAAATAGGGGAAGTGTGCTAAGAAAATAATGCGGAGGTTTAATATGAAGGATAGTAAACAGGTGAAGGTTCCTATTCTTGTAGGTGTAAATTTTTTTGCTAAATAATGTCCCAAGACACAAGAAGAGGAAGAGTAAATGTCCCATGTTCCATATTCAAGTGCATTCAGTAGCGTGATGTATGCAATGGTCTATACCAGATCATACATTACACATGCGGTGGGAGTATTGAGAAGGTTTATATCAAAACCATGGGAGGATAATTAGATAGTAGTGAAGTAGGTTTTCAAGTATTTGTGAGGAACTAGTGATTATGGTATGTGCTACCAAGGATCCCATGATTGGACAAATTTATGGAAATATGTGGTATTTTTTTATGGAGACTCAGTTGGAGATATATATTAGAGAATATCTACAAGTGGGTATGTAATTAACCTATTTCAAGGAGCAATCAGTTGGATGAGAAAAATATATTTTGTGGTGGCTCTTTCAACTACATGGGTTGAATGCATGGCATCCACTCATGCAAGCAAGGAAGCAGTTTGGTTACAGAGATTGTGTTCAAGTATGGGGTCGGTACAATGAGTTATAAGGATAGACAGTGAAATCAAAAGTGAAATTTTCTTGGCAAATAACCTTGATTATCATTCAAATATAAATCAAATTGATGTTCAATATCACTTTGTGAGGGATATGGTTGAGGACAAAAATGTGTTTTTGGTAAAGGTGCAAAATTTAAAGAATGTTGTAGATGCATTTAAGAAGTCTGTGGTCACAGAGATTTTTTCTTGGTGTAGAGAAAAAATGGGTATTAGAGGGTTGGACCAATGAATAATCTCCTTTGTGACCCTCTCTGTGGAAAATAAAACAACAAGTGGGAAAATGTTGGGTGTTTGTTACATTATTTCCATGACTAGTCGCATGCCATGGTTTTGTGCATGGGTGGCAGACCTACTCATGGTTTTGTATATGGGTTTTGCACATGGTTTTGGGCATGATAGTTTTCTTCCTATGGTATTTTGAGATCTATTCAAGGGAACTATGGTTATGTTCTAATCTAGGATTAATGGATTGGGGTTTATGAATGATTAGGTGCTCAATATTTAGGTCAAAAATCAACATTTTCAGAATTTCTCAAAACTAGAATGACAGCGTAGAGACTGTCACCAGGATTCCAACGCAACTCATTTCATCAAAATCCAAGTTTGCATGAGTAAGTTATGGTCTGCTGTCTATTTTCTCAAACAGTAAAAAAAATTGCAGAACAATGATGGGTTGCTGACATGGCCATCCAATCAGCAAAAAGGAATCTTCTCAGAATGTTCTTTAGGTTTCTGCCAATGAGTTTGTGACAAGTGGCACTTTCGAATTTGTTAGTTTGGCCTGTGTGGGGGTAATTTCTTAATGATATCTAAGGTGGATTACTGTTTATTTATTTATTTAGGATTTAATATTATATATATATTTAAATATATATTATATAATATAATATATTATATGTTTAAACATTTTATATATATTATATTATATAGTACATATTATATATATCATATTAATTATATTTAAATATCAAATTTAAACCATAGTTTTTTGGGTCCGTTAAATACCAAGGTCCACGTAATTTTATGGTTCATTGGATTATTCAAATACCAAATTTTGCGTTATTATATATGGTAAAATCTTTGTGGTAATGGGAGCGGGATCGGGTTTGAACCCCAGACCTCCACCCCAACAAGCGAACGCCCTACAAATGAGTCGTGGATAGTATTTATTAAGCCTTCCACTTTGACTTACATTTAAACCTTCATGCGGTGGACTGACAGAGCATGGAGGGGCCAACCCCTCCACCATATAACTATACCACATGACCAGCGTCGAGAGCCAAGTGCTAAATGCGTTTATGCGCTAATGAAAGCAATTAATAAAACATATCTCCAATTAAACACATAGTTAAGTGCAATTTATTTTGGTGGAGATTCTGTAGGCGCCCCCAAATCCAACAGAGGTTCCAAGTTTAGCGGGGTCATCTGGCCGATATCCAGTTTTAGAGGCAGTTTCCTAGGGGAAAATTAAATGAGGCTTATCAGGATCAGATTTCAACGAATTTTGGAAAATGAATAGTCAATATTAGATTATTTTTGAATTCTAGAGACAATGGTATAGGTTTCAGAGGCTTAAAATTAATTATACATGTGATGTTTCTATAGGAAATCTCAAGGGAGCCTAGAGACACCAGGGAAGGAGGTCAAGTATAGACCATCCAGAGTTATTTTTCAGTAATTAGGCAATCATTTTCAAATGATTCATATGTTCTGAAGACAATATAATAGGTTTTAGGAGAATTTTCATACTTTACATAACACTTTTGCCAAATTTGAGCTAATACAAGAGGCCCAAACTATGGAAGTTGGACCAAGGAGATGTAGCCCAGGAGGGGTGACCTCCTTCATCAAAAACTTGTGTTGATGGCTCTATGTATGGTTTGTTTTATATGTTTATTCTGCTTTTAAGCTCTTACTTATGTTGTTTATTTGTCATTAATTTCAACATAAAACATAAGGAAAATTCATGTTTTGACACTCACCTACTCCAAGGAAACTAAAGCACCAGAAGAAAACAAGAAGCAGATAAATTATAATTCTGAACTTGTGATTAGCACAGAAAAAACTATCATACAAGTTTTAACAGTTGCAATTTTGTGATTCTTTCAAGGTGAAGATTACAGAGAGGAGAAGGGAAGTTACTGGTTGCTATTCTTGAGGTTCAATTCAGAAGAGGGAGAGGCACAAGGCCATCATCTCCACTTGAATTTTCACTCCCATTTGAACCTAAAGCACCTCAGGTGTTGTCTTTGTTTGAGATTAACGAGGTTCAAATTGCACCAGAAACTGAATTTGAATCTGAAGTGATCATGTCAGGTGTTGGAGATAATGAAGGACACTCATAAGAGGAGAATTTAAAGAAAGACTTCAATGACATGAAGACGATGGTCAAGATTATGTCTAATGCATTCACTATTGGAATGGTAGGAGGAGATTCTAAGTTCCCACATGGAGAAGGGACTTTAAATGATAATAAGGATAAAGAGAAGAGTTTAAAGGGAAGTGGAGGAAATCCACCTCCATCTCCACCATCTTCATCATCTTCTTCATCACCATCAGCTTCATCTTCCACTTCCACTACAAAAACTACCCATACCCATACTCATTCCAAGACCCCAAGAGGAAAAACTCCATTACTCAAATTGGACATAAATTTTAAATTACCCATGTACAATGGCAAGGTAAATGTAGAGAAGTTGGAAAATTGGATTCGTCAATTGGAGGTTTATTCTAGAATTCATAACCTACAAGACAATGAAACAAAGATCCAGTTGCCTTTATTGAGGCTAGAAGGAGCAACACTAGTCTTGTGGGAACCAAAGACTCAAGAGGAAATGTGAATCCATGGTAAGATATCGATCACTTGGGATGAGTTTATTTCTTCCATTAAATGACAGTTTTATCCTTTATCTTACATGCAAAAATCTATTATGAGTTGGAAAAATTTTAGGCAGCTCAACGGTCAAATAGTTTAAGATTATACCTAGGAGTTTAAAAAGAGGGCTTTGTTGTTAGGTGTAAACGTGAAATCCCAAGACACACTCTTAAAATATATTGGAGGTTTACATTCGTATTTGAAACATATTATCCTTATAGTTAACCCAAGCAACTTAGATGAGCCTTGTGTGCAAGCCACCCACCTCGAAGCTAGGGGAAATAACATTCAGGAAGAGGGTAGTAAGAAAAATCCATTCAAGGGAAAGGAGAAGGGGAGGGGGGGGGGGGATGGAAGGGAAAGAAGAATGGAAGCATTAATAAATAAGGGCAAAAAACCACATGCACGCATTGTTCCAAACTGGGGCATGATGAATCCCATTGTTGGAAACTACATTTTGAATTAAGGCCTAGGAAACCAAACAATAAGGGAAAACAAAAGACGACTTCTACCACACAACATGATCTTCGATTTGATTATGGTGATGAGACCAATATTACAACCATGGTCAGAAAATGGAAAGAATCCATATGAAGCACTAGCTCATATACCAATCACAATAACACTCCAAATGAAGAAACAAGGATATAGTTGTTCGATGTCAGAGTAATCTCAAATCACACCAATATTGATGCATTATTTGATAGTGGGTCACAAGAAAATTTAATCTCAGAAGAATTAGTAAAAAATCTAAACCTTGAGATTGTACCTCATCATAAGCCATACCCTTTGAATTGGATAGTTAAGAATGCAAACTTACAAGTCACAAGGAAATGTATATTAAGGTTTGTTGTTACTGCAAATTTTTTTGATGAAGTCGAGTTAGATGTGGTTCAACTTGACATATCAGGAATTATCTTGGGAATCCCATACTTGTATGAAAGGAAAGTTGTTAGGTCCCTATATTACTAGTTTAGTCCCTTATTGTTATTATTATTGCCCCTTATTTTTATTTTTTAACCCATGTAACCCCAATATTGTTATTATTGTGCCCTTAAATTATTATTGTTAGGTCGGCTAGGATTATATTGTGGCCCATGGACTCCTATATATAGAAGGAGGTTTTGGTCATTTGTAGCATCCAAGAATTGTTCATTTATTTAATGTATTGGAGGTTTCCCCCTCAAAGTGGCTGATTTCTAAGGCGTTGGTCTCTATTTTCCTAATTTTGGAGCTAGTTTCACAACATTTGGTCTCAGAGCTTTGGATTCTACAATTTTGTTGCTCCAAACAGGTCATCATGGAATTTTTGCTACAACTTGTTTTCCATGAAGGTTCAGAAGTTGAAATTTTTATAACGAGAAGTAAAAATCCGGAGGAACATCGTCGCAATATTTTAGATCTTGGTTTGAAATATTTTCAGAGATATGAGCTATGGAAGTTAGGGCTTTTTGCAAGCTCCCGAATTTAACTTAAACAGGTCATAGAGGAATTTTCGCTATAACGTTTTTTCTACGAGGTTTCAGAAATTGAAATTTTCATAGAGTGAAGTAAAAATCCTAAGGAACATCATGGAAACATTTTAGAATTTGATTCACATTATTTTTGGAGGTAGGATCTGTGGAAGTTAGGGATTTTTCATGCTCAAGAATTTCATCTCAAAGAGGTGATCGTGGGAAAATATTCATAACTCTCTCTCTGAGCATCAGATTGGAATTTTGTAAACAGTGGCCACAATAAAATGGAATTTAGTTTCCTTTCTATCAATTTTAGAGCCGAAGGATGAAACAGTGACATGTAGCAATTCGTACAAGTTTTCTCTACTAAACCAGTCCATAATTAGGTCATTGTGGGAGATTGGATATAACGTTGCCTTGAAGAATCCAAATCAAGTCAGACCTGTGGCATTCAAAAGAGGATTCAGAGGGTTACCTCAAGGCCATATTTTAGATATTTAAGATCAGAAATCACAGAGATATGTCAGTTTCAATATTGAGATCCTCAAAAGAAATAAAAAGGTGTGTATATTTTTTTTCCAAATTGCATAAGTCGTGTAAAAAAACAGTTTGAAGAGATTCCAAGGGCCTATTGAGCATATATTTTAGTATTGGGTTCTATAAAGCCTCCTAAAAATAATTCAACACCCATTAATCCCTTAGAATACTCTACTATGACTCATGAAGATGAAGAATTGCAACATGATCTATCAAAATTACAAGAGCAAGTGCACCAAATTTCACTCTTGCAAAGAGCAACAAAAAATGAAATGGAAGTTTTGAAGAAAGTCATGGAAGTGAATATGGATGGTTTGAATAATAATATGGATGGTTTGAAGAAAGAAGTGGAAGCTAAGATGGAGGACATGGAAGAAAAAATGAAAGACAACATGGAAAACTTGAAGAATGATCTAATAGCAAACATGGAAGGTTTGACAAAGTTGATACAAGAAATGATTCCTAATGGCGAAAAGATAGTAGAAGAAACTCATGATGAGAACAAAACAGATGTTAATCATGATTTCATGAACTCTAATGTTAGATGGAAGAACCACCATATTCCAAATATGGATATGAGGAAGTTTGATGGAAAGGATCCCATAACATGGATACTACAGATGGAGTAATATTTTGATCTCAATAATGTGCAAAACACACAAAAGGTACGCATTGAAACTTTACATTTAGAACAGAATACATTTGTATCGTATTGATGGCTTTTCTCCTGAAAAAAAAAATTCACTTGGTCAATTTTTACGGAGGAAATGATAGCACATTATGAGGATACAAAGAGCAACACCTTCTTTAGCCAATTGATAAATCTCAAACAAAAGGGTTTAGTGGTGGAGCACATTGAGGACTTCCAAAAATTGAATATAAGGGTAATTGATATTCCAGAGGAACACATGATTGATGTCTTCATAAGGACTTTAAATGATAACATCCAACATAAAGTTTGTGTTTGGGAACCTGATTCATTGGAGAAGGCATTTAGGTTGGCAAGAAAAATTGAATGTAAAATTATGGTGACAAGGAAGCCTACCTCTCACATCTATAAAGATGGAAGTGTTCCTACTCCTAGACTTCCAAAACCTACAAGGTTGACACCACAACAATTGGAAGAAAAAAGAGCAAAAGGGCTTTGCTACAGTTGTGATACCAAATACACTAGAGGTCATAAGTGTGCTGAGAAGAAATTATTTTACATAGATTGTGAAGAGGAAGAAGAAAATGAACAAGAATCTTCAAAAGAAGAGGATATACACCAGGAACCAACCCTAGAAGAGGAAGAAATGAGTCCAACAATATCGTGTAATGCATTGGCAGGAATTACACTCCTCAAACTCTTAAGATAGAAGGACATATCAAGAAGAAAAAGGTAATAGTGTTGATTGATTTGGGTAGTACCCACAATTTAATTCATTGTAAGGTAGCCAAGGAATTGAAATGTTTCCTATACCTAGCACCAGAATGTTAGGTGATGGTTGCAAATGGAGGAACTATAAATTTCTTTGGAAAATTCCATAATATCAAGCTAACCATGGGGGAATATGTATTTAATATTCCAATGCTTTCCATTCCAATGGGAGGCGCTAATGTTGTACTAGGAGTACAATGGTTACAATATTTGGGGACGGTAGCTTTTAATTTTCAAGAACTTTTCTTGAAATTTTTTTCAGAAGGAAAGGAAGTCGAATTATGGGGTATCGTAGGGAAGCCAGGTAATATAATAAGCTCTAATGTCATGAGAAAGCTTCTGAATAAATAACGATGAGGCGTAATTGCACAATTATTCTCACTAGAAGTTCCAACATCAAAATCATATATTTCTGCAGATCTCCAAAAAGTCTTGGACAATCATTCCAAGGTGTTTGAAACTCCCAAAGGGCTCCCACCTATTCGTGATCATGATCATGCTATTCACTTGATTTGAGGAAGTGTTCCTCCAAACATCAGGCCTTATATATATCCTTATTTCAAAAGAGCAAAATTGAATGTATGATTGCAGAAATGTTAGAGGCTGGTATAATTAAACCTAGTCAAAGCTTTCTCTCTGCTCTAGTATTATTGGTACACAAGAAGGACGGATCATGGCACATGTGTCTGGATTATAGGGAGCTCAATAAGATCACTATTAAAGATAAATTTCCCATTCCTGTGATTGATGAATTATTGGATGAATTACATGGAGCAAATTATTTTACCAAGTTGGATCTTTTTTTAGGATATCACCAAATTAGAATGAAGACTGAAGATATTCTAAAAATAGCATTTCAAACTCATGAGGGTCATTATGAATTTTTGTTCATGTCTTTTGGCCTTTCCAATGAACCTTCTACATTTTAAGGGTTGATGAATTCCATATTCAAACCCTTCCTTAGAAAATTTGTGCTAGTATTCTTTGATGATATACTAATCTACAACAGGTCTTGGAAGGATCATGTTCAAAATGTTGACAGGGTGCTCAAACTATTGCAAGAGAAACAATTATATGCAAAATCATCCAAATTTTTCTTTGGAGTACAAGAGGTGGAATATCTGGCTCATATGGTATCTCATGACAGTGTTAAGATAGACCCTAACAAAATTAAAGCCATTAAGGAATGGAAATTCCCCACAACCATAAATCAGTTGCAAGGATTTCTCAGGTTAATAGGGTATTAACGCAAGTTTGTTAAGAATTATGGGAGAATAGCAGCACCTCTAACAACATTATTGACTCCTAAAGCAACTAAGGCCTTTGAACATCTTAAATAGGTAATGTTCCTAGCACCGGTCTTAGCTATGCCAGATTTCACAAAAACATTTATTGTGGAATGTGATGCCTCAGGAAATGGCATTGGTGTTTTTTTAATGCAAGAAGGAAGACCCATTGCTTTTGAAATTCTTCCAATCAAAGAAAAGTATTTACAGGAAGCTATTTATGAGAAGGAAATGTTAGCAATACTACATGCACTAAAGAGATGGTTACCTTACCTAATGGGGAGACACTTCAAGGTAAAAAATGATCATGATAGTCTTAAACACTTTTTGGAACAAATACTATCTTCAGAAGAGCAACAAAAATGGGTCACAAAGATTTTGGGTTATGAATTTGAAATAATCTACAAAAAATCGAGGCTAAATGTTGTTGCAGATGCACTCTCAAGAAATAATGAAGAGGTGGAAGCATCGCTTTGTGTCATTTCTATTATCCAACCGGATTGGATAACCGAAGCAAGGGATGAATGGAAGACAAATGAAGAAGTGTGGACACTCATTCAAAAGTTGCAGCAAGATCCTAGTACATCTGATACATTTAGTTGGAAAAATGATTCCTTATGGTATAAATATCACTTATATATTTTTAAGAGTTCCCAACTAAAAAAAAAGATTCTTTTGGGATTGGACACTTCTCCTTTAGGAGGTCACTCAGGATTTTTAAAAACTTACCATAGGGTGAAGAAATAAGTTTTTTGGGATGACCTTAAATCTGATATTCAAAAGTTTGTAGCGGAATGTTTGTTTTTCCAGCAAAATAAAGTTGAGACAATTAAGACCCCAGGTGTTCTACAACCATTATCCATTCCAAGTCAACGTTGGGAGGAGATTTCAATGGATTTTATCATAGGTTTACCCAAGTTCGAAGGAAAGAGTGTCATCATGGTGGTAGTTCATAGACTTACCAAGTGTGCACAATTTTGTGCATTATCTCATCCATTTAAAGCAAGTAAAGTTGCTACTACATTTATGGACACAATTCAAAAGCTACATGGAAACCCAAATATTATTTTGAGTGACAGAGATCCCATTTTTACTAGAAATTTTTGGATGGAGTTATTTTCTTGTTTGGGTACTCCACTAGCTCATAGCTCATCTTATCATCCTCAATCCGATGGTCAAACTAAGATAGTGAATAAATTTTTGGAAGGATATCTTCATTGTTTTGTATCTGATAAACAAAAAAAATGGGTCAAGTGGTTACCTCTCGCTGAATGGCAGTATAACACTTCCTTCCATACTGCAGAAAACATGACCCCATTTATGGCACTTTATGGATATCATCCACCATCCATCACATCATATTTTAGAGAAAATTCTAAGGTTCAAGAAGTGGAAAATCACATCGAGCATCAATAAGAAGTTCTCCAACTCTTAAAGGATAACCTAAATTTGGCACAAAATCGAATGAAACAATAGGCAGATCAACATCGCAACGAGAAAGTTTTGATGTAGGAGACTACACATTTTTATGGCTACAACCATACAAACAAATGTCCCTCAAGCAAGCTAAGAAGGATAATAAATTATTTCCAAAGTACTATGGTCCTTACAAGGTGTTGTAAAAGATTGGTACTATGGCATACAAATTGGAGCTTCCTGCTTCTTCACGAGTGCATCCAGTTTTCCATGTTTCATGCTTAAAGAAGGTTATAGGTGAAAATATTTCAGTTCAAACAATATTTCTAGAACTTGATGAGGAAGGAAAAATCATATTGGAACCTGAAGTGGTCACAAAAACTAGAACTCAACAACTACGAAATCGATCAATTTCATAGTATCTCATCAAGTGGAAGAACTTACCCACTGAAGATTCTACATGGGAGGATGAGAATTTTATACAGAGGCACCCAGAGCTACTCAATGTTGAGGACAACACTTTTTTGAAGGAGAGGGGCCTGTTAGGTCCCTATATTACGAGTTTAGTCCCTTATTTTTATTAGTATAGCCCCCTTATTGTTATTGTTGTACCCCTGTAACCCCAATATTGTTATTATTGTGCCCTTAAATTATTATTGTTAGGTCAGCTAGGATTATATTGTGGCCCCATGGACTCCTATATATAGAAGGAGGTTTTGGTCATTTGTAGCATCCAAGAATTTTTCATTTATGTAATGTATTGGACGTTTCCCCCTCAAAGTGGTTGATTTATAAGGCGTTGATCTCTCTTTTCTTCTATTTTTGGAGCTGGTTTCACAACAAAAGTGGTATTTTATCACCATGAGAACAAATATTATTTTCTCAAGGATGGGGTGGAGTATATTTTGAGAGCTCATCGCAAAATTATGAATATTTATTTGGTTAATGCATGGCAGGTGAAGAGACTAGTTAATGCAAGTAAAAATTTTGTGCTTCTAACGATCAAGAAAAAGAATGACATGGATTATGAATCTTTTGAAGGTTGTGATGATAAGTTAAAATTTGATTTGTTTGATGTGGTTAGTCATCATGGTGATATGTTCCAGGAATGGGATGGGTTACCTCCCAAGAGGGAAATTCAGCATGAGATTCAGTTGCAACAGGATGTTCCACTTCGAAACATTTGTATGTATCGCATGTCAATTATGGAGAGTTTGGAAATCAAGAAGAAAATTCAAGAATTTTTGAACAAATGTATCATATGCCCATATACATCGTCATGTGCTTCACTAATTTTTTTGGTACCAAAGAAGAATGAGACTTGGCACATGTGTATTGATTTCCGTGCACTGAATAAAATCATGGTAAAGAATTGCTACTCACTCCCATGCATTGATGATTTTCTTGATCAATTGAGGTATTGAAATTATTTCACCAAGTTATACTTACGAAGTGGTTATCATCAAGTTAGAATAGGTTAAGAGGATATATGGAAGACTGCTTTTAAAACTAAACAAGGATTCCTTGAGTGGCTTGTTATGTCTTTCGGTCTTAAAAATGCTCCAAATACTTGCATGAGAGTTATGAATGATGTATTGACATCATTTCTTGATGATTTTTTCATTGTCTACTTAGATTATATTTTTATTTTCAGCAAGTCAAGAGATGAACATGTCATGCATGTGAACAAAGTACTTCATCTCTTGAGAAAAGAACAGTTGTTTTTGGAGATTTCTAAGTGTGAATTTTGCAAGACTTCTCTAGTGTATTTGGGACACATTGTTGGAGGAGGTGAGTTGAATATAGATCCCTCTAAACTTGAGGTCATTATGAATTGGCCCAAGCCCAATACAGTTATAGAAGTAAGAAGATTTTTAGGGGCAACACAGTATTGGAGGAAATTCATTGCTAATTTTTCTTCCATTGCAGCTCCATTGCATGCATTGACTGGTTTTAAAAGAGTCTTCCAATGGGGAGACAAGAAACAAAAATAATTTGATGCTTTGGAACAAAATTTCATTTCAGAACCAGTTTTAGCACTTCCAGATCTTAGACAACCATTTGAGATTGAAACAAATGCTAGTGACTATGCCATCGGAGTGGTTCTCATGCAACATGATAAGCCCATTTCATTTCATTCTGAAATTGTTAATGGAGTTGTAACGAAATATTCCATGTATGACAAAGAGTTATATGCATTGGTACAAATTTTAAATAAATGGAAACACTACTTGATGGGGAAGGAGGCCATTATCCATACTGACCATCAACCATTGTAGTACTTATAATCTCAGTAAAAGTTGCAGTAGTCAAGGCACTTCAGAAGGATGGGATTTCTACAACAATTCCATTTGGTTACACGTATAAAAATGGAATTTAAAATAAGGTAGCTGATATGCTTTTTAGGCCTATTTTAAATTCATCTATCATACTCAAGCATAATTCAGTTTTGCATGAAATTTACATTTAGCAATATGCACATGATAGTGATTTTCAAGATGTGTATGCAAGATTGAGTCAAGGAAACCAAACAGAGGAGTTAGATTACCATGTACATAACAATTTGTTGTATCACTTGGGAAATTTATGTATGCCACAGGGAGAAAGAAACAATATCATAAGGGAAGTGCACATATCATTGATTGCTGGACATTTCAGCGTAAGAAAGACAATAACAAATCTCCAAAGGTATTATTATTGGCCACGCATGATTGATAATGTTTCTCGTTTTATTAGAGGATGTTCTCTATGTGCAGCAAGTAAGCCTAGCAATAGAAAAATTGGATTGTACACTCCACTTTTGGTTCCTTCACATCCTTGGGAGAGTATCTCAATGGATTTTTTAGGTGGTCTTCCTATGTCAAGGAAAGTTCATGATTATTTGTATGTTGCGGTAGATAGGTTCAAAAAAAATGTGTCTTTTGATGCCATCTAAGAAAAAAATTACAGCTGAACAAAAAGCTCATCTTTTCTTTCAAAATGTTTGTGTCCATTTTGGTCTTCTTACTTCTATTGTAAGTGATCGAGATTCTATATTTGTTGGGAATTTTTGGTCTAATTTGTGGGACATGATGGACACTAAGTTGAAGAAAAGTACATCCTTTCATCCACAAACATATGGTCAAACCAAAGTGGTCAATAGGACCTTTATTCATCTTCTTAGAGGTTATTTCAGCAAGTATCCCAAGTTGTGGGATGAATAGTTGCATTACATTCAGCATGCATACAACTGGGCAAAACATTATTTCACAAACACATCACCATTTGAGGCATGTTTTGGTTACTTTCCAAGATCACCTTTGGACTTCATATTTGAGAAATATGTCACTATAGATGGTCATAGGGACATAGATAAGGAAAGAAATTTCATTGAGAAAATTCAGTTCATACATAACACAGTGCAAGAGCAACTTGAAAAGATTCAAAGCAACTACAAGGCAAGGCATGACAAACACCGTGTTGATCGCAAGTTCCAGGTTGGAGATGAGGTTTGGTTGTATATCAACAAAGAAATATTGCAAGGGGAAGGTAAAAATATCAAGCCAATCCATTATGATCCATTTAAAATTCTGGAAAAGATTGGTACTAATGCATTTAAGCTAGATTTGCCTCCTTATATGCAAATATATTCTGTCGTTAATGTTGAGAATTTGAGATTGTTTGAGCCTCCATTGATTGATGATCAAGGAGAGCATGTTCAGGTACCATCAATAGATGATTTATCGCTAGAACACCTTGATGAAATTCAGCAATATATCGTACTTGACAAAAGAATCAGAACTTCAAGAAGAGGGAATGGTTAATATATTAGAGTGTGACTCAAGGGACAAAATCCTTCAAAGGCCAAATGGATGGAGAGTGAAAGGGTGAGGGAGTTGTACCCTCACCTACGAAACAATTAATAGTATATTTTTGCGTCCAAAAGGCTTCTAGTTGGGAGGAATGATTAGGTGCTTAGTATTTAGCTCAAAAAACAAAATTTTCAAAATTTCTCGAAACTAGAATGACAACGTAGAACTTGTCACCAGGATTCCAATGCAACTCATGTCATCAAAATTCGAGTTCGTATGACTAGGTTATGGCCTACTATATGTTTTCTCAAACAGCTAAAAACATTGCAGAATAGTGACAAGTTGCTGACATGGCAGTCCAATTAGCAAAAATGAATCTTCTGTGAATATTCTTCAATTTTCTGCCAATGAGGTTGTGACAAGTGGCACTTTTGAATTCACCAGTTTGGTTTATGTGGGGGTAATTTCCTAATGATATGTAAGGTGGAATTGTGTTATTTATTTATTTATGATATATATATATATATATATATATGGTTTAAATTTAATATTTAAATATAATTAATACGATATATATAATATAATATATATAATATGTTTAACATATAATATAATATATTATATTATATAAATATAAATATATATATACATATACATATACATATATTTATATTTATATTTATATAATATAATATATTATATGTTAAACATATTATATATATCGTATTAATTATATTTAAATATTAAATTTAAACCATATTTCGTTGGGTCCATTAAATACCAAAGTCCACGTTATTATATATGGTAAAATACTTGTGGTAATTGGAGCAGGGTTGGGTTTGAACCCCAGACCTCTACCCCAACAAGCACACACCCTACCAATGGGTTGTAAGAAATATTCATTAAACCTTCCACTTCAACTTACATTTAAACCTTCATGCAATGGACCAGCGGAGCGGCCAACTCCTCAACCATGTAACCATACCCATGACGAGCATTGAGAGCCAAGTGCTAAATGTGGTTATGCGCTAATGACAACAGTTAATAACGCTTCTCTCTAATTAAACACATATTTAAGCACAGTTTATTTTGGCGGAGATTCTGGAGGCTCCCCCAAATCTGGCGAAGGTTCCAAGTTTAGCGGGATTATCTGGCATATATCCAATTTTAGAGGCAGTTTCCCAGGGGAAAATTAAATGAGGCTTATATAGATCACATTTCAACCAATTTTGGAAAATCAATAGTCAATATTAGATTATCTTGGCATTCTAGAGACAATGGTATAGGTTTCAGAGGCTGAAAATGACATCTATATGTGATTTTTCTACAGGGAAGTTCGAGGGAGCCTAGAGCCACCAGGGAAGGAAGTCAAGTCTAGACCAGCCAAAGTCATTTTTTAGTAATTGGAAAATCTTTTTTAGATGATTTGTATGTTCTGAAGTCAATAGAATATGTTTCAGGAGAATTTGAATAATGCACATAGCACTTTTTCAAAATTTTAGCTAATACAAGAGGCCCAAGCGATGGAAGTGGGACCAAGGAGATGTAGCCTAGGAGGGGTGAACTTGTTCATCAAAAAATTGTGTCAATGGCTATGTTTATGGTTTTTTGTACATTTTTATGTTTTTTTTTTCGATTCTTACTTATGTTTTTTATTTGTCATTAATTTCAACATAAAACACAAGACAATTTCCTGTTTTGATACTCACTTGCACCAAGGAAACTAAAGCACCTGAAAACAAATGATATAATTTACAAGCCTTATTCGCACAGTCAAAGGAACTATGGGTATGTTATAATCAAGGGTTATTGGATTTAGGATTTATGAATGCTTTAACATATATATATATATACATATATATATATATATATATATATATATATATATATATATATATATATATATATATATATATATATATATATATATATATATATATATATATATATATATATATATATATATATATATATATATATTGTAACATTGAAAGGAATATAATGAAAAATCAATCTATAGTCTTGGTTATGGGATCCGAGGGAAAATATCTGTGTATATTTGTTTTATGTTCTTACCATTGTTTATTTTCCTATTTTAAGAATTCATTTGTAGTTAATTTATGTATAGGGTTAAAACCTACACATCCAAGGTAGAATAAAGTTAGTTTTCCATAATTCCTTTTGATTTTAGGAAGATTGGAAATGTGAAGAGTTTATGGCATAGGAAACCATGCACATTTTGTGGGTTATCTAATAATTGTGTTTCCAAGTGTTGGAAGAGAAGAACTTTGTACAGGAAAGTGATGGCCACGAGGAAGGAGGCAATGTATGGAAAAATTATTCAAAGCTTTCGTGATGAAAAAAAATTGAAATGATCTTGTTGAAACTGCAAGAGAGATGTCCATGACAGAGAACACTGTTGGAAGCTACACCCTGAACAGAAGCGTAAGAAGTTCCAAGAACAAAAAACAAAGTGAAAGGGAAAGCAAGAAGTTGATCAAAGAACATAGAATAATCATTGATCGCACTGCAAACATTAGACTCATATTTTAGCAGTGGGAATGAGAAGTGAAAGCCTCACACTCATGTCTAAAAAACTTGATATGAAGAAATAAAGCGAGATGGTGGGAGCAAGTAGAGCTGACCATGCTAGGATTCAAGAGACAACAACACTGCGACATGAGGTGTTGCCATGCATACCTAGAAATAAGGGTAAACATATTGGTTTGTTTACATTAGCAAATTGTTCTTATTATATCTATTGATGTCTTGTATATGGGTTTTGGGGAAAGAAATGAAAAAATAAAGATCTAGAAACATGCAGACAACTAACAATGTGTTTTCAATTGTGATGGTGGTTTTACAACTAATTATAATGAGACAAGTGCATAGGACACAATGACTTGGTGATACAAGAGAGGTGGAGGATCAATGTCTTCACATCAAAACCAAGAAAAGCCTTTTGGTGGTCCCAAAGTTCTTAGTGGGGAGGAATGATCTGAAATGATCAAGAAATGATCTGGATTGATCTAAAAGGGAAAAAGCGACAAAAATTCAAAGTCATCAAATTCATGTGAATCCCATTCCATCATGTAGAGCTCAAAAAAAATCCAACACAACATGAAGAGGAAAAATCTAACTTTGAATGCAAAATTTATTAAACGTAAAAGTTAAGGTCAAATAATATCAAAGTCAAAGTCAAATCGGTTAAAGTCAATGGTCAAATCATGGTTCTAGGTAGTCAAAGGTCATTGTTCTAACTACCACATGGCATCAGGAGAGAGCGGCAAGTGAAATTTTCTAATTGGAACAGGAGGACCAATGTGGTGTTTGCATGTGGTAGTTTCTTGTTGGTTTAATATAGACCAACCCCAAGGCGACATGTTGCCTTTACAGATTCGTCAAATTTATTATTAGGAAAATGATGGACTAGATGGGATTCGATACCAAAATATGTGCTCTACAAACTCTACAACTTATCGTTGGGCTACGATTGTGGCTAGTTTAATATACTCTACCAATTATATTTGAAGTGGTTATGATATCGCTTGGCATGATAAAAAATATATGGATCCTGCCATTGTTAGCGACTCCTCCATATACACCAATGCTCCAACCTTCGCCATCACAACCTCCGCCAAATAATTCTATGGTCAACACATAATAATCCACCAAATAACATTATGAAACGGGTTAATGAGGGTGTTATATATTAAATATGTGACATATTTTCTTAAAATCCATGAATTTTAATTAACGTGGATTTTTAATGTAGAGTGGAGGATTATTATTATATGGAGGGATAAGGTTTAAATATTTTGATGATACGTGGGATTTCAGATAAGTTTAAAAGGTATGGAGATATGGTGGGATATGGTATAACACTATATCATATTTAAAATTTTATTTTTATATATGGATACCATGTCACATTCAATCAGCGGGGATGTCGGGATTTGACCCCTTGACCTCTCACATTTTAAAATAAAACAATACTAATGAGCCACAAACTTACAAGTTTATTTTTATGCAACAAGTAGGATTTTTATGCAGATAAGGGTAGCGAGACAACAAAACTTTGGAGGCTCATTCTGGGAGTTATAAGAGGATTTTTTGAGAGCCAAAAGTTGTGTTGGATTCTTTAGGTTGAGCAGAACATAGCAGGACCAATTAGGAGTCATGTTATGTAAAAAAAAATGTAATTTTATGGCTTTTATTAATTAATAAAGACACCTCCCCACTGAAGAACGGGCCAAAAGATATAGGGTTTGAGATAACCAAATTTTGTTGTCAACTTATTGGTGTCATTTTCTCTTATGTGTTTTGTTATTTCTATTTAGTTGCTGCAATTTCCTTTCAATTTTCCTATATCATTTAAGTTGAGATTTTTTTAGCAATGGTTGTAAATAGATGCAAACACTTTTAACAAAAATAACAAAGCAAGTATCAATTTCAATCACGATTTCATATCAAGTGGTATGAGAGCAGTTATTGATATCTTGGTTTTTGAGTATGCATGATCACGATGTGAAGAATAATTTTTGAAAGTATACATGGCTAAAGCCTTGAAATGAGGAATGTTGTAGGAGTTGGAGGACATTAACCATGGTCTTCAAATGGAAAATGCAGAGCTCAAGAATTTTTTCAAAGTTGTAAAAGACGAGAAGTGAACATTATGTCTTGAGCTGCATAAGGAAAAGAAAGAGAAAGTTGGAGAAACTTATGATATACCTCTTGTAAACAGAAATCAAGAGATGTGTGTGCATTTAGAGAATACATCATATGTACCATCTACTGGAGATCAAGTCAAGGAAACCTCCTATGCGCTATCTACTGCAGGAGAACAGTAAGAATCCTCATCTGGAAGTAAGGCATGCGAGATGTGAGGTGGATGAATGAACAAAAGATATTCATGACATGCAAGTGGCAGAGATGATCATCCAAGGTATAATAAATTTAGTTTTTCCAGCATTCCTTTTTATTTTAGGAATATTGGCAATGTGAAGAGTTTATATCGTAATAAACCATGCACTTTTTGTGGGTTGTATAACCATTTCATTTTCAAGTCCTCAAAGAGAATATATTTATATATGATGATGATGGTCATGGGGAAGGAGGAAAAGTATAAAGGAACTATTCAAATATTTCGTGACGAGAAGAAATATCTGAAACGATCTTTCTCATACTACAAAAATGATAGCCATGACAAAGAACATTGTTGGAAGCTACACCCTAAATGAAAGCTTAAGCAATACCAAGAATGAAAAAGGAAGCGAACGGGAAAGGAGGATGAGGATAAAATAGCACAACAAAATCATGGATCTGAGTCTAGTCATGAGACTTGTATTTTATCAATGGGAATCAGAAGTGAGATCTTCGCACTCATGTCTACAAAAGTGAGCAAAGAATTTGATCAGTAGCAAGAAAGAAAGTTGGTGGCAGCAGGTAGATCCGACCATGCTATTGTTCAAGAGAAAACAAAACTGCAACATGAGGTGTTTCCATGAAGACCTGAAAAGAAGGGTAAATATATTGGTTTATTTACATTTGCATATTTGTTCTTATTATTTCTATTGATGTGTTGTACATGGGTTGTGGAAAAATAAATGAAAACATAAACATGTGGAAAGATGCAAACAACTAACAATGTGCTTTTTGTTGTGATGGTGGTTTTAAAACTGATTGTGATGAGACAGGTGCACATGAAAAAATGGCTTGGTGATATAGGACAAGTGGAGGAGCATTCTCTTGACGTCAAAACCAAGTAAAGCCTTTTGGTGGTCCAGAAGGTCTTAATGGTGAGGAAAGATATGAATTGATAAAGAAATGATCCAAATTGATCTAAAAGGGATTAATGGCCAAAAATTCAAAGTCATCAAATTTTAGCGAAACCCATTCCATTAAGTAGAGTTATAAAAAATTATTTTAGTGTCAACTTGAATGGGAAAAATATGACTACGGATGCAACAGTTATTAAAGGTCAAAGAATGTCAAAGTCAACGTGAAATAAGTTAAATTCAACAATCAAATCACAGTTTCAGGAATTCAATGGTCATGGCTTCGATAGCCACATGGCATCAAAAGAGAGTGTTAAGTGGTAGTTTTTTATTCGAGAGGAAGAACCAATGTGACGATGACAAGTGGTATTTTCTAGTTTGTTTAATATAAACCAACTACAAGGTGACACATTTCCTTTATGGATTGGTCAAAATTATTATTATAAAACCGACAGATTTAATGAAATTCGATCCCAAAACCTGAGTTCTATAATCAATCCACACACCAAATCAATCACTCAATATTCTCACAAAATTATTTATCAAAATATCCTCAATAATATGCAAACAATACTTTGGAAAAATACCATGGACACATTTACCATAGTAAAATTCAAACCATTACTGCGAGTCATTACCATTTTTATTCCAATACCATGGACCTTTGTACCATGGTAATCTCCAGGTCAATACCATGGACCCCTCTACCATGGTAATCTCATGTGCCAACCTATGCCACATACATATCAAAACCAATAGAAATAATCTACATATAAGAAACTAACATGAGAAAAAGCCTAACCACCTCAACACAAACAACTCAACGACTGTCACAAGCCAAAGCATAACTTTTCAGTAAGTCACATGGATAAAATCATCAATTGTCACAAGAAAAACTGCTCCAGAACAATCTTTCACACTCATATACACTCAATCCAACTACAACACATGTCGAGTTTAACATCAATGCCAACCATCAAACACTACAACATAACACATGCATCAACAATGCACCTTCAATACAAAACCAATGCCAACAATCTCCCCTTTTGGGATTGATGGAAACCCTAGCTGAACCATTCATTTGACACATACCTTTGAAACATATCTCCTCATCACTCCCCCTTTGACATAAATGGAAAAGGGCTCACCTCAACAATAATGGAACTAAGGAAAACTCCCCCTAAACAATATATAGTCCAAGTAGCAGCAACCATACATCACTTATTCCTCATATAAAATCCATCGACATCATATACTCTAAACAAAAGAAGTAATAACATGAGCATCAAAAATAATATAATATGAGCAGCACTTGATCCATCAACATCACCAGCAATGGTAACAAAATAAATTTGATAACCATCATAAAGCAGTACAATCCTACATCCATCATCAATAAAATGATGTTGGAAACAACAACGACAACCTTTGAGAAAGAAACATACCATAATCAATACCCAAAATACATCATAAGCAGTAAAAAATGGATGTAGTAGAAACCTCAATTAACAACTCCAACATCATATCATAACCATCAACAATAATATATAGTGAATAACAAACACATCATAAACCATAGCAGCAACAACCTCGCTCTGAATAATGCACAATAGTTGTAAACATGATCATCCTCAAGAAACAACATAATATCAACCTAGTCAGCAAGTACATGCAACACATGCTCCTCCTTAGCATCATAATGATGCAGGAGCATAAGGGGCATTTTTTTAATTTTGTAAATATGTTAAAAGGGGGTGTGATAAATTTTAATATTTTATTAATTAATTTGAATAAAATAGGAGAAGGTGAGGACTTTTGTAAATATATTTTTATTTAATAAAAGGATATGAGGGAATTTAATTAGTTGAAGGATTTTAGGGATAAAGATCTATCCTTTAGGGATGTTGAGAGATTTAGGGGTTTGTTGAGGAATTGAAGGGATTGAGCATTTAATTTAATGATTTTTTAAATTGTATAAATAGGAGGGGGTTTTGAGAGAAAAAGACATTGAGATTGTGAGAGAGAGTGGTAGAGAGCTGGTTTTGAACAGCCAAGGCTGTAAGCCTCTGGCAATTTGTAAGGGCCAAGAACGTTGAATATTTGGCCAAGAAGATCAGTTTGTAAGTATGTTAATTTTTATGAAAGTGTGATTTTGAGTTATGCGCCTTAATGGACTGGTTTATGTATGGTTAAATTCTGCATAAGTGAGCTTTCGAATGTTGGTTATGATTTGAGAGTGTTAAATTTGTGATTAAGAGTTAAATCATGCGCCTTAGCTGAGTCTCTATGAGTGATTGAAATCTAGAATAAAGAAGTGAATTTGTGAAACTGTAGTAAAAGACTTGCTGACATCGATTTGTGGAAATCGATAATCATTGGTGTTGAAACTCCAAAGTGGAAATTTAATTGAAGTTGTGGAATTGGCATGAGTGATGAACGTTGGACGCTGTTCTTAGAATGATCAACGCATGAAACACTGTTCAATTTAATTTGTATATTGTTAATGAAACATGGGATAATTGCAGACTAGAGTAGTTTGTAATAGCAGGTTGCAAATTGTTGAATTGATTATATGGGAGGCGCCATCATTTTAAGAGGAATCTGATTGAACTGATGTATAAGATTGCAAATCAATATTTGAAATGGGGTTTTGTGAGTTTAAATTCAGGTACAAGGAATGATAAGGTGCGATCTCTTTTCAGAAATGCTTGCAGTGTAACGCATTTGCATTTGAAATCTAGTTGTAAACTGCTGAATGGACATAAATGCGTTGGATTGTTAAATTCACACTGTCAAAACTCAAATTCGTTTGCAGAGGAGTAAACGCAGAGAACTGTGAAGTCAAATTGTAGATGGAACTTGTGTGCGGATAGTCATTGGAAAAATTAACAAATTAAAATCTGGCAAATTGCTGAAACTACAATTGGGAATGCAGAAGAAATCGTGGTGAATCCGGGGTAAAATTCCAGATCTGTTTATATGTATGTTAAATGTCTGACATTGACTTTTAATGTAATATAGAAGAAAGCGTTGAGGATTTTGGTTCGTGTGGAAGATTTGGTTACATACAGCAATTGTAGAATCGCTCAAGGAGTTCAGCTGTCGAATATAAACCAATGGATATGTTGAGGAGAGTTAGACGCAAAGTTAAAAGCGATATAAGGGTAATTTAACGTGTGAGCAATTGTTGCAATAAAAAAATATCGATTGGTATCAATAGTAAGAGCGCTGGAATAGTTACATTGTTCTGATTTTAAAATACAATTTTAAGAGCATATGTGAAACCAGATTGTAGTGAAAGTCTGCTATTGAGACTCTGGAAAGGGTCTTATATGAAATGCGTTGTGGTAACTTCAGAAAACTGGGAAATGACTCTGTATTTTTTAGTTGATGATACAATGTCAAGTTGAAATAAAATATGAGTGCATTTGTTGGATTGATCTTTAAATCTGATCTTGAAGGCGCATGTGAAATATCTGGTTTGAATGATGAAGTGGAAATGCAGATTGAAGTTTTGAGATGATATTGAATAATGTTTGCATGTAAACTGGAATTGTAAATGCGCATTGTATTTTGGGATGAAAGAATGTTGGCATTGATATGGTTTTCAAAATCATTTGAATATTATGAAATTGCTTGAAGGTGAGTGGATGCAGATTGATATTATATGAGATGGTGTTAAATTATTTTGAGCCTTACATTGGAAAGATTCCGCAGGTTGAATGATGGTGTGAATTTGCCAGTAGATTGAGGATTTTGATTTGGGTAAAAGTTTAAGATGCATTCTTATATACATGGTTATTGAAGATCCTGGGATTTGCAGGCCTTGCCTGCGTCACATAACATCAAGTAGCAGTAGCATAGTTTATCATTAATATGATATTTATATACTCGCTGCAACAAAACCATGCATCGGTTCCATCTGTGCCAATATCAATCTCAAGACAAAAACAATTTCTCATGACTATCATCATCATCCTCTGACTAAATGGAGAATAGAAAAAATATTCTGACCAATACGCATTGATCTCACCAAAGGTATAGTGGAAATCCATACATAAAGATAAGGAAAATAATCAACACAAGCACCATTCATACATCAAATATAATTGATCAACAACCATCTACTAGAGAATCACGATCATCAACCTACAAGAAATGCCTTCTTGATGAAGGTTATACTTCAAGAACCAAAAGACTGACTCTACATAACATGAGTAGGATATACATTAGCTCATGGTTGTAACAATCAATTGGAATTAATGACTCTATGGACCCAATCTCTCCAACCAATGACTTCACATGACCATAAAATTGTGTAGATATGTTACAGGTCCTCATGAACATAACATCAAATGATGAAGTACAATATTAAACTTTGTGACTATCACCATGATGCTTAAAATTTTCAAAACATGACCAAGGGTCAAGATTCTCTCCAATACATACTCAGTTAAACCCCTTGACTAAAAGCATGGTGAATAACCAACAATATGTAAATATCATCATGCACATAACCATCCATGTGCACAAAGTAGATCCATCTGTAACAAGGCACCATCTTGTAACAACAAATGATGTAACGATAGTTGTAACAAATCAACATGAAATATGTAATAATGTGTAGTAGTAGTATATAACCATGACATAACATAAGTGGCATAAAACTCCAATCTATAGTAGCAACATCTAGCACATAAATATAGCTCATGAACTTGCAACAATAATATATGACTACCATCTCACATAATCTAAAATACACCAACCAACATATATAATATAGTAGCGGAAACAAACATCTCAACAATATGTGCACTATTTTCTGCAGAAAACAATCATTATCTCAAGGTAACATCATATCATGTGACTAGTAAACACCAATCCACATATGCATAATTCCAAAAATTAAGCAATAAAAAGTAATCTTCAACTTGGAGCAACACTAAACTTGTAGAAGCAAATTTATCAATAGCAAGATCAACAATGATGAATCATAAAGAGATATACTAAATGCAACATAGGCCAAGTAACAAAAACCAGTATCCTCAATGGCCAATGTTAGATAAATGTATAATCATGAGAAACATAGAAACCTCCAAATTCTCTTCCATATTGCAAATCTAAGCTCCAACTCATAGTCAAATATTCCAACTAAACAATCATTGGGATAAGAAGCGATGATTTATCGTTGGAATTTCTAGAGAAATGAAGATGAATCAAGAAATATCGGGACATGATTATTGTGCAAAAAGGAAAGCATTAGTCTTCTAATGTGATTTTTTCTTAAAATAGACTTGGATTTAGAGAAACCTAAGGTTCTTCGAAGGAAATTTTCTTATATTTTCTGTTGTGGTCGGTTTGAAATTTTCCTCAAACAAACAATCAGATTCGATTTGCTTCTAATTGGATGTTGATGAAAGATATTTCTCCCTTCTTCTTCTTTTTTTACTTCTCAAAATTGTAATCATTTAATTGTTTATTTTTGCAAGTGATTTATCATTATTTCATACGCAAAAAAAATAAAAAATAAAAATAAAAATAAAAAATAAAATAAAATAAAATCAGTATATTTAAACCATATCATGCTCTTATTTAAAAAATGATCACCAAAAAAGAATGTCAAATCTAATGATTCCATTTGAAAAAACTTCCTTTTAGGAGCTACACCTTCATCTATGCAACCTTTTCCTCAAGTTCCTCATGATCAAGTCAATTTGGCCTCAATTTTCTTCTTTCTCTTTCTTCTTCAAAACTTGATGTACCACTTTCTATTCATATCTTATTCTAGTTTACTTTTCCTCCTCCAAATTATTCTTTGATGACTAGATCCCTTAAAAGCTGTAGGAAATAAACAATCTTTGTATCTATGGCCTAAGTTATCACCAATATAAAATCTAATGTGCCCATGAAATGGTGTAAATGGCATATTTTTACAGTGAATACCTTTATTCCAAAAATCATTACATAAAAAATAATAGCCATGAAAGACATTTTTGTACCTAAAGAAAAATGTGGATGATTCTGATTCTCCTTCTTCAACATTGTATTTTTCTTGTAGTCATTCCTCTTCTTGCTTTTGAAATTTTCTACAATGTGCCCTAACTTTTAACAACTAAAACACATTTTATTTCTCAAACGCTTCCTAGTCTCCTTCTTCACCTTCCGATTTTGATGATTATTTTATTTAATTTTTATGGTAAATTTTGCCTCGGGCTTTTCGAGCGTTGTTTATTTAGATCCAAAACTAGATCTTCTCTCTTTCATTTCTATTTGTAGCTTCTTACAATGGTTTATATGATTCTTAACACGATTCTCAATCTCATCCTCATTCATCTTTTCCTTCTCTAAATGATTTTTTAAATCAAAAATTTCTTCCTTGAATGCATGCTCTCTTACCTCAAGAATATGGATCAATTTCTTCAAATGTTTATTTTCCAATGTGAGCTTCTCTCAAGCGATCAAGCTTCACTGTGAGAAACCTGCTCTCATACCATTTGTTGGAAATGAGCTCTGTATTGAGAGGGGGGGTGAATCAGTAGTACAATCATTTATTATCATTTTAAATTTTTTTATCAAAACAACCAAGAATTAGCAACCATCACCTAACATATGAAAAAAAGAGAAAATAAACATGTAAAAGCACCATGAAAAATATCATAAACATGCACATAAATGGACACAATTTTTCTGGTGTAAAACCATCTCTAGGGAAAAAAGCCACCCGTTGTTGTTGCTCCTCAAATATTCTATTATGTTGAACATATTTTTACATAGAGGATATACCACCTAGTAGATGGAAGACTCAACTACTAAGATAGTATGCTAGCAACAATAGTTGCAATGACTCTTCTCTCACGACTCTACGAATGACCATTCGTTGGAAGCCCCCACGACCAATGAGCCTATGCTAACAACATTTTATAGTGGATAAATATGCTTCATGTAATGATATGTATGCTAAAAAGAACCCACCTTATCTACACATTTTCTACTATGAGTCTAAATTCCCTTGAAACCTCCATGTGAACCATGTTTCATTCATTTTCAAACTGGGCTCTCAAACCTGCTCAACATGAGCAACCCAACAATTACTTTGATATACATATAAAAATAAGAAATTGATACACACATAACTCAACACAAATACATATGTATAATTATCTATGAAAAATTACAATAGAACTCACTCACTCCATCCACACACTCACACTCTCAATCAATCCACACACCAAATCAATCACTCAATATTCTCACAAAAGTATATATCAAAATATCCTCAATAATCTCCAAACAATACCTTGGCAAAACACCATGTGTATCCCAATACCATGGACACATGTAGCATAGTAATCTTCAAACCAATACCACGAGGCATTACAATGGTTATGCCAATACCATGGACCCTTGTACCATGGTAATATCCAGGTACATACCATGGTTATGCCAATACCATGGACCTTTGTACCATGGTAATCTCTAGGTCAGTAACACAGGTAAATACCAATACTATGGATCATTGTACCATTGTAGTATCCAAGCCAATACCATAATCAAATACCATGGTAATACCAATACCTGCAATGCCAATACTAAGTGTCAACCTGGACCACACACATAAGTGATGCCAAGGTAATGGAAATTCCAATAATACATGTACCATCATAATCTCATGTGGCAACATGTTCCAAAGACATAAAAAAACCAATAACAATCATCTATATATAACCAATTGACATGAGCAAAATCCTAACCATCTTAATACAAACAATTGCACAACTATCACAAGCAAAAGCACAACTTTTCAATTAAGCATATGCATAAACTCATCAACTATAATAAGCGGAACTGTTTTAGAACCATCTTTCACACTCATGGACACTCAATTCAATTGCAACACATGCCCAGGTTGTCATCAATTCTAACCATCAAACACTACAACATAACACCTGCATCATCAATTCACCCCCAATACAACATCAATGCTAACAACAACTTATCGTTGGGATACAATTTTGGTTTGTTTAATATACTCTGTCAATTATATTTGAAGTGGTTACAATATCACTTTGCATAAGAAAAAGGAGGCAAATCCCACCATTATTAGCGGCTTCGCCGTATTCACCAACACTCCAACCATTATACAACCTCAGAAATCCTAACATTTGTCAATGAATTCTATGGTAAACACATAATAATCCACCAGATAACATTAGGATATGGGTTAATGTGGTTGGTATATATTTAATATGTGACATATTTTATTAAAAGCCACGAATTTTAATTAACGTGGCTTTTGTAATGTAGAGTGGAGTATTATTATAATATGGAGGGATAATGTTAAAATATTTTGATGATACGTGGGATTCAGATAAGGTTAGAAGGTATGGACATATGGTTGGATATGGTATAACACCATATCATATTTAAAAATTTCATTACTTTTTGACAAGATTGATGGTATATCTTTTAGCTGTTTTGAAACAATCTACACATGCCGAGCAGTAAGTGAAACCTAGAGGAAATAACTTGCAGTGTGTCTATCAACGTTTTTGACACAGAAAAATAGGTCAGCTAAAGACAACTATAGGAAAATATTGGCAAGATTTTTTCATCATTTTTGTGACAGACGAAATAGAGATTGTTGATATCTCTATTGTCAACAAATATTCAAAATAAATGACCTCTAGAAATTTAGCAGTTACAAATAATAACATAAAATTAGTAATGTGGACAAGCTGCATGTCAGTAATATTTCTAGGGAAATCAAAAGAACATCGTGGATCATTTTCAGAGCGATCTGTTTTTTAGAAACAAGGAAGATCAGATTCAAAGGGACTTGGTCTATTTTCAAACTATGTAGTTAATCAAATCACTTTATTTTTTCGTAGATTTAAGAAGATTTACCTATAGATTTTCCAAAAAAAATTGGATATTTCTGAGTCTATCTTTAGTGCATTAAATTAAAGATATTTTTAAATATCTAGAGTATTGTAAATATGAAGTTTCTATTATCTTTCAATTTTTTTTGTGTAAGCTCTATAAAGACATTTTATGAGTAATCAGAAAGGATTGGTTTTTGATTGAAAAACACTCATAGTCTAAATATATTTGAGAAATATTAGATGTATTTACAGTGTTTAATGAGAAGCTCATATAAAATTCATGAGTTTTTTTTTTCCTTTTCATTATTTTATCTGTAATTTAGTTGTTCTCTTTCATGTCTTACGATGCTAGTTTATGAGATTGGATTTCACTAATGCTCCTATCTTTAAATTAACATTCATTAATACTTGTTTCTCTAAGTCTTTATAAACTATGTTTTTCCTAGTATATATTTCTTCTGAATCTTTCAAACAGTCAAAGGACATGACTCCCATGCTTTGTGCCATTTTCTCATTAGATCTGTAATTCCATTTACTCAATAGCTCGCCTCCATGCACAATAGTGGGTTTTGAACATCAGCCAACCATTTCATACCTAAACCAAAAATCTGGCCAACTAAACTCAATTTTAGAAGCCTTCTACTACAGTGACCATAGGGTAGTTGAGTTTTTCGAAGAAATCACCCTCTAGGTTGAAGGGCTAGCTTCAACCTAAAAGAGGTTTTGTGGTTACCTTACGGATTTTACCTGCAGCCAGGGACTTCCCTAAGTGATAATAGGTGCAGTGTTTTTGTTTTTTATTATTGAAAGTATCTCTATTGATTGTTTGAGATTGATAATTTTTTGGTTGATTTGATCCTATCACAATGAATAACCACATTGCAGAAGCATACATGAATGATAGAATAAAGATCAATGGGTCAAATTACACCAATTGGAAGTTCAAATTGCAATCATTTCTCTAGGGTTCGAGTGTGTGAGCAATTGAAAATGGGGACGAAGAAAATTTGACTACAACTAGAGGTGAAACAACTGCAACAATTCAAGATTGGGAAAAGAGGGAAAACAAAGCGAAGGTTTTGTTAAAAATTTCAGTGAAAGACAACATCATCCTTAACATTAGAGAGTGAAAAACTACCAATGATATTTGGGTGACTCTCAAGGATCTGTATGAGACAAAGAATACAAATTGAGTATTTTTCTTGAAGATTAAAATTATCTCCATCAGGATGGAGGAGAATGAATCCGTTGTTGCATTCATCTCTCGGATCAAAGAGCTGAAAGTCAAGATGGGCAGCATAGGGGAGAAAGTGTCCAACATTTTTCTTGTCATGATTACCTTCAATGGTATAACTGATGATTATTAGATGCTTGTTACAGGTCTGGCAGGGAGGGATAAAGATCCCACCTTTGAACAGCTGACAAGGATTTTGATGCAGGAAGAATAGAGGTGGATGAATTTGAAGCCTTAGAATGCAGATCTAGCATTGATGGCGAAGAAAAAGCCTTTAAAAAGGAAACTAGGATGAGTATAGAAAGTGACTCATAAACCACAGAAAAAATATATTTCAAGATATGTCTTCGACGAGAAATGATTTAGGAGTCAAGTGTTTTTACTGTGGTAAAACTGGTCACATTGCAAAAAATTATTATAAAAAGAAGACTGATGAAACCTAACACAGACAAAAGAGGCATGTAGTGCACTTTAATGGTGGAGATTAGAATCATGATCTCAAACTCTTTGTGTCCTATTTTGCTCTATCTACTAAAAATGATGAGACTGAAACTTGGTTTGTGGATTCTAGAGTATTCACACATATGACAGGTAATAAGAACTGGTTTGAAAGTTTTAAAGAGACCAACAGTAGTGCTAACATCTACCTTGGTGATGACAAAACATACTAGATTAAAGGGTATGGAGATATTCCTGTGATATTTCCTAATGGTAATATTAGGCGCATCTAGAATGTCATGTACATACCTGGTATTAAAAATAATTTGATCAATTTCTATATGAGTGCAGATCATAACTTGAAGGTAGAATTTTAAAAAACCTATTGTGTCATAAAGGATTTGTTGGATCACCAGAAACCACTTGCATCAGGAATATGAGTTGGAGGCATGTATAAGTTGAATTTTATAAGCATGCCACATCAATATTTAACTTCAACAACTTTGACAACAGATAACCTTTGGCATCAAATATTTCGAAACACCAATATGCAAGACCTATTACTGCTACAAAAACAAGGTATGGTTTAATGGTATTCCTATTTTAAAAAATTCACATGTTTAATGTGAAGGATGTGCACTTGGAGAGATGCAAAGGGATTAATTTCCCTCAAATTTAAATAGGAGAAAGAGATATATACTTGAACTTGTGCACACTGATATATGTGGATCGATGTAAACAAGGTCCTTAGGTAGAGCTTCTTCTTCTTCTTCTTTTATGATTGCACAAGATATACCTGGGTATATTTTCTCAGGAAGAAAAGTCATACTCTAAATATTTTAAGGAATTCAGAAGTATGGTTGAAAATTAGACAGGGAATGTCATCAAAATTCTTCACTCAAATCAGGGGGGGATACAGGTTTCAAAACTTCATCAAATATTGCAAGGATCATGGGATAATTCAAAAATTTACAATACCCCACACTCCACAACAGAATGGGGTTGCAGAGAGGAAGAACTAAACTCTGGTGGAGTGTGCACACAAAATGTTGAAAGGTAAGAACCTATATAATGTCTTTTGAGCAGAAGCTATTGATACTGAAGTATATTTAAAGAATATAAGTATAACTATGTGTCTTGATCACAAGACTCCATTTGAGGCCTTATATGGTTTTAAGCCTACAGTCAAACATTTGAGATTATTTGGCTCAAAAGCGTTTGCACATATTCCTAAGGAGGATAGGAAGAAATTGGATTCTAAAGCCATAGAATGCATACTTCTAGGGTATTTTTCTAAGTTTAAAACATATAATTTTTTTAATACATCTACTCACAAGGTATTTGCGAGTAGAGATGTTATCTTCCATGAATAGGTTGATGAAGGAAGTAGAGACAAAAGCTATGAGGAGTGTCACATGCCTTTACCGATTGAAGATAGAAATGATGAAGTTAAAGATAGCCATGTGCAGCAGCAAGAAAAAGAATAATCTAGCAATGCAAGTACAGTCAGCAATCCAAATCCACTAAGGAGTGAGCAAGACATATTTGAGGCAAGTCGGCTACCAAGGATATCAGGTAGGCATACTCACTTACCAACAAGGTATAGAGGCTATGCTCTTATGACCAATATTTTAAATTTTTTTATGTCCTTAAATTATAATGAAGCAAGTGAATATGATGAATGGAGGGCAGCTATGAAAGAAGATTATTGAGTCAATAATTAAAAACAAAACCTAGGAATTAGTTAAACTGTCATAAGGAAAAGAGCCCATAAGTTGTAAATGGTTATATAAACCTAAGTTCAAAGCAAATGGTAGTGTAGACAAGTATGAAGCTAGGTTGGTAGCCACAGAGTATTCACAGAGAGAAGGAATTGATTATGAGGATATTTTTTCTCCTGTAGCAAAGTTAAATACCATTAGAATGTTAATAGCTCTAGCTACTAAGTACCATTAGAGTTTACACTAGCTAGATGTGAAATCTTCTTTTCTAAATCGATAACTGAAGGAAGAGGTATACTTAATATGGGAAGGAACATTTGGTATGTAAATTAATCAAAGCATTATATGGTTTGAAATAGGCACCCAAATATTGTTATGAAAAGATGGACTCTTTCTTCTTGCAGAATGGTTATAACAGGAGTAAAAATTACCCAAATTTGTATATTGTGTTTGATTTAAAGGGGAAAATTGTTTTGATTTCTTTATATGTTGATGATTTGATTATGACTGGAAATACAATGTTGATGAATTGATTAATGAAATCAAAGTGCAGATGTCACAGGTTTTTGAAATGAAAGACCTTAGAGAATCACATTATTGTTTGGGCCTTGAAGTCTGGAGGGATTCTGACTAGACCTTTCTCACTCAAGGAAAGTATGTGAGGGGATTATTGAATAAATTTAGAATGGATCATTGTAAATCAGACATAGTACCTTTACAACAGAATGTTAAACTACAGAATGACGATGGTTCTAAATCAGTGGATGCTACACTATATAAACAACTAGTTGGAAGTCTGATTTACTTTACTACAACTAGACCTGACTTAGCTTTTTTAGTCAGTGTGTTGAGCCAGTTTATGTCAAAACCTCTTGAGAATAGTTGGCTGGCAGAAAAAGGCATCTTAAGGTATCTTCAAGGAATCTTAGGCTTTGGCATTAAATATACTAATTATTTTGGTGTTAAATTGACAGGCTATTTAGATTCATATTGGGCTGGAAATCTTAATGATAGAAGATCCATAACAGATTATGATTTCAGGATTGGGTCCGAGTTCATTTCTTGGAGCAGCAAGATGCAGAGTATTGTATACTTATCTTCAGTAGAAGTAGAGTATCAAGTTGTATGTGCAGCCATTTGTGAGGTAATTTGGTTGAGGAGACTTCTTCATGATATTGGAAAAGAGAAAAAATATCCTACATTGACTAAATGTGACAACCAAAGTTCAATCGAGTTGGGAAAAAACCTTGTGTTTCATAAAAACAGAAAAAATATTGATACTCGGTTTCACTTTGTTAGAGAAAAGGTTCAACCTAAAGAAATTTTCGTTGAATATTGTAATACCTATGAGAATGCAACAAATATCTTCACCAAGCCCCTTCGGAGGATTAAATTTGAATTGTTTAGGGAGATGTTAGGTGTGTAAGTGAACCCTTTCTCCATTAAGGGGGAGAGTTGAAAATAATGGAGAATATGTATTATAGGAGAGAGTTTATTTCATAGTTGTGTGTTTGTCCTAGAATAGGATTAGTTCCTATTTTCTAATAGTCAGTTCAAATCTACCTAAAATGATGTAAACTTACATATTTGTGATCTTATGATTACTTGAATATAGCCTTCTATTTGAGCAGTCTCCAAGTGCAACTTTCTCAGCTATGAGCTTCCAGTTTCATAATATAAGTTGTATCTTCCATTTTTTACAAGACATGAATGTTTTTTTGAAAGATTTTGAATACAATAATTCTGACATGTCTGATATTACTTTGATTTTGTCAGAAATATATGTTGATATCTTCAAAATTTGATTCTCAAAAACATATGATTCATAAACAAAAATTTTACTGATACTTTATCAAACTATTAACTACATAGGATGAAAACAAAACACTAATATAAAACCATCTCAATATCATCCCAAGCAATAAATATTTTTTTCCCAAAACCTAGTTACCCAATGTAAAAATATTTGACTAAGGTGAAAATACCTTCATGCCAATAGTTTTATGAATGTGTATTTAAAAATCACTATCTATCACCACAAATAATTTGAAAGGGCATGGAAAAGTGATAACCCCTAACGACTAATCTCATTAATCTCGATTGTGATAAACTTTACTATTCTTCGAAAAATAAAAGACAACTTCAAATTTATTAAAAAATAAATTTTAAATTTGGTATGTTCCATACACGACTTAATTAGATGGACGGAAAATGTTAATGTACAAATTGGAAGTTTCATATTTTTCCAATTCAGAATCAAACAGATCAAGTGCATACCGTTACACAAGTGCGTTCAAAGCCCCGTACTAAAAACCATGCGGGCTCTATTTTTCGTGCATCCACTAATGAATATAACATCGAATGCTTGTCGAGAGAATCGCTTCCTGGCCCAAAAAAACGTGTTCAAGCCGCCTTTACACTGTTTCTTTTTTTAATAAAATTATTTAAATAACCATTTAATTAAGCATTTGATAGTGCTTCTCTCTTTTGCTTTACATTGCTGCATTTCTTGCCTCTGCTTTTTCGACTTTTTCATAAGGATATTAAAATAACCATTTAGTTAAGCTTTCTATAAAGTGTTTCTCTTTTTCAATCTCGGCGTTTAAAAAAAATTATTTAAATAACCATTTAATTAAGCATTTGATAGTGTTTCTCTCTTTTGCTTTACATGGTTGCATTTCTCGCCTTTGCTTTTTCGACTTTTTCAGAAGGATATTAAAATAACCATTTAATTAAGCTTTCTATAAAGTGTTTCTCTTTTTCTATCTCGGCATTTTTTATTCTTTTCTATTAAGTGGAAAAACATGTTAAACATGTATTTGCAAGATAAAATTTTAAATATAAAAAATAATTAAAATTTAAAGAATAAAAAATACACTATATTAATTAATATAGTATTTAAATTTTAAATTAATTTTTTTATTAATAATACTTTTAAATCTTTATATTAAAAAAAAATAACAATTTAAAAATCAAAGATATCTCAAGTTAAAACTTTATTTTTTATAAAAAAGAATTATTTTAGTAAGTTTGTTTATTTTAGAATAGGGTGTTCTGAAATTTATTTTAGTTATTATTAATTATTAGATAAATGTTTATTTTAAAATAAGGAGTTTTGAATTTTATTTTAATTATTATTAATTATTAGATAAATAATAGAGAATTTTTTTTGAGAAAAAAAAATGAGTTTTTTTTTTTTTTTTTTTGAACTTGAAGGCTACAACTAGTATCTTCACTATCCCCTAAAGTATCTTCACTATCCCCGAAAGTAGGAAAATACATTAAATTTTATCGACTTCGAAAACAATTGCTTCAATCATTTAATGGTAAGACAATGTTAACACGACTCGTCTATGGCAACCAAACATCACAACTCGAGTCAATTATTTGAAGACCTGACCCGAATAAAACTGAAGTAGTCTACCCACGCGGCCTTTTCGCCCTCGAATAGTCGCCGGTCGGCACCTCGATGTTTATGTTCGGTTTTTCAGCAATATCTGTCATCTCCCTTTTCTGACCAGTCAGACCTGTCTCGTCTCCTCCAGCGAGCTTCGCCGGCCATCACTGTGTCCCACAGTTTTCCAACCTCCGTTATCCACCGTTTGCCAATGCTGTTATCTAATTTGAAATTTGAAAGGGTGGCGGCGTCGAAAGTTTAATTGAAATTCAAATTTATTTAGACTATATTCGGATTTCTCTTATAAAAAAACCAAATAACCACCTTATTATTAATTTAATAATAGCCAGAGTCAATCTATAAAGGGCAGAGTTATCTTAGAATTCAATCTTCGTACTCTACTCTTTAAAAGAGAAGCAGATAAGCTCGAATAAGATTCCGGTATGTCTGACTTGCACATTGTTAGATATACTTTTGGTGTTATAAAGCAACTATGAGAATTGATCCTAAGACCTCCCTTAAATTACTTTAAAAATATACCGATTCACCATGGTTAAAAAAATATATATATCTAAAGGAATCAGCCCTAAACACTTTTTCTAATCCTTTATGCAAAGTTATATACATGATATTAAAGTCATAGGCTGCATACTTGAAGAAAGGACGGTGCCATCAAACTTATAGGATGTGCACATTTTTCACAAGTTAACTTCTCGTTCTGTGTTGATAAGTGTACTAATTAAACTTATTTAGTAGGTTTTTTGTTTTAAGGCAGAAATGTGCAATAAAAAATTAATTTATCCAAAGTGAAAATATATTTACTTGTACATCGAAAAAATTAGAAGGTAGAAATATTTTTATTTTTATTTTTCTTCATGTTATTTAACATTATATAGGAGATAGTTGTTATAAATTTTACGAAATATTTGTACATCAAAAAATTTAAATCATAGAAGGTGGAAATATTTTTATTTTTACTTTTCTTCATGTTATTTAATATTATATAGGAGATAGTTGTTACAAATTTTCCTTCGTACATTTATATTGTGATTTTTTTATTTTTTTAATAACAAGGATAAATATTTTTATTTTTATTTTTATTGATGTAAGGGAATATTATATAAGAGATAGATGTTACAATCTCTTCTATAGTTGGTTGTAAAATGAATTTCTTTTTGGATAAGAGAAAGTTAAATCCATTTGGGACATATGAACTATCCAAATTGAGATGAATTTATTTGAGTACATCCATGTTAACTCCAGATTTATTAAGCACGGAAATAGATTGAATATCTAGCCTCTATAATAGAGTCTGATCAACTTTTTATATTAGTGTTTGAAAGTGGAAATGACAAATCACACTTAAAATTTTTTGAATAAAACATTACAATGTCAAACCTAACTTCCAATTAAAACTAATATATATTTGCATACATGTATGTATGATTGTTAGTAAGAACTGTGCTTATCTTTAATTTCACAAGTTTGAAGAAGGAATCACATTCTATACATAGATAGTATACACATTTTATAAATAGACAATATAGAAAGATGAAATATAAATTCAAAAAAAAAGAAAAACGAAAAACAACTAACCAACTATAGTTGTTTATTAATTCAAATCCTTTTTCATTCTCTATATAGAGTTGTTTAAAGAGCTTTCAATTCATATGTTGAATACATGAAGAAAGGAGTGGTGGAGTCAAACTCATAGGTTACACACATTAAAAAAAAATATGAGAAATTTGTATAACATTTTTCCATTATCATCTTAACAAGAGGCATCAAATCCTTGTGAGATGCCATCCATTTTAATAATGCAAAAAGCTTGAGGAAATTATTAAACTTGAGGGATTAGATTAATCATAGGTCAAAATGGATTAATCCAATAATGCCTAGTATTTTGAGATCAATAGTTACTATAAGACGATAAATGAATGGAAACCTCATCAAAGAGGGCATCTTAGGAGCTCAATTTAGAATATATAAAGAAAAGGATTTAATAGAAAAATGTGTTATTGAGCCAAATTTTCTAGTGATACATAAAGAAATGGGTGAAAGTTTTTCAAATTTGTCAACATGCAAAGGGAGGAAGCGAAAACAATAATTTCATACACCATTTTTTTGCACTACATAAATTATGGGAATACTTGAGTATGGATCATATTTTTGTAATGTCAAGAATGGAATGAGATATTGATTATAAATTTATGGTTGTTTGATTCTAAAATATGGGCATTTCATCCCATGTAAGAAAATCAATGATCCCACAAACACTATTTGGTTTTCTTTTCAAGAAAGTTTTTTCGCTCTCTAGTTTATATATATATATATATATATATATATATATATATATATATGCAAGAATTTCATTAGAGAGGCATACTAAACCCTTGAAACTTAAACAAGTTATTTTTGTAGTACAAAGATTTCTAATATTTGAAGTTTTCAAATTCTTTTTTTCCTTGACACTTTCAAGTTGTGTAGCTGAATAATTAAATAGTTTAATGCCTTCTCCACACACACACACACACACACATATATCATTTTCTTACCCTAAAGTTTACTAGCTAGCAATCTTTGTTTACATCTATATTGATTTCCTTTCTAGTGCCATCAAAATAAAACATTCTAAATAAGTAAAAATATTCAATTTAAACATGAAATTTAAATGTTATGAGAGAGGTATGTAATTCATTTTCTTATAAACATGGAAATCACTTGTGGTAATTTAAAAAAATCTTAAATAATTACAATATCGACCATAATATAAAATAAAATATAGTCACATTAATATATTTTAGCTAAAATGCATTTCATTAACCATTTAAAAGATAATAAAAGAGTAAATACATGTATAAAATGTGAGCCATGTAAAATTGTAAAATAATAATAGTAGATAATTGAATCCACAATAGTTAAGGAAATTTATATAATACTTATAATAAATAATAATATAATAATATTGGATAAATATATAAATGGAAACAAAAATAAGTTTAGAAAGAGAAATTTATAAATGGAAACAAAAATAATTTTAGAAAGAGAAATTTATTGTAGTACGCACATTATAAAAAGAGAGTCTTTTCTCTCTCTAGTTTTTATATATTTCATTGCAAGCATTCCATTAGAGTGATATACTAAACCCTTGAAACTTAAGCAAGCTATGTTGTTCTAGTACAAAGATTTCCAATATTTGAAGTTTTCCAGTTCTTTCTTTCTTTCACACTTTCAAGGTTTGTGGCTAAATAAATCAATAGTTTAATGCCTTCTCTTTATATTGCTCAAGCTCTACTATAGAGGCTAGATATTCATTTTTTCTCCATGCTTAATAAATCCTAATTTAATATGGATCTACTCAAGTAAGTTCCTTTCAATTTGGATAGTTTCATATGTTCCAAATGGATTTGACATTCTGTTATTCAAAGAGAAAGTCATTTTACAAACCCTATACAAGAGATTGTAACATTTATCTTTTTATGTAATGTTTTTTTGCATCAATAAAAACAAAAATAAAATTATCTTTGCTTGTTAAGAAGAGTTTGTAGTATCTATCTCCTATGTAATGTTCAATAATACAAGAAAACAAAATAATAATAATAATATTTCTTCTTCGCCATTAATAAATTAAAAAGTTATATATAGATATATATTGAAATTTTAACTTTATAATTGTTCTCCAAAATATTTGACCCATTTTAAGATAATTCAAATTCTTATTCATAATTTTGAAAATTTGAGTATATGAAAAATATTGCTTCCATTACCCAAAAAAATTAAAAGACTTACTTAAAATGTTAAATTCGTTCACTTATCAACTCAGTTCATGAAATAAATTAACCTCTAAAAAATTCAACCTCCTTTTTATTATGATTTTCTTTAATTAATAAAAAATTTATTATTCAGAATTTTTAACCTATCACTAACCAATAAAAACTTTCATGTTAAATATTTTAACCTATTATCCCATACATCAATCACTAATAAATAAAAAATTTAACATGAGACCAAAAATTTAAAATCATTCACTTCAATCCCTCCTGGTGCAATCATTTACTTCAATATTTACGCTGTTAAAATGACAATGTTTTAGAAAATGTGCTTGTCAATATAGATATAACCATGTGTTATAAAGATTGCTCCTCTTTTTCGGAATGTGCACAGGCTATGAGTTTGATGGCACCGTCCTTACTTCAAGTATGCAGCCTGACTTTAATATTAAGTAAATAATTTTGCAGAAAGATTTAGAAAAAGTATTTAGCCCTAGTTTTGAGTAATTCAAATGTCTATGCTGTATGGTGAGCTTTTAATGAGAAGATTATGAAGATTGAATTCTAACATAATTCTTCCCTTTAGAGATTGACATCTGGCTATGTAAATTAATAAGTGAATAAGGTGGCTGCTTGTTTTTTACTTTCAGATTTATGGTATTTCTTTTGATATCGGTGGCTTAATAAAGGAGAAAATAAGCTGCTGCTTGTTTTTTTATTTACAATTTATGGTATTACTTTTCTTATTGGTGGTTTTCTCCTCTAGAATTTTCCTGCGAACTATTATCTTCATCGAATTTCAACTTCCCCAACTTTATTTTCACTGAAACAGCCCCCTTCAAATTCAGGGAAACGCTGACCTGATTTTTCTGCGTGTTGACTGTAGAGATCATGTCGCTGGTGAGTTCAGCACCAATCCCGGTGAGTTCCACGTAAAAGAAAGTGGGGTTCTTGCCTTGGTAGAACATCGACAGAGAGCCCATGTAGAGCTCGGCGCCTAAGCACGGAACAATGAGATGGTTGTTGTGGTCTTTTTACTGGGATTCCGAGCCACAACGAATTGGTAATTTGTATGAGGTCGCCACTGATGGTGAAATTAGTAGTCTGGATGTTCTCGACAGAGGCTTTGGGAATCTTCAGCCAGACGAAGAAAGCCACAAGCGATGGCGCGAACAAATGCAAATCTTGCTGCACAAGCAGTGGCAACAGGAGCACCATTGGTTGTCTTTTGAAAAGAGGAGCACCAACGCTTGGGAGGATCGACAAGCATCTGGGATGCTCTCGTCTGGTGCCGAGGGCGGCTACAATCGATTCTGGGGCTTCCTGAAAACTAAAGCCCTCGATACAATGAAGGGAATGAATTCTGCAGGCGCGGAGCATCCACAAAATAAGCATTGGTTTTCTGCATAATTTGAATAGAATCCGAAAATAGTCTAAATAAATTTGAATTTCAATTCAAATTTCGATCCCGCCGCCCTTTCAAATTTCAAATTAGATAACGACAATGGCAAACGGTGGCTAACAGAGGTTGGCAAATTGTGGGAGACGGGGATGGTCGGCGAAGCTTGCAGGAGACGGGATATCTCTGACAAGTCAGCAAAGGGAGATGACAGATGTCACTGAAACAAACATCGAGGTGTGAACCGGCGACAATTCCGGGTCGAAAAAGCCGCTGGGTAGACTATTCCAAAAAAATAAATTGACCATGACCTGACCGGGAATTTTTGTTTTTTTTTCCCTGTTTCGATGTTAGTTTTCCTCACTAACTCGTTCCTTCCTTCCAAATTTATTAAGAAACATACGGCCATTGGGTTCCAATCCGCATTCCAGAAAACGGTTATTGGCAGGACTGATGGCCGAAGTAGCCTATTTACTGTTTCTGGTCGCCATGATGATTGCAGTAGGTTTGGCAGCAGACGATCCCCAGTCTGCACTGGCTGCCGAAAGGTGCAGCACCGAACAAATCTACACGTTTGTTAACGTCACAGCGTTTCGGGAAAATCAGAATGCTGTTTTTGCATCCTTCCGCTCAAATCTCTCCTCGCACCGCTTCGCTGCTTCAATGCAAAACAAATTTGGCGAAACGGATCCTGTGTATGGTCTTGCAGTCTGTCGGAAGTACTTAACCGCCCAAGAGTGCTCAGAATGTGTCTCGGCAGCCGAGGATCAAGTAAAGGATTACTGCCCCCGATCTAATGGCGGTCGGGTTCATCTTGACGGTTGTTTCCTCAGATATGATAATTTTAGTTTTTATGCTCAGGATGTGGACTATGGGGAGTCCCATTTATGTACTTCGACAAATGACAGCAATCCACAGACCTTCTCTCAGAGAGCCACTGCCCTATCCAGGCAACTCATAAAAAACGCTTCTGTAAATAACGGTTATGCGACTGGCTCCATTGATGACTACTTATATGGCGTCGCTCAGTGTTGGCCCACCCTTACCAATATTAGCTGCCAACGATGCCTAGCAGAAGCACAGAATCAATTACTCACCTGTCTTCCGAATCGTGAAAGTCGAGGCCTCGAGGCGGGCTGTTTTATGCGCTACTCAAATAACTCGTTTTTCACAGACAACCACATTTCCCGTATGAGTTTTATATATTTTCTGCAACTATTTACTGTTTGATTTTGATTTTGATTTTGATATAACATGTATGTTAATTGTGTGTGTTTTATTTTTGTAATTTTAATCGCAGAACCGTTGTCGGGGAGATCCTCATCGCAAGTAGTGCTTATATTGTTAGGAATCATTGGCGGAACAGCTTTGGTTGCGGTGATGTGTTGGATACTCTTCTATCGACGCAATAGACATCGAAGGAACAATGAGAGAACAGGTGATTATACATCCTTGCATTATAGCTGTTTCCCTGCTAAATTCTTCTGCGTTCGTACACTTGGTCCTAATCGATGGTTATGATGAAATTGTTTTTATTATGCTCTGCGTAGATGAGAATTCAGCTGCGAGGGAAAATTTCGAGCAATTTCTCTTCGATTACGAGGCTATGAGAGAAGCGACTGGAAACTTCAACAGAAACAATATGCTCGGCAAAGGCGGATTCGGTGAAGTTTATAAGGTATAATACCAAAAGTGGATTTTATGGTTTTGTCCAAATGTCAGCAATTTTTTCAAATTAATTCTAATGATTTACTCGATAAGCAGGGAACTCTTCCGGATGGTAGGGATGTCGCGGTTAAGAAACTAAATGGAAGGCAGAAAAGACAGAATACTCAAGCAGCGGCGGAATTTTTGACAGAAGTGAAGCTCCTCACGAGCGTCCGTCACCGTAATCTTGTTCGTTTACTCGGATGTTGCACGCGAGGGCATGAACGGTTGCTGGTATACGAGTTCATGTCCAATAATAGTCTTGACAAACATTTGTTTGGTAGGTTGCTGTCATCAATCCTGTGTGTTTTTTCACGATTCAAGTTGTTTTAAAAAATTAGGTGTATTGTTTCAATTATTTGCGTCGATTCGAGGCTCTTAAACAATTTTATTGGAGATCCACAGGAGAGATACGAAATGTTTTGAGTTGGGAAAACCGTTTAGACATTATAGTGGGCACAGCTCGAGGTCTCTCATATCTGCACGAAGATTCGAACATGGGCATTATACATAGAGATATCAAATGTGCAAATATACTTTTAGATGAGAGATTTCATCCTAAAATAGCAGATTTCGGAACGGCTCGATTCTTTGCAGAAAGTGATTCCCATGATTCTACGGAAAATTTGGCAGGAACAATGTAAGATGTGCCATTCATTTCTTGCTTATTTACATCGCGAGTTGGGCAATTCACTGATTACTTAGTCCTATCAGATCCTTTTAACAGTGAAATCCAAGCATTTATTTATAACTTCCACACATTTGTTATGATGCAGAGGCTATATTGCTCCTGAGTATGTCATCCATGGGCAATTAACGGAAAAAGCTGACGTTTATAGTTATGGTATCGTGGTTCTTGAGATCGTGTGCGGGAGAAAGTGTGTTGATGCAAGATTGGATGTCTCTATGCAGATTCTTTTGGAATGGGTGGGTATTTAGTGTATAATGAAAGCTTTGTTCCACGATTACGATAAGGAGTTTATTTACAATAGCCGGATTCAAAACCAAGTATTGATAACTTTGCTGATGGTGCAGGTTTGGAATAAATTCCAACATGATCAAGTTTCGGATATTGTTGACTTGTTATTAGAGGGACACTACCCAAGAGAGCAGGCACTTAGAGTGATTACAATTGCACTTCTCTGCACTCAAGGCCAATGGGCGCTCCGGCCCTCAATGACAAAGGTTGTGTCGATGTTAACCAACAATTCAGAGATTACCGATCAGCCAACACAACCGGAATTCATAGATGGCAATGCAGGAAGAACTGAGAATTTCACTAACACATCGAGCACGCGTTTCACATCCCAGGGATCTGTCACCGTGTCTTTGTTTCCTCGCTAGACTAGCTAACTAGCGTTAGTATACGCAAGCTTTGACTTTTAGTAGTGAATTAATTAAAGCTGTGAATGTTTGGTTTCAAGCTGGGTATTATCTTCCCGACTTCCTCTGTCTTAAATATGGAAAGTGTTGACATAGGTCTGGTATTACTACAAAATGGAGTAGTCTACTCAGGTAACGTTTTAGCCCGGACGGCAGTTTTTTGCCGGAATCCGGGCAACTTAAATTCAAGAAATCAGATACTTGCAATGTTTGAAATCTATTTTTGAGGTTGGAAATGGATTCAGCACTACCAAAATCCCTTAGGGCACTCAAAATACTTAAGTTTAACAACTGTAAACATGATTCTGATGAAATCTTTGCCAGATTTTTTAAAAATCTTTGCCGGATTCTGGGCCAAAACGTTGCCTGGAAACGACACGCCGAAAATAATGCCAGAGAAGTTCTGATAACATTGTCAGACTTTTGTGAGAAGGTATTATTTTCATTGAATTGAATGTTATGTGACCACGTATTGTAACTTTCTATAAATTTCCTTTTCATTAATGCTTTCATTCAGCTAGTTTGGTCCATATCAATCCAGAAGGCGGTCCTTTCATTTGGTGAATGGTCAAGTTCACACAACAATTCAGATAGAGTCAGGTTTATTTTTTAGTTTTTGGAAAAAAGTATTATTTTCATTGAATTGATTGTTATGTCACAGGGTATTGTAACTTCATATAAATTTCATTTTCATTAATGCTCTCATTCAACTAGTTTGCTATATGTCAATTCGGAAGGCAGTCCTTTCATTCAGTGAATAGTCAAGTTCGGGCGGCCCTTTCATTTGGTGAATGGTAAGTTCAGAGAGCAATGCAGATACAGTCATGTTTATTTATTAGTTTTTGCCATTTGGACAATAGTATTATTTTCATTGAATTGATGGTTATGTCACAAGCTATTGTAACTTTATATAAATTCCATTTTCATTAATGCTCTCATTCAACTAGTTTGATACATGTCAATTCGGAAGGCAGTCCTTTCATTCGGTGAATAGTCAAGTTCACAGAGCAATGCAGATACAGTTTATTAGTTTTTGGACAAAAGTATTATTTTCATTGAAGTGATTATTATGTCACAAGGCATTGTAACTTTCTTTAAATTTCTTCTTCATCAATGCTTGCATTTAACTAGTTTCCCGCTCCGTGTCAATGGGAAGGTCTACAACCTCGGTATTTTGTGTTTCATTAATTTCACATTTTTTAAATTAACCAATTAAGCTGCTACCTAAGATATTGAATAAATTTGAAGTGCGGTAAAATTTAAGTGTTTTTTTTTTCAATAGTGAGTTTTTTACTTTTATGATACTATAAAGTGGATTAGCTAATTTTTTAAGCCAAAAAGACTTTCATATTCGCTGAGATTTTATTAATTAACCAATTTTTGGCCAAATAAACATAAAATTTTTAATATATAACAAAAACATATTTATAATAAATTGTAACATATTAGTTTCTTGTGAGCTAGGCAATGCCTCCCATTTGATTTACAAAACCCACTCCACAAAAATTGAAATGTATTAAAAACTTTCTCATGTATTAAAAACTTTCTCATGTTGCCCATTTCCACGGATCCACCTATATGGCTTCATAGTATTTATTAATCTCACACCATAGCTTTTAGTATAATACAACATGTGCTTTTGAAATAAAAGCAATATTAATCTTTGTATTCATGAATTACATGTTACTAAAGATTTTTTGTGCTCATACTCAAAATGAACCAATTACACTATAGCCTAAACTGGGTTGGAACCCATCCTTCTAACTTTACAAAGAACATATTATTTACAACCATTTAAATCCAATGTCTTCACTCTCATCTTTGATGTTTACTCAAAATCTAATTCCTTTTTCCAATAAGATTTCGATATGTGATGAAGCACTAATTAATAAGCCTCAAACGATAATAAATTTCCTAGGAGAATCATTTTGGCTACTAAGGCGACTTAAACAAAAGAGAAATTTGGTTGTCGAAAATTAGACAACGGATTTATCTGATGTTCGGGGGTGGTTTACGGATTTAGATTGAGTTCAAGTTTCCCTACTCTAGGGTTACTATACAAAGGGCTTAAGTTATGGAAAAACATTTATAGAAATGATCTTACATCTACATAAAATGTCACTACTCCCTCGAAGTCCCTCATAAGTGCATGGTCATAGAGCAACTACATGCATGCTTCATGTTACACTGGCAACAAAAACTTAATTGTTTTTTATGACGTTGAAGACAATATCAAGTAAAATTCCCTTCAATTTTAGTAACAAAACCTTTCTCAATTATTTCTTCCCAATTTATATTGTAGAAATTATACAATATGCATGTATATCTTGGATTCACCTGATCTAAAAATATGCTAAAGTTAAATACTTATTCGCTTCTACAAATATTTGCAGAATTATAAACACAATTGCCAATCACATGAACATGAAGAAAGATCAATCACACACAACACAGATAATTTCTCGGGGAAAGCTAACAGCAAAAAACTCCACTATCTTCTATTGTATATTATATCATGGATCGTGAAATAATTAAATACAAAACTCTTCTCACAAGAGCCTCAGTACATCAACTAATTGCCTCACACGGTCATACAAAAATTGGCAAATCCCTTAGCCAATTTACTGTCTCCAGACAACCTGCCTTCACTGTGCAATTCATGCTAAAATAAATCCCTCAATTGATGCCTTCTTGTTTACCTTGACTACACAAGTATCATGGCCACATCCAATGTGTGTGTGCTTACACGTGTGGAAGTGGATAATTTCATAACTAATATTTACCTTCCCTTTCACCTAAAACTCAACTGGTCTCCACTAGATCTCACATGCATGTAGTTAATAATAGTAAATCTTCAGTTGCATGTGAGATCACTACATGCGAATTAATTAATATTTATTTAACTTGATCTCTCACTAGTGTATCTTCAGTTACAACTAGCACAACTAATTTTAACTCACTTAATTGAGTTAAACTATTTAAAACTTGCACAAACTCATGCACCACTACACTTCCAACTCTGTTACAACTAGAATCACTAAGTTACAACTAGAATTATTCTGCATGTCCCACCAAACAACTTCTAACTTGAAATTCGCTTAGCTAATTGATTTTCCACTTCAGTTAACTATTTTTTAGTCCACATTAAGAATAGATTACAGTTTAATGTCCATATAAATTAAGGGATAATAAAAATAGACATGCACCTAAAAATAGCCTGTGGGCCCCACCTTAGTATAGGTGCTTAATTTTCACCAAGATCATGGGTGCCAAAAAAAATTTGTGTTGAATCTGAACACTCCCTCTCAACAAGAAAGGGATTATCCTTCACCCCGATCCTGTCTCTATGGTATTCAAATTTTCTCCTGGTGAGCACCTTCGTCAGAATATTTGCATCTTGATCTTCTGTGGGAATGTACTGAAGCAGCATAATTCTTCTTTGCACACAATATTTGAGATGATGGTACCAGATATCTATATGCTTGGACCTATCATGAAACAGAGGATTAATCAAGATTTTAATGCAACTCTGATTATCACAATGAATCATTGTCGGATCCATCTGAGAACCAAACAAACCAACCAAGATCTTTCTCATCTAGATAGCCTCACATGTAGGTTGACTTGATTCCATGTATTCTGATTGTGCTGAACTGAGTGCCACAGATCTTTGCTTCCTGCTGTACCAAGAAACAATTGTATATCCAATGCTAAAGATCCCACCTGATGTGCTCTTTCTATCCAATGGAATGCTAGCCCAATCTGCATTTGTGATGCCATGCAACTTCACTCCATCCATTTGTTTGTACCATAAACCATACTCTGATGTTCCCCTTAGGTATCTCAGGACATGCTTTCCCGCCTTCTAAAAGAGCTTGGTAGGCTTAACCATAGCTTGACTCAGCTGGTTAACGGCATAGCAAATGTTCAGTTTCATGTTCACTAGATACATTAGCAAACCCACTAACTATCAATAGACAATAGCATTCACTACCTCTCCAGAAGTAGCATCCTCTTTCCTCTAGTTTCATGGAAGAGGAGTATCCATCAGTTTGCAACACTCCATGTTAAACTTAACCAGTATCTCCTTTCCATACTTGCCTTGAGACACAAAAATTTCACCATCTCGCTGCCATATTTCCAATCCAAGGAAATCATGAAGGAGGCCCATATCCTTCATTTTGAACTCCCTTGCAAGATCCTCCTTGCATGAGTGTATCAGCTGCTCATCACCAGTAAAAATTAAATCATCAAAATAAAGAACAATGATCAATATATTTCCCTCAACCACAATATGGTATAGGTTTGCATTTTATTCATTTTTTCTGAAGCCCATCTCGATGAAATAGTTGTCTATCCAAGTGTAGCAAGCACGGGGTGCTTGCTTCAGCCCATACAACACTCTTTTGAGCCTGCACACATTTGAATCGTTGCTGAAGATCTAGAAACCTTCAGGTTACTATATGTACACCTCTTCCTCAATGATCCCATTGAGAAACACAATTTTCACATCCATCTGATGAATGCGCCAATTTGTCTGCACTGAAAGTGCAAGGAAGGTCCTTATGGAAGAGTACCTTGTGATAGGTGCAAAGGTCTCATCATAATCTATCCCCTTGATCTGTGAGAAGCCTCGAGCCACAAATCTGGTGTTGTATTTCTCCACACTCCCTTCAAAATCTTGCTTTACCATGTAGATCCATCTCGAACCCACCATTGATTTATCAACCGGTCTTGGGAAAATTTCCCATGCACTGTTTTTGACAATGGAGTCATACTCCTCCATCATTTCATCAACCCAAGTAGGCTACTGCACTACTTCCTAAAAGGAAGATGGTTCAGTCACAATACATTTCCTCATGAGAGCTATGCATCCAGTAAAATGATCAGGAGACTGTCTCTGTTTGCGCTGTGAAGTAGGGGCTCCTACATTCTGTGCAACATTAAGTCTTAGCCTATCAGCTTCCGTGGTGCACCTTCTGCCATTTCTGATGGATGGCTCTACATGAATGGCTTCCTCCACTCCATGAACCTCCTCATGTGGCTGATTCACATCTTGAGACTCATATTTGGGAACCAACAGTTCCTCCTCTGCATGCAAGTCCAGCTCCCTCTCAAGTGACAACCACATGGCTTTCTCCTCATCAAATTTTATATCCCATCGCATAACATTCATTCTTTTGTTTGGAAAATACACGATAATTATGGGGTGTTTCTGTGTACCCCACAAAAATCCCAACTTCAGTAGTCGGTTCCAGCTTCTTCCTGGCGTCCTTGGTCATGTGCACATAAATAGATGAGCCAAAAATATTAAAGTGTGAAACATCCGGTTTCTTACCAGGGAAAGCCTCTTCAGGTGTACTCATGCCAAGTACTCTATGAGGACAACGGTTCTGCACATAAATCGTAGTGTCACATGCTTCCACCCACAAATGCATTGGTAGGCCCTGATCATGCAACATCGCTTGTGTTGCACCCATGATCATTCTGTTCTTCCTCGCCGTGACCCCATTTTGTTGTGGGTGATGAGGCGCTATGAGTTCTCTTCAAATTCCTTCTTTGCTGCAGAAGTTCTTGAATTTGTTAGAGATGTATTCTCCACCATTATCGCTCCTAAGAGCCTTCACTTGCTTCCACAACTCTTTATCCACCAATGCCTTAAACTCACAGAACTTAGAGAATGTTTGATCTTTCTTCTTAATGAAGAAGATCTATCATTTACGAGAAAAGTAATGAACAAATATTACATAGTACTTATGTTTTGGTGTTGAAGCAACTAAGAATGATCCACACACATCTATGTGAACTCTCTCAAGGATCCCTGAAGCATGGTTCTCCTTCTCATGAAAGGTGGACTTCACATACTTCCCCATGGTGCAATCCTTGCACTGATCTAACTGAGCAAGTGTTCCCATTGGAAGTCCAGTAGATATTTGTTGCATGACTTTCAAGGCTCCATGATGAAGATGACCCAATCAAATGTGTCATAATTCACCATCATCCCGACTCACCACCTTTTATGCCTTTCCAATCATGGCAGCGCAACCATCTACCTCTAACTTGTGGAGATTCTTAACTTGAATCCCTATCCTTTTGGCTTGAACCATTGTTTTATGTCGCAGGAAAGCTTTTACATCACTATAAACAATGTCATAGCCTCTGTGCTCCAACATTATGACTGAGACCAAATTTTTCTTCAGACCTTGAACATGCATTACATATTTTAATTGAAATGGTTTACCCAACTCCCTCTGAAATGTAATGGTACCAATCCTGATAGCACTGTATCATCTGTCGTCACCCATCTCAATATGCATCTGGAGATCTTTCTCCTCCAATTCACTGAAAAGTTCCTTATCTCCTGTAATGTGAAAGGAAGTGACAATATCCATATACCACAGTGATCCCAATGCACTTGACACCATGCATGCAATTAAGGAGAAGTCAAGCTCAAATTGCGAGGCAAGGGCCTCACCAGCTACAGATATAGTAGCTTTCTTGTTCTTCTTCTTTTGTGGATAGTTAGTAGCAAAATTCCCATGTTCGTGACAATGAAAACACTTCCCTTTGGACATGTCCTCCTTCTTGTCTTTAGACTTGGATTTAGAATGGAATTTCTTTCCCTTCCCCTTCTTCGCCTTGGAAGCCAAAGCACAATCCTCTTCATCATAATTCTTTTATGAAGAGCCATCTCTGGTGTTCTGCCTAAACTCCTCCTGCACCAGATCCAACCACAATTGTTCCCAATCCGACAATTTTTCCCATCCGTTGATAGAGTCTTCATAATTGTGCCAACTCTTAGGAAGTCGTAGGAGAGCCAAACTCACCAAATCATCATCAGCGACTATTATTCCCACACTCCCCAGTTCATCCCAACATTAGAAAAACTTTTTGAGATACTTTGGAATCATGTCGCCCCTTTCCATCTTGATCTTCATGAGTTTATCTTTGAGCGCCAATTTCGTATGGTCATTGCTGCTTTGGAATATATTCATCAAAGCCTTCCACATAGAATATGGTGTGGCTTTCCCATGGAGGCTTGAGACAATGTGGTCTCGTACTTCCTCCAACAGGATCCTCATCGCCTTTGCCACTTTCTTTTTCCATGCATCAAGATTGGCAGCATCTACAACATTTGGCCTAGGAACATCTTTTTCAATGAATTCCTTCAAGCCATTGTCTTCAAGTACTGCCTCCATCCTTTCCTTCCAAGAAATGTAGTTCCAACTTCCCTCGAGTGCATACTCAAACCTCAAGCCATTGAAAGCCATTTCGATCTTGAATCAGCTGTGGCACAAAGAAATTATTTCTGCAAATTCGAATTCTATCGAGTCACAAACTCAACTCCTGCTTCACTTCTGTAATTTCCTGTGCTCTCATACCATGTAGAAATTATACAATATGCATGTATATATTAGATTCACCTGATATAAAAATATGCTAAAGTTAAATATTGAATCACTTCTACAAATCTTTGTAGAGTGAAAAACACAATCGGAAATCACATGAACATAAAGAAAGATCAATCACAAACAAAAAAGATAATTTCTGGAGGACAAATTACAGCTAAAAACCCCACTATCTTTTGTTATATATTATATCATGGATCATGAAACAGTTACATACAAAAATATTCTCACAAGAGTCCTCAGTACATCAACTAATTGTATCACATTGTCATACAAAAATTGGCAAATCCCTTAGCCAATTTACTGTCTCTAGACAACTTGCCTTCACTGCGAAATCTGTGCTAAAAGAAATCACTGAATTGATGCCTTCTTCCCTTCCTTGACTGTGCAAGTATCATGGGCACATATAATGTGTGTATGCTTGCATGTGTGCAAGTGGATAATGTCATAACTGGGCAGAAACGTGAAGCTGGGTTACACTTTTGTGAGAATTGGGGGCCAAAAACGTTTTTCGGAAATAGTTCAGCCGAACTCGTGATTCCGTTTAGATTGATGGCACACTGACGGTGTGGGCAAACAAAATTTTTGCCAGAGATTGGAAAACCAGCAACAAAAGTTCAGCCAAACTTCTAAAAAAAATTCGGCCGAACTTTTACTTTTAAAATAGTTCGGCCGAACTATTTTCTATAAATAAATCGCCCGTGAAGTTGGTCCGTTTACTGGTTTCATTATTTGCGCATTTTATGTCACTTTCGCTGCTGCTCTGTTTGCGTTGTTGCTCCTCCCGTCCGCACTGTTGCTCCTCCTGTCCACGCTGTTTGACTCCTTTCGTCGGGTATGTTGCAACTTGTATGACTCCCTTCGTCGGGTGTTTGTTTTCAGTGCCTGTCAATTTACGTTTTTATTGAATTTATGACTGTGAACTTGTTTTGTGCCGCGTATTAAAAAAATTTACAAGAGCTCTTACAGTTTGGCATTCAGAGCTTTGACTGTCAATTTACGTTTTCAGTGAATTAATGACTGTCAATTTTTTTTTGTGTTGTGTATTAAAAAAACATCGGGGCTTGAATTTTGGTTTAAGGCCTTTTTGGATGTGATTTATGGAACCTCGTTTTTATTGTATCCTAATACTCCCTATCTACTAAATTGATGCAATATCCCTTTGAAAGTTAGACGACTTGCTTTAACTTTAAATAACTCATCAAACTTTAGGACTCTGCATAAGAATTTCTGGAGCATTAAACAGTAAAGTAATTTTCATTTAGGCTTAATTATGTGGGAATAATTTGTTGGTTTTTTAAGGACTCAACAGCTGACATAAGTTCTGAGAAATTTGAAAGTCTAAATCACTTTTCATAGTCATCATAAATCAACCATCACCACTGGTATAAATCTATGCTGATTTAAATAATTATGGAAAGATTCTGATATAAGGATCACTCTCATGAATTTTAAACTAAGCATTTAATTTGTAGGTCTCATGATTGGGAATGTTTTCATCACTCACAAATATATCATCTCTAGCATAATATGTTTAAAATCTAAGCACTTGGCACTTGAACAGTGTAAGTCTAATGTGATGATGGATGGATCTCAAATATCTGATATTTAGGTGGTTCATTGGATGCAGTCATAGGCAAGACAATCTCTTCATGGTTGAAACATTATAACCACATGGATGCTAACTGAGCATTTTTAAGGGTAAATTTGATCTACATCCTTCAATGATTTTGTTGGTAATAGCCTTCAGCATACTCGCTGTCATAATTTCTTGAACAAAACTTATTCAGGGAATCTATAATTCATATATTTTGGGAATCTATATATAGAGTTCTTGCAAGTTGCAGTTTGGCGTTTGTGTCTCATGCTCATCGTTACAGTGCTTCCTGTTTTACAGTTTGTGTCTCATTCTCATCATTACAGTCCCTAGCAAAGTGTTAAATTGTAGCAACTTCATCCATCAATCAAAACTCGCATATTACCCTTACTCAGGAGCTGACGATGGTATTGCAAACTCAGCTCAGACAAAATTAAAAACCAATTTTAACAGTCGTAATCAAATTATCTTTTCCATGGCCTAATTACTTTGTTTGGTATTATTATTGCACTTGGGGTGTACACGCATCATTTGCAGAAACATGTTAGCTCATTAGCAGCGAAGCGATGTAAGATACCATTCATATCGATGAATATATGCTTTGGGCGGAAACGTGATATGAAAATATATAATTTGTATGCTGTATGTACATTGATTGAATGTACAATTCATCCCTTCTTTATATATTTTTGACGTCAACCATTTATCGTTGCTCCACTTTTGCACATTCATGAATGAAAATACTTTTATAGTGGATAGCCCATCTTCTCCCATGTTATTTGGAGCACTTGTTGAGCCATTCGACTCTTTTGCAAAAATCACAAAAAGAGTGTGCAGTTAGGTAGCTTAATTTGTAGGATTGGATCATCTTTTTTTTTTTTCTATCTATGACGCTTGCCTCTAGCTTCCCCACATAACTCTCAGCTTCAGCATGCTCATTACCCTCTTCTATACCATTTTCTTGACACCATAGAGGGATTTGAATTCTCCCCATGACAACTTGGACATCTGCCTCTTCTTAATCAAATTATAAAAGTCTTGTTTCATGGCTGTAATATGTTTCCAAATCTGCAGCTTAGTTGTAGGTTTTA